>OX359249.1:10201533-10837533 GCA_947179485.1 Allacma fusca
CCACTTGGAAAGTCGAGGGGTTATGTATTTGAAGGGGAAGTGGAGGGCTAATGTATTTGAAGGGGAAGTGGAGGGCTAATGTATTTGAAGGGGAAGTGGAGGGCTAATGTATTTGAAGGGGAAGTACTTATATACCTCATAGGGCAACACTCAATAGTCCAGTTTATGCGTATGTACAAATGGTTAAATATGGAGTGAATATATCGTATCGACAACATAAATACAGATGCGCCATGATGGAGGGATTACTTTTTGGGGAATTTTGTTGAAGGATATATAAATGTTTACGTAAAAACTTGAATTTCATTGAAATAGCGAAAATCAAAATTTCATCGACTTTCAAAAACTCAAAATCCTTATGGGATTTAACATTAACTTTTTTTGAAAAGACAGGTCCCCACCTGTGGTATCGTTTTAAATTTTGAAACTTTGGTGACGTGTCCTAGGAGAACGGGGCAAAATGCACTTGAGTTACATGAGTTTTGAAACATACTAGGTGAGTACTAAAACATGCGCTATGCTTTGTTTGAATCGGCTTGTTCCATCCCAAAACGTTACCTTGTAAGACACTGACCCTTTTATAAGACCATTTTGTCTGTGATGGAAAAACATTTGGGAACATTTTAATTACCTTCGTCAATATTTCTCCTTGCAAAGCAAGTATGTACATGCAATGTACTATCGTTATGAGAGACACATTTAGAGCTTTCCTATAAGAACAAAAATACTTGGACACATTCCTATTGACTCGAATGTCAATTTTTCCCATTTGAAGAGCACATTTATTTATATGTAGATAGGGATGGTGAGTCTCCTCTAGTACAGATCCTTGTAAAGCCCTTTCTCTATTTTCCATCGAAAATGGTGTGAATTTTTAATTTTTAATTTCAAAATTCCATGGAAATATTTCTGGGTGAAAATTCTTGCCAATAAGGAAAAGTATGTTCTCATTTCAAGAACAACTCCTCTCAATAGAAGGAAAAATATTTGAGAAAATTCCTATTTATTGCAATGAGATTAATATTTCTCCTTATAGGAGCAAGCGATTAGGAGAATGAAATTCAAAGATGATCTCCTAACGACAGCCACTGTATTTATTATAAGGACGTAAAATCCATTACAAGTAATTTGTAGGCGGGAATTCCTTGCAAATCAATTTTGGAAACCGATCGCTCAAAAAATTAAAGTTGTAAATTGTCATCTAAAAAAATGCCTTGGTAAAAAATTCTCCCAATTTGTATCCACATACTAAATATTAAGTTCACTTGATTCTAGCAATAATAGGAGAATAATAATTGTATAACTTCTCATAATACGGCTGGGGAAAAAGGAACGATGACAAAGGCTAACCCCCTAAAGTTTTTGAAAGTTGTTCCCGAAAATCGTCTTGACTAAAAATGCAGTATGAAATTCGTTTATGAAAACTTTACTTATTTTTTTTTTATTATTTGGCAGCATATTGTAAGAGTCAAAGTTTTTTTTCCCAACTCCGAGAAGAAAATACATCTCGAGAAGGAAGTGCTGCTTATTTGTTGTGCTCTGCAATTTCCCCTCCATCATTCCCAGGATCCTTTCCCCATGGTACACAGGGCTATTAAAATGAATTTTTGGTAGCTCTCCATTCCTGTAGAGTGTGCCAATTTTCTTCCGCTTATTTTTTCAGCCTTGCGTATAGGGAGATAACTCACGTAGAGATTAACGCGTCCGAGTCACCAAACAGCAGTCCTTTTTCAGAGGGCTTCCAAAAAGAACGCCGTCAACTCTGGGAAACAACAGAGCTTAATGGGATCTTAAGTCATTACGTGTACAGGCCGCTCTATTTATAAGAGCAACGCCCGACAATAAAGTTATTACTGCATGCTCTTCCCAGACGAAAAATTATAATTATAAAGGAATGTCTCCAAATTTTGAGATATTTCTGACAGAGCTGGAGCTCTTACTAGGGAGTCCTAAAAATTCTGACTTATAATAATTGGAAGCTCTTAGTAGCACCCAAAAAATTATAGCATTGGGGCAAAGTGAAACGCATAAAAATATTTGTCAATCAAATCCTCTTCCAAGGAGGTCTCAAATGGTAGGAGTACACTTCAAATAGATTGCCTCAACTCTTTATTTGTAACTTAACTATTTATTCTTTTGTTGTACATTCTGCATTTTTGTTTCCTCTTTTGAGCTCCGAAGTGTTCCAATAGCTCAGCTAACTTTTAGTCATGAAGATAAACTTTATGGGGAAACTCTGGAGGGAGGTCCCGTCTATGTACGTCTGTACACATTTATGTACATATGTAGATGGTAAACTAAAGGGGAATAATACATTACAGGAAAATACGATTATAACTTTTCACCAACTTCAAAGGCTCATAATTTTTGGTCAAGGAAAGTTTCATGAAGGCGGTTCTTATTTGTAACTTACAGGAATATATGAGTGTGCTGAAAGGTAATTTGATTTACTAATTTTCCGCCTGCAAATATGACTATAAAAGCTTTTAATTAGATTTCCTATCTAACAGAGAGAAATTTTTTTTTTATTTCCTTGTGTAATTTTGAGGGAAATAAATCCTCTTACTCTGCCCTGCATGTGCCCATGAGGGGGGATTGAGTGCACCCAAAAGGAATGCAAAAGCTCCTCAGCTAGGTCACGGATGCTCTCCACTTTCTAATAACTATTTTTATTGGTCATTTAAATTTATGATCATTGAAGTTGGAGCATAATCATGTGTAGGGAGCTTGTACTGAGTGAGGACTCCTCCATTTTAAAATTATACACATCCCAGGGTGTTTATTTCTGGGCAAATTCTCTCTCTCTCTCTCTCTCTCTCTCTCTCTCTCTCTCTCTCTCTCTCTCTCTCTCTCTCTCTGTATATTTAGCACTGAGAGTCAGCTACAAATATCCTGCAGATCCTGTCTGGTCAGAACATTTCATCAGTTTAATTAAAGGGTTTATGGGGAAACAAGCTGAATACGAAAGTTTTACAGAGCTCATAAAACTCCTCTGACTATTAATCCTCACATTGTATGCACTTGGACTGCAGCACCTGCCAATGTCTTCTCATGCCAACATCATTTCCCATATTTTATTCCTCTCAAGTTCCCCAACTTGCAGCTCAAAGCACATGAACACCCAGTCATTGAGTACAGTCCACTCTCACTAGGACTAACCCCCTCACAAGATTATTTTCACGAGCATATTATCTACGAGCATTGCAAAAATAATTCTCTCTGGGGCTCTCGTATCAAATACAGTATACTGTACCCGTGTAAGATTGCGTGTAATTTTTTTTTTACACTTATTCCCATCACAATTTCGCAAATTGTGGGTTTAAATAGCTCAATAAATAAATAGCAAGTGTGTTATTTAAGGGTATTAGTCCATGGCGTAGTAATTGATAAGGATTTGATGTCCTAAGAACAACAACAATTTCAAGTCAGGTTTCAGCCAGGGAAGGGATCCTGAGCTTACTTCCACGTCCAACATCCACATGGTAAGTTTCTCTGAGAAGAGCCAGAATTTTTAATTCCTTGACAAATTACATGAAAATGAACGGCAGGAGTAAAAGTGCTCGTCTCTCCCAGGAATTTCAGTCATCACAAACAATTACAGTCAGGGGAAATATCAAGCTAAGACAAATGGTGATGAATAGGTTGTTTGGTGGGGCGTACCATCATGTAATTGCTTCAGCACTTCATGTATCTTTCCCATGTGAGAGTGCATATGTCTGTTGTGTCCGTGTGCCAATGTGGATATGCAAGTGTTTATGGCTGCTATGTACATGCACAGGGACATATGTATATCTACATATGTACAACCTTATCTTTCCCCTGCCTCACCCAAAATCCCTAAATCAACCAGAGTCTCAAGTATATTGCAAGCTCATATTATACAGTACTGTGGGACTCTCTATGAATCTGATACACACAGTATCCCCTGCATTGTGATGAGGTGCAGGGAGAAACCACGGAGAAGCTCTTCATCTTGTAAGAAATAAACTCACACATTGTATTTATGCATTTCCAGAGATGGATCCTGGGATAAGGGAGTTAGCTGAGAGGGGATAAAAAAAAGTGCTTTCATCGCAGAAGATGATAATACGAGAGTAAATATCATGTTTCCCTCGTGATTGATGAGGGTGAGTTTTCATTGATAAAATACATTGGAATTCCCCATGTTTCTGTTCCGTGTTGCTTGTCAAAGGCTCCCAATACATTACAAACAGTGGGTATAATGGATGACTGCCAGAGGTTTTCCTGCTTGCAGGGATAGGGATCTTCGATAAAAATCATTCATTGAGGGGATACATAGATATGTATAGATATAATTACATATATATGTAGATATGGTGGCTCAGAGTCCTGTACCTCCCTCGTGGCAGTAATAACTGTATGAATATTTTGGGGATCCCATGGGAAGGCAAATCTGAGAGGATCTTCCCTAAAGCCCTTTGAATGTGTCAAATCAATAGTGTCGCGGTTGGTTGTAATAGATGAGATTAATGGTAATACAGTGTGGTTGAGAGTGACGAGAAAGCGTCGGAGAAATCCACTCTTTTTGCCAGAGCTGTTTTTGCTTTTTCATCTTTGAGCACGAAGACCCCCTTCTAAAGTGTCTTCTGGGAGTCAACAAGCACACTGGGACTTTTGTGTATGGTGCGGCCCTGTCTGACAGAACTACACTCAATGTAGGGTTACTTACTTATGTGGGTTGTGGACTCTCAATTGAGTGTGAGTCCCGCTCTGGGACTGGCTCATCATCCCTATTGTAATGTACATGTCTATTATTGACGTCAATTGAAAAAAAAAAGCCACACCGAAAATACCACCAGGCTCAAATTGCGCCATGTGTATTTGTTCAGGATAAAAGACGAGGAGATAAAGAGCGTGTGGGGGTCAAGTTCAGTGGGTCATTGTTGTTGCATGTGGATGGGATACGACGTTGTAGTGGGAAAAAATATTCATACCAGTGCGAGATTCCTATCTATTTTGGGACTCACCTGTCTGTGGATGTGTGTCTGTGCACTGATAAGTCAAGGATCAGTCTCTTCATGAGGACCCAATATTAATATAAAGGATGTATATCACACTTTACAACTTTAAGCCTTATGGAGTGTTGAGAGAGAGAGAGAGAGAGAGAGAGAGATGAAACATGTCCCTACATATTTACCACCTATATTAAAACCCATAGGGAAAAGGGTTGTATGTTTTCTTCCCATCCATAAAATGTTTCTCAAGTAAACTAAATCTGTGTGGATATGCTCAAGTCGTTACAGACCCCCTGGCTTCCTGTTGATCTCTGCAGGTTCTTTCTCCCTGTCTTCCTTCCACAATAACGTGCTAATAAACCAAAGGCCGACGTCTTCATGGCAGTACAGTGCACTCCTCCTACAGAGGGGCTCCTGCACAGAAAAAAAAATTCTGTAGTAATAAAATTCCTGGGGCAGAATCCCATTTGAGATAGTTCTATCTGGGGCTGATTTTTGGAAGTGTTGAGGAGATATCTACTATGAAGCTGGTGCTATGACATGGGAGTCCCTTGTAGAGAGAGCACACTGCAAATACACACAGGCTCACATTTCTTTCTCTTCATTTCATCTCATTCAGTCAAGTGTACAAATATGCTCGTGTTTACTTTTCAGCCCGGGCCTAGAAACTCGGAATTGTGAGAGGAAGGTTACCATTGAGTATTTTCGATTATATACATAAAAAAATCCGTGGCTCAGTAAAATCAACATATGTAGAGACGTTCTGGGCTCTGTAGCATATAATTACTATGCGATGCTGAAAAATAAAGGGATTTGTAAACAATCAGGGAGGGGCGGGTTGGGGAGATGAAATTTTTTAAACAAAGTCGAACCCGCTAATTATATTGGCGAGTGTCTCCCTCTCAACTCTGTGTGTATACTGTATTCTGGATGGGGAGTAATTATTATTACGGTCTCTTGTATAGATACTATATGTCAATTCATAGTTTCCTCAGTTATTTTTTTTTTGTACCCTGAGCTCCCTGTCAATGCAGTAGAGAGGAGAAGGTTGTTCTTATTAATTTCGTTCTGAATCGTTTTTCACTATTGGATAGGATACAAGGGTTTGTTTTTGTCGTACAAGGGTTTCAAATTGTTTGTCGCTCAGAAGGGTTTCAAATGACAGGCATACTTTCATCATCTTCCAAGTCACTGACTCATTTCCTATTGATTACAGAGTCGTCGTGGAGGCATGGGATGAACGTGGGTAGTAAATACGTACGTTTGCTTGGAAGGTCCTGGAAAAAATCAGGGATCCTTTGAACAGGGGTTGGATTAGATATATGTATACTAGGTCCTGTGTATAGTAAATGGAGAATGTTATGATGATAGTGTATAGGACAGAAGCAAAAATCTTTTGATTCCTTAATGAAGTGAAATTTACTTGAGCATCAGTCCACACAGCTATTAAATCTGTAACTAATAATTACTTTGCATGAGTGTTCATTTGCAAATTACATGAGATTCATTCCATTCCATTGATATGATCGTTGAGCAGAAATTATCTTAAAAAATCCCGTTTCAACATCTCCTCCGTTCAAACTAAGTATCATCTCGGAAATTAAATGAATATCATCTTGGAAATTAAATGAATATCATCCCAGATATTAAATGATATCATCTCGGACACTATATGAATATTATCTCGGAAACTATATGAATATCATCTCAGAACGCACATGAACATTTTATGATAGTACCACACGTCACGCCTGTATAACAAGCATATATGACTATCGTGTCTGAAGAGCACCAACAGTGCACCCTTTCTATAAGATCTCCCCAAAAGAATTAAAATACAACTCTAACAAACAGAGAAATTAACATTATAGCAAATGGGAAATTGCCTACACATTTTTGTCCCCATAGACAAAATGATCCTACAAGAGTCCCTCCTACAACGAGAGTACACTGCATATAAATCTCTCGTCTGAAAAGCACCTCCATGAATATCATGCTAAATTCACTAACAAGGACCACATTGTTTCAATTCTGTAGAAATGAAATTCTCACGTGGATATCTATACTATACACATAAACATGTACGTACATTTTATTGCATCTCCGGTGCTTTTAGTGCGTGCATTTCCTTGTCTCCTATTTTTTTTCCCCTATAAAAAAAATGTGAGCATAAGAAATAAAAGTGTCTGCATATATGTATGCTTCCATCGCTTGCCTCTGATTGTCAAGTGAAATTGTTTCTTGGGAAAAACCTTTGGCTGTGAAAGGAGAACCCCGCAGTATGAGGATCTATGAGAAGAGATTTTCACACAAGAAAATTATGTGACACATGATCAAAGGCATGGTTTATCCTCAAGCCCGACCTCCACCTTACTTATCTTACATGGAAGATCTTATTAAATCTGCACAGGAGGTTTTCATCGGTGAACCCAAGCAATGACTACATTTCCATCAGATTAACCATTCAAAAATATTATGCTCTCAGGATGGAGAGAATGTATGGAACCTGAAAATGCGTTCATAGATACATCTACTACAAGTTGAGAGGAGTCTTTCTGTGTATATATCCTCCTCCAATAGTCGGCAATACTCATAGAAACTGGAATGGTACGTTTTTCCTTCCTGTGAGGAAGTTTCTTACCAGCTCCTTAAGTACAAGTGACTGGAGAGTCCCAAGCCCATAACTAATACTCAAGACCCTGGTTACGTGCGGTAGCTTTAAATTGAAAAACTACATCGTTGTTCTTTACAATTATTGCTGACAGATTGTAAAGCTGATAAAAGCGACAAGGATCCTCGTCAGACTTTGTCTCACAGAACAACAGGCCTTTAATTCACGCTCAGTCGTTAAGTGCTTTCAAGACAATATATATCCACATGTAAGCGTAATTAGATATAGATACATAGTTTCATACCCTATAGAAAACGGGTATGAGGGGATATTTAGATACATACATACACAGACCAGTAATATAGCTTTACCGCCTCCGAGGAGTCACTTGACAGTCTTGGAGTTGTTAGCTAATGTAGTTTGCAATGCGAGACTCCTTTGCACAAAAGAGCTGGAGAGTCAGGTCTTCGGAGATGAGGTTGCGGAGAGGGAAAGAGAGTGTGTGTGAGGCCTCAGATGAGAAACTCGCCTTTCGGGTTCAACTTTCTACAGTCAATGAAATTAGTAAGGTCTATGAGGTCTTGTCTTGACGGGGCTTGATCCTAAAAAAAAAAAAAAATTTAGATTATTTCAATCTTGAAGCACGTCTCTCTCTCTCTAGCCCTGGTATCTCTGTATGAAATCTTTTGTGTGTAGTTAAATTCACGTCTCTACATTTTCGAGGACCTGGGATGAGCTGCAATTTCCCCGTAGGTTTGATTCTATTTGTTTTTGCTATTATCACGAAGAGAGATATTGCTCGTGAAGGAACGTAGATATGTATAACTACTATTGAGTGTCTACAAAACCCGACATGAACCAAGTAGAGCATTAATTCGACTCACGACCAGTGTAATTGATTATCGTAGAAAGTGAAAGAGCCTCTTTGCCTCAGTTAAATTGTCTATGTTTGCTTATTGGGAAGTATTTCCTCGAAATGGAGCCGATGAAAACTTGTTAGTTCAATCTAGTTGATTAATAAACCAAGGAAGATTTATGGCTCTGATTCTCATCCTCATCCTCATCGTGTGTATGTGTGTGTGTGTGTGTGTGTATGTGAGGAGTTGCTGATTCTATCCATCGTTCAAAAAGCCCTGCCAAAATGATCCCCTTTCCTAAACAAACTCCACTCAACCTTGCTATAGGCGAGTGGAACTCGCTATAAGTGAAATTAGTGGACTTAATTGGCTTTCAATTACCCTATCGTCCGTGGCCATTCTACCAGCAACAAGTATCTAAATTGGTTTCCTTGTAATTTCTTCTCCTACTCTCTACTAAATCCCACATCTCTCTCCACACATTTGTCTTGATTTAATAAAATTCTAATAGTAGTTATTAGCCCCAACTATCATCAGCCTATTGTTATTAACTCACTGCAGGGACCTCCATTCCCAACCTACATACAGATACATCCTCTCAGTTTAACTAGCAACCTGAAGGAACACAACGTGCTTTTTCTCCTCTGTCAAAAGAAACCACAAGCTCTAACTTGAAAGCTACTGTTGGTTCTTCGCACTTTAAAATTTGTACATCTCTCAATCCGAGCCCGAGTCATGTTATTCAATTTCCTTCCTCCAACCATATATTTTTATAAGGGCACTACAAAAAATAGCACAATTTAGCCCTAAATTTTATATTATGATAAGCCAAAAAATTAATTTTTCCGTGTGAGAGGGAATGCATTCAAAGGTAAAATGTTTCTGGCCCCAATAGAAAAAATTCTCTTGTAATGGTATCTGCCACATAAGGAGAGTGGACTGTCTCTCCATGTACTAATAATGTACTAAATATTTTGAGGGACTATATGGCTCATCTCCGTGTACACGTAAGTAATTCCTGGTGTATATGTAAATATTCCCTGGACTTATGAATATCTTGTGTGGTACACTTGTGGGGGTTCAATTACAATACCTATAGATATGTAGATTAAGAGTCCATGGGTGTAAGTGAGCTGTGCAAGTAATTAAATGAATTTACATGTAATTTGAAGAAAGATCGTAAAAATGGTGAGAAAAATGTGCGGAATTTTGGGGAAATTTGCTCAGACCTGAGGTTTCCACATGGTTTGCGTGTGTAATTAATACAGTACTAAAACGCACACATTTCGAGCTGAGAATTTATGCAAGTGCCTCGCTCCACGGACGAAGGTGCTGAGGAATTACTTTGGAGCTCCATATTATGTGGGGACATGTAATGTAGGTGGATATGTATTTGTGTGAGTATTGTTGGGGAGAGATGAACAAGGCAGGTAAAAACTAAATGACCATTGTGTTAATAAGAATGACTCTGGGAGATATTTGTAATGCCACATTTGGCATGGGTAGAGAAAAGACTTAAAGAGGAAAGGCTCCAAAGTTTTTAGATAAATATTTTCTTCTTGACTTAAATAGCTATTTACGGAGAGAGAGAGAGAGAGAGAGAGAGAGAGAAATACTCAGATATGTATCTTGGAGATGAATTAGAATTTAGGGTCGAGCATGTAAATACACTGGTGTCATTAGCATTTTTAGTGTGAGTGAAAATGAAAGCTTCTCAAATCAGCTTTTAGGGCTTCAGGGTGGCACTATAATCTTTCCCTATGAATGTATGGAGTAATGAACATGAATGGTAGCAGAGAGCAGAGTCTCTGTTAAATCTTAATGAGTTACAGCACTTGATGGGAGTATCACGGAAACTCTATTTTCTTCCTCGTTCCGTACCCTTCCAAGATTTTACCTACATATTTGGAAGAGTCAGATCCTTTATGATGTGATGCAGTCGTCTGCTTATTGAGTTCGTCATGGTTATAGACTTCATTTGTTTAATTTTATTGCTTGGGCCAGAACAAGGAAATTCTATTTCACGCACTCACTCATTATAATAGACATGTACACTCTTCATTTTTCTATCGCATTTATTTTATTCCGAGCATACACAACACACATCAGAATTATCCTGTCAACTGTTTTTCCCCCTCGTGCCTTTCTCTAGATAATACAGTTGACTCCCTTTATAAGGACATTCCTTCAGGACCAAATCTTGATCTTATTGTTTTATACTGCTAACAAAAAAAAAAAAAAAAAAATGATCGTAAGGTAGGACTGTCCCAAAATATTTCTGCCCCTAAAGAGAAAATACTCTTATAAAGGGATTCCTTACAGCAGGAATATACTCTACTATTTTCCCTCTGCGTATAATGACAGATGTATATACATATGTGCAATTGCAATGGATACCAGAGTGTAATTCGAACACTCGTCCTTTTCCTCATGCAACTTGGCCCTTTAGTTTTGAAAGACATCCTATTGAGACACTACTATGGCTGGGGACAAAGTACCCGTGCATATGACATTATTGGTCCATAGGGGAAGCCTAAGAGTCTAACGTGGAGAACAATAACAGGACAATAACAACAAATAGGATTTTGGCTATTTTATAGGATAACATTAGTCCCATGCATTGAAACTTATATAGTCAAGAACACGCCCTCATGTCCATCAAATGCTACTTTTACTTTGGAAGCAAAGATAACAATTATTTGAGAACAATTGAATTAAAGGAATACCGTTGTGTCAATTAAGGGCGCACGGTCACAATTTCTACCCTTTCACATTATGTGCTATCCGACTCTAATGTTTCCCATTGTCACTCACTTCCTCCTGAATGTAATTAAGCCTTATTTTAAGATGAATCGATGAAATTGACAACCATAGCTTGTGGATAGGATTTGATTGATCCAGAAATATTATCTCTTTTGACATCTTCATCTGTTTATGAAAATAGTTGGACATTTTTTTCCCTTTGGGGTATACATTTTTCGATGACCATTCACAAGTAGAATATTATCTTTAAGAATAATTATTATAGAGTGTGCTATTTTTTATGAGAGTAATTCTGAACCAGATGAAATGTTACTCTTGTAATTACTGCTTACTCAAATATTATTACTGCTATGGCGAAAATGCTCTGAGGTTCTTACAGTGAGAGAACACTGCTATTGACAGCTTGTAGGAATTCTGGAATGAACAATTAACTATAGAAATGGAATGTCATTAATTGCTTTTAAAATAATTATGTAAATTCTGATACAGATGGTTAACACGGAGGATGTAAAATAAACGTGGGCTATATTTTACTGACGCTGACTGACTTCAATTTTTTGTTGATTTTTTTTTTTCAGAGGGGTTACGAATGGAAGTCATCCCTAATACTGCTCCTGCTGTGTCACTCAATTATACCAACGCAAAGTTTTTTCTTTCGTCCATTTTTTAGAAGACAATCTCCCCCTTTAGCCTCATCTAATAGAGATCATGTAGTTAGTGGAGCTGAGGCTTCCGAGCAACAGCCAACATCTCTTGCGATTTCTACCAGACCCAGTCAGAACCCACAGTTACTTTATGCTACGGTGAGCAATCAAGATTTCCACGTTCCCAAAAGTCTCTGCATTGCCTGTGAGAAATTCCCATGGACGCCGGTGGCTGGAGCAGACACTCCGACTCTTGGGTTACAGTCACAGCAGATACAGTCAACCATACCTGAGCAGCCGAGTGTTACCTTAGTGGTGAACAAGCTCGGAGGAGGGAATCGAAGACCTTTTGCTATTCAGTTCGACTCAAGTCAAACACAAAATAATGTAGGAAGTGCACCCGCTCCAATCGTCAATTCTGTGAATGTATGTCAAACCATTCCTCCGGAACTTCACTTTTACCATCAGCTATTCCATCCCTGTAGCACTTACCAGCCCGCTTAACAGCACCATTAGAAAATTTCATTAGCACAGTATCTCAAATAGCATCTAGATTTACGGGCGAGAAATGATACCAAAGTCCAAGGGAACTGTTGCAACAAATGACAATATTTCCACAGGAACACTAAAATCTGTGGCAAAATTAATGTAGATACAGATAGATACAATTTCCCGAAAAAAATATTCCCCAGATTTTTACAAACAGGTTGCTAACTTAGTATGACTGTGCATACATACCTTAAGATGCAAATTTTGTATAATTAATTATTGCAAAATTTTCTTGTGGATTTAAAAAATATTCCATTGCTTAGGTTTAATGTTGTTGCAGCCATGAAGGGAAGCATTTTGGGGTATAGTGAGATTTTTTTACGTTGAACGATTCTTGTTAGCTCATTTGTTCATAAGGGTTTGAGTTTGAGGATTATTAAATTATTTCAGGCATTTTGTAAAATTAAACAAAAAACCTCGTAAATGATAGTACATACTATTCAGTAGGTATTTTTATAGATTTAAAAAAATAATTTGTGCAAAGGTGGTGCAAATTTCGTTGGTGCTGGATTATCTATTGAAGTTTGTAGCAGAGAGCTGGAATTATTACAAATGAATTAAGGGTGCTTTTGAAAACTTGGCACAGCATGGGAGCTTGTTAATGATATTTTCAAATGGAGGCAATAATGGCTGGAGAGCTGGGCATTAAAGATTGTTTTATTGTTTTTATGTTTTTATGAATGATTACAGCAAGAGCCACCGCCACCTGAACCATCAGCACCTCCAGCACCAGAATATGGAACCCCAGACACTCGACAACCAACAGTTTTACAACCGGTACGCTCTGGCCCAGTCTGGCATCCAACGTCCCGTCCAGCTCAGTTTTACCAGACACCAGCTCTATCATCTCAATTAACAAGTCAAACGGCCCAAAACACACTGCAACCAGCCCAAGTCCAGACAGTGTCATTATCATTTAATAATGAAGCTCCTCCACCTTTCCCGCCGCAACGACCTTCCCAACAACGTCCATCACTTTTACAGCCCGTCAGAACCATCGGCCCTTACCGGGAGTCCTTTCAACCACCTAGCTCCCCCTTGTTTTTTACGACACCAAAACCTGTAGATCAGTCTCCACCACAGCCACCAGTAGCCCCACCATCAAAATTTAATTTCAGAGTTGTACGTCCAGGAGGTTGGGGAGACTCACTGGGGTTCTCCAAAAATCGTCCCCCCATTCCTCCAATAACTGTTGGCACTTTCCTTGCCGCATCTCAGCAAGACAAGCAAAAGCAGAATCAAGGATTTCAAATTCAAGGAGTGCAACCAGCCCAACTGATCTATCATGAGCATATTAAAGTGAATGAGAATCTCAGTGTACCAGGACCAATTGGCAACCAATATGGTGTTCCAAATGCTCCCGCCCCGACAGGCTCGTCACAGCAGCAGTCCCAACCTGAAAGTCCTCCACCTACACCTCCACAACCGCAGCAAGCACCGCAGAACATTAAAGTTCCTATTTTGCCTGGACCCATTGGTTCCCTAATTATCAACCAACTACCGTTTAATAACTTCCCGAGCCGTTTCACATTCCCAAAACTAGGACCGGGCAGGCAGCAATATGGACCTCCAAGACCACCAAACCAACAATATGGATTCCCGTTACAAAATCGACCTATTTCGTCAGGTCAATACGGCCCACCTATTAATTTTGGACCACTTCCACAAAATAGACCACCTCCTCTACCTTCCAACTACGGACCACCACCATCCCCTCCGGCAAATTATGGACCACCGCCTCAAAATCAAGCACCTCCTCCTTCTGGTAGTTACGGACCTCCTGCTCCTCCGAATCAACCACCTCCTCAAAATCAGCCTCCATCAGGTAATTATGGTCCACCTCCTCAAAATCAGCCTCCATCAGGTAATTATGGTCCACCTCCTCAAAGCCAACCTCCATCAAACAATTTTGGTCCACCCGCTCAAAGCCAACCTCCATCAAACAATTTTGGACCACCCCCTCAAAACCAACCTCCATCAAACAATTTTGGACCACCCCCTCAAAACCAACCTCCATCAAACAATTTTGGTCCACCTCCTCAAAGCCAGCCTCCATCAGGTAATTATGGTCCACCTCCTCAAAATCAGCCTCCGTCAGGTAATTATGGTCCACCTCCTCAAAGCCAACCTCCATCAAATAATTTTGGTCCACCCCCTCAAAATCAACCTCCATCAAACAATTTTGGCCCACCCCCTCAAAACCAACCTCCATCAAACAATTTTGGTCCACCTCCTCAAAGCCAACCTCCATCAAACAATTTTGGTCCACCCCCTCAAAGCCAGCCTCCATCAGGTAGTTATGGGCCGCCGCCTCAAAGCCAACCTCCACCAAATAACTTTGGCCCGCCTCCTCAAAACCAGGCTCCTTCAAACGATTTTGTTCCACCCCCACAAAGCCCACCTAGTGGTCCCTCAGGTAACTACGGTCCACCGCCACAAAGTCCACCCAGTGCTCCCGCGGGCAATTATGGTCCACCGCCACAAAGTCCACCTAGTGGTCCCCCGAGTAACTATGGATCACCGCCACAAAGCCCGCCTAGTGCTCCCTCAGGTAACTTTGGAACACCCTCTGCAACTCCACCTTTATTGTCAATTCAAATGAGACCACCAAAACATTTTGGACCACCATTATTCGGAATCTCACGTCCCCAACCACCTTCTCAATACGGGTTCCCACCCCAACAGGGCCTTCCACTACATTTTAGACCACCAGCAGCACGAGACCATTACGAACCACCAGCTCTACCCGCACCGACACAACCATTCATTGGACCACAACCCGCTCCCACGCAACCTGCACCAGATTCTGTCACACCAGCGCCCGAGGAACAACCAAGAAACCCAATAAGCGACCAACCAGCACCAACTCCGCCGCCAAATTATGGACCACCCCCTGGCTTTATATCACAGTTGCACTCGAATTTTCCACAAAACTTACCGTCCCCGTCTCTACCAGAACGGCCATTCCCCCCAGTGATTTCTTACGGACCTCCCAAAAATGGAAATCACCAAGGACCAACCTTCTTCATCATTCCTCAAAATTCAAATTTTATGCCTAACCCACCACAGTCACTTTCTTTAGATATGCAACCACCTCTTCAACAAGTTTATGCCCCAAATTACGGTCTACCAATGAATTTTGCCCCAAATTTTCAACTGCAACCTCCGGCTCCAAGTTTTAACCAGCAGCCCTTGTTTGGCTTACAATCTTCTTCAAATTTCGTACAGCAATCTTCTTCAAATTTTGTACAACAACAATCTTCAAATTTTGTGCAGCAACCTACAGCTCCAAGTGGTGGTTCTCAACAATTACCGACTGAATATGGTCAAGCACCTCCGAGTTTCAGCTCTCCTCAACAAACAGGACCATCAAGTGATGAAGGCACAGATTCTCAACCTCCTTCACCATCTGGACCTTCAGAACAGGCTTATTACCCCAGTCCATCAGCTCCATCTGAATCGGAAATACCTGCCGACAAATTACTCCCTGATCAAGTCCCAGCTACTAATGTTCAAGTGGAGCCAGTAGAAGAGCCTAGAGATACGACACCAGTTTCAATCCCATACATTCTTCAGCTCCACCAAGAAAATCGCGGCTCTCAAGGTAATGCGGGCTTAGTGAGCAGCTTCCAGCTAAGAGGAAATGGAAACCCAAACATAGTGCCAATCCCAGTGCCAAAATTTGTGGGTTCAGAATCTCAACGTGAGATAATTCACGCTAACCTCGACTTCGTTCCTTCTCCACAAAAAACCACTTTCAGCTCTCCTATTCCCTCCAGAGACGGAGAATTGGTGAGGAATCCTCATTTGCAGTCAGCCGGTGAATCTGATAACGGGTCTGACGGAGATAGGAATTTTCCTCACTCTGAAGCAGGAAAGGCAGTTGGGATTCAAGGTGGTTGGGAAATCATTCCTGCAACTCAGTATGATATAACTCACTTGTTTAAAAACGGGCCTGAGCCAAATACTCAGACCAGACCAGATCCACTACCAGTCCCAGTGCCCATACCTGTCCCAGCATCTCCACCTCCAACTTCCCCTCTGTTTA
Source organism: Allacma fusca (assembly GCA_947179485.1). Classification (NCBI taxonomy): domain Eukaryota; kingdom Metazoa; phylum Arthropoda; class Collembola; order Symphypleona; family Sminthuridae; genus Allacma; species Allacma fusca. The sequence continues at coordinate 10,217,982 of OX359249.1, forward strand.
TTGTTTCGTCCCAAACAAGAACCCCGGAACCTTCCCTAGTCCCCGACACCTCCAATCAAGTGGATCAAGTAAGCCCAGAATTGTCCCAGGATGTGCGAGAGAATGGGTTATCTCAACAATCTGTCATTTCAGGAAGTATGATTCAAAACTTCCCTTCCCGACCATTCAGTGTAGGAATCCCAATCGTTCAAGCCACGCAAGTCCAACAGCCCAACACACAATTTGATCCCTTGCCTCCATCCATCGTCTCAGCTCTTCATCATGCCCAGCGAACATCTTTCCTCACTCATTCACATCTTGTCCCAAGTCCGGAAGGGTCGAAGGAAACCGTTTACATTAACAGTGTTGCTGTACAAGACCAGAATGGAACCGAGGTCGAGAACTACTCTCAAACAGTTGCCACGGATACTGCTAATGTCGACGAAGGCAAGGACTCAAATAGAATTGAGAATATCCGAGCAATTGAGCACAGTCCCGGAGCTGTTCCAGTGGGATGTAATAATGATCACTGGATGGTCCCCGCGGACGGTCAGAAAAACCAGGTTCTGGTTCCATCTGGCAAGGCTCCTTATTTCCTCTACTACCCCACTCCGGTTCAACAGTCTTCTGTGTACTGGGTAGAGCAGCCCACACCTCAGTTTAGTCCATCCATCACCCAACCAATTTCCACCCTGGCTCCGGCTAACCAACTCTATGATCCCAAGGCAACAGCTGGTTCCCAAACTGTATTCTCTCCTCCAGTTTTTGGTTGGTCTCCCAAAGTCGTCCCAACCTCTAATGCTCTTGTCACTGATGAGAAGGAAGAGAAGGTTCGCAAACAGTACGAACAAGAACTATCTCCCAGGCCAACCACAAGGACTCCCTTTGATATCATTTCCGTGGGTAAAGAGTCACTTGAAGAGGAGAACGTTCAAAGCATTGGTAACTTTTTAAAGTCCTCCTTTTAATAGCTACTCCATTTCCTGCACCTAGATGTAGATGCATAAATATGCACGTGCCATAGTTCACCCAATCAGACTCGTAATAATGCACTGGCTCTTAAATGGCTTCTAAAGTGAAAATTCTCAAGAGCAATCAGATACAATGTTAAGGGATTGCCCCCACTCTGCACTGGCTTCTACTTCAATGCTGCCAAAGCCAATGCAGAAAAAGGCACTACATTTTCTTGCAATAACACTTTGGTAATTACTTGATGGATTTAAAGGCCACTGATATCTTCTCAACTGGAAGACTCGGAAGTCTCTCATGTAATTGAAGTCTTACCAGAATAGTATGTAGGTCATGTACAGGTCTCACGTATGTATATAGGTAATTATGTAGCTTCCAGGAAAAATGCAATCTTTCCATGAATGACACAAGGACCTGAGCATACTGAGAAATCTCAAGGCTCTGGCAGGGTGTCGTGTTGAAAGTAATCTTTGGATGAGGTTACCCAAGCAGAAGCAGTTGTTGTTGTGTACTCGCTCCTTCCTCTCTCCACTGTCAGACGGAAGACAGCTTTGATTTAAGCTGATTAAATGTACTTGATATATTCATAACATTGAAATTGGGGAATGATAAAGGTTCCTTTTAATACATTTAAGATTGTTGGTCCACGAACTTGTAGAACTACCAGAGTTACAATAGCTAGCTATTATAACCCCCTTCATGTGGAACTTAGGACAGAGCTTAATCCTTTTCAGAGAATATTCAGGCATTTGTTCCCATCCGCTTCTTAAGCCATGTTTCTGGAAAAATATGTGCAAGGAAATTGAGGACAAAAATAATAAACATGAATGTTTTCGGGGCAAAGTTTGTCTACAAAAACTTTGTAGACAAACTCATAACTTGTTTGGGTATAATTTCCCAGTTCTGTCAGACATTGTAGTTTAAACTTCTGCTTCCCATTGATTCTTTTTACCTGTGAAAGTGGTGGTTCAAAATTTCTCAGAAGTTTTTTTTGTTCCTGGATTTATTATTTTTTTCTCAGAGTGCCCCACTCAGTAGTGTCAAGATGGGAGTCGTGGATTTTTTGCTCAGTTTAGTAGAACTACGGTGTAGGATTTTTTGTTGGAGGGAAACGTGTCCTATGCAAATTCTTGTAAGTTGAGGGAATTAGTCAGAACTCAATTACGTCAATCAGATTACTCTTGAATTATTAATACTTTTGAAGTCTCGTGGTTAGTGGTTATAAGATCTCCCCTTCCGTCTACTGAGCTGTCTGCATTGGTAATTGACGAGACTGAAAAACTAAGTGATCGCTCCTTTATGGAGCTTTTACATAGCTTGAGTCCCAGCCCTTTTGGGACGCCTGTAAATTATTCCTGCTTGTTAAATGCAAATGGGTGCGTGGAAAACTTAAGATACTTAACGAACATGAACCCACACATTTTGGAGGAACAGGCGTTATTAAAGATGCTAATGAACCTGTGGGTATTACTTGTAGAAAATGTGGAGCTCTCCAGGACGACTACCCAAAGCCCGGTGACAACGACTCAACCATTGTTTAAGAGACCTACTCAATTCCGTCCTAGCTTACCCGTAATTGCTCCTGCGCCCTCAGAAAGTTTCCGGCCCACGGATTATGAAACGTCCACACCTAAGTTTTTTGACTCGACGGAGTTCGTAAAAATAAAAAGTTTCGGACGTCTCAAGAGCCCGAAACTCGTAGATGAGGCTTTATCCTCGGAGAAAACCTACACGGAAATTATCGGTCCTACAACCACAGCAGATTGCATCACAGATGCTACAACGGAGACTCCACTTGTAGTTACATCCGCTAATGCAATTGATGCCAGTACAACCACCCAACAAACTACCTTCAGCACTTTTGGAACCACTCGCACCAAGAACGGTGGCCCGGAAAGAATTCGTCTCCGCGTTGGTCAGACATTTTTGTAGCTACATATGTACATGTCCCTCTCCAACTTTTTCCCATTTCCACAAAACCTACTGGACCCAGAATGTCCTGACAAATAATTTCGGATCGAGTTTCCTCTTACTTTGTGTTCCCAGCTATACTTTTTCATTTACTGGGATTTTTTCTTCCAAATTATTTGCAGCCGATGAAATTTTCCTTTTAAAATCTCTTCAAATGCCTGAAACAAAATTCAATAATTGAATTCTATAATAATTAGATATGAATATAATTATTATTATAGAAAAATGCCTGCCTGAATGAATTAAGAAAATTACGCTAACATTTTTACTGCATGGTTTAAAAATTATTGTGGAACTTTCCTTGGGGAAATTTCCAAAACATTTCTGAAAAAATTACTGACATTATTTTTGAACGCTATGTAGTATCTAATTATTTACATACTGGGAGTACAGGAGGTTGTAGCAAATTATTTTCCAAAGAAAATGAGACAGCTGGAGGGATCTAACTTTTGATAAATAATGACATCATGTATGTAAGACCTGGGACTGATGTGATTGTGTAATTTTGAGCAGGAGCAAGATTTCCAGCAGGCCGACCATCCATCTCATCGACTCTGTATCCCACAACAACAACGCCGGAACCCGAACTTATAACTGGGACACCATCATCTGCAACAGTTGTTCCAGTCTACCGTCCTAGCACCATCGAGCCTTTCACCGGGAGCTCGTTAAGAACAACTGCTGGGATAATCCCCACTCCTACAAATTCTCATGTGCCCTTCAACCATCTCCTCACGTTGGAAGACATCTACAAGAACAGTGAGACGAAGCAAGTGGAGGAGAACCGGGAAACAATTGGTACATCAACGGAGCAGTCAACGTCCTTCTCCGTCTCAGTTGACACTCATTTGTCTTCATCATCAGTTTCCTCTCCCGCATTTGGAGAGAAGGAGAGAACATCTCCAAGGAAACTTTACTCACCCGATGAGGTTGCTGCTCTCGGCTCGGATCTCCAAGCCCAAAGTATCCTTGTGAGTTCGACGCCGAGATCCTCTCCGGACACATTTGGCTCAAAGACCACGCGTTTCTCTACAACCTCGGAGCCGGACTTGGTCAAGCTGAACACAACCACTTCCACCTCTTCCCCTACAATGGTGACAAGTACGAAAGTTGTGAAGACAGTTCGGGTACGACAAAGGATGCGACCAGGAGGAAGCGGCTTCACTGGACCCATACGCAGTAGATTTACTCATGGTGGGCGGGTTCGAATCGTCCAACGTCCAGTGACCCAGGAGTACATAAAGAATTTCCCGGAGTTTGCTGCACCGGAAGGGGAATCGTTAGGGAAGGAGGAAGAGGAAGAAGTAAAGAATGCATTGATTGATTTAAAAAAGATCCGATAGAGGAATCCCTCCCCATTAATTTCTAGTAACTGTTCGTGTTGGCCCTTCTAGCATTCCAGTGTAGTTTTAGTAATGAGAACCTTCTGAAAAATGGGGTAATTACGGGGTATCCTAAAGACACTGTCAGTGTGTACTTCCATGTTGAGTGATTTTGATGTAGATAATTAATTTCTCCGGTACTTTCCCTCTGTCACCCTTTCACTTTTCCCTGTATGTACGCTAATACAGTATATGCTCAGCCGTATGTTAAGTGTAATTATCTGTAAACTCTTTCAGTGTATACATATGTATATGTAGATATGTATGTACGAACGTGTGGGAACATGTGTTAGTTCAGCATGTATGTATGTATGTAGGTCCATGGTGAGGTCCCTGTGTACATGTAAAGGGATGCCGTACATTTATCTGGATCTGCATGTACCATAGCGCATATGCACATGTGGTTCGTGGGAAAGCCCAAGTGACAATCTCCAAGCCTGCTTTCACTCGAGATGGTGAAAGGGGTCTGGGAATTTATCCCTAGTGAGGGTTCACATATATGAAACACTAAATGACGTTTATTCACTCTGGGCTCTTTCCCGACGACATGCTCATTTGTCCTGTACATTTGACATGTACATTTGCATGCTCTTGTAAGTAGATAAGTACATTTGTTATGTGAAATTATTTGTTTCTCCAGAGGACTCCCTTACCTTATAATTATCTATAAATTTACATTACTTGCTTACTCAAATAATTACTTGTATTGCCCCAGAGGCTCGGCTATTTGTTATGTCACATCTTGTTAAACTTTGAGTAACTATTACTGTCAAATGTAATTTTTAAAGCTTGATTTCTATTTTGACTAGAGGATCTTTGAGGATCCAGCAAAAATTTTGTTACCTTCTAAATTCCCACACCTCTCTCATAGATAGTTATCTAGAATTTAGATTGTTATTATGTATTTTCCTAGTTTTTCGCTTGTATTATGAAGAACGTTTTTTTTGTGAGTGGTATTTTGAAATAATTGTGAGTAGCACTATGAAACAAATTCTGAGTGAAGAGCCATTTCCATAATTGCTTTACCTTTTCGTATGTTTTCAGATATTTTCATTCCAGAGAGAGAGAGAGTTACGCGACAGGGTCAATTGAGACCTCCAAAATGATACTTGGGGAGATGAAGGCAATGCAATAACCTAAATGTAGATTTTTGTGTACATGTCCCCGAGTGCTATCTAATTGTAATAGGTAGGGATGTGCTCGTATTTATTAATTTGTAAAATGTGTCCGTACAAGAGTAACTTTTTAGCAGATGAATTAGCAAGTCTCTTCCGGACTCGTTCGAGTGGGCTATCACTTTTTTTTTTGTTGACTCACCACAATTGCCAGTTTTAATAGCAGCTTTATTTCAGATGTAGCCCACTAATATCTAAGTTGAGTTATGTAGCCCGCAGCTGTAGAGATATAAAATTACATGTAGCACTGGCTCAAGTATGTCTGTTTCAATAAGGGGTTCAAATCAAAGCCAACAGTGTATGCCCGGAGTTGTAAGCTTATTTTTTACATGATATAAAAACTAAAATACATAAATATTACATGTGAGCAAGGTAGTATTAAGTATAGACTGTTTACAATTTTTTTTACCCGCTGTGTGTATTTTTAATTTATTGTTGAATCTGCCAGTTGCAGGCAAATATAGTACTTAATCCTTTCACCCGTATGGTTATATGACTACTTGAAGGATACCAACGATCATGTTTTTGTATTGTTTTTATACATTTTAATGAGTGCATACTGTTTTATCTATAGATACATGAAAATTATTATTATTATTATCATGGTTTGGTCGAAAATAAAACTGTTTTAATCCGCAATTTCCGCTTTTTTTTTATAGCATCATCATCTTTCCCCAAACTCCCGGCTCTCTCCATAAAGGTCCTCACATATGTCTCATAAAAGTGGGATGCCAAAACATAATCAAGATTTATTCTCAATCCTACTCCACTACAAACTCTCAATGGCCGGTGGGGCTTGAACCTTAAAAATACGAGGTCTGATTGCAGGCCAAATATCTGCTGGAGCTAAATCATGCGGGTAGTAAAAGAGTTAGAAGTTAGTTTCCGTCTTCAATTTGTAATGCTGTCTACGAGGAGGACAACATTGGATTTTTTCCCCTCTCAAGCTCGCCTCACTGAGTCTGATTTTTTCCCCTCCCAAATCCTCTCTCCGTTTTACAGTTTCACACTACACAATGGCACATTGGGGATTATGAGACAGTCTGGGTCTGGATCAGGCCGGCAATATACAGAGCCCAAAGAACTAAACACGGAAGACAGGAAAGGCACTAAAATTGGAACTGGGCAACTGTACAGTAGGAGTTTTTTTGCCAATACTTTAAGACTTGGTCAATCACTGTGGGGTTTTCGACTGTTGACGGAAAGTCATTCGAGCGGGACCTGGGGGGGTATAATAACATCTGATCAATAGGAAGTAGCTGGACGGGTGTGGAATTCCAAAGGAACAGTTTTATGAAGTGTAAGATGTTTGTAGTACTGCCGTGGAAATAACCCTACCATTTCAATGGGAGGTACCTCAAAATTAAGCCCCATAAATAAAGCCCAGTGCGAAATAGATCTCTGCTCGAACCAACATGTTCATTACTAAACCATTCATTTTTTCGAATCTCCCAGTTCTGGCAGATACAGTGCTCCTGTTTATACGAGCACGGCTAGAAGGAGTGAATTTGACTCCTGAATTGACACGCCTTTGGATGGAGCCCACTATTAAGTTTGGAGGAACTGGAGAGTATGAAAACGTTTTTGCACGTATGAAGATAATTGTCTTATGTAGGGATCTCTTGGAGTGAGAGTAGACTGTAAATGCCAGCAGGTGTTCATAACTCCGTAAATTATGGAAATGTTCCATTAAATTTCCTGGCACAGGAGGGAAACCGTTGCAGTCCTGGTACTGTATATTGTCAGTAATTATTTATGAGGAAGGTACATATGTAGCATCAGTACACAGTTTGGGTGAGTTCTTGCCGGAAGGGATTTCCTTGGGAGTTATTACAAGGGACGATAATTGCATGACATAAATAGTCATTACTAAAAGTTGCTCTCACCCTGTGGATTTGCTTTATTGTTCCTGAATATTTTTAGGCTAACAGGTTGCTCTCCCTTGGAATCCAAATATTGATCCAGGAGCTGGGGTGATTTAATTTCCTGGTCCTGTAACAGCTCCAGAGTTGTATGCATATGTGGAGAGCACCACTCCTGATAAAATATGGAGTCCCATTTGCATGTGGGAACTACATTGTGTGAATGATTTATTTGTGGTTTTTACGCATTCCTCCCTTCTAAAATGTGAGCAAAGGCTGTGGACAACTTTCCCCCCGTAGAAAGTTTTTATTATCTCAACTTCCGAGAACTGAGACACTTAACCTTTCTCCATTCACAAAAAAAAAATACCCAGAACTTATGTATGCAGCTTTCTGTTTTATTGTCAAAATATCGTTTCCGTTTTGATCAGACCTGTCTCCTGAGACTCCATTCCGGATTTTAGCATTCTCTTTAGAGACGCACTAGGGATAAAAAGTTACTTCCAGTTTTCCATACACATTTTATGCCCAGTAAACTCTGTGTATTGTTCCCCCTAGACAGAGAACAATTTTCAATAGGGGTGAAAATCCTGGAACACAGGTCTTTCTGTCTACCGCAAAGTTATTTTTCTTCTTGTTAAAGGCACTTCGTTACAAGAGCGTCCTTTTGGTACTTCCTTTGGGTCCCCTCCTTACCAACTTGTACTGTATGCCAAACAAATATAATTAGAATATTACATTCTCTTGCGAAGAGAACCCTTGAAAGAAGTAAAAACTCGAGTTTTGTGGCAGTGGCATTCTTGTGGAAGGAGAAAAATTCCTATTGTGATAAATGGGGATGAGCTCAAATATTTTTCCTCTCACGGTGAAAATGCTCTTATAAGGGTGACTCCTATAGAGACTATGCACTGTAATAATTATACAAAATATATAATAAAAAAGTCTGCGCAGTTAACTTAATCCATGCGTTATTGTAGAGGGTGTCATAATTTCCCACTAAAACTCCAATGGTAGGGGTAACTGAATAAATATTTTCCTTAGCTCTGGCCGAGTTGTTTTCCTAAGAGCTTTCCCATTTCGGAAGATAAAATCCACAAATAGATTTCTTTCCTTGGGAATGTTCAGACATGTAGGGGCATTGGAAAAGAAGCTTCCCGTAGTTACACATAGGAAGTTCCTAGAAGTAGTGAAAGTTCATGGCCAGTAGGCACTCAAGTAGGAATTCTTCTTTGCTTTGCAGTCCTCTGCAAAAAATAAAGATAACTGGGCCAAAAGTAAACTTAATAAATTAACGTTGGGACAGGAATGGGCAACGGGCTAAATAATGTTAAAGGAGTGGGACACGCTCTGCAGAGACACTATTCTCATTATTATTATTATTGTTAGGTATGTATATAGAAATAACATAAATTAGTTAAGTCTCACATGAATAATTAATTAAGTTGTGAAACACACAACCCTAGGTTAAGTCAGTTCAAAGTTACTTAAACACTTATTGTAAAGGTGCAATGTAAGCACTTCCCATCGGCTAAAGCCGACGAGTGTCAACGTCCCGTTACATCCGTTATGATGTAACGTCTAGACTTAAGATTGTAAAAATAGGCTCAAGTAGCCACTTGTTAAGTTTAAGATTCTTCCAGACTCTTCAGTGAATAACTGAGAGTCATTCCAGTAACACCTATTTTTAGTTGTTAATCTTAATTTCCTTTTTCTTTTGATTTCAATTATAAATAAAAGCAATTAGTCTTCGGATTAATGTAAAAACACACTCAATCGTTTATTCATAGTCATTCCTTTCATCAGCACGATTTCCCAATTATTTACAATTCTTGATAATTACATAAGTAAATAATCCAGGAGTTAGGATTTCATGGTATGACCATAACCTACTCTTACATGGTGGCCTTTGTAAAACATTGCCAAAATATTATTTCCCTGGCGATGCTCCCGAATTACTCTCAATTATCACTCCCCTTGGGAAACAATCGATTTACTTTAAGAATTGATTTCATTACCAGGCAAGTTTGACTAATGTGTCATATTTCGTGAGAATTTTTGAGATTTACAGTTTTGGCCACGCAGAGGTTACATTCCTGCATTTTTGACGTTGCAACACGCACAGCTCATTCGGGACTACCCCCAGAGGAGTCAACCTTTATTGACTGTGACCGGTCGAAGAACCCCTCGTAAGTTTTTATTGATAAACGGGGTTATTATTTCTTGTCCACGGAAGGCAGACGGATTTACCTGCGCTTCACCGACCGATGCCCTGAGGATTTGGGTATACTCAACGGACAGCCACGAAGCTCAGTACCGTTCCCACCTCATCCAGGAGGAATTTTATGTAGTAAATGCACAGTGTTAAGTTTCATATCCATGAACCACCGTCACGGTACGTACATACTTACGTTATAATTTATGTCCGATAAAAAGAAGCCCTCAGCATCCAAACCTGACCCTAAGCCTTCTACAAGTCGCGTCACTCGTAAAAATTCTGACCCTGATTTAAAAGACGCTTCTGAATTAGCCAAGGTTTTACAACAAGCAAAAGCCAAAGCAAAAGCTACCACTAGCAGTAGTAAAAAGTCACCTCCATTACCTCCGCCATTACCAGTAAACACACCACCTCCACCGCCAGTTCCTCCAGTAGTCCCTCCCGCACAAGCTTCTCCTCCGAGAACTCCCAGTCCACAATATTCTACTCCACCCGGCACTCCACCGCCAATCTCTTTACCTCCACCACTCCCTCCACCGTTACCTGCTCTTCCATTAGTTACTCCAGTTACACGAACCGTTCCCTCTTTTAAGCGACAAATATTAAAAGCCCGTAAAATCCAACATTTTTCACGTCACGGACCCTCTACCAAAACTCGCAAAGTCAAACCATTCAAAATGGCCGCAGCAGCAGCAGCAGCAGCAACTCCAGTCAATGTCACGGTAAATACCGCTCCCATTCATTCCATTGTTGACTTCCAAAAGATTAAACAATTCATTCCCGCCACTCATGACGTTCATGATTTCATAATTGACGTTCAACGTGTCGTGGCCCAATACCAATGGGATTGGCCCACTCTCCAAGGTCACACTCCCAATTTATTAGCTCGTGACCCCTTTCAATGGCTGCAAACCCAACTCGCCATAGCGCCACCCACTATTGTTAGTATTGATACATTCTTCACGGCTCTCCGTGAACGCTATGCTAAGCCTCGACAGGTTTATCTCAATCAGTTAATTTCCCGTAAGCAAAAAGACAATGAATCGAGTGCAAAATTTTTGTATGATGTTGATAGTATTTGCACTCGCTATGACCCAATCATGACTCAACCTGACCGTGTTGCTTGGGGAATGGAAGGCCTCCTTCCCAAGTACAAATCTGCAGCGGCAGGTTTTCCATTTACAAGCATAGCTGCTCTCGTTCGTTTTTGCGAACAACGAGAATTTGCTGATACAACTGCTGGACCTTCAGATATGGCTGCAAAAGTTAAGTCTTTGGAAGAAACCATCCAAAAACTTACCTTGTCTGATGCGCCTAATGCCCAAGCTAATTTTGCTTTTGTCCCTGGCCGCGGACGAGGTCGTGGCAATGGTCGCGGCAACTCACATAATAATAATAATCACCGCGGTAATCAAGGCAACATTCATCAACCAGTTCCCCATCAGCCCCGAGGTAATAATAATAATAATCATAATAATAACAATAATAACAGAGGACAAAATCAAAATCCCCACAAAGGCATGCAATGCTATAATTGTAATAAGTTTGGTCACATCAGTCGTGACTGCCGTTCGGGAAACCAACAGAGGGGGCCCAACCAGCGTGGTCAGGGTCCCCGCCCGAACTTTCGGAACAACAATTTCCGCGGAAACAACAATGGCTTCCGCAACAATCAGAACAACGGCAACAATCGCCGGCACGACCAAAATGCCCACAGATTGGAAATTTCATTCAATCCCAATCCGCCCCAAACCAATCAAACTCCCCAGAATCACTTTGCGAATCTTCAATATCCCTCCATAACTTACCCACAATAAATCTGTCACCCTCTTCATCAATGTGCCCGTATATCATGTGTTATTTTGACGATGTCTCCATTGATGCATTGATTGATACAGGAGCCTCTCATAATTTAATACAAAAGAATCACATCCCCTCCAGTGCAGTCATCACTCCTTGCCCACAAAGATTTGTTATCACAGCAGATAAGGCTCGCATTCCTACGTCCCATATAGCCTCCTTAACGTTCCAACTTGATAACTACTTTTACACAACAGAAGCCCATGTCCTTGAAACGCTCACTCCTCCACTCATTCTTGGCTGTAAGTTTATTACACAATTTGACTTTCATATACATCTGAACTCTAACTCACTATACAACTCTCACGTATGTCATTACTTTCGTAAGCATGCATACTCAGCCACTTGCTCATCTGAGTGCGGCTGTTCCTCTCCCGTCAAAACATTATTTACTATCCAACTTCCCCCTCGACACCAAATGTATGTACCAACTACTTCATTACACACGTCTCACACGACATTTTTCAACCCTCATCCACTCATTGAAAAACAATACAAAGTAATTTTTCCTCCTGTTATCAACCCAGCGAAAAATGTTTTGCTCGCCACAAACATTTCCACATCTACCCAGATTATTCCCGCTGATACTCTTTTAGGTCATGCTCAACGCTATGATTTTACCCAAAGCTTAAACACAGCTCCGGTAATTCCTCAGAATCCCACCCCTTTTACTCCAGAACAACTTCAATCATTAAATATTAATCCAAAATTACGGCCCGCTGAACGCGCATCGATCATAAGCCTCCTCAATAAATATTCATATTTATTTGCATGGACACTTATGGATCTTCAAGTTTGTACCCTACCCCCCATGCGAATTAAATTAAATTCTGACACTCCAGTTCAAGCCAAACCCTATCGCTTGAGCACCACGGAGCGTGAGATTTTAAAGCAAGAATTAGATAAATTAATTGAGGCAGGTATAATAGTCCCTTGCGAAAATTCCAACTACTCTACCCCTGTGTTTTTAGTCCGCCAAAAATTAGGTAAATGGCGACTCGTCTGTGATTTTCAAAAACTAAATAAAATCACAGTTGACGAAATATTCCCTCTCCCAAGGATTGATGACTTGCTTTTTCAGTTACGAAGTGCTGCATATTTTTCCCCCTTAGATTTATTTAGCGGTTATTACCAAGCCCTCATCCACCCGGATGATCAGCATTTAACTGCTATTGTCACTGAATTCGGACTATATATGTACCTACGTGTATGTTTTGGTCTGAAAAATGCCCCCGCCTACTTTCAAAGACTCGCTGCTCGTACTCTCGGTACTTTAAGATACACACACGCTGTATCTTATATTGATGACATTATACCCTATAGTAAAGACTTTCCCTCTCACCTGGTCGCAATAGAACTTGTATTTCAGCGTTTAGCTAAAGTTAATTTTCGCATGAATCCCAAAAAGTGTTTCTTTGGTATGCAAGAACATGTAGTCTTTGGATTCTTTTTGTCCCAAAAAGGTCTATCCACTGAATCAGCAAAAGTGGCTGCAATTATGGAACAGCCCAAACCTAATAATTTAGAAACTCTACGTAAATTTTTAGGCACTATAGGTTATTATCGCAGATTTATTTGGAACTTTGCTCAAATAGCTGCTCCTCTCCAAGGATTACTGAAGAAACATTCTCTTTATCATTGGAGCCCAGACTGTGATAAGGCATTTTTGACTCTCAAAAATGCGCTATGCACAGCTCCGGTCCTTAGACACTATGATCCCACACTCCCATGTATTTTATATACGGATGCAAGTAATTTAGCCATAGCTGGCATTTTACATCAACAATTTGAAGATGGTGAACACCCAATCTATTTTATTTCCAGAGCTTTGACTCCAGCTGAGAAAAATTGGGGTGCTACCGAAAAAGAATGTTTAGCCGTAGTATTTGCCACACGAAAGCTTCGAGAATTTTTATATCTCAAGCCTTTCATAATTGTTACTGCTCATCATGCTTTATGTTATTTAAAATGCCAACGTAATCCCACCGCCCGACTCACTCGTATGGCTGTAATTTTAGAACAATTTCGCTATGTCATTAGGTATAAGAAAGGTACCTTACATAGGAACGTAGATGGTGTCTCTCGATGCCCCTACGCTCTTTCTACTGCAAAAGACACGGAAGATGATCTTACAATTCCAGGTCTTTCAGCCCAATCTCCAACATTCAGCCCCACACCACTCCCAGCAATACCTCTCATTAATCCTGCTGATTTAAAGCATGCTCAAGCTATTGATCATACCTTAAATAAATTATTGCAGAAAAAGCGCTCCAAATTAATTCCCAATGATGATGGCATTTATTTTATTCAATTTAATCCACGCAACCCTAAACTTTTAGTCATCCCTAAAGCTATGATTCCCATCGTGTTACAAAATGCTCACAATCATCCCCTTGGTGGTCATTTGAATTTTCAGAGGACTTTGGCACGTCTCCGTCCATTTTATTGGTGGAGATCAATTACATCAGACACATTTAAGCACTGTACTCATTGCCCGGAGTGCCAAAGTCGCCAACACCTCACCAAATTACGTATGGACAGTTTGAAAAACATTCCCATAAAAATTCCAGCAAGCACATATGCTATGGATTTATTAGGCCCCTTTCGTGAAACTCCAAGAGGCAATAAATATGTACTCGTCCTCACTGACTTATTTACTAAATGGGTACATACTTCCCTCCTTCCAAACAGAGAAGCTGCTCATATAGCCATGCATTTGGAATCTTTTATTTTAACATTTCCAGGCATGTCTATATTAATTTCTGACGGAGCTGCGGAGTTTAAATCTGCAACTCTACAAGAATTATTAAAACGGTTTAATATTACACATCATGTAAGTATGCCCTTTCACCCCCGTTCCCACGGAATTGTAGAGAGATTAAATCAAACTCTCGCAATTATGCTCAGCAAATTTGTCTCGGACAATCAGTTAGATTGGGACATATTTGTTCCGTATGTAATTACTGCATATAATACTTCCGAGCATTCAGTTACAAAAATTTCCCCTTTTCAAGCATTTTTCGGTAGAGCTCCTCCAGCCCCTCTCCTCAACTCCATTCCCAATACACTTTTACAAATGACTCAGCTCAGCGCTTCTCAGGTCAAAATCATGCATCAAAGAATATCCCAATTAATTAAAAAGGCTCAATTACAAGCCAAAGAACGATTTGATGCTATGTATCAACCCTTAGAGTTTAAAGTTGGTTCCCACGTTCGATTTTATCTCCCTCAGCGAAAAATTGGTTTGTCTGACAAACTTCTTTGTCGTTGGGTTGGACCTTATACCATAACTTATATTGATAAGAACAATAATGCTGACTTAGTTTTAACCTTTCCCTCTACTAAGCTTAGACCTAGTATTAAGTGTCACCTCTCCCAACTCAAGCTCATAAAAATTGATTTGGGGGATGGCATTATTCATCCCGAGTATGTATATACTACGGAAGACCAGCACGAATTTGACGCTTGGTTGACACAATTTCCCTCCGACACCCCAGACTCCGGTTCCTCTCTCCCTTCTCCCGTCCGTAAATCTTCTACACGTCCTTCACGCAAAATGAAAATACAACCGTCCACTTCATCTGAAGACAGTCCAGTTAAGCGTTTAACTTCTCCTCTTCTAAACTCCTCGCCACAAACTTCTGGTTATCACTCCACAAAGTTGAAATCAATTCTCAAACCACCCCAACCAATTGATACGAATCATCCACTTCGACGTTCTGTACGTTTAAGACATAAAACAAAGAAAGTTACATTTTCCCATGTCTGACCACAATGACCAGCAACAATCCCCAGTCCCCGCCTGTGTACCCTTATGTGCCAGGCATTGTCCAATACCCGACAACTCTGGGTATCAATCCTGCTATCCGCCTCTCCGACAACCCATGGACGGAATTGATCAAAGTTTATCTCCCCGGCACCCCGGACACACTCATCTGTTGCCCGGTATCAATCTGCACAGTTCAGATATTTCCATATCAATTTGCCGACGCGTCTGGGAACGAACTACATTGTTACGACTCCTCAACTCCTATTCTCAAGAGGACCTTCCGCCATGTTGCTGTCGGAATTGTATTACCAGACCAAGTTCCCTCTCTTCTGGATCAGTTGAGCGCAACTTACTTTCAAGCAACGGTGAAACAATCACAAATGTGGAACGAATTTCTTCTACAACTACGCGACGCCCCACCGAATTACGTCTCAGCGACGCCCGTTATTTCAATCGAACCGCAAATTCGGTTCGAACAAATCTCTCGGGCATGGTTGGAATCAGCCAACACTTGTGCCATCCAAACACGTCGATCCAATTGGGTCAAGAAACACGGGCCGCGTCAAGGCCCGACTCTGACATTGCCTCAACAACTCCTGACAACGGCCCCACCGGACCCCATTCAAAACCCTCTCGCCCAGCCGCTTCAACAAGGCCCTGTACATATACCTTCACTTCCGAAAGTGACTTCAGCGGAAGTGATGACGACAGTTTGCCAAACTCGCCCTCTCCCAACTCTGACGCCCGGCCCCCCGCCAACGACTCATATGATGACTGGTACGACGCCTGTCAAGCCGCCGCAGCAATGGACTCAGACGACTGGGACGGTGATCGACCTCAGACCCCAAACGATAATGGAAACCATACAACTCACTCCTCTCCATCAACCTCACCGAATCTACCCGGAACTCGTTCTCAACGAACAAGGGGAATTTGTGGAAGCCCCGTCAACTTTTCAACCTTAATAATTATGATTTTTCTTTTTATTTTTGCCTGTGAAAGTGCTCCACTTGGCATTTGGGGAAGCCTCCCCAACCTCTCCAAGCTGACAGGTGCCGGAACAAAACTAAACATGGCCCGGACCAATTCAATGCACAAAATGGTACCCCTCCAACGGTCAGTCAGTATCCAATCACTACCCTCCATGGCTCAGAACGGTAACAAAAATTTTAATCTTCCCATGCAGGCTGCCCCTTCCAAGAAAAATAATGCGGTCAAAGTTATGGCTGCTGGAGCTGCTCTTATGATAGCCCCACCAATTATAAGCAAAATCTTGGATTTTATTCCCTCTCGCTCCAACACCTTCCCCGAAATTCCCAAACCTGACCTGGAAACTCCTCCACCTCCTCCGCTCACTCCTTCACCACTCGAACAACGACTCTTGATAAACTCACCCATTACGATTGACGATTATAAAGACGATACTTTTAAGCCTTTCAAAGATGTTAATAAGTATGATGCTAACATAACACACATGTTAGAAGAATGGAAATCTATTCATAATTCTTTTCTCTCTTTACAGCCTAAGAAGGATGAGCCCGGCCAGACAGTTACTATCACTACTACCCTCTCTCCGCCAGTGCATGCTAAGCAAACGGCGCCGGAACCCATTCCTCCCGTCCTTCCGGTTCCAAAGATGGAAATTGGCGTTGGCGAGGGAGATTCCCAAGTTCTTCTCCGTATTTTCACTTTGTCAAGTACGGCCCTTTCAACACTTATTGGCTTTGGTTTAATTGTATATGGTTTATATTGTTATTACCGGTATCGTCAGCGAAACCGCCAGAACTCCCGAATCTCCCATGCCCTACCCAGCGCCTACTTCATCAATAATCCCCGCCCACACAACCATGACCCGTACCCACCCATCGTGGCCCTCAACAATTTATCTAACCAGCTGTCTGCCCGGACTCCAGCCTAGATTTAAGCCAACTTTGATTTTATATCGATAAGATGTACTAATACAATAATGATTTTACACCTGTTATCACCTTCGCCTTAAATGATTCCAGTATGTGTACTAGCTTGTAAAGAAAAACACAAAAATAATTATCTCTTCTTTATTCTATCTATCTTTCGCTCAAACATACATACCAATTGTACTAACACAATATGAATTTTAATTACAAATTATTAAATTTTGGGGACAAAATTTTCCCCGACCGCGCGGGATGTTAGGTATGTATATAGAAATAACATAAATTAGTTAAGTCTCACATGAATAATTAATTAAGTTGTGAAACACACAACCCTAGGTTAAGTCAGTTCAAAGTTACTTAAACACTTATTGTAAAGGTGCAATGTAAGCACTTCCCATCGGCTAAAGCCGACGAGTGTCAACGTCCCGTTACATCCGTTATGATGTAACGTCTAGACTTAAGATTGTAAAAATAGGCTCAAGTAGCCACTTGTTAAGTTTAAGATTCTTCCAGACTCTTCAGTGAATAACTGAGAGTCATTCCAGTAACACCTATTTTTAGTTGTTAATCTTAATTTCCTTTTTCTTTTGATTTCAATTATAAATAAAAGCAATTAGTCTTCGGATTAATGTAAAAACACACTCAATCGTTTATTCATAGTCATTCCTTTCATCAGCACGATTTCCCAATTATTTACAATTCTTGATAATTACATAAGTAAATAATCCAGGAGTTAGGATTTCATGGTATGACCATAACCTACTCTTACATTATTACTATTATGGGACATGCATGTATAGAAAATTATTAGATCCAGAAACCCACCCATCCCCAAATTATTGCCTCTATGTACCTCAGACGTGTCTCAGCCCTGAAGATAGAGTCACCTGGAGGAATACCAATTCAAAATCTGCAATGTGCTCCGTAATTTATGAGGTCCTCATCAAAGCATTACCAACTTTACGGGGCACGTTTGCAAACTCAATTTTCTTATATCTCGTGTATATACATCTTCGAGATTTTGAAAGCTACGTGTATCTATGCATCACAATAAACTCTGGGGGAAGTTTATAACCTGTGCAAGCATTTCTTTTTGAAATTAACATTAACCTCCTTTCCCGGGAGTTGACAAGGAGGAGCTGGAGGGAACTGAAAGGAAGAAAGACTTTCTGAGCTCACTGTGAGCTTCGGAGAAAGTAGAGGACCTTTCTCCTTCCAATATTCAAGTCATAGGTATCTACTCCTATACAGTCTACTCTCGCCATAAGAGTCCCCTGTACTTGCAGATCAGTGTCTTAGTAGGGCACAAATACTTGGAAGCATTCCAATGTAATTTCCCGGTTTATAAGCGCGTATTTAAATGTCAGCGTATGCTGCTGCTAGAGGCTTCAAAATGTGCTATCTCCAGGGGTGCTCGTATAAGAAGAGACTACTGTCCATACACTGAATTAGAGCTGAAGATTTCAGTTGGGGATTCACACTCTGTAACAACTGACCCCCGTCAGTCTAAGAATCTTAAACCATCCATTGCAATGAGCATAAATGACAACATTAGCTTAAGCTCTCCTTAATTCTTATTTATATGGCGGGTTTGGGGAAAGGGAATCTTCAACGGATTTATTTATTGCTTGGACCTTTCCAGCAAGGAAAGGATTTTCCCAATTAGCCTCCAAAGTAAATGTGTACCTATCCTTTCACAACTTACAGCTCAATAATGTACAGTGAATTCTTTGTATATAAGAGCATCCTTTAAAAGATCAAGCAATCACTTTTACAATAGCTTGCTCTTGTAAATAAAAAATTAGCAATGCAGTCCGACTGGAATCTGTGGAAATATTTTGAGCCCGAGTGGAGACACTGCTCTTGTATAAGGAGTTCTCCTCCAGGAAGAAAATACTGTACAGGTATGCACCAATGATACGTCCAGTATCAAAGGTGTAGGTGCACATTATCTCCCTATAGGAGACTCCTCATACGGGTTTGTTCACTACACGGGCTAAAATATGTGGACTGGTTCCAATTTAGTACAAATGTTAATTTCTATGTAATTATGTTTGTCTGTAATAGACCATACATACATATGTGCTGATGTGACATAATAGAGTCAAATTTACGCTCCTTTTACGGTTGTCTTACAGAGGGAATGCCCGGTGTAGGGCAATTATCTATACTTACATATACTCAAGTAGGTTCGTAGTTTCCAGTTACATAAATTTAAACTCCTTAGGAAGGATAATGGTGGGAATTTGAACCACTTAATTGATGTTGTCCTTGTTCGGAATGTTTGATAGGCCATTAGCACAAATAAATAACGAGACACTTCCCCGTAACAACATTAGGGAAGTCGTAAATGTGGGAACAGTCCTTTTCACTTTATCATTTTCAATCGTTCTGGTTGCACTGACCAGCACTAAGAACCCACATTATATAATACAGTCTAATCTGACTATAAGAGTTTCCCTTACACAAGAATACTTTCTCCACAGGACAAAAATATTCTGCATTCCCGCTTACTACAAAGTTAATTCTTCTCCTTGTAAAATGAATGTAGATCCTTATTTTGTATACTTACGTATATGAAGAAGTTATAAGAACACAATTTGGATCCTGTAAGGGAACTGCCCATAGTTTAGCAATCAGTAAGTGAAGAGCATTCTATAATGATCTGTAAACATTGCCACAGCACTTCATCCTAGTAGAACACACGTTTCTGGAATATCGTTTGAATTTAAACAAGTGCAGTGTGATCATACTGAAATAGACCCCATTATGAGAACATTGTCTGCGTCGGGGTAAAGACGTTTGATAGCATTTCCTTTCACTACTGTACAATGTCACTTCTCGAATGTACTCATAGCAGCGGGTCTTTATAAGGTGAATTTGTCTCAAATTGTGCGTGTTTTTACGGAGGGAGTCCACTGTATTGCCATCCTATTCCTATAAACTTCTGCAGGAAAACAAACAAGCTGAAAGCTAAGCCAGAATAAGGAGACCTCTGGAATACATTTAAGCTGTTTCCGGTATGAAAAGGACAGGAGTCCCTTAAATTCCCACATAACGTAAGATGCAGAAATTATGGGGGTTTCATCAAAGTTTTAAAATGAAAACTGTCATGTTCAAAGGTACAGGTATTATTAGACCAGGTTTAGTTTTAGAAGCAAATTTTATGGAAAAATTTCAAGGGTTTGGCATGCAAAGTCATAATCGGAGGTCATGTGAAGCAATAAATTCAATTGCTTTGGAATTATTCAAGTTTATTCCCCCTATAATTGTTTAGGTTATGAAGGCAGTCTCTATGTAGAAGCAAGGATATTTCCGTACGGTCTCATTTACCGAATGTTAATTTTTCTCTTTACAAGAGGGTGAAGTCATAAGTGTCGAATCTTGTTGCTTTTACTGGTTCTTTTAAAGAGAGAGTGCACTGTATTGGACCGGCGGAATGTCTTTTGACTTTTATTACCTCTTTCCTCCGCACCCAAGCCATTTATCCATGAGAGAATAATGTCATTGAAGAAATGAATGAGGTCTGTGCGTGATCTAGACATTCTACAAAAATCAAGTAAAATATTTCTAATATTTTACCCTCCTTTTATATTGGACTCGAATATTTTTGAATGACGTAATTATTAGAAAAATATATCCTTGAAATGGATTTTAAGCGGAAGACTGCAGCTAAATTGCAACTCAATTTTGTTTTATGCACAAATATTTCACGTTAAAAGTTATTTTTAAAGTTCCCCTGCATTTAAGTAACATGGAATAAATGTAAAGTGCACGAGTCGAGACACAAAAAGTACTTTTGTAGATGTTATGTATCGGAATGTCCTGTTTTCCCCTCTCTTACAATAACTACACTACGAGTTGGCACATAACTTTTACCTTCCCTCCAGTCCATATAAGGGACAGTATGGCAAAATATATGCTTCCCCTATTTTAAAGTAAATTCTTAAAGATTTCATATACCTTGGTCAATATGTGTAGTCCCATTGATAAAAACGTGTAGGAAAGACTTGAATAACGCCCAATTGATGGAGAGGTGGAACAGCTATAATTTAATAGTAACTATTACACTTCATTTAAAACATAAGATAAAAATCAACTAGGAAAATCAACTGCGGTAATAGCAGTTCGAAACCATTTTCGACCCATAAACATCTATTTCAAGGTATGCACTACAATATATATGTAGTAGCAACAATCAGCCAGATAATGATGGCTTAATATATTTTAATTTGTTAATGTTTTATTACTTTTTTAAACAACTATAATTAACTCAAAACTTTAACGGAAAGCAATACGTTTTGAAAATATCAACGATACTCTAGACACAACAATCTTGGATGAAGCAACAATAAAAGTCAAACATATTTCAATACAAATAATGCATTCAAAAGAGGGCCGTACGCGCTGGTCTTCAAAAGGGAATCTGAAACCTAAAACAAAGGCCAAGCAGGCTCTATTTAACACACACTACACGTTGTTAAATACGAACCACAGAAAGGTGCTCATGGTGCAAATGGACGCCTTTCCAACTGTAAGCTACTTATGTAGCTGGCCTGAAGTATGGGATTACATGTCCCCAGTCAAAGTCTTGAGCTGAAGAGGAATTCTTGAAGATAAGCAAAACTCCTTCCTCTTTTCAATTTTGAAGACTTCACTTACACTCACATGTCACATTCATTGCAACAACATACACTTGTAGGCACTTACGAGAGTGAATAAACAAAAATACTTAAACCATTATACATATATGTGTACATTCGACAAAACACTACAAATGAGCCAGGTGTAAACAAGGTGTCGGTTAAATATATTTGTATATGTTTTTGTTTGTATATATATTTTTATATATCTGTTATGGAGACAAATAACGGTCATTATTGCATGACGCTGTAATTTTCACGTATGTACGTTTTGCTTTCCAGAAAGAACTAATTCAGCTTCATAAGACGACGATTCGGTTTTGTAAAATATAGTAAAATGCAATGCAGAACTAACATTCCTGATGCAAACCCGTAAAATTCGGATTTATCCAGCGGATAATCATAATATCTTGTTTGATGTTAGGCCAACTGCCACCTGGCAGCATAGACCTTTATAATGTATAGACTGAATATAGGACTTTTATAATGTTACTGATCATAGGAGCTCGGAAAATCGCAACACCTCTGGCTTAGGGACAACCTGTCATATCTCAGAAAATGTTGTTGAATGACCGTGGAGAGACCGAATGGCGCAGCAACATAGCCGGTCACATGGTGGTGGTCTTTGAGAGAGAGGCCGCTTGGCTGCATGCGCCAGTGGAATTATGCTGCAGCACCAGAAGTTGCCTCCTATCAATGCGTACACTTGTGACATTTGTGGCCGAAGTTATACTTCGACTGGTCACAAGTCACAGCATCGGGAGACGCATTTCTGGCGGACTCCATGTCAGCTTTTTGGATCCCCTGAAGTCTGGCTTCAGTTGGGTCACCATTGATAGAAAAAACTGATTGTAGCAGCAGTGAGCATTGTTTCTTTAATGGAGAAACATTGGTCAGCGCTAATCTGCAATTACCATAAAAAAGAAAACTCCGACATACATGTACGGCGGTTGTATGTGCGGCAGACTTGATCATCTAGGGGCATGACAGGATTAATTCCCAACATGCAGTCAACCTTCTTCGTTGGATACAACATACTATTATCACCTGGTTTGAACCTAATAGTATGAATCTCAGCCTTAGCGCGCTCTTTATATTCTGATTAGAAAAGAAATTCTGCATCGCAGTCTGGGCTAAGTCCCATTGAGCGTCTGCAACAGTAGGATCTGCTCCCACAACATTGAGATAAATAACCCGTTGTGACAGTCACCATACCGCAGGAATTCCATTTACAAATCTATCTCAATTGCGAACAGCCCAAATAGACGTCATGCCATAGAGCAACCATTCTCTATTGAATTCGGCCATCGTAACTTCTAAAATTCTAAATTAAACGATATACCTGCTACGGGTTATTTTCTAACCCCGAGACAGGATTATTTGGTAGATGCAGTAGCGCAGCAGCTACCATATTAATTTGATCCTGATCCATATTTGGGATTGATGTAAGTACTGGGAGTGAATTCCTCACCATTCGTGAGAAGTAACGTAAAACTTCCGCAATTGCCCCCAAAGCTATTAATACTCCTAACGTTTGAATGTCAATGGCAACATTGGTTCAATTAAATTAATATCAAGGTACCGCATTTACCTTTCGATTCAATTGGAGTGTCGAGAAATAACTTCAACAATTTATTCAATCTATTGAATTAAAAATGGTACACAATTCAAAACAAAATGAATGTTCAACACTTAGAATGACACATTCAAATTAATCCTTTGATCGCTTTGAAGATACTTCTAACAAAATTACTAAACATTCTGATTGTCGAAGGTCCATCAAAGAACATATATTATGCTGTTAAAAATATTTGTAGTTATATCTTAGAGGCAAAAAAATACTTGTTACCAACTACTCAACTCTCTGGAATTAATTTGGAAAGTAGAAAAACGAAACCTCAGCAGCTTGACTTATTTAAGCATCTAGCCAATAATGGAGTATGTGCTATATTCACGGCTACGCTAACACTAGGCCTACAGCAGGTACACCAGTATTGTTCAGCAATCACGTCCCGTCATGCGTATGCGGTGTCTACAAGGTCTCCACCAATAAGCACTCTGACCATAAAGACTAGCTGGCCAGGTTTTAAAGGATAGGCAGTAATAAGGTATACATAGTTACACACATACAAGTAACACTATAAATCAAAACAAATATAAATTTACTATGAAAAGCCGTGGAATATTTGTAGGCTCTCAATATAATTCCTACAAATTAATAATATTGACAACACTAATAAAAAACTCGAAAATTAACTACATTAACAATAAAGAAGTTGGACATAAAAAATCAACAGTACACCCTGTACTGTGAATAGCCACTCAGAATATTAAATTTACTCAAAAACATTTTAACTTGTAAGCCTACTTTTGGGAGGCCCACAAAAAGTCAGTGGACTTCAGTTGGATCTCCCTGGATAGGCAAAACTGATCGCAGCAGCAGTGACCAGTTTCTAAACTGGAGAAACTGTGGTGAACGATAATCTGCAATTACCATAAAAAGAAAACTCTGACATATTGTGAAAGTCGAGATGAGTGTGTGATGAGGGAGGATGAGGGATGAAATAAGATGATTAGGTCCGGAGTTGAATGGATGAAATAAGGGATAACTTTTATTAAAATAAATGTAGGGATTAGGCAGGGATAAGTATAATTATTAGGAATAATCCTCAACACTAATAACTTTAATAATTAAATAAATAAGAGATAATATTCTCAGGGGTGCGAAGAAAACCAAAGAGGTGAAAATTAGGGAAAACTGGAGAGATATGAGACACAATGTCGCTGTCTTGGTCGGTGGAGAGAGAGTGTCCCATCCAAATATTATAATCCTTAATCTATAGTAACATTTCATAGCATCTTATCTAAAACATTAATGTAGCCAATAAAAATAGATATTTTACAATAGCAATAGTATCATCAATAATAAGTACATGAATAAATAACAAATAAGTACAATGAGTATTTCCGTAGCGACCTAAGTTTTCTGTATGCTTAAGCATGCAGAGCAAGGTAACTTTGGATGGCGGAAACTTACGTTAACCTTATTTCCTATATTTAACATTAGCAAGGATGTCTGTAAGTGGAGACGAGCCCCTCTGCAGCCTCCAGACGCACGCTAACTTATGCTATCGTTCCACTATGTATGTACCTAGCGGAGCGCCATTTGTTAACATGGCGTTCCCAGCGTAGGTACATTGGCCGACAAATGACCGTGCGCGGCGTACATCCCGAGCCGATTTATAATATATGTACGGCAGTTGTACACTTATGTACAACCGTTATGCATAATTTCCTTCCTCTACACAAGGATGTCAGGATTCACCTCTCCCAGCTGGAGACGAAGAAATCTAGTTACTATTAATAATAGCTGATATATTTTGCTCAATTTTAGTTAATTTAATTTAACGTTTTAACACAATTACAAATTTGAAAGTCACTATCAAGGACTATCAATAATTTTAAGAGAAACTTATAATAAAAGCAATGTAAAAATTATTTAAAGCTCAAAACCTTGTGACCGATTGGCGAGCAGAAATCTCTACGTTGCATTGCTTGAAATCTGCTTTAGCATATGTTGATCTTTTTGGTAACAAGAGGCAACGGTTCATGCCAGATTTATTCTCCCTGCAATAATTCCAGCAGATTTGGCCATTAATCAAACATTTTACTTTGAAAACTCTTAAAACATACTGAACGTGTATCTACACCAATGATGAGCATGTCATGTACATAGTTTTTATTTCTTGACAAGCTATATCATATTATAATATTTTAACAATATTATGATCTGTAATTTTAACTGCGTGAGCAATAATTATTATTCTAGTTGTTCAATTTAAATACAAGACTAACTTTATAAGCAATGTTACAAGACTGAATAATTGTAAGAAAAATCCTGTGATGAAATAAAACCATGCGCTTGTATTATAATGCTGTAACCTATAATTGTGTTTTTAATTTAAATGTGTGCTCAATTATTCTTCTCCAATACGTCGCATTATTCCTTAGATTGCAGCATTGGTACCCCTTGTGACTCTCTTCACCACAACGTCAACAGATGACTCGCGATATTACTAGAACCTCGGGAAAGGGTAGGGGATTCCAATCCTCTAAAGTCAGGGCGTCTTCCACCTCTCAGGTGGGCATATAGATAAACTGGGTTGGCGTTGGCGGTCCGAATCGGTGTAGTAGTACAGCATCAATTTTGGGGATGGCTTTATTTTGAGCCTCTATGGCCGTACTGCGCATTACTTGAGAATCCATTTGGTTGGGCGGTTCTTTTTGATCTACCGTGAGTATCTCATCTCGAACTTGCCTTCCGCTTTCTGGATGTTGGAGAATCTGGAGAAAGCTGATTGTTCCACAATTCAATAAAACCCAAATCGAACCCCAATGGTAAATTTGGCCTTCTCGGACTCACACATTTTAAAGTGGGACCGTTGAAGACCCATTTTTGGACTTGGGCAAGGACTCGGAAACTGGGCAAGGACTGTTTTTTAGTGTGCTCCATGATTCCACACTTTGGTTTGACGTTCATAAGTTCAACCAGGATCTTCCACCTACGAGTTGATAAGGTTGGTTGTTGCAGTGACTTGGAAGCTGTTATTACCAGTTAAAATTGTGCAGTCAAGCACCCTTGTATCCCAAGGGTAAAACACACAGGTTTTCAAGCATAAAATACATTTTGTTTGTAATGTGACCCCTTTTGACGTTAAGAATGTACCAGCAGTTTGTCAGAAGTTAATAGTTAAAGTTATAAGCGGTATATTAAAGAAATTCTTTGATGCGTATTAAGACGATATTATTTATTCCGACCCTTCTTGTCATGTGTCCTATATCCGACAATTTTGTCAACGGTTTCAAATGACTAATCTTAAATGATCCCGATACAAGTGTAAGAAAGATAAAAATCATTTATCTTGGATATCGCTTAAACTCCGAAGGTATACAAATGAAGCCTGACAAGCTGCAAGCAATCCGTGATTTTACAACCCAAAAAGATGACAATGCAATTCGAAGATTTGTTGGTCTCTGCAGCTGGTTGTGAGGATTCCGCTAAATTGTAGCACTAATGCTGATCCTCTAATTAATTTATTTCATTCTTTAAATGGAAATAGAACAAGCAGCTTTTGAGAAGTCGAAGGAAACATTTCTTAATGGCAAATGGCTAGTTGCCCAAACTTCTGCAAACCATGTATATTCGCTGCTGAAGCATCTTTCATCGGTTATAGTCCAGTACTACAGAAAGAATATTAAAAACCACATGTTATCCACCATCAGACACTATGACCATAAAGTCCAGCTGACAAGGTATTCCAAGAATATTTAACGGTAGGTGTAATTAGCATACATCAAAGTACAGATGTGCATATACAACTTCACCTTAAATTCCCAAGAAGACGTACGTGGTATTATGTGGAATAGGTTCAGATACATTTAGAATCTGTCCAATCAATCCGATGGTTCAATTTCGTTTTGTATGGTTAACTACATCAAGTGTTTTGTAATTGTCCTTTTCTGTATGCGTTTTGTGTTCATTAATTCTGAGTTATATAGGATGTCTTGTTTCTCCTATGTATGTAACATTGCATGAACCACATCTTATCTGGTATATTCCTCCCATGCTAAACTCTTTATGGTCGTTTACAATATTTAAAAAATTCTTTATTTTGATACCCGAAGTTAACGTAGATTTCCATTTAAATGTTCTGCAGTTAAGATTTGCAATATTGTTAGAAGCTTAGCCAATTATAATTAATTGTTTATAAAAGTTCCATTATAACTTAACCCCCTTTATATAATTAAGATTTAATAATCTAATTATTCATTAATTTAGGCCTAAATGTGATTAACTCGGAACTTGCTACCAGCACCCTGACAATAGTAATGCTTTGTGCATTGTTTTAACTATACGTGATACTCAAGTCCAAATGTCTCACTTCGCGAGACCCCGGGACTTCTACGTGTGACAATGTCACAGCCCTTTCTACTGTATAATGCTTTGGCATATACACCGCATATACACCGTTTAGTCTTTCTAGTAATTTGTACTCGCGAACCCATAGCGCGTTTAGGAGAGAACGAAGTTTTAAAATTCTTTTTATTATCGTGTCAACACGGTAATTTTATTGTATTAAGATACCTGTGCAGATTATATATAAATATATACATATCTATACATATAGCCTCGTCGATATTGAGGAAAACTAACCAACTTTATTTGTTGAGGTCACAAAGATCAATCGGTTTCCCACAAAATCAATAGAGTTCATGCTGTGAACATTGATCATGAACCCGAAAAATGAACAAACTCAGTTCACCGGCTACCCTGTAAACAGACTCGAAGGAGGAGAGGCCACGATCACAGCAATTCATTGCGAATGCCTATTTGAATGCAAAAATAGCAGCACACGTCAGGTTGAACATTAATTTCGATCCGCAGTTGCAAATCTATTTAAATCCCTGTCCCATTTTTCCCGGATCTCACTTACCCCAGACCTTAAAACATGCCTTATAACGAGATGTTACGGCCTTATGTTATAACGAGATTTTTCTGTAGGTATAAATAATGTCTAATGTAGTATTTGACACGCAGTAACGGGACTTAAAAATATTAATCTTTTATCCCAATATCCCTAATAATTATCATTATGAAGTCATTCTGGTCTTGTGACCAAAAGTTGTGTATCCTCTCATTTATTTACTACTTATATAAATAGGTACACTTTTATAAATAATCTAATATAATTTAGAACGATAGATGTGGGTAAGTTCTACAAAAATTGAGCGTAAGGTTAGGTAGACATTTAACTTCAGGTGTAGAAGACAGGAAAATACGAAGGAGGATTATCTTATGCTCTATGCTGTAATTGTAATTTTATCGTGGGACAAACACATGCTTCTTGAAGACATCATTGCCGAATTTTTGGAAATTCTTATGGGGATTTATTTTCACTCAAGTTTTTCAGTTGAAGCCCAAAATTGTAGCTAGAATAGCCAAAAGTTAAATTTCCGATTTCATGGGTTAAAAAAATCCAGACTTCATTTTTAATTTCTTGTAAGGTAAATGATGCCTTGAATCAATGAAACAAATCATAATCTGGAGAAGATTTTGCTTGAAAATGGGGGACCACAGACATATTTTTCACAATATACATGGTCTACAGAAGGGAAGATAAAGATTCGTGCTACCCTGTACATGTGTACACTTATGCTTGTACATACTGCAGGTAAATCCCCCGACACAGAAGTCTAATCGGATGAATAGTCTCGCACCAGCAAATGAATGCACACAAATAAGAGAATGTTTGCTGAAAGGTATGGTGAATGTGGGTACTCAATGATTTCCATGCCTACTGTTCATTTTGAATGGGAATTTAAACTCAGGCCCCGCTGCCTCTGTGGTTTTCCAAGGCGGCAGTATAAATCTAATATTATCGCCCACTGCTCTGTTTGCGTGAAGAATATATATGCGGGCAAATCCCGAAATAACGGAGACTCCGTCTAATGCAGACTATTACCCACTCTAAAAGCTAACCATTGGATGAATTTATTCTTAAGTATTGGATACATATTGGGGCAGGGAAGTTATCTCATTATTGGCAAATATCCCTACAGCTGCAATTCAGACCTCAGTTATAGCGAGATTTTTCTGTACATAAAATAATGTCTAAGGTAGTATTTGTCACGCAGTAACAGGACTTGCTAAGAATAATAATAATCTTTTAGTACTTAAGTGTGGGCGTTAGTTATGTTTTCAGTGCGTTCCGGAATCTCTTGTATGTACGGTTTGAGCTTAGTTACATATTCGTTCTTCTGCTATTAGAGAACCCCTTGTAAGGTCCTATCATTGGTATAGTCAAATTTTGCTCCTTTAGTGTTTTCTCTTATACTGAAATTGAATCCTACCTAAAATTTGTGTTATCCTCTTTGGTTAAAATTTTCTTACTCAGGAATTTGTTCCGTGCAGTAAAATCTCTTTATAATGGAGTCCCAGGTGGAATCTTACCCTTTTAAACAGTTGCCTAACTAAGCATTGTATAAATGGATCCGAGTAAATGATTCCCTTAGAAAGAGGATTCCCTTACTATGAGACTATACTGTGTGTGTGTGTTTGTGTGTGGCACAGAAAAAGCTTGGAAAAACATCTTAAAAGTTGAGTAAAACCGAGCTTAAAAAGCTCTCTGGTGGAAACATTAGTTTGCGAGTAAATCCAATGTACAATAAGTACTTGCACTGTAAGGAACTTAATGCTAGAAAAGGGAATTAAGTTCTAGTATTTACTAACATCTGTTGACACAGAACTGGAGCGAGCAACAGATAACCATTTTGAATGTGATTTTATGCTCCATGCATGTGTACGTATACTTGGTGTATGCAAAGGCATAAGCCGTAGCCGAATGAGATAAGTCGTTGAGCTATTTCCTCAAAAATACATTCTTCAGTTGACAGTACCATCATCCCCGGTCTGTGAGCCAGAGGCTTACGTATTTTTATGACAGACCCCAGGCTTAGATGTTATGTGATATGAAATGCATGGTGAAAGGCATCAATTCCGCGGACTATGTACAAATGCGTCGGGACGTTCCAGTGGCTCCGATGTAGTGCGTAATGATGTGTCCCCCGTGTATTCATAGTAATTATCAACATAATGCCCACAATACAGGGTAATCATGAGCTCCAAGGTTTCTGTATCTATTTATGTTGCTCCAAAGTACAGTGCACTCTCTCTATATGAGTTCCCCTAAAAGCTTCAAAAGTTGACTTTTTGCGAGCTAGAAAATTACCACTGTGGGAAGGTGTAATTTGTTCAAATGGTTTTACTCCTGTATGGAACATATGCTCCTTATCTCGAGAGTATCATTTAGCCAGGTGGAAATACTGTCCACTCCATGTATGCAGGTGCACCTGAAAGTTTCAAAATTGTAACCTTAAAAAAGCATGCTCTAGTAATTAAAGAATACAATTAAAAGTAATGAAAAACGAACGAATATTCTTTCAATCCTATACAATATACTCTCTTTATTAATTATCTTATTATTAAGAGTAGTAATTAAAAAAGAAGCAAAATTCGACTATTATATATGATTGCATTCTCTGACACGGGAAAAAAATTCATTTACGGGAATATGTTAACAGTGAAAATATTTTTGATCTGTGGGAGAAAGAGCTCTTATGTAATATGTAATTATGCGTATCTACCTAATTAGAAAAATTAAATGTAGATATTTTCTCTGGTATTGTACGGTAGAGTATTACTAGTACTGGTGGAGCTGTACGGTGCAGAGCACTATCTTTGCAACAGCATCTGCAAAAAGGAGCAAAATTTGACTAATCGTATTAAATGAAGAGCAAAATATCATTAACGAAAATATGTCAAATGTTAATTCCACTGTGGGAAAAATCCGATTGTGAGGAAATAACCACAGTAGCGAGATTTTACGGTACACATAACAAGCTGTATCCTTATGTTTATATAAATAAAATAAACATTGTGGTCAATTTGAGTTTATTCAAATATACATGTTTGCTCTGACAGAGAAAGCACTCTCACAGTAGGGGGTCTCCTCCAGCGAAGGTCTTCTGTAGATAGTTGCAAATAG
The DNA here is from genome assembly GCA_947179485.1 of Allacma fusca. Lineage (NCBI taxonomy): Eukaryota > Metazoa > Arthropoda > Collembola > Symphypleona > Sminthuridae > Allacma > Allacma fusca. The sequence continues at coordinate 10,249,328 of OX359249.1, forward strand.
TTGTTGAAAATACACAAAATTGAGCGCAGACGCATTTCCCCGCAAGTAATTCACAAGTTCCTGAAAGGAGGAAAATCAACAATTTCGTAGTCAGGTCCAGTCTTTCCTTTCACTTGGGCTTCTGAGTCCCGGGTAATAGCATTTCTTCCTCTGAGATCTCCTCATATCCAACTATTATTGAACTATCTTCTTGGGGAAATTTAAGCTCTCTGTGCAACAACACTCTTGTCGGTGAATGGACTTAAATTCAATTTTTCTCCAGTCCCTAGCATGGGCACCTGTAGGAATTGTGGAAGGTGTGAAAACTCTCATCCGTCACAACTACTTCAGTAGGCACGGGAAAAAGTTTCTTCAATTGAGAAAAGTGCACTGTTTCTTATCAAATGAGAAAGTTCTGACCATTCCAAATCAGTTCCATTCCAACATCTCCACTCCCCACTCAAATGTCACCACCAAATACTAATCCATTTACATACATCCCGCTCCAGAAAGTGATCCCAGATTTGAGGAAGAGAAAGCAGAGAAAGCAACAGGGAAAGTAGTGACAAATTAAAATCCAAAGAAAAATTCTATAGGGAAAAGTAGTGAGAAAGTGAAGAAAAGTAGTTGCCTTGTGAGTGAGTTCTTGAGCGTGAATTTCTACAGGACTTACTGTTTTTGCCAAAATACTCGGGTGATTTCCAACGACCATCCTGTAGGACAGAGGAAAATGAAATAATTTTGGGGCAATAGGAATTTATCTTGTGGAACAATCAATGCCCGCTTTGCTAAGACCTTGATTCAGATTTGGAATTGCGGACGAAGGGACTTTCTCCGTTGATACCTTTCCCCGGTGGAGTTCTCTGTTCACTCAAGCAATCACATGTTGAAACGGAGTCTCTCTACCAGATTGGTTCATACATGTGTATTTTTCTGAAGAAATAATATGAGACACGTTGTAATGTCTCACATATGGAATTGAGATTATTGTAAGAGGAGTGTCTCAAGATTACTTCCACTCTCAAACGATGGTTCATGGGATTCCATCACTTTACTTCCTGTCAAATGCAACTTCGGTCGCTCCGGCCGTTGAGACTGGAAGTGCACTAAATATCACGTTGTACAAATCATTACTATTATTGGAAAATGAGAACAACTTCTCCAGTGACACAAATTGGACTACATCCACTGAGCCTCCGTCGATTTCTGTGGGCGGAGGAGCCTCCGGGGGTGGTTTTCCCGGCAAGAATGTCATCATCCCACTGTACACTGTTATTTTTGTCCTCTCCATCGTCGGCAACCTTCTCGTCATTGTCACACTTGTCAGGAATCGAAGGATGCGAACTGTCACCAATGTCTTCCTTTTGAATTTGGTATGTACACCTTTGTTCTCACAGGATATAATATGCAGCCTGCGAAAACAATGTCAAAGCTCTGACATTTTCTTCCCCCTGACATTCTCCCAACCCACTTTCATTCAGCTTTCCCCCAAAAAACTTAGAAACTCAAATCCAACTCTCTCTCTCTTTCTACTCCTAATGAGTTCGTCCTCAGGGCGAGTTCCTCCACATCTTTAAACTTTCATCATGTCAACCTTTCACGGATACACATGTTAATTCATAAAAGTACATGTGTATAGTGCCATGCTCATTTAAAAGCAATAAAGGATACTCACCCAAAGGCAAATCTTAAGAAACCAATCCTTATATAAGCTATGGTCTTCCAAAACCTTTCCCTCCACCCTAGCTCATTTTCAAAGTAAAAAATATTTAGGTGCCTTAAATAGTTAAGTTTTCTTCCAGATTTTATAAAATTTGCTTCATTGACTGAGGTCAATATTTTCTGTTGACCGGGTCATAATGATAAAGCAAAGTCAGATTTTTAACTCGGAATTCGAAAAATTTGTTTCGTAAATATGTTCAACACTGTGGCACATAACTGTCCCCTGGCACAATTTTGACAGATGGTTGATAAAAACTAATTATTGGAAATTTTTGTAAAATTTCTTATCATCACAGCATTTTATTTTTTTAATTGTCAAACATTGAGTAATTCATTATTAAAAGACAAATGTATTTTTTTACTCGTATGATTTTTCTCACTTTCACTCAACACTTTCTCCTAACTCTCTTTACTGTTTCTTGCCATAAACCCATAATTATGATCATTGTCCCCTGTTAGCAGAGAGCACTCTTAGAAAGCATGCGGGAATAAATAGTCGTTAATTTTGAAAAACTTTCAACTTCGACATTGTATCCTTTTTCCCCTCCTATAACTGGAATTAAAAATTAGAATAATTATTAATGAAAGCCTTTTGGGAAACGAGGAGGAAGATTGAATAGTTACCAAATATGAATATTTTGACCTTGGTTCCTATTACGAGTAATAAAAGGGGATGAAAATAGTTTTGTGGGGATCTTGACATAATTTCCCTGTGAGTGGTTTCAGTACATACCATGACAAGGATCTGACATGCACTCTTTTAGGAAAATTAAAACCTTTGTCTTTAACCAAAGAAGACGTGAAATTAGCCCTTTCTGGAAAGCTCATGTATCACGTCCTCAACCAAATAATGAATGCATTAACATAATATTATATTCAGAATTCCAAGGCGAACATAATATGGCCTCAAATCTATTATCTAAGAATCTTAATTGCCAGCCTTGAGGATTTTCAGTCTCTCAATCTCTCAGTCCGCATGTTTCCCAAAGTTTACTCAAGTACACGCCGAAATCTCTCATTTCCTCCAAAGTGCACGCACACGTGTGAGAGCAAATGTGAGAAGGGCGATTATTCTCGCACTAGTTAAGAATAGCAAGTCACACTGTAGACTCAAGGTGTGGACTGCGAGAGTGAAGGTAATTAAATTGAGCTGGCCAGGCCAATCCAAGAAAAGTTTTTGTGATTACATTCTCCACAATTGCCAGAAATCAAAGCAGTTATTTATCCCTCTCACGGATGTGTTTGTACACGTTTCCAGCTCTTACATACCAATTTTGTAGAAGCACTATTTTTTTCTTTATTTAAAAAAAAAACTACAACTAAAATCTGTAATAGGAGGAGGGGTCAAACCTGTTTTATGAACCCATAAACACTTGAAGTCTAAGGCATTTATTTTAAGAAGTAATTCAATGAACGGCCGTACATTATGAGTTAAACCGAAATTTTTTGATTTCAAATAATAAACATTATTCCAGTAGGAAGATCTCCACACGCTAGATTTTAGTGAGTGGAATCCCAGATTCAAATTCCTTTATGGATAATCGAAAATTTTCATGTTTCCTCAAAATTGAGGGGAATCCCATTAAATAGACGTAGTTTCTCTCTGGAAGGTTGCTTTGGTTCCTCCCTAGACAGCCTTTGGTTTAGTTTCAAATCTCTGTGGAATTTTTTATAGAAGCTTGATTGTTACTGTTGGTTTAAACTGGAAAGTACTAAAAGTTAATGGGTTTGCGGTAGATTTGGGAGGGCAGTCCCGTGCTACAGATGAGTTTTTAAAATCGAGACCAGATTACTGCGGAGTTATTTTATTAATACGAGTCCTATATGTTGAACTTATCTTGGGGAGGAATAAACCCCTTTTAGAGGTCCAAATGATCATCATATAAGAAGATTGGGAGAGTTAAAAAATATACATATTCAAATCTTCAGATCTGTCTTATCCTTCCGGTTGGAGGGTAGGAGTTCTGGCGTCGGCTTATTGCATTCGTTAAGCTCAAGCGTCCCCCTTGGTTACTGTGTTAAGTGATCTGTAGCCTCAACTTCACTTTCCACTCATGTTCTCCCTTTCTCCTGTCACTTCCTGCTAAGTTCATTTTCTCTCTGGAAGAGCAATCTTAAGATGATCAAAATCTGATGGGCTTGTATTGTACAGTGTTCTTATAGGGTGATCTTATGGTGAGAGCTTAATATATGAGAGAGAAATGCATCTCTTGTGTCCAACTAGAGCGGGATAACAGCTTGCGTATCATTTTCCATGTTTGTGTAGTTTCGCCTTTCATTTATCAGATGTATTGAATTTTCTGAGCACTATATTTCATCTCCTTTCCTCTCGTCATGAATCTGACACCGGACTAACAGGGTTGGTCCAATCATTTCCTTCCTCTCTTACCCACACAGATATGCACTGCCAATTAAATTACAAAAACTCCAGCACTAACTTGGTTACAAATCTGCCTTCAAATTTTATAATATCGGTTCCCTTCTTCAGAGTCAATATTTGTGGTCGGAAAAATCCTAGATGGGAAGTTAATTCAGCTTTTAGCTGTAATTTTGAACTTTGGCTAGTAAAGGAAATTGTAGGAAATCCAAAATATAATTTACTAAAAGCTCTGATTTTTTTTATTCAGCGTGTACTATGACCTAATATTTCATAATGAAATGATAACTTCAGGACTTGCCGCTCATTCAAATTTTTTCACATCTTCGTCCTTGTGATTACTTCTGGTGACTGTAATTTCCAAGGCAGTGACCTGGTAGAGAGCCTGGTTCAAAATGCCTTGAAATTCGATGTAATTAGCTTTGAAATAATGTTAAAACACACTTAGTCTGGGAATAAAAAAATTAAATTGAATTCATAAAATTGTCTCCACCAGAAAGTGCTGCACTTGATCCCTGAAAATAAATAAATTTTAAAAAGTAAATAATATTATAAATAATTTCTTGCAACTTGGAGGGAGTTAAAACGCTTCAATATGTATGTACCTTTCTCTTGAGTGGGCTCCAGGCTGGGGTGATTTTCCATATGTACATACTCTTAGTCTCTTATGAGCTAAGTTCTTGAGGCATTTAACTTCCACGTGATCGCGTTTCATTCACGGATCAAAATATGTACAGTTTTCAAAGGAAGAATTCTCACCAATGAGGAAACGTCCCTCTGAAAATTTCCCGGAGAAAGGAGACACAAATATTTTGTTAAGAATGTATTTCAGTTTATCCTACCCCAAATTTGCGCCCACACACCGGATGAAAAAAGCTCCGAGATTTTCTTCCCACATCAATAAAGCCGTTTACTTCTGACCAAATCCTGTATGTGAGATGATATTGATCCGGAGCTACTGGTTTACTTTCACTATTATTCCTGGGATTTACAACTCAAAAAGAAAGTCACTGTGGGGAGTCAGGGGATACAATTCTTGTGGTTTAAATCAGTTGGTATATCCATTCGTAGGTTTATTTAGAGATGTATTTTCTGAGAAACATGATAAATTGTCGTAAGTGACTCCGAGCTCCTCATCGTCTCTTGTAAAAACATTTGTGGAAGTTCTTTAAAGAAAAATGTCCCGATGGAAAAATTCAGGGAGGAGGGACGGGATCAATTTCTCGTTATGAAAAAAAATTGTGTACCCTGCACTCCCGAGCTACTTCTTCTTGTTCAAGCCTCGGAATCAGATTCGTTAATTTTTCTAGAATAATAAACAGTCCTGGGAGAGAAAGCACTTTGTTGAAGAAACTCTCGTGCTGGGGAAATAAGCTCTGGCTTGGAATTAATCAATCTCACACTTGCATTTACACACTTTGACAAATTCTTCAAAAATTAAAGTATGCCTATGTAATCCCGTGAGAGAGTTAGGAAAGGAAGTAACACTTTGAAAAATAATTTCCAAATATTAAGAATAAAGTTTGAAATGATATTTTCCTAAAATTTCGATTTCCTAGGAAAATCCAAAACTTTCCAACACTTAATTTTATCATTTCTACATAACCCCAAGTAATTATTCATTGATGGGATTTTAATGTCCCGAGACATTGCAAGAGCTCAGAATTTGAACAGTGCCTCCAAGTAGTTACATTATATCCAATAATTCCCCTGTGACCGGGTATCTTGACCTAGGTCAATGAATCAAATTTTAGAGGATTTGGTAGAACACGCAACAAAATTGTGGGAATTGATTACATACAACTTAAAAATGTACCTGTCACATACATAATATTAAAATTTAAACAAGTATCTTACTTTTTATTCCTCCTCTGAGCTTCTTGCTCTCCAGATTTTAGACACGACTGTGCATTCCATTCGGAGTATTTTGCTGGGAATATTTCTTAGACTCAACACTCGAAATTTCTCCCGCTCTCGCTCCACCGGCCACGTCTAAGAAGTTAAAAGTGAGAGCAACACTTTCTAGAATTGTTTTATTAGGGAGACAAATCTACAAAAGACTTTTTCTCTCCAATGACAATATTTTGTCCAGTAGTATTTTTTCCAGCTACGTTCTATAATAATTACATACTTCAAAAAATATTAAAGGCCGAAACACAACTCTTGAAATTAATTCCGATTGGAAAGGTTTGAAGTTCTTTGTGTAAATTAATTTAAATACTAACTCTTCCATAATTCCTCTCAAATTTGGAGGCATATGTTCGCTTGGCATTAGATATATCAATTTAAGTAAAGTCTGGGTTTTTTCTCAAAAGTTTAGTTTACATCCGTCGAAGTTCCGTTGGATTGTTCCTGGAAAGTCAACATACTTGACATCAGCAGTAGTCCTGAAATTACTGAACTGTAAAGATCAAACATATTTTAAATACCTCGGGGAAAAGTAGAAACTTTTTCAAAATTATGAAACATTGCTTAGTGCTATAAAAGTAATAGTGTACATAGTGTATGTGCTTCTTCTGTATCAGAGACCCTTTATGAAGTCGTTTTCTCAATTGGGCCAACAAAAATTCCATGCACGTTTAATAACACAAGGTTACTTTTCTCTTTAAAAGAGTCTCAATTATTGATGGAATTTCCATTATTTAAGGATTAACTCCCCGGACGTGAATACGGTTATAACTCATTGGGACAAAAATAATCAAATTCTTTTCAACCATATACAAATTTGTAAATGTAGGGATTAATTAAAGTTAGAAAGAGCTGAAAGATCTGGTCTCTAGTGTTGTGTGATAGTAGCTTTTAGGAAAATTTGATCCCAAGCTGCCCCAAAGTCGGTTTCCAATATTGAAAGGAAAAGATGGGAATTAGATTAGCTCACCAGAAGAAAAGCGGGATTCTTGAGCTGACCAAACTAACAATAAGACCATCACATATTTACGACGAGCCTAACGTTTTCCAATGATGAAATGGACCAGCCTTTGAAATAAACAGGATTGAAATTCTCCGACAGAGATTCCGTCCAGACTTCAGTCATGGACGGTTCCAACCCCAGTCTGGTCTCTACCCTACTTGAAAAAGTCATGTGAAGTGTGTTTTCTCAATTCTGACTCTCTACCTATGACTGGAAGAAAAATAAGGTTTTTGAAATCAAATTATTTGGATTACGCAAAAAAATAATTCACTGAGCCCTATTTATTTGCAAGCTCAGAAATTAACCACGGTGCCCTTTTTAATGAGTATCTCTTAAAGTAAAAACATTTGACACATTCGCATCCTCTAGGAAGGAATAAAATTGGGGGAAAATGCAAGGAAAATGCATTTGTAAAAAAATCTCTTACAAGGGAATAAAATCGCTACCTCATTATAAAACTGTTTTATGTTCGAGATGGCTCCTCGGATAATTTTGTGTCTGAGATTGTCCCAATAGATATGTCTATTAATAGGATGATGTACATAACTCCTGAGGGCGTTCGCTGAATACTATTCAAATTTTCCAGCTCTGACTTTAGGCAAGAAGTAGAAACTAGGGATTGATTTCCAATAAAACTCAATGTACCTATTGACCCCGAGAAATTATCTTGGGGAACGATGCACTCTCCCAGCAAAATCTCTTCTTCTTTTGTTGTAAGGATTTGATTTGAAAGGCTTCCCAGGATTTCCTTCCTCAAAAAGGGAATTCTGTATGAGAATCATTTTCAGCCTGGAGAAAGTTACATAGCTCAGATTTGTTCAGTGGAAATGGCTTATTTCTAATGGATTCAAATAAATTCCAAAAAAATTCAAAGCTTTCAACTAAGCCAGTATTTGCAATTTGAACTTTATAATCCTCTTTGCATAAAGTACGGTCTTTTCACCCACCCTCAGAAATACTCTTATGCAATCGTGCTGAATTTCCAAGGGATATTTCCCATTAATAAAGGTTTCTAAGTTACAAGTAAAAGTGCTTTGGCTTGACATGGCATGGCATGCCGGGTAAAATGGAGTGACGAAACCCCAAAATATTTCTTACACTTTTGTACACTTCTCTGTGTAATCTTCCGTGTACATGATCCTATAGTCCGTGTCAGCTCCCATGTATAGCATATGTAGGTGTAGCAGGGGGAGATTGAGCAAATAAGCAAAATCAGAAGATGTACTTATCCCCGACTCGAGGAAATATCTTCAAGGAAAATAAATACAGGTAGGATGCTCCTTACTCATGGATGTGCATTTTCTCAAAATTTTACCTTATTTCCGGGGCAAATTTGTTTCCCAAGTTCTTCTTTCATTGCCCTCATAAGCATAGAGTTGTACTGGGTGCCAATAGACTTGTTCTGCCCCATCCATTAAATGCACTATGATAAAAATTCTCAAATATCCCAATTTGAAGAGATTTGTTTCCTAAACAGAGATTTCCTATAAAAAATGTACTTATGTTTTTTTTAATTTTGGACAAAGAGCTGTATAGAAAAAAGTGACTCAAAATCAATAATTATCATATGATTTTAATAGCATCATTTCTCTGAAATGTGAATGTGAACACAAAATCGCTAAAGCAATTCAAAAAAATATTTGTATCGTAGTTAATTTATTTTTGTTCTTTGAGATCCTTGAAAAGCTGGACTTTCCTTCATGCTTTAAATCCCTATGATTGTAAAAAATGACCTTGGTCATTGAAGATAATCTATTAAAATTCTGAGGGAAAATATCTACAAAATGAGAGAACTGAAATCTCTTCCCATTGAGCTTACAGCGGCAAGGGAGGGGATGAAAGGATTTGTGTGGGAACTAGTATCCACGTTTTGCTCTTTTTACATAACGAGGAGAATTTTTCCTGCCAAAGCTAGAGCTTTCAAAAAAGTCTATTTTTTAAACTCAGAGCGGGTGAAGGAGTATGAGTGACAAGGAGTTTTATTGGGAAAATTAGGGGAAAACCGTCCGTGCAAAAACGCTTTTGGGTTCCTCCATCTCATATGCAGATGTTGGTTTTTAAAGTCAGTCCTGGATGTAAGGGATGAGCTTATCATGGCTTGCCCAGACCCACCACTCGATCTTACAATAAATAAAAGAAAGTCCTAACGAGGGATTGCTTCCATACGAGGTAGAGATTTCCTGTTCCTAGCGAATCCCTTAGAACCAGATGTGACTGTAAAGCGCGGAACTTTCTCTCCTGAAACAAAATCTTGTATAAAAACATATCTCGGTATAATTGGGGCCAAAATGAGCTACGGTTATATAACTCAGTATAGCTGAAGGATTTCTTAGGTTTTTACAAAACACACCGTGTCCTCTCGCTAGTGCAGCCCCCTTATGTAAGGAGCATCTGTACAGGGCGCAAATAATAAATATACAGTCTTGTGAATTTAATTTTCTTCTTTGCAAATCCAAGCATTTTCCAAATTTTTTCTTTACTCCACAAGGGGTGTTTTTATAGAACAAGCGCACTGTATTCCTATCTCAGGTTTTGAATTAAGAAAATACTTTCTGTGGAGAAAGTCCACCATGGGAAATCAGAGTGAAGAAGCCATCTGTAATGTGACAGGTGATAGTTACACAAAAGTCAAGCAATCCAGGATCAGCTGCGGGTTTTAAAGACAGGCCTTTCATCATGTGTACGAAACAAGCGAACATAATAACATCCCATATACTTATATTGCATGTACATACTAATGATTTCCTCCCAGTATTTAAATTTCTACAAAACACGCTCTGCATCTGACTACAGGAAAATTGAGTCATTGTTCTGAAAAACCTCCAAATCCTCCAGTGTCCTTCTAACACATCAGATCTCTCGGTCCAAGTGAATAAAGTCCAGCGTCTTTGTAAGAGCACTCCCAGATAGGATCAAAAACCTGGCTAAATGAAACCTTGGGTCACTCTTATAATCCTTTAAATTAATATTGTGCTAAATGGGAATTTATGGAAGAAGATTGTGGAAGATGCTCTTTCAATGAGAGTCTGTTATACCGATATTGTACTCCAGAAACTGTACATACCAACGGAGAGCACTAGCACTGTAGTAAATGGGAATGTATCAAAATATTTTTGCCACTGGAGAGAAACTGGTCTTATAACGAGACAGCACAATAAATGTCGGACCGTCAGCCCTAATTATTTCAATGATAGTTCATAATGCTCCGTAGATTTGAAGCTGGATGCTCCAGAGTTGAATGGCCACAGGGAGTTTTGGGTGAATCCATCCTGTGTAGAGAAGACCTCCCAAAAGGATTTTAAGATCATTTAGCAAATTATCAAGCCATTATTTTAGAAGCTGCTGAAAATATCTCGGAGGCAATGCATTAGAGATCAATCGGAACGGAATTTGTGAAGGACCCAAAATTCCATTAAGGAGCGCTAATGTACAGCTTTATAAAAAAAAAAGTGAAGCCTAAAAGCATTACATTTTGCGTCACTTGCCTCAAACAGTTTATAATTTCATGTAACGACGCCCGAACATAATTTGGCCGTTGAAACGATAATGATTGCATTATTTTCACATTTGAAAGGGAAAAAATGCATCAGAGATTGTGGGAAGGCTTCCAAATATTTCCCTCATTTTCCCCCAAAATTTATTCTCCCACATAAAGAATTTTATCTGGGACTTTCCGTACGTTCCTCTGATGAGAAAATATATTTTTTTAAATTCATTCTATTCATTTATTATTTATCATTCTACCCCACGTCTGAGGAACGCTGTGTTATTCCCCATCTCACTAAACTAATTTCAATTTTGACACAATTTTATAAAGTGACACATAGCGGATTTTAATTCAAAACCTCGGATGTAAGGGAACGTTTGAAATTCTTTCAAATAATTATGCTCCTAAAAAATCACAATTGTAATAATAATTACTGCCGGGAATTTTAATAGCAATAATTGTTATTATTTCTTTTTGACAGTACATTATAGCACCCCTATAGATATCTACACATATTATTTTATTAAGGGAGAGAGATCACGTTCAAGGAGAAGAGACAGTCATTATTTTCCGGGTTTCATATATCATCCCTAGATATAATTAATTTTAGCCTGGGATCATTCCTGAGGGTTCTGAATTGATAGTAAGGGAAGGAAATGCACTTAATTAGCTCAAAATATTCCCTTACAGTGTATCAATCATGCATCAACCAATGTTTAATTATTACTTGGGCGATAATTGAAATGAGATACTTCAAGTCAATTTGCAACTCCTGTCAATTAATTTAGTCTCATAGAGGGGTTTCTTCTCCCCATTATAAATTACAATTGATTAATGAAATTCCCAAAAAATCAAATGCCTCTTCTACACAAAATTATCTTCCAGATTCTCTGCTATTTTCACTTTTCCCTCAATATTTGTGGCCATGAACAGAAAAACTTGAAAGGAAGTTGGAATTTCAAGTTTGTCAAAATATACAAAACTTTTCTCCTACCGGAGTCACTTTGTCTGATTATATTTTAACAGATATTTGGAGGAAAACTTAAGGGATTTGGAATTTACAAAATTCCAAGAAAACATTTATTGACGCATGGGAGTTAAATGACAGGAAAGAAAGCAGAATAATTTAATTATTCGTTTCTTAGTCCAAACTTTCTCTGCTTTCTCCCGCCCTCGCAATTATCAATAAAGTTTTGACGTCGCTCAGTATGCAAGTCTAAGCTCGTTATTGTCCCTGGGCTACAGAGTTTTATTAGTTTTATTACAACTGGGTTTTGGGGTAACTTGTACAAAGGTAAGGATGTTTTTACAGCTGTTTGCGTAGGCACATACAAGGACTCATGAATTCCCGTTCCATTTTAATTGACGAGACAGAAATGGTATTTCAGTTGGTGGGGAAATGGCCCTGCCTTCGGCTCCATGTACAGTGCAAGATGTGGAGTTTTTCTTCAATAAAATCCATAGGACATGTGTCTGCGTGGAATATGTAGCTCCAGCTGACGACAGCTATGACGGGGAGTAATGAGGCAAGTATGTGTCTCTCAACTTGAGTTCACGATCGTAGATCAGGACAGCGAGGGAAGTTCCATTTGAATCCTTGAACAAAAGGCTGAGACTCACATGTTCGAAAGTTTACACAAACTCGAGCAGGAACTACTGGAAGCCTCTCATAAGGATGCATACGTCCATGGAATGTGTACATCACCTGCTTGGAATTACAAATTCTTTGTAAACATGTGGGAAGACAGGGGAAAACTGCAAGATCTGTAAAACATTGGGAGTCCTATTTGTCCCACGTTTTCACTCCAAAGATTTTTTTTCATTTTAAACCTCCCATCGAATTTTCACTCCGAATTGATTTCCCTTTGATTCCAGTGACGTCACGACTTTCAAAAAGTAACTACCTATACAAAATAATATACATATTTTTTATATTTAAACTGTAAGTTTCAGATTGAGAAACAATTAAGGATCCCACAAAAATAAATCATTTTTAGCTTCTCTAAAACACTTGAACATTCATACCAAGTGAGCTAAAAATTTGAAAATTTCTCTAATTTCTGGTAAATTTTATTTCCAATTTTTACAAACAAAATTTCACTGACCTGGATTTATATTTCTGGCCTCATTGATGACAGAAGAATAGTAAAGTCAGGATTCTCCTAGGGAAATCAAATCTCATTTTTTACTTCGACGCCCGTTCGAATATCAATTTGGAAATTCTGGCATCTGGATTGTTCACAATTTTACAGAGTTTCTAAAGGAGTGATTCCTTAAATGAATGCATTGAGAATATCTACACCACAGCTGAAAATATAAACGGGATCTGAGGAAATTTTTAAAACTTCGAACGGAACCTCATTGACTGCTTTGGGAATATCCAAGGAGAATTTAAATTCGCTTGCCCGCTTAAATATTTCGGTCCTATTTACAATTATTATTATCAAAGAAAAATATTTATTTATTTATTCAAATTTATGAATATTGAATGGAATGTTATTTGAATCCAAAATAGATTTTAAACAGAGTATTTAATCGAAATTACCAAAAGTGTTCCAAGCATAAATATAAACTTCAATGTTGTTTATCCAATCTCGGATGCAAGCAAATCCCAATCCAGTAGATACGTTCGTTCGATTCCCGGGTAATTTTGAATACAAAAAGCCTATGAACTCATTTTTGCATATACGGCAAAAAAAGGCATCAAAAGTTGTTTTTCCAAAAGGTGCGGAGACCCCTTTATTGCACAAACAATCAACAAATGAACAGAAGTAAAGATCCTTCGGGGCTCCCAGAGTAGGTCCCTACATAAAGATAATATTTTCGAGCCTCTAATAAAATTCAGCTGAGAGGCTTGCCATGAATGTACATTACATCCGTGTGTGCATCTGTGATAGAGGATATTCGCACAATGGAAAAGTCTGAATTTACGGAATCAAATGCAGCTCGCTAGAAATTGTGGTTCCAGCAGCGCCTTAGATCGTTTTCACGTTCCTTCACATCCGATGAAGCCAATGCCCTAACGCAGTTCTCTTCTTCCCCACCGTTCTTGTTTACATTCAGGTTCCACAAAAATTTCCCACCCCTTTACCTCCTAGCAAGGACGTACAAATATTGACCAGAATCTTTTCTTAGAACACCTTTTAGTAAACCCCAAAAAACAGATAGTGCTATCTACTAAAATAAATATTCCTAACTGTGAGAAAAAAAATTACTCAACAGGAATCTATAATTATTCAAAATTTTTTACCCCAGTAAAAAGAAAATATCTACTATTTTGCAAAAAGAGTCTCTCAAATCAAGGGTAACCTCTTGACTGGATACAAATCAGCCCGGAATTCCGTTTTATATTTTTAAAAATTATCCCACTGACATTAGTCAATATTCCCGACACGCAGAAATTCCGAAACAGGGATAGGAAAAGTGGTAGATAATTAAATATGAGGGAAATATGGGGAAAATTGTCCTTCTTGCCACGGGCTAAATGTTTCCAGAACCCTCAAAAAATTCGTGTGCTCACCGGGAAAGATATAAATGGAAAGTGTGGGATCGTGAGAAAAATTGCATATTTAATGTAACGCGCCCTCACTCTCACTGGCTTTTGTTGTGGGATATTTTTTTTCATCGTTATCTCCCTCCCGTCAGTGCTTTTTACATAGGGAGGGGATAAAAGCGTGGGAAAAGGCTGGCGGGAGGGAAAATGCGGGCCGATTGACTCAGTGGATTTTTCCCCCCTCTTTTGGGCTAACTCCAATGGAGGTGAAAGCATTCTCCTAGGTATCAGTCCATGTAAAATGGAGTCAATTGTGCGGAACTAATAATTATTTATCATATCCATTTGGACCAGTGTTCCGTGGGAGCGGAGGAAGTTCATGATTCTTGTATTGTAAGATCAGTGGAAACATTTCCGTTAAGACAAATCCAGGATATAGCCAAGGAAATAGCTCTTGAAAAGGCATTGAAACAAGTTTGATTCCTTGGGTCACGTCCTTTGTAAAAGTTTGAGTCGAGTTATTCCCAAACGATTCCAATCACAGCCTCAACTCTCTCTCTCTCTCCTCACTATTTCAAAGCAGTTCCACAAAAGGGTTTGATCATCCAAGAGGAAATTTATTGATGCAAATGGCCCCCACCCAGTCGAGAAGATACACTTTGACTCTCGATCCTGCCATTCAAAAAAATACATCGTCAGACTCCAGGAATCATAATGGAAGCTCTCGTCCCATCCTACAGAACGTAAATAAGACAAAAATCACTTTCCGCTCTGTTTCCTATTCCCAATCAAAAAATTGAATTCCCCTCAAATCCAGACTACTTGGCTGAGGATGGGAACCCAAGGAGCCATTTAAAGCCTTAGCATTACCATGTACTTTCTCTCTAGCTCTAGAAGAGTAGCACTACAAGGGGTAAAATTTCCCTTATTTAAAATTCCATGCTTTCACTTGGAGGTCACAATTAAGACGGAACAAATATAATAACATCTGGGATTTTCTTACAAGTATGGGATGAATCCAATATTTTTTTAAGCTTTCCATGTAAATGGTCCAGAACGGAGGAAATGATATGATCCGCACTGTTTACGTAGAATGGGGTAAAATACAGCCTGAGTCAAACTATATGATTACGAAGTAGGAACCGAATTCAATACAATATTTCTCATCCCTAGCAAAACTTCAGGGAAATAAAACTGACTCGTTAAGCACACTTTGGTCTATTCCCAATGACTTCCCATTTGTGAATAGGGGAACTTTACGAGTGCTTATTTTAGTGTAGAGTCATTTGAACGGAAAGTTATACAATTCCGTATAATTTGATATATAGGTTCTCAAGTGTAAAATATCTAACATTCCGGTTATTTTTTACATTCAAGTTAATAAAATTTCCTGAGACTTGAAATGGTGCGTAAAATTATTAGTGATATTGAGTCTTGTGCATTAATATTAAACTGACAAGTCTTGTTATACTCACTGGAAGATTCTTCCTTTAAAAGTATATGATCTGCAGAGGGGCAAAATCCCACTTTTAATTTTTTTCTCCTTACAATAGCATCAGATCCAAATTTTGATGGTTTCATAAATACAGTTAAGAATTAATGTTATGGGGAATTAATTACAGCTGTAAAAGAAAACTTGTAATGAAATCTACAATGCCAGAGTAGTACCAACTATTTTCTTGCCAACCAATTTTATTTCTCATTGTCATTCCCATGGGCTCAAGGGCAAAAAATCTTTCCAAATTTTTTTATTTACATTTGCACTTAATTACCTCTAATTAATTACACATGAATCTAAATTTAGGATTGGAATTAATTATACGACATCCGTATTAAAAATAGAGGATACAAAATATCTCCTCAAAGGAGATATTTAGTCTAAAAGTTTTCTATCATTATTTTTAAAAGTTGGAGTTTGGTTTTAATTGGCGCTACAAAACGTCAAGGGTAAAAAAGTAACCACATGACAGGTTTCCAACCAAGTCGAAAAAATTCAGATAAAAACTTGTTTTTCTCTCTTTTTACCCATCAACAATATTTTCGACAATCTGTCACATCTACCGTTCCTATAATTTATTATTGTAATCATGTTAAGGGCATTCACCCCTTACAAAAATAAATGCAGTGTTTTCGCTTTGTGAGAGTACTTTCTCCAGATGGTTAATAATATTTAGTCACAGTCCCATTGCAAACTTGTCCAAAGTGCCCCAAAAGTGACATTTCCTTTTTGGCTTACAATAATTAATTTACGAAATAATTTTTTTTGAACTCGCACTGGTAACGAAAGCACCCCTACAAAAAAGCCCTTGATTTTTCCTACTAAAGCCGAATTTTACTTTTACTCTATTTGTCGAAATATCATAGAAATCAGGCATCTCGTTATTTATAAAACCCTGTTTAACCCTTTTCTTAAGCAATTTACTTAAAGTGGAATCCTGAGCAACGTATTGCAAAAATATTTTCCGTCTAGAATTTTGTCAAGATATAATTTCGGAATATGAGTTAAAAAAAATTTACTTCGTAACTTAATTTAGTTAAGTGACGCTTTTGGGGCACTTTAGACAAGTGTGTACTGACTGTGCAAAGCTACATGCTCAGCTCTCATTAGCTGTAGAAACCTTTGGCTAATATTAGGACTGCTCTTGTAGAGAGGGTGTATATTAGATTTTCTTACTTAATTGTGGAGTGGCCTTGGAAAAAAAAATTCATTTGATGAGACCAATGCTTACTGGAAGTTCAGTAACAGTGGTCGCAAGTGTATTGAGCCTGACACCAACTAACAAGCAATCAATGAACCAATTAAGAGTTGGTGAAACAACTTCCAAACAAAATGTAAAGTTTGTAAAGAAAAAAACGTGCGCTTGTCTTTTCATCTATTCCCCTCGCCTGGTGTAGACAACTGTTCCAGTTTTCTTGGCGGATTCTAAAGACGTTGTGCTCCGCCCTCGGGAGACTACTTCACAGCTAGAGCTGATTGTATACCTCTGAATTAACTCTACAAAATATGTAGGTCAAATTCCAATCAATAAGATAAAACATAATTTTAAATTAATTGCTTTTTTTGAGAACTCCCTTAGAGGAAGTTTATTTTCCAAGGAATTTTACGGTGGCCAGTAATTAATTTTCTAGTTTGAAGAGAAAGTCCTTCCGCATCCGCGGGACCTTCCCACACGAGCCAAAAATATTAAGTACAAAATAGAAAGTCTTATTTACCACAATGTGATTTTTTTTCTTTAGGAATAACCCACGCAGTAATTTTACTAATTTCTCCTGCCATATTTCTCAGAATTCCCCCCATTGATGAAATCCAATGTTCACTTAGGGAACCAGACACTCTGACGTTAATTGAGGGATGTACTTGAAGCTAATTAAATTATACTGTTTGGTTAATAAAGGGGAAAATTCCAAGAATGTTTTTAACATCCCACGGCCAAAATTGCGTGGCTTTTGGGTTCATAAAAATTTTATTCTCTGTAATAAATTATTTTTGCCATTAGTGACGCTCTGTATAATATTTTGAGTGTGCAGAGCGTCCCTGAAAATATTCCCCTTAGGAGGGTAATTTTGTCAAATTAGATCCCGAGCTCTCTTTTTATTTTGGCAGTGTGACCCCCGGTTCACCTCGGGGTCAAAGCATCTTCCCACCCTGTACATTATACTTGTAAGTTCACTCAAGAGTAACGAGTTCATGCTTTGACAAGGCCGACACGTTCACGTAGGTTTATGCAGTCTTTGAACTTTTCCCAAAATGCTCAAAGTCATATTAAATATGAGAAGGAAAATAAAAGGGAAGAAGTTTTTTAGTGGTATTTGATACCGGGAAAAATTGAGAAAAATTGAACTTCAAGTGTTATTTATTATTATTGGCTGGAGCGTTGAATAAAATCTAGAATAGAAGTTGATATATGTATTCTACATGGATTTTTTCCCTCTTCCTGGTCCCTCTTACTTCATTCCATTACAACTCACAGGCCAAACGTTGAGAAGTTGAAAGAAGGATTTTATTTCCCTTAGAACTACATTTCCCTCCATTAGTCTTTTTTTCCGTGTGCGAAAGGTTGAGGAATCCACAAGAGTTGGAAATTGTTTGAGGGGAAGTTAGCCCAACTCTTAACCAAGGAAAGGATTTTTAAATGGGAATTATGTATATATTTCCCCTTCCCTGTGTATTTCTCAATCCTGACTCTCGTTCCAGGACATTAAGCCCGGACATGGATCAAGGTCTAATTGTCGTGGAGTTTACTACTATAGTGCCCTTAATTTGTAAGGGGAGCCCCTTCAAAGTACAAGATGATGACTCATTAAAATTAACCCTTTCATTTCTATCCCCTGTAACTCCGTCCATGGAAGTTCCCAGCTTGGCTTGACGAAAGTTCACATAGAATTTGATTTATTTCAGCTCATATGTCTTGAGTGATTTCTTCCAACTCTGGTTGGGAGTTGGGACGGAATCCAATAGGAATTGTAGGGCTCGCTCTTGGATTTTCTTGAACTACCTATAAGAAATTTGTCTCTGGAGGGGAGTAAATACTTGTGAAGCAATTTACAGGAGAGGTTCAAGAACATATTAATAATTCCCAGGCGAGAGAGCCACAATTGATGATGCCTCATCTGTGCTGGAATTGACTCGGGAAAGTTTCCAAGCTTTGGAAGTCACTTTAGGTACATACAGGAATTCCTATAAGCTCTCACTAAGGAGAACCCTCTGGTAAGAGTTAGCAAAATGTGATACATATTTAACTCCTTGTAGGGCAAGTCCCGGGGAATGTAGGTACTGATGTGGAGAGATTTTAGCTCTAGTTGTGGAGTGTGCACTCTGGGCATTGATCCCTTGACTATGGTCCCTTATGGGGAAAGTGTACGTTTGTATACTTGTACTTGTAGGAGAAAGCACAGGAGAAAGCACAGGAGAAAGCACAGGAGAAAGCACAGGAGAAAGCACAGGAGAAAGCACAGGAGAAAGTACAAAAGAAAGTTATATAAATAAAGTACGTGGAAGAGGTATAGTTATCAAAGGCAATCCTTAAAAATAATGCTACTCGGATGTAAGGTTTAGTTCCACGCTCAAATGATCCTTTCAACGTATTCCTCTCTTGGAGAAAATTCTGTAATTTTTGGCCCAAGTCTTAGTCCCTGGAATTGTACTTCGTAATCCTATTGAAGTTCAGGTGGAAATAAAGATGGAAATTGTGAAGTAGGGATGGATTCAATTGTGTGGGTACAAGTAGTTTTGTTAGTGTGTACGTATTTTTTTATTTGTAAGGTTGTAGTTACAGGGTAAAATATAATGCAGGAGTAATGCAAGGAGCAGATAGTCAATGAGTTTCCTCACAGTCCTCACTGGGACTCCTGGAAGGAATTGGATACTTCCCCTCGGTCAAACTAGAAATTTCCACTTGGGCCTTATTTGAATTCTTGTAGTCAGAGCTATTTTAACTTCTAGGCTCCCACAAAAAAATCCATTCAGCAGTAGTCTATCCAAGTCTACGGGCCATCTGAGGAGCAACTGTTCCCCAAACAGGGTGACTATTCTCAATTGCTCTCCCTCTTCCCCTCTTTCTAAACAAATTTTCCAAAGTCAAATCCTCATCTCCCGGATTTTCTTTAAAGTAATTTTAATTGAGTCGGTCAATGAAAATAATCTTCAAAAATGTTTCACGAATTGGGAGACTTTTGTGCACGGCAGTCTTTATTAGAACACCCATACAACCTTATCCAGGGGTATCCAAATTTTAATAAAATATTCTAATTTAAACAATTTAAGCATTTTCAAATTAGCATAAAATTGTGATTTGACAATTAGATATGGGCACGATCTTAAAAGGGTAAAAATTCCAAATTGTGATGCGTAAATGGGAATTCGTCCTTTTTAAATCTTCGGACACAATTCTTATAACCAAGGGTGTGTTTCATAGTGAGAGTAGTTTTGTTACAGGGAACTTAATTTTGATGAGGGGAAAGGATATGAACCCCCCTGAACTTGGAATTGTAGAGTGCAAGGTGTAGCTGGGTTCTACAAAATTTGTTTCCCAAACACTTTCTCCATTATTTTCCAAGCTCATTTTCTGAACCGTATGTTTATGTTGCTCCAGCTATATTGCGTCTATAGAACGTCTCTATAGAACGTCCCGAGTGTGAACAGAAAAGGAAAATGGTTCACTTGCTCATTCCCGAACTTGGAAACTTTTATTCCCAACTTTCTCTTACGGTTCAGAGTGGAGAGAAAGCTTGTGAAATGGGGCAGGTCATGTGATGTGTAACTGGAAGTCAATCAAGTCTCGAGCTCAATGTCAGTCGTTCAAAAAGCCGTACAGTGCACTCACTTTACACCAGAACTCTTGCAAATATCAAAAATCCTCCCTTCCAAAATACGGGTATATTCTTCTTTGTCTCTACAAAATACATGCATCCAAATTTTTGTTATGACAAGAGAAAAGACATCTCAGACAGCTCACTGAGGAAATTCTAAACGGGGATTGAAATCAAGACATGAATATTTGACGGAAGAAAAATTTCTAAAAGATTAAATACCAAATCCTCCAGTGAAAAAAAAAATTAAGTGCATCTTTGGTCCCCGTTAGTCCTAAAAAGCTCAAAATAATTTATTTCGAGCATCTTAAAAATTCATTGAACTTCGTGGTGTGGTTAGGCTTAAGCCTAAAATTCCGCATTGTAGCTTCCTTCATAAAAAATAAAATTTCCTGGAAATAATTATTTCAGGTGTTACTTGTTCCCTTATGAAAAGTTCTTATTGAATTAATCTACGTGAAAAATAATTAATTTTGAATCTGTTCAGGAAATAAATTTTCCAAGGAGTCATAAAATAAAAATGAATTTTATTAATTATTGTTCCAGGCCGTGTCGGATTTACTTCTGGGAGTCTTCTGCGTCCCCATCACACTCGTTGGACAAATCCTCAAGAATTTCATATTCGGGCATTTCATGTGCAAGCTCATCCCTTATTTCCAAGGTACGCTTAAAATTTATCATGTTTAATAATAAAATTTACTAAAGCATGCATCCTTTCTTTGTTCCCATTTTCCCAAGCTCACAATTAGCTGATGAATTCCTAAAAAACAAAATTCTTGTAAATAAACCACTGTGTTGAACTTGTACATAATTGTTGGGGAATTCCCTGCTTTCCCTCAATCGCAATTTTATTCCTGGAAGCACGGAACTAAATGTGTAAATCACAGGGTTACTTCCTACACCAAATCCGTGCTCAATCTGAGTAAATTGAATTATTAAATGGAAATGAGTTGGCAACTGGAGAAATTAGACCTGTAACAAATACCATTGCGAACCCAAGTCTCATAATATAGTTTACTCCTCCCCTGCAATTTTCCCACCATTTGTGACAGATTGTCTTATAAAGAGAATTTACAGCACTCTCTGATAATATTTACAAAATTTAATGTACAATTTTAAGAAGATACAAAGCCGGTCGTATTTTTCATTTTAATTGAATTTTCAAGGAATTTAACCCCCAAACTCTGAAGGTTTAGCAGAGATCCTGGTAATCCTGTATGGACAGTGTGCTCTGCCTGTAAGAGATCCCTTACAAGAGAATTTTCTTCGTACTAAAATGCATGGACACATTCCTTTTTAAACCAATGTTATTTTTCCTTCTGGTGAGGACATGGATTTTAGAGCTGAATTTTGCTGGAACTCTCATACAAAGTATTTGGACTGTATGCGGTGTCGAGAAGTTTCACTTCATTTATGTATCTACTGTAACAGAAAATTATATGTGGACAAACCCAGGACGTGAAAAAAATATAAGACAGCTGAGATTATTTCTTCCTTTGGGCCTGGCCCAACGGAACCAGCGTTGCCCTTCCTCTGTCACATGTGAATATTTTTCAAGGTTGAAAATTCAATTTGAAAAATAATATACTTACAGCCGTTTATTTTTTTCATGGGATGGAACGGAACGGCTGTTGAGATACACCAGATTTAACCTACATCCATTCCAGGAAATTACATTTCAGTGCCGTAAAAACCTAAAATAGGTCCCTGTGGAAGTGTCACTATCACTTGGATGCTCGCTTGTATCAGATTTATTGAATGTCTGGTTACAGTCATAAAATTGAGTTCCACTATTTCACCGGGAACTGTAAAAAAAAAAAAAAATTTGGGAGCTCCAAATATAGATAGATATACTTTACAAGTATTAAAAATAATACAGTCATTCCTCGTTTAGAGGAACTCCGTACGCTTGCAACAGGGGCACAAATATTTGGATACATTCCCGATTAGCCCATAATTTTTTATCCTATCAGCAGCATGTGGTCTTAACAGCACAGGTTTTTTTCGGAGGGCTCTTAGAAGGATAGCGCATCGTTCTGTAATTCATTTCTAACAGAACGTAGTGAATCTCCTTACTAAATCTTGCTTGATATATTACATGTCTACTGCTTGATTCAGTGGATTTGAGCTTCCTACTATTTACGTACTTACGCCTGAAATAGAGTGAGCTCTTGTTATCAAAGCCTGCCTTGCACGAGTAATTTTTTTTACATAGTTATAAATATTTTAGCACTGTTCACTTTGCCCCAACTTTGCACAACTTTTTTCCTCATTGTAAAAACAAGGTCCGATTTGTTTCCTCCAAGGGTTTTCGTTAAAGAGAGGGAGTTCTCTTATTCAAATAATTTCAAATGGGACACCACAAGCGTAAGTACTTTACTATTGATAAATAGTAGCTAAAATATACAATTTTAGTAGTATTTTAGTAGTAGCGACTGCTCCTGTGAGGGTAAAAAATGGCTTGTGGTAAATAGGAATGTGTCCAGATATTTTTGAAGAGACCGTGCTTTATAATGGGTCTCATACAAATAGAATGCACACAATTGCTCTCAGGCTGTCTGCATTAAAATCAAGAGTGGAAGCTCAGTTTTTGGGCTACCACAAGCAGAGGAATTTCCGAAGCCTCCCCTGCAAGTGACAGTTTTTTATCCTATAGTTATAACCATGCCTGAGAGCTTCCTTCCCCATGAGGTACAGTCTGACTGTAAGGGTCCTTTCATATAAAAGTTTTTTCCATGAAACCATGCCAAAAATGTCTACTTGAAGGCTGTTAACATATGTAAGCTTCAGGAGTGCTCTTAAAGAGAGACTGTACTGTATAAAGCTGTACTATATGCCCACATAAATGGAAGATTTGGAGGGGAAGTCTGCCAGAGTCAAAGCTTTTTGCAAGTAATTAGATTTCGGTCAAATAGGTAACCCTGTCATGACCGTGACGGTTCTTGGTATAGCCTCTGGGATGCGGGTAGGGAGTAGGTCAGACTAGGACTTTCTTATATATAATAGTCAAGGCCTCCGACTCCCTCTCATGCCTTCACAGTATGGTGCAATAATTAATTGACTCTAAGGTAAATAACTCATCAGAGCCCAGATGGCCGCAATGCTGGTGAAAGTCAGTTCAGGGGCTCCGACTCACTTGAGCGTGGAGGTAGCAATCATTAACCTACCTTGAATGACTGGAACTCATTACTACTTGGCCAGCAGGCGTGTTTGATGGACCGCAGTCGCTTTGAGGAACCATCAATGGAAAGTAAATAAATTCAGTGAGCATATATATATACTCTCTCTGCACAGTCCAGCCTCTCTATTCTAGCACCCCTGCTCTAAAAGTCCCATTAACGGCCAATCCTCAGGATTTGAAATCCGATCTCACATTTAGTATAACCCGCCCTGTAGAAAATGAATTTATTCCCTTAATCTCACATCCCTTTAATTAATTTCAAGGAATTGATTCCAAAACACTTTCCTTTTCACCTTCCGAAAGTCATGTAATTATCTATTGATGAAATAAATTAGAAAAAATGGGAGAGACAACATTTTTTATCTATCGTCAACATGAAAGTGAGATCTGGGCATTTTGTATGTCAACTGCAGGGGAAAAAGAAAGTCCTGACTGTGTGAAAGCAACTGCTGCGTAATGGACGCACTGTGTTTGTATAAGGAGAAGGGAAGTGTGGGTGTTTCCCATGGGGATGGATATATACACAAAGACACGAACTAAATGATTCCTTGCATATATAGATATATGACTCTTGATACAGTCCACTCTGACTATAAGCGTTCTCGTGAAGAGAAACCTGGAGAAAGGGATTTGTCACCCAATGACACTCTCGAAATTACGACAGCATTTATTTTTCTCCTTACCATATGGGTTATACAGTAACACTGAATGATGTACATACTTTGAAGTCAATAGTATTCAGAGGCTCTCATAGAGACAGTCCCCTGTACACAGAAGAGTCCCCTGTTTCCTGTAGGATGTCGATCCGCCACTTTATCCTGTCAAATCCCCTGGAAATGTCAACAGTAGTGAGTCCTGGAAGTGAAAGGAGGGTTGAAATTGAGCCCAATGTTTCCAGTCCCTTTTAAGAATTTCCATGAGGAAAAGTATGTGAACAGAATTCCTTGACAGTTAGGATGTGAGATCCATTCATGTCCTTTTCCCCAGCTTGGGATTATTATTGTTCTGGAGTAAAGTTCATAAGAGTCAGGGATTGTGGGTTGAAAGGGAAACCAAAGTTTCAAAACTTAGTCAGACTCTGATTCCATTCAAATGTCTTAAATAGGATGAAAGGGAAGGGAAATTACTCCAACAAGTTGCCACTCAATGGATCCTGATGACTCACATAATTCTCTTCCTGTGAATATAACCTGCAATGTGGTCCTCCACATTGGATCACATGGTGGGGGAATTAATAACGAACTTTACAATTAAAATGGTAATGTCAGTCTCCCATTATGAGTAACTTTCGGAGGACTTGTAGGAAATTTGGGAGGTGCGTCCATTCAGGATCCCATGCGTACGGCTATGCACAAATAAGATTAAATGCTTAATCCCATTTATTGCCTCAGTGCGACATAATTGGGCTCGGGAGTCTAGTACAACTTAGCCGGGCTTAAGGACCCATATGGGGCAAATCTGGGGAACATTACAACCCGCACTTGTCCTTCCTGAAGTTTTGTATCGTCCACAAGTAATTAAGTGTAATTAATGTAATTTCTGCAAGGACATTTGCATTTTTCTATGATGTCCTCATATTACGCTCTATATCTCAAAGAGAATGTGAGGAACAAAATCCAGTAGTTTCAATATTCCTGTCGTTTTATTTACGCCCTTTCAAACTCGGATGTGAGCATTTATAGTATTTTTAATTAATTTTATTTCCGCACAAATGTAAAGTACTGTGAGGGGTTTACATCCAGACAACTGTAGTTTGAAATGTATACTAGTATGTATGTTTCTACTGCTTTCTGACAGTGTCTAGTCAAATTTCCATTCTCTCAATCATGTTATTTGTGTGGGACGGAGATGCTAAATTTGTCAGTAGAGCGTTCCAACATGATTAAACTGGAAGCTACTATTGAGCGTTTTGGGGTCCCTATGGGGGATAGAAATTAGCTCTTTATGGCTCACAAGTGATTTCAAGGCACTATAGAGCCTGTACGGAGAATCATAAATGAATATTTTCTTCAGTGGTATATGTAATTACTGATATAAAGATAATTACAGGGTATTTCATATCGTTTTTGTCGTCCCCTCTGTAGCCCATTCAACAATAACAGAGAGTCATATTTGAGCCCCATTTTGAAGGGAATTCTTTTTTGGATTTTTCAAAAAATTTGTTTCGTTAACCTAGGTCAGAAATTACGATTACAGTCGTCCAAAATGTGAAGGAATGTTGAGATGTTTTGAGAATTTTATACATTAATGTGTGTTCCCGGCCAAATTTTTTTCTTGTACAGATTTTGACACTAGATTGTAGGAAATTTTATGGACTTTCCAGGGAGCTATTCACTAGGTCCCTGCAGTTAGAATTGTGGGCATGACCCGTAAAGGCAGAGGGCAAAGTTAGAGAATATTATCTTCACAGGCAAAGAAATAGGAAGCTTCTGATGTTTTCAAGGAATGGGCACCCCCAAAGAAAATATTCCATTGTGTCATTTGTTAGCCCAAACCTCCAGGCCGGAGATTCTAGTTTCCCTAAAAGATGCATATTCCTATTCAAAAGAGGGAATTCTTGATATTTCAATTAGTTTTCATGCAAGTTGATAAAAGTAGATAGCGGAATTGATTTTCCAAGTAGTTCAAATATATGGGTAACAATACTCTGTACATTTACATTGTAAATACTTACCCTTGAATTGATATATCATCCACCTCCAGGAAGACCCATCTATCAAAAACTTTGTACACCGAAAGAACCCACAGACAACAAAAAATATTTTACTATTTCGACCCTGAACTATAAAATATACCCAAAATCCGCCTCCAACGAGCCCTCACATGAAATACGATGGTAATTGTGCCGGCTCCTGGCTATAAACCAATTATGTCTTGGAATTATTTCACATTGCCCGAATGTCCCTTGAACTCCCTTGAACCACGTCTAGTCCTAAGTTTGCCCTCAAAGAACAATGTCCTCCTTCATGAGGCCCCAGGAATCAAAATGTCCATCTGACGACAATATCTCAGGGATTTCGGATATAAACCGCAACAAGCACGGAGTTTAGGGCTCTTTTATGGTCGGACCACAACGAGAGGCGTCTTACATCTCATCAGGTCTGGAACTTCCAGGAACCATTAGCTAACGACGAGGAATATACGTATCTATTTGTGGGTAGCCTCAAAGTCAATGTAATTTTGACACGCTTGTATATTTTCCCCTCAAAATTGGCATTGTTAATTTTCTTGAAATAGCAGAAGTTTATATTGAAAAAGTCTGAGAGAGATAACTCAGTGTCTGGGAGGTTAGGATGTTCATAACTCCTTAGGATTTCTCCATGGCTGACCAGGGCATCCCATAGAACTTTCAATGGCCTCATTGGGAAGTTGGGAATAGAGGAGCATAACCCTGCTAAGTATTCCTCTGGTGATCACATCATTTGTTGTCTTCAGGGCTGATTGAGTTTATCTGAGCGGAGGAATCCTCATCAACTTTTAGGCGAAATTAGGACTGTTGAGGAAATTGGATAAACACTATAGTTGGAGCCAAGTGAGTTAAATAAAAACTTTGATGGGCTCCCTAAGTATGGTCCATGTGTATTATACTTATGGGGGATATACATAGATAGGTACATATGTAGATCATTGAGGGGACTAGGACGCTCAACTGTCGGCAAGTTAACTCAGTTTTCCAACAAGCCCGCCTCAGCTGGCATTTAATTTCCTTTCAAGTACAACAAATGACTGGAATGACATACCTTCGTATTTTTTGATTAAGCCAATTCGTCTCGTCTTCCCTGAGTTTTTCCCACTTGAATGATAACGAGGCTTCCCAGTTATACCTTCCTTCGCTCGTTCCTCCCGAGACAGACTGTTCCAGGGCTATTTCCTCAGACGGCTCCCCTACATACTGATTGTGAGTATGTCATTTTAAACAGGATGATACAGTATGAGCCCTCTCTGCAAGCACCTCAAGAAGTATCAGTAAATTCTTTGGTTTCTCAGACAGAAGGGAAAAAAATCCCTGGTAGTGGCCTCACATGATTTTTTATCATTTATAAAAAAAGGCCACTGTACATGACAGTCCCTATTAGGGAAACATCCTTGTACTCATATGTACATAATAAACACAGATATACATCCAGAGCTGATGTGTGCTACGCTCCAGGTTATGTAATTCTACATAAGCGCATTACAGAGTCCCTGGTGTAAAAACAATTGAGAGTATTTCTCCCTCTGATGTTAACGGCCCATTAGCTCAGTTGGTTAGAGCGTCGTGCTAATAACGCGAAGGTCGCGGGTTCGATCCCCTCATGGGCCAGTAACTTTTTGCTATTTTGTATGTCCGCATATCCCTCCCCAGGACCGCACTTGACTTCCTATAGGACTCTGACGAGTGAACTTTATCTCCATATAACTTGTACAGTTAATTTTTGAGGGATGGGCTGAGACGTCGGTGTCATTTTGTATGCAATAGTTTTATACGAAGTCATACATTCTACTGAGACTCATTACAACAGATGATAGGGTCTGAAAAGGGGAGACACTTTCAGAGACACGAGGCGAACTTGGCAGACTGGAGGATTTTCACATCCAAGCAACCATGCAGAAACGTGTGATGCTGTGAAAGTTAAGGATGAATTCTCTTTTGAGACTCCAGGTCTGTGATAATGGAAGCATTAAAAATTCAGAAACTTTCCCCGTGTATGAGGAGTTACATGGTCACAGAGAGTGACTTCCCTTTTATTACATTTAAGTAGAGATGCGGGCCTGAGGGTGTTGTTAATAACGCTGTTGGGAATTTTCAGCCCTAACCACAATGGATATTCCCTTGGAAAATTGTATTTTCCTCAAACCAAGTATAAATGGACTCACCAGTGCGTGCCCACCTATCCCCCATAGTTTCCCTTGTAAGGAAAAACCTCATCTGCTCCTTCACATTACCACTGCGGCAAGTCATTCAACACCGTCTGCAAGACTTCACAGTGGGCTCTCACTCTCAGAAACCCCCTCATAGACATTTTTTGTAGATTAACAATTTTTCAATTAATAACATAAAATAAGTTCCCTCAAAATTCAGAGTACACTCTTTTTTTTATGATACGCTTACTTTCTGCTAAACCGGAAAATGTTCAGATGATGTTTCCCCCAAAGAGAAAATTCCCTACAAAAGAGTCTCTTATGGACAGAGAGAGAGAGAGAGAGTGCACTGTAAATTGTCAAATACCCTTCAACCCACATACCTTTTTGAGACTGCTCCTTTTTATTTTAACTCCTTCGAAAAAAATCTGACACCCGATCACAAAGTCCTTTTGTAATGAGCCAAAAGCACACGTTCCCTTTCCCCCGCTCAAAAACATATGTCTCACACATGGGGAGATTGACATGAGACTTTCTCCGATTGATTTTTTTCAGTGCATGTGGCATGCACTGCTCTTGAATTATTGCACGCGCAATCTGCACCTCCACTCTCAACTCTCATATGAGGACCACATAAGCGTGACTTTTCCATCCAAATTATTTTTAATCAAATGGAGTCCAGCTGGTAAGAAAATCTGGTTGAGTAAACAAAAACCGCACATGGGGTCTTGTATTTCATCCGTTATTTGAAATTTAAATCAAATGGTAACTATATCTACCCTGTGCACTCAACACCTTATTTTAGAGCACTCCCGTATGGCGTAAAATTTGACTCTTACAATGTGACAGCTAGACAGCTCTATGTTTTTATAAACAGAAAAACTATGATACTGTTGTAGTTTAGCGGGATTGCATTTTTTGACTCATATTATTGAGACAGGGATCTTGGAGGGGGATCTTTAACAGGAAACCTCAGTGCAAAATGCATGAATGAACAGAAACTACTGTAGAATTTTGTCTGGAAAGCAGAAACTCATGTAAGATTTCCCGATTTCCCTGACAAATTTCATCCCTCAAATTAGAAAAATGGTATTTCCTTATCCCCCATCAAGTATGTCTAACCTGGGGCACGTACAATATTGACTCTTTTTATTAACATCCTTCAAATTTCTGCGTGCTACCGAGATAAACATTATTTGTTGCCCCCAGCCAAAGGATTTATTTCCTTGGAAAAGTCAGCATGTTCAGAAATAAAGCATACAGTGAGTGTGTACACTCTCTCTCTCTCTCTCTATTATAAACCAGGATTAGAAGCTAAGCATGGAAGTCCTCTGGACATAATACCTTCATGTACAGGGTAGACACAGTCTTCGTTAAATCTTCGGAAAAATCAGTGTTGGGAAGGCTATGCTAGACTAATCCAATTCTCTCAATACATTCTCAATCAAAGGATAAGTAAAAGTATGTGTGTTTTCTCTGTTTTTCCCCCTCACTCAGCACTCTCCATCAGCGTTTCCGCATGGACCTTAACGGCCATATCTTGTGAGAGATTTTTTGCCATTTGCCGACCCTTGCAATCCCGAAAATGGCAGACGAGGTCTCACGCATACAAAATTATTGCGGGGATCTGGGTCACAACACTCACGTGGAACATTCCTATCACCTTCGTATCCCAACTCCAGCCCATTCGGGATACCGGTAAGCGTTCCTTCGTTTTAACAAGTTTTTCCCTCCTCTCTGTAATTTATTTCATATGAGCACGATCAAGCCTTACTACGTATATCTATACATAATTACATGTGTTTGGATCCAAAGAAGTACAAGTCAGGAGTAATCGTCTGTCTTCCCATTATCTACTCCATACAATAATAGTTGTGTCCTCTCCCAGACTCAGACCTTAGAAATAATTATATGAGAGAGAAAGTACAACGGAACATTTCCTCCCTTCCTTACTTTCCCCCTCACACATTTCTCCCCAGTAGCCCAAAATATTTGAACAAGTTTTCTCAATTGGCCCCAATAATAATATTTCTCTCACAAAAGCCTACGCAATTCTCATAGTTTTGGATTCCTTGTAAGGACGTTCTTTTAATACAGAGAGTACACGGAGTTTCTAATGGAAACGGAAATCCGAGCGTAGAATCAATTTTGTATTGTCTCATTTACAAAGACGGGCGGAACTGCTCCGGGACGAAAACACATGGAAAACAAGAGAATGACAAATTGATGCCTGCCATTATTACAGTCTGGTCTTATGTAATACCCAATGGCACATCCTGACAGGCACTGTCATCCCAAACAATGCTTTCTTTTCCCGGCATGGGCATATTCTTTCACGGGGTAAGGAAAATAGGAGAAAAGTAAAGAATATCCCTTTGTCGAAGGGAGTCTCAAGGGCTGTGGATCCAGTGTATTCTCCCTGTGAGCTAATCCCATAATCCCAGGAGCATACATGCTCTTCAAGATTTCGCACGGAGCACGATTTCGTATATCTGTACGTATAAAATTTTTTAGCGGGACGGAAGTATATAGATAAAAATAGGTACGACTAGGAGCGAAAATGTCTTCTTTTAGGGACGCGTCTGGAAAGGAGAGGTCACGGCATGGACAGTCCTAACGATCATAAAATGATGACATTCTTTCCCACTTATGGAATCATTAGATTCATTCAGGAACGCTGAGAGGTTTTTCATACATGTATCTATCTAATCCCTTCCATAACTCTTATACAAGGATCCTATAACTACAGTGTACACTTACTATTCGAGAGTCCCTTATAAATCCCTCCTTATCCAGCAGGAGCCAAAACCTTTGGGTGTATTTACATTCAGGAGTCCTACCCTGTTAATTTTTTTTGTAGAAGACAATATTTTCTCCTCATGTCAGAATAGGTTTTTTTTATAGGAATTGTATATGTAATTGTATAGAAATTGTATTCGTAAATTATAAAGAGAGCAGACTGTACTCAAATTTCAGCAGGCTTATGTCACATTTCCTTCCTCCGCTCGTTCTTTACCTACTCATGGGAGGAATGGTAAGTAAAGTGAAGGGAAAGTATAGGAGGAATCAAAAAGAAAAAGGATGGGGGAATGGAAACACACCTTCAAACTTGGCAGCCTCATTTTTCTCCAGGGATTTCCCTCCTTCAATCACATAGGCAATCAAATCGGGAGAAGTTATCTCTTCGACTTCTTCAGTTCATTCTTTTGTGGGTTTTATGTATGGGACATGGATTTCCCTGGAATAACTTTCTCCAACCCACCTTCATTCCGTTACTTCATTGATAATCTAACCTCTCCCATCCTACGGCTTTCACTCTCGTGATGAAAGCTTATTTTCTCCACTTAACTTTCACCCATATGTGTGAAACCGTAGAATGGATTCTCTTTGGGATGGCCTTGTCAGCACAACTTCCCTCTCTGTCCTCTTATTCTTACAAGGAGAAAAATTAGGATTATTTTTTAAATGCTCTTGAACCCAAAGAGAAAATGTATATAATTACTTACTAGGGGTGTCCCAATTAGTAGTAAGAATTGATTGCATAAGTAGTTACAGTATTTTTAGTAAAAGTGTTTTCTCAGAGATTCTGTTGTGCAAGAGTCTGTTAGAGAAATTGCTTACTGTACATCTGTAATTATTATTATTATCCATGAGATGATAATAGACTGTAGGTGCAGACTCATTGTCCTACTGTAAAGTGGAGATTGCTTAAAGATAGCTCGTCAGATCCTCTCCCGAACATGGATCCTGAGGGCATTACCCTCAAATCGAATGTGCCTTCGTGTTGA
Source organism: Allacma fusca (assembly GCA_947179485.1). Classification (NCBI taxonomy): domain Eukaryota; kingdom Metazoa; phylum Arthropoda; class Collembola; order Symphypleona; family Sminthuridae; genus Allacma; species Allacma fusca. Next base: position 10,281,417 of record OX359249.1, read on the forward strand.
ATGACTGTACTAAAGGTTCATCTACAGTGCACATGATTTGTAAAAGATTTCCCAAAATCAAAATACGGGGAATGTCTGGATGGAGGGGAAATTAATACAGGACTGGAAGGAATTGGAAGGGGATAGTTTCCTTACAGTATGCACGAGGGATATTTAATAGCCACAAGTTCCTGTAACTGCCAAGGGCTGAAAGTTACACCTAGGAAAAAGAAAGGTGGTCGGGAGGCTCTGCTGAATTTCTTCTCTCAGCGGTATTAACTACTAGTATCTACCTACACATAGGAGATGGAGAGGCACAAAGTAGCCCATGTAAAGAAATTTACTTTGAAGAGGCGGGACCGAGGTGTAATAGATTGGTTCACTTCTTAACAGTCCGCTCTGACGGGTTCTTTTATCAGTAAATTCAGCACGTTTCTCCTACAGCTCTTGAGAAGACGCTAAGGAAGACGAAATTCATTGCTTTCTCTATCTCCCACTCTCGACCTTATTTTACCTCGCCAGAGTTTATCAGGTTGATTCAATGAGAGGGAGAGAGAGAGAGAGAGAAAGCGAGTGTCAGTCTTCATTGTGGATCCTGAAGGGAAAAGAAGAATTGTCCTCGTAGGTATTGAGAGGGGGGGGGAGAAATAAAGAAAAACCACTTTAGTAGACTCTGGTTTGATTACAGATAGATACCATACAGTGACCCCCCTTTGCACAGTACCCCTAAAAACATTGTCCTAATAGTAACATTGTACTTTGGAAATTGGGGAAGCTACTTATTTCGTAGACTCAAGATAAGCTGCTCTTAATTAAGGACAGGTAGAGGAGCCTCTTATTTAACAAGGGGGTACTACAGAGGGCAATGAAATGCCATTACAATGAAAGGGTACAATGATAGTGCAATTTTCTCTCCTTATGAGCATCTGTCCCTGTTCCATGTGATTCTTGTCAGGGGATTTCGTTTAAAGAGATTTGTTTGTATTTCGTAAATTGACTGTCTATTTGACGAAGATTTCTTCAGAGTAAACTGTTGCTGGGATAGATGTCCTCGGAAATTCATACCTACTCTTGTATAATTATAGCCAGTGATAGATAGATGCTAACATTAGAGACATAGTGACTTGGATCTTTGGGAAGTTCCTCCTGTAGGACTGTAGCATATGTAGATACATATGTTATGTATGTATGTATGTATGTGTGCCTTTGCATTTTGATAATTGCTTCAGCTTATGCTTTAGGAAACTTTCTCTAAAAGCCCTCATCTTTGTTTTGTGTTGACAGAACTCTTTGTAGAGGTGGTACGCTTGGTCGCTCCTATTGACTAACAAACCGCTCGTGTTGAGCTGTGAAATATTTGGGTACACAGTGGAGTTTCGTTATGAGGGTGTAGGAGGAGGGTTTTATTGATTTTGGACTTAGGCCCCTTCAAAATGTAATTTTTAGGGGGTTTTTACAGTGTGTTTTTCTGTTGCAGTTTTAAGTATCTCAAAATATTTGCGTATGCTCTTGATCCATTTTCATGAGTTTGTCTTAAGGTTATTTTTCCAGAAAATATGACATTCTACAGTTTTGACATACGTGAGCAGTGACTCTTGAGATGATTCCATGTTTTGACAATTTAATATATGCGTCACATTATCTGGGCAAGAGGGTAGTTGGGATTAAGTTCAGGGCTTATTTTGAATGATCTATGTACCTCCATATTAGGTGAAAATCTCGTTACAAGGAACACCATTACTCAGTCCTGTCATTGACATAGTGCATCAGAAATTGTTTAAGAAATTGCTTAAGAAATAATTAGAAAGCTGTCCCCTTACAGAAACTTGGACCTAGTTTTTAGAAGGGACACAAATCTCCTGTCTGTTGTGGTAAACGGGTCCAAATATTTTCAAGCCTGTAGAGGCAATTCTTTTTACAGCAAGGACCTATTTTTTAAATCACTCCTGGCGTTACGCTAGATTAAAGGTCAATTTTTACTCTTGTAAAATCTCTATCTTTTAGCAACACAATGGGAAAACTTGGGTCTCAATTCTTTCGGCGTTTTTTTTTCGAGGTCAGACATTTTGCATTAACTGGGAAAATTCCAGTAAATTGACCCCAACAGTCTAGACTTGTATTCCTTTAGTTGAGCTCTCTTTCCTGATGGGCAACACATTTTCGGAATAGCTACAACACGTTTTTGAGCTAACGTGTTTGTTACTGTGACGTCTGGCTGTAAGAGGCTCCCTCACAGGGTTTCTGCTGTCTCTATTGAGTCAAAAATATTTGGACACGTTTCACTTTACCCCAATATTAATTCCTCTGCCTGACATATTTTAGGACGGGATTAGACAATTTTCTCCTTGGCGGGGAAAACTTATAAAGAGAGTCCACTGCTTTGTAACCAGTACTGTTTTAAAACTTATGAACTACAAATAGAGGAATAACGTCAAGCTCGTCGTATATTCGCAAAGAGCGAAATATAGATATACCAGCGAGAGTCTAGCAACGGCTGGGACAAACACACGCAGCAGAATAATTTAATACCAAAACAGATTAAATCCCTGACGTTGTAATAGCCAGACAAATGCTTCCAGAATATCTACCTTTACCAGCACAAAAGCCCACATTACTATTCTAACAAATATTTGGGGGAGATGAAAAAATGTACAGGGTGCTTATTTGAACGGGTTATTTTCATAAAAATATCTGGACAGATTCCCATTTATCACAATGGTAAATTTCTTACAAGTGTACTGTATGCACCACAAGTGTTAACTTCTGATTATTTTTTTGGGGGACCAATTACACAGGCTTCAATTAGCCTTAGCAGATGGGATGCACATGTTTGGCAGAACTATGGGATCAAATTTTACTCTCCTGGAACAGGGGACGAGAATGCAAGCTTTAGAAAGTGTAATTAAATGAAAATAGAAATAACTAAAACAGCTGCGAGTTTTAACACTTCACAGCGAGTTGTTGCTACAAGAGACTTTTAAACAAAAATATTTTTTTCCATAAGTTTTGAAATTCGGATTTCTGATTTTAAACAATATGACTAACCTGCCATCCGCAGTGAGCTTCTCTGAGTTCACTGACAACTACCTGTGTCACAGCTGACTTAAATCATGTAGGTTTAGACCCACCTTAAAAAATGTAGATACCTTTATAGGTACATGTAGTGCTGTAATATTGTACTCGTTTAGTTTTGTACTTTTGTATTGTTTTTGTCTTTGGTACAAAACTAAACAAACAATATCCATTTTCGAGATACAAAACTAAAACAAAAACAAAACAGGAATTGAAAAAAACAATACAATCCAAATTGTATTGTTTCAAGGTTCTAGAGACGCTAGAAATTTACTAAAGTGATTGTTGTAATAGATTTCTAGAGCACATAGGAATTGATTTGTGTAACTGGAATCGTGAAAAAACACGTCAAAGCACAAAAACTGGGCATTGATTAATTATTGGTAGATTCGCCTACTATCGCCCATATAAAATATACACTTACATTGAGTATGTCATTCTAGTGTCATGTGACCATTAATGCGCCAATAAAGTCAATCATAGGTGATTTACTACTAGTTACTCACCAAGTTTCATTATAGGTCATGCGCCCCTTAAAACCGTAATCTGTCATGAGACTATTGGTGACCCAATAAGGTCAATTTGAGGTCACATGACCTTACTGTGTCACTAGTAGTCACATGACCTCAGATTGACCTTACTGTGTCACTAGTAGTCACATGACCTCAGATTGACCTTACTGTGTCACTAGTAGTCACATGACCTCAGATTGACCTTACTGTGTCACTAGTAGTCACATGACCTCAGATTGACCTTACTGTGTCACTAGTAGTCACATGACCTCAGATTGACCTTACTGTGTCACTAATAGTCACATGACCTCAGATTGACCTTACTGTGTCACTAATAGTCGCATGACCTCAGATTGACCTTACTGTGTCACTAATAGTCACATGATCTCAGATTGACCTTACTGTGTCACTAATAGTTGCATGACTTTGACTGTTACCATATTGATTATTAAAGGTTGTAACGGCTGAGGCCACTATATCAACCAATAAAACCCTATTATTATTATTATTATATTGATTATTAGACGCCACCGATAAGATGTACTAGTTGTAGGTTACATTTAATGTGGATTAGTAAGACGTCATGAAAAAGGTCACGAATTAAATCAACACTGGCTAATGACAATTCAATGGCATCAAATATGATACCAATGAATCGGTACTGATCAATAAAATTGGCTAACCGTATGGTTTAAATGTTGACCTGGATAAATCTAGTCTGTGTCTAACAAAGACAAAAGACCTAGTCTAACAAACGAACTATGCGATTTGTAAATGTAGTCCACGCATAGGGGACATTTCTACATCGATGAAATAGGTGGTAAAAGCCAACGGCTGAGCCAATTGAAAATATAGATATCAGAGCCCACGCGTCTACTCTATCCATTCTAATTTTAAGCAATGGTAGTGAATATTGTTTATGAAATTATGTTCTTCTGGAAATTACAATGTGGTTATTACAGGGATTATTCACAAATAGGTTGGTGCCACAGAATTGCACCCTTCAAAATTCGACCGTCAACAGATTCAATGCATTTTATATGGGAGATTCGTCAATGACTGGTTTTTTGATGTTTTACGTAATTTTTAAACAACTAAATTGCACAAATCAATTCCTACGTGCTCTTGAACTCAGATACAACTATCACTTTAGCAAATTTCTAGCGTCTTCTAGAACCTTAGAACAATACAATACAGATTGTACAAAAACAAAAACAATCTGATAGAAGTACAAAACAAAAACAAAACTCGGAGTACAAAACAATATCTTAGTTGTACTACTTTTGTACTTTTCGCCAAAGTACAATACAATACTAAAAGGACAAATTACAGCACTAGGTACATGGGTTTACAAACCCAAGGATTTTCAACCTTTGAGTGACAAGCTGTGCCCATGAATTGTATATTTGAGTCGTGACTTAAAAAGGACGATAAAATTGTGAAATGGATCTCCAGGGCTGCGGATTTGTCTTACCCCGAAACTAACCGTAACGTAATTCCAAGCATGGAGGATGTGCCTGCTCCTAATAGAAATTCAAAGCCTTTCCACTCCATCAAATGTAATTCCTATCTGTTTAGCAGAAGAGTCATTAAAATCTGTGAAATCCTGGAAATCAAAGCTGGTTATCATTTACTGTCAAAATGTAATTGTGTATCTATGGAATGAATGGAAATATACAACTCTTTTCTATAATAATCAATACTTGTATAATCCCACCTTCAGAAGTGCACCGCCATCATATATTCCCACAGATACGGTTCCTCTGTCATTTTGGGGCCTGAACCACGCTCCAGAGATAACATGTCAAAGAACTAATAACCTCGCAGGAGTAATCATCACGAGTCGGACGGATCCCATGATTTCATCATTCCTACCAATCGCTTTTTTTGAACACGTGGCATCCCACCCGTCCAACTATCTACAGTGCCCTTCGTTACCAGAGCAACTCCCAAAACGTTAACTACTAAAAAACCACCTAAAAACCTAATAAGGGAAAGTTAACTTTCACCTTGGATGCTTCCATTAATAGAAAATTACATTGTGGTCAATGCGACTGTGGGAAATATTTCCAGGGTAAAAATTCAGTTCTTATAGGAGTTGTAAATATTTTATAGCGAGGATTTCATCTACTCATATGAGAAAAATTAACCACTGGGGCACAGTGAGACTAGTTAGGATATTTTAGGCCCCAAGAGACATAGAAGCCCCCAGAAACGAGAGTCCGCTGCAATCAAATCTGGATTTACAGGGAAAAGCCACAGAAACGACACACACGCCGAGCTTAAAAAACAGATGGTATGGAAAATAAACTCAACTCCTATCCCTATACTCTGACCTAGGAGCCCAATGGAGGGAAAGTTGAAAAGTTATGGATAAAAAGGCAGCAAGGACAGTCAAGGTTAATGATTTATAGTAAGTAGGAGCATTAACGGGACGTAAATAAATGACAAGATTCTCGTCCACATCCCCAAAGAGAGTATTTCAAAACTATGCTGAAATGGCCCGTAAATAATCTGGAATAGTTTTATTGCTGGAATCTTGACATATTTGACTGTCTTTGAAATATTAGACCCAAAGCGGCTTTTGTCAGTCCGGGAACTCAGCACGTAGACGTATGTATGTATGTAGCTACAGATAACTGATGCACTTAACCCATGCATACATCAGCCCATGAGTCCGGATGACTTGGTCCGAGGAGACGAACGCCTCTGATCCACATGAGTTGTCAGACATGACATTACCACTATGGCTCAATGTGTTGAAAACTTTGGAGTTAAAACCATCCGATTGCACCCCTCAGAATTCTCCACACGTCCCTTGTAAAAATTCTTGGGAGATACTAAGACTCTGAACATATATGTACGTACTCACGTGTACATATATACATACAAGCGTCCCGCCCGAGACGTAATTACTGTGTACATATGTACATATGTACATATGTATAAAAAAGAATTGTACAGTGGGATCTCAGAGTGCAAAAGCACCGCTAAGATCCCAAAATTAGACTAATGATATCGAAGTTAATCAGCATCTCTCATAGCGAGAGTGTACTCTACAGCCGGTGAAAGTACTATCTTACCTCTAGAACTGTATGCACAATTACTGTAAGAATCTTCAGTATAGGATGGCCTAATTAATTATATGAGCACGTGTATACGCATGTAGATGTGACCCTGGGCAGTGTACAGTGCACTTTCTTTATAGGAGTCTCCAAAAGGAGGAAAATGTAACTCTCGTAGGTGAAAGTACTGCGGGAGGGGGGAAATGATCCCTGTGATAAATGGTCGTGTCACTTTGCCCCAATGGGGAAGTGCTCTGATAAGGGAGTCCCTTCTGTAGGGACTTATATACTATGATTGTGAGGGACGAGGACCGTATAAGGAGAGCTCTCCAGATTTCTCTCTTAGATCATCCAAAGATAATGGAAAATGAATTGGATGCATTCCCATCCTCACCTTCTTCTACTTGAAAGAGCTAGTACATTTGTAAGGGAGGCTATGCATTAGGGGGACAGTCCTAGCCGGAGTCCACTGCACGTATATATCAATTGTGCATATTTCAGAGGCTCACATCTCCAGAGATACTTATGTCTGACATGTGAAAGCACTTTAGCTTTCCTTCAGATTCCGCATACATCTCCGTCTCTTTGATACCTTGCGGGCTGAAAAGTTTCTTTACAACTTTCTCCTACTTTTTATCATCAGATACCTTCGGAAGTTGTTCAAATTAGAGCTTCCCCTCTTCCAGAGAGAGAGAGGAAATCAGCGGAGTATGTGAAATTTCTTGATGAATGTTTTTCCTGATGAGATACATTTTCTTACTTTTTTCCCACTCAATGTATACCTTTCTCCACTTGGATACAATGTGTGACGCCTCCTTGGAATTTATGACCTGCCTTCCCTTTACGTAGATTTTTCCAAGGAATCTAATTATTTGATAATGCTCCAAGGGTTCTAAGAAAACAAATGTCCCAGTGTACAGTGTGCCCTTGCTGTGAGGGACTCCACTCCGAGCATTGTATGTGTAAATATGTAGACAAGAGTATGGACAATCTCAGAGACTCCAAGTTTAATTTCTATTTAGGAGAAAGTAAAAACAGAATTTAGAGATACATAGATATAGATAATTACTTTCATGGATAGTGTACATTCAGTTATAGGCTTCCAATCCCATGTAAAACATTTTTTTTTAATTTGATGAATATTTCCCTGGAACACTTCTTTGAATTCTCACACTCCTCCGAACACCCCAGTTGCTGATAAATCATTGTATAGTTGTGAAGGCTCTGCATGGAAATACAACTCGTTAGTTGAATCCTAGTGGGGAAAGTTTTGACTCAATTTATTTCCTAACACTAACTTCTACATTGCAATCTAATTACAAGTGTAAATTAACTGTAAACCTTCTTGGAAATGTTGCGGGTCCAAATTGAACCAGGCACACACAAGTGCTCACTATGCATGAATTGGAGTTAGAAAGTAAATTTTCTGGGTTTAATTTGTTTTTTTTTCGAGTATAATGAATATATAGAGTCATAGCAAATCAAGTAGGTAATTACAGTTAAATCTCAATGTAGAGGAACATTCTAAAGACGTGGATTTTATGGGTGAGAAAGTATTCTAACACAGTCCCATTTACCCCAATAGTAACTTTTATGGGTATAAATTATTGAGATTTTTTGCTCCAATGTGCCTGCCTCTGGAGGGACTCTGTAGAGAGACTGTGCAGAAAAATGCTTTTATAGGGGGAGGGAGGTTCGTAATAGTAAAAGTTTATTAAATGTACTTTCATATTGGATAAAGCTACTTTTGGGGCAAGCTGAAACGTTTTCAAATATTTTTGGCATCAGGTTTTATTTAGTATGGAGGAAATGCTATCACAGGGGAGTCTCTTATAACGAGAGTTCCTGTATTTCTCAGAAGGTGTTAGACCAAAACTTGGGGAGGAATCCAATTTATTCTATTCGTCAATTTCTAGGAGATTGGGTCATTGGAGAAAGTTTCCTATCTGAGTCTTGTAAATACCTCCACAGAATTTCCTCGAAGGAGTTCCGGGAGCTGTCATCTTTGTACCCAGATTTCCTAAGGAAATTAGAAATGTATAAGTAGAAATGAGTGGGAAGATCTGGGAAAGGTATTTTGAAATCGTACAAGTACTTTTGTACGATGCAAGAATCTTCCGATGCAGTAATCCCTCGCTATAAGGAATTTTCTTTAGAGGAGTAAAAATATTACAAAAAATTCTTTTGCAGGCTCATCTGTAGATAGATATATATAGCTATAAGCTACAGCACCCTTATAAAAAACCAAATGCGACTGGGATATCGTCATACGGAGAGTCTACTGTGAAATTTCCTCCTAAAGGACCCTCTCCATGAATGAAGCTTGTCTCCCTAAAATATTTGTCGCATTCCAATTTACCACAATGGAATTTTTCCTCGATGCCATTCCAATGGAGATTTAGATATAGTTGAGGAGGGTGCTGTTATAAAGAGGGGCTCCTGTACCAGCGTAGGGAAATTGCTTGATGCTGGTCACAACTCCGGCCATTGTGTTGAAGGACGTGATTTGTGATGTTGAAATGTGTACGCTGGATTCTGAAGTTTTAAATTGAATTTTTTTACCTTTGCAGGGAGATTCAAATGCCGAGAGATGTGGCCTAATCCCGAGAGTGAAAAAATTTTCAATTTATTTCTGGACTTCCTTCTCCTCCTCATTCCCTTGTGTATCATGGGGATGGCCTACAGTCTGATTGTCAGCAAATTGTGGAAAGGACTGAGGCGGGAGATTCTTCACACGAGATCATTTACTCCGGGTAAGGTCCAGGTTACGCAGTGCTTTCCTTTACAGTATACACAAGCAAAAATAAAATCGATATCCGGAGCACGCTCAATATTCCTCTTCAGCAATAATTACTTCCCCAGAAGTGACGGGCGATTTGCTCAATTTTTTCCCTCCGTCATTGGTATTTTATTAACCCTCTCAGGCCCCGTGCCATTCCAGCATTTTCCTTTATCTGGCTTCATTCCTAATGCTTTTATCACCGTCAAATTCCCCCTCTCCTTTCCCTTTACCACTCTCTCAAATATTGAGGTTGGTTTTTGATTGAGCTTGTCAGGCTCAGATAGGATCTCAATTGCTCAAATATTTCATATCTCAGATTTCACTCCTATATATTTATCCCTCGCTTTTTCTTTCATCAATCTGCTTCTTAATGGTTCCTTGAGAGACTCTAATATCTTCGCCCTTCAAAATCCCAACTCAAATACATTAGATCGTGCTGGCACTATTTGTAAATTATTGTCCTCTAACATCCTTATACAAAGGGCCCTCTCTCTCTCTCCCAGGCCCCCTTGTAAAAGCTGCTTTTCTGTAGAGGCAAATATTAATTAACATTTATTGTAATGCTAATTTTTTTTAACATCGGCATGTCTTAGTAATATTCCAGCGTGTTCAAATACCTTGTGGTATTTTTTGTGTCGTGCATAAAAGGGGTTTGTTAAAAATGTAGGACTAGTAAAACCGTCCGTTTAAAATATTGCCAATTGTGGGGCACAATACAGGTTTCAGGCTGCTTTATAGCACAAATTACAAATCCAGATAGTCAATGGATTTGGATTGGAGGGAAAAGGGGCGTTTGGGATTTTACAATTACTGGAAATGGGACTGAACTCACAAACGACCCCGCGAATGGTTTTGGAGGGAAGGGTCGTATTTCAATTCAGACGGGACAAGCCATAAAAGTGAGATTAAATCTAAACGGAAGGTTTCTAGTAACTTGGAAATGTGAAGATCCAATGATTAATTGTCAGCCCATGAGGGAAATATTTAGTCTTGGGATGTGAAGGATTGTGGGAAACATGGGTCGGTCGCGTGTCAAGTGCCGCCATAATCACTAGAATTAGCAGGTACCACTCATAGCGGAGGTAGTAAACTTTAATGAAAATGCGAGTCGTTCCCAGCTTATCAGTTAACGACGGGAGTTTAATAGTTGAGATTAGCCGGGCAAGCAGAAATTTGAAGCTTGAAAGGAGCCCCGTATCTCCAAGAGCTGGGCTGATATGGACGCTAATTTTAAAGGATGACCAAAGTCTCGTGAAATAACATTTGGAGAAATATCCTGTGCTCTGTCGCTATAGTGTACCCCATTCCTTCCGGAGGAGGAGGTTCTCAATGGGAGAAAAATATCTGTGCACATTTATGTGTAACATGATTCTTAATGCTTTCTCGCATGTAAGATCATGCAAGATTACAATCATTTTGCTTTCCCTAGGAGTGCTTTTACTGAGAAGCTGTGCAGTACCTGCTGCTTTGTAGTAGAATTCTACCGTAGTGTTAAAATGTTCATAGACTGGATTTTACGAGACGTTACGCACCGTGTCAGATTTCCCTGAAATTCGAGTTCTCACAGGAAATCCTCTCAGGTTATATTTTTGAAGGTTGCCTTTTCTGTGTAAACAACCTTTCTGTAAATAAATTTAATTCAGAACTTTGTTTCTGGTAAATGGAGTCTTAAAACAGACAATTAGTTCATTTTCCGCGAGAAGTTCCGTGACTGTCACATTATTACCCTGAACTTTGATTTTCCGAAATATTCACGCTTGGATGATTGGAATAATTTTGAGATAAAATGAAATAAAGGAAGATACAAAGAGGATTTGGTTTACTCAGTACCAAGTTTAAGGGGTACGAGGGGAAAATTTGTGTGCAACGCTCAAGTGAAAGTCACGAAGGAAAAGTCACGAGGTGAAAGTCACGAAGCGAAAGCCAAGAAGTGAAAGTCACGAAGTGAAAGTTACGAAGCGAAAGTCAAGAAGTGAAAGTCACGAAGTGAAAGTTATGTTCTTGACTTTTAAAAAGTATTATCTACATTTCGTTACCTATGCTTTTCAAATGGAGCATGCTGTAAAAATAGTATCTGTAATTAGTTTAAAATTTAGCCAACGATTTGCTCATATTTGTAATGAAAAAATAATTGTAACAAAAATATAATTAATGGCAAAAAAATTCGGAATATTTCACAAATCAATGTGCAAATGCTATGTTTAGTGATAATTTTAGGCATAAGATTTAAATTATGTACATACATCCATCTGGGTTTTGTCGTTAATGACTTCCTCCACGAGTTTTGGAGGAAGGCAAAAGGGAATTAATCCACATATTTTTGCCCAGAAAAAAACAATCACGTCCCCTGTAGCAAAATGCGCTGTCACTGGAGCATTTAGAATGGGGCGCATCAAAATTACAGAACGGGGAAAATTCCGCATATCCCAGGACGCATTTACTGGAGCATCCCAAGTAAATCCTTATCAGCATAAATGTCAAACTGTATTTTTAATCATAGGAAATACGACACTCAGAGTGCGCCTCAATAAAACACAATTTGCTGACTACAATGTAAACCACAGTTGTCATGAGAAGCGTGAGTTTGCTCAGATCCTGGTAGAAACTGCTTCGGATTGTAAATTTCCCTTCAAATTGTTTAATGATAAAAAGTTAGTCCAGCATAACTAAATTGTCACACATTCCTCCTCGTTTCTGTGGCTATAAGTCATACTCCAACTGTTTTATTCATCAAGGCAGTGTGCTTTCACTTGGGAGGAGAAAGCAGCAACAGAATCGGCATTCCCCTCCGTCCTTTTAATCCCTCCTAAAACGTTTCATTTTAAAGTTACCATATCGTCGCTGAAGAGGTATATTTGCTTCACTTCAGAAGTATCTACTATGCTTCACAAATATCCGAATAAATAAGTGTTTTTCTCTAAACTCCCTATAAGAAGGTATATCTACAGAAACAAAAAAGATGAAACAATGAGGAAGAAGAGTATGTTGTAAATAAATCCTTTCCTTTGAACAGCATCAAACAACACTGGGATTGGGCATCCGGAACCTTCCCTGGAGTTGAGTGGTCATAGTCACTACTCCGTGTGTAAGGTGCCAGGAAGTTCCACAGCTGAGCCGACAAGGACAGCTGTCAGGGTGTCAGCATCCCGGGATGGGGTCTCTAATGAAATCATAACTTTCCGTGGAGGGAAAGGTGTAGTGGTTCGATGGAAGCGGAAAGAAGTCACTGACGGAACTGACAACTGCAACTGCACCACAACAAAAAGATCCTCCCCAGACACTATTTCCAATCATCAGTGCCAAAGCAATCGTCCCATCCCTAATCCGGCAACCCCTGTGTCAAAATTTTCCCGAGCAATAAGGAGCACTTACACTGGCAAGAGCATCGAGTCCAAGAAGAAAGTCATTCGAATGTTATTTGTTCTCGTCGCAGAATTTTTCCTAGCATGGACTCCTCTATTTGTGATGAACACTTGGTACCTTTTCAATCCTGAGGCTGTCTACAATCGCATAGGTAATAATTATTCCCTTTAAATTTTCCATTGAGCTCTTCCCACGGATATAATGTGCGCTCCTTACAAAGAGACCTCCGGAGCAGTTTCTCTGGAGGGGAAAAATGTTCCCTGAAATTCTCATTTAACACTATGTAATAATTTGTGTGCCCTTAAAAGAGCTGGTATCAATATCGTACCTCTGAATTACTGATTTATGGAATATTTATTTGAGGGTGATAAGAGATTTTTGGTATGATTATAGGTCCAATGGGAATCGCTGGGATTCAACTTCTGGCTTACACATCCTCTTGCACAAATCCCATCACCTACTGTTTCATGAATCGGAAGGTAAATGCAGGAAGTGATAATTCACTCCTATAATCTCAACCACACAACAATTTACTTGCTCAGCATTATTAAATGTAGCTCTTATAGCCTGGAGAGATGTGTTTGGAACTGTATGGGATTTTGTACCGTCATTGAGATTAGCCATAGTGGGTAATAATCTATAATATGTTCGTTTCAGTTCCGACAAGCTTTCCTAAAAGTCTTCCAATTTGGATTTGCTCCGAGGAGCAAACTCAGCCCCCCGACCATTGGACGTGGCTCGGATCTCTCAGCTAATGATAGTTTAATCTATGGAGTTCAAGGAAGCACAATGAATAAATCCGGTAAGATCCTTATGCTCATCTCAATGTTTATTTCATGCGGAAAGTTTCTCAAAGTTTTCGCACGTCTGGGATTTCGCACTCGCTGCATTTTCTCACTAGGCTCTGTATGCATGTGTCATGTATCTATCTATCTATCTATTCCTATGATAATAAAATTAAGATTTTACTCTGGCCCTCTTGCTATGCGGATTTTACTTGCAGTAGGATATGTAGCATGTTCCCTCGTGGATAAGGCGTTAAATAAGCTGGAAATTAATGTGACTCTACAATTCTGAGAACAGGAGTTTACTACAGGTTTTACACTGAGACTGCTAGTAGTGAGCTAGGGATAGAAAGAACCTACCTTTCATAATAGCTGAGAGTCAATGTAAAATGTATTTATAATTTATAATTATTCAATTTATTATTAATTTTCTCAACTCTTGGAATATGTCACTCATTGAAAATGTTATGGCTTGAAATTCTTAGTAGTATTGAGAAGTGTCGTGTTTGGAGCATATTTCGGGCGATAATCTCCTTTCAGTTTCCCTTGAAGATTCTAACAAGCTGCTCCTATAATATTTTAGGCAGCTTATAAAATATAATTAAAAGAGAAATTTATATTCCCTTGCAACTGCCAACAAAATTTTATAAGTCAAAAGTCAAGTTCACAGAATAATATTTTGAGGAAGGAACAATTTCTGAGACCTTGCACTTTCTTAGCAAGTGATATTTTTAACACAGTGCTTATTTTGTATACTTGACTGAATCGACACAGCATGAATGAGCTAATCAAGTTCATGGATTTTGTATACAAATTTTACTGGATAAAAAATATCATTGATAGTATGCTCCTTCAAAATCAACCATCAAGTCACATTGATTAGATTACACTTTTCCTAGGACTTTTCACTTATATTCATTGTGTGACCTTCTTCCGTCATACACTGAGGATATTATTAGATCAAATTGGCTTGCACAAATTCAAAGGAATAGTTGTGACTACAGGCATGACTTGAAGACATCCTCAAGGAATGTTTTCCACAGATGTTGTACCAATGATGTTATTAGCATTAAATTAACATACGGGTCTTTATTCCCTAATATATGGATTTGCTCAGACAATTGAGCTATACAATTTTAAAGTTCGGGAGGATGATTTTCACGGAGATTCCTGAAATTTATTAGAACGGTACAAGCAAGATTTATTACATACAGGGAAAAATCCTTGTATTTAATAACAATGTCATAATAATAACACTTCTCTGATCTACAGAGTCCCAACAAATCTGTATCTCCTCTCCTATAACGCAGATTTTGGGAATTTTATGGGAAATTGGATTCTAGATTTTCTAAAATTTATTTCGTAGACCTAGATTAATAATTGCGTTCACATTAGTCCAAAACATAAACGTTTAATCATTAGGATGGAATCAATTTTAAAAATCGATAGTGTCCGAAAACTAAACCACGAAAAGTATCAAGGGTTATTTATGCAACTCTGGCAGATATCTCCTGAGGACTAATTTCATTAATTGTCTTCAAATCCAGGCTCAGGATCAGGGTCCACGTGAGATAAGACTTAGAGAGAATCTGACAAATCATCAGCTTCGTTTTCAAAATGTAATAATAATTTATTACTGGTGACGTAATTATTGTGAAAACTTAAAAAAATGTTCATCCCGAAAAAGTCATTTTGAGTTGACGGTCACTCTGAAAACTATGGCGGTTTCAGTGGATTTGAGTTGAGGACGAAGTAAATCCGCCAGGGATTAAACTCTGGTACATAGACATGTAGTGATTATAATTTGCCTCTCAAACGATCTCTCTTTCGCCGTGCTTACATTGCATATTTGTCTAAAATAAATTGCCAATTCATTCTGAAAATTAATCCGTACGTATAATACAGTAGTACGTACATGTATAAACAAATGTCCCAACTTTATTCTGAGATTTTCAGTGTTGGGAGAATTAAATTGTTCTCTCTCAAATTCAAGGTTACTTTGATATTTCCAGCAGAACTTTTGTAGAATTCTTCTACAAAAGCGCTCTGTATTTAAGGACCCCCAAAACGAACAAAATTTGACTTGTAGTGCCAAGCTCAACTCTTATCTTGAGATAATTATCATACCTTTAACAGGAATGGATTAGAACATATGTATATGCCATTTTGATGGAAATATTTCTTCGGTGAAGAGGGAAAAGACAATGCAAGTTCTTCATCTGGCTGTGAAACTGCTAGGAAATCATTTTACTTTTAATTCAAAATGCATTTAGTCCATTTCACCTCCTCACCAACGATACATACTTGTTAATCCTTTTTAATGAGTGTTAATTTAGCGTTTAAATAAAGTGTTAAGAAAAGTAAAAGAAAAGATGTTGGAAAGAACCGTTTGAAAAGCATCCTTCACAACTTACCCTGCTGTACATACGGACATCTTCAGATAAATCTACAGTCGTACGAATTCTTGTTAAATTGGATTCTCTAGAAACGATTGCTATTCCACGCCATATTCTCAGTGGAAGTAAATTATGTGAATTGCGGAACCTATCCACGTCAGTCAATACCAGGAAGGTCCTGCTAATAATTATTATAGACGCACTCCGGATTCTGGTGAAAGCACCCCTGAAACGTGTATTTCATTAAGGACTCAAAGTTACGCTAATTTTTGGAGCCCTCTTATAAGATAAATCTGAATTGAATACATATTCCTCCCGTTATAAGAGTTTTCCTTAAGCAAGCATTGCCTACTTGGGAAAACAAACTTTAGTGCACACATCGCCGTCAGTATAAAATGTCTGCCTTCATACGAGAATGACATTGTAAGTCAATGTTTGCTCCTTTCAGGACTGTCCCTCTGCAGAGTGCATACTGAAACAAAACAGATTGTCTTAACTAATGCACTTTGATGATACGACTCTGGCGATAATATTATTACTAACAACCATGCCAACTGCCAATGGGGATGATAAACCTTGACCTATATATGATCAATTATTAAACTAACTAAAATAAAGTACATTTCTGGCTCGGACGCCCGGCATCCCATGTTCAATTGGGCCATTCTCATTTATTATCCTATTTCAGTAGATATTTTTGAATAATTACGCAATTATGCGTGTAAATAATTTCCAAGAGTCTTTCAATAAAGACTACATTCATTCATTTCTCTTTCACTTGTTGCATAATAATTGTTAGACTTATATAAATACATGTTTGGTACGTAACATTCATATTTGCAAAATCCCAAGACTTGGGAAATGCTGCCTCTGTAAAAACACTTTGATAAAATAAATGAGTACAGGGGAAAGACCCGGAACTTTAACTTATTATGTGTACTCAGAGATGATGTAATAGTAGAGTGGGCGGAACATAATGACAGAAGTAAATACTGCCAATTGTATAATTATATCGGAGCCCTACATATGTATCCTGAAAGGGGGATAATTTAGTCAGATTAGTATTGATTTCAGCTCAAGGTCTCCCTCCCCGGATTACTGCATCTTCTACTAAAGGGCTCATAAATAGACAAATACCTGCTCTACATTATGTCATAAAAGTAATTATATTTCCCCTTGAAAGGCACGTGGAAGATTTTAGGTTATTTTGTTCATAGCATGTAAGTATACCATTCTAATTTTGAGAAATCAATAATGCTCAAATGTTCAATGCTGTATGCGTCTATATAGAAATAATTACTGGCTCCAGGAGGTCTCATTACATGGGACAATGGAGATGAGCTCTTCGTAGATAAGTACCTTGGAATCAACCCAACCATATGTTTTGTGAAATAATAGCAGAATTTTATAGGGATTTTTCCTTATAGCAATAACCTAAAATCTTCCAGCTTTGTGCTCTTGTAAGGGTGATATCTTTATAGGGTTATGCGTTAGATTTAAAAAAAAACCCTGGGAATAAACCCTCAATCAATGTCTCTTTTCAGGGGAAATGCATGTCGCCATATGGACAGCACTAATAGAGAGAGTCGATTGTAATTGCATCATAAGTCATCCTGAAGAACGCCAATAACTTCACAATCGAACAATTGTGAGATGCTACTTGATCAGAAATAATAGCTTCAAGTAGGAAACATACCTTCACTACTCCAGTGAACCCTTTCTTTATAAGAGCACCCAACCAAGGAGTATCTATAATTTAGCTTTTTATAAGTAATCACTCTTGTAGAAGAAAAGGTAACTTGGGATACAAATAATTTTTATTCATACTGGATGAATGTCTGCAGAGAAGCTGCCCTCGTATGGGAATCTGTTACAAAGTGTTCTATATGTATGTACGTTTGATATTATTGGCTTTCCGTTACGAGGCCCCCAGAAATTCCCAAGTACATATTCTTTAGCAGACCCTCGCACAAAAGTAGGTTACGTATCTTACAATTAGCCCCGTATGTATATGTATCAATTTCAATGGATTTGTTATTTTCCGTACCAATGCTTAATCTTTACAGAATGAAGGAATAATGAGAATAATAGGAAATTCTGGGACCGTGCTGTTAAAATATTTATAGGGACTCGTACATGGGCCGTGGCGTAAGCCACAACAAACTGAACGGATTTAGACACCAAAAACATTTCAGATCACAATTACACCGGTCGTTCGGATAATGAGCCACCTACGATGCTAAACACAGTTGTGTAGAGTGCTATATGTTCATAGCAGCACCCCCATAACAAGTAAAATTAGAGAGTTGTTCTTGTAAGATCTTACAAAATACAAGTAACATTGTGATAAAGAAAAATGGGTCCGAACATTTTTGCTCCTGATGGAATAATAGGGTATTGTAAGGGGGTTGCTTTTGGCGAGAGTATACCTTATAAGAAGGCGTGTATACATCTTTGCTTTATGGACTGCAACAGTGCAATTATTATGGATTAGGACGTTAATAAAGAAACCAATCCACGGGTGCCCACACTCTCTTATTATAGGGAATTATTTATTTACAATATGCACTGTCGGCATTAGAGACCCCTATAATAGTACTTTCTCTTTAGTAGCAAAAACATTTTCCAGCTTATTACAATTTTAATGTATCGACTCATAAGAGCATACTTGTAACAGCTGTTATTATACTACATAAAAGAGTTACATCCAACACCACTGGTTGAATAGATTTCAAAGGACCGGCGCCTCTACGGGCACACGTTTACTAAATAATTCCATTAATACTGTATCAACCACTACTCTTGAGTTGCTAGCCGATGCTACCCATTGTGAGTAAACAGTAGTAGTTTTATTTAAAAAATTACTGGAGAAGATGGTCAGCATTATTAAGCACAAAGCGAAGAACTAACTAGCGCGAAAATTCAATCTTATAGTTTTCCAATGACAATTCAACAATACAATTTACGGTTAACATTCCTGGATTTCACTCCCGCTATCTCTGATATAGGGGATAAATTGGTCATCTACGCTTATATAAATAATCAAGTGCTCAGTTGATAGATTGCTACAAAGTTGCCGGATTACATTTAGCTAACTGGTTAACAACTCAATTCAATGTATTGCACAATACACAAGTACTGGGTCATTCAGTAACTTCAAGAAGTTACGGTGACAAAACTAGACAACTAAACAACTGGCATGCAGCTCAATAGAAAGTTCAATAAATGTATTAGAAAGTTGTCCCAACGGAATTATAATTATTGCAATTAAATGCCTCTGTAACCAGGCAGTGGTGGCTGAGTGGTCAGAGCGTCCCGTTCTTTGCGGTTGAAGTCGGTTTTCGATTCCAGTGAAGCTTTGATACTTTCGAATAATGTCCACTGCTCTTCGTATCTTATACTGTAGCTTTGTGTGAGGTGGGGAGGTGCGTGAAAGGAACTTGCACTCTGAAGACTGGAACAATGGTCTGGATGCACATGATAACTAGCAGTTGGCATCCTTAAGACGGGGGAACAAGAGAAGCTGTCAATCTGCAAGGGTCGCTAGACATTTTAGTCTAATGGCGTCTGTTATCTGTAATCTCTTTCTAACCTGTGCTCCTCTCCCTCCCAATTACCTCCTACTCTGCATTTCCTCAGCTGGAGCAAAGACTTGTAATGTACACCCTAAAATGGGCATTTGTCCCACTCGTGTAGCTCTGTGCCAAAGCTAAGTGGATGCCGTGTGTATGATACCCAGTACAATCGGTTTCCAACCTTCTGTCAGTCGACGAGAGCCGGTATAAGCTTCTCAATTGTAACCTCACAAGTTAGAAAATCTGTGTATGGCATGATGACTAATGATCAAGAGCAAGAATTAAAAAAATTAAATGCCTATGTAGCTTTACTTACATATGCTCGTATGCTTACTTTACACATGCTTCGTCATTTGATCTTGAATGAGAACGTTACGGTAGATACTATTTGGGCTGCTCGTATAAAGAGTATTTCTACTAGCAGGAGATACGTTAAATAAAGTAACCCATGGTTAATAATTACATTACTGCTGGAAAGAAAACCTTGGAGATTAAATACTACATCGTAAGGTACAGAAGAGTAGTGAGTACGTGATGTGTAAAAAATTTAACCATGTGAGAAATGTTATTACGAAAATCCCTCGAGACGAATAACCACGAGCATCTAGAACGACGATCACGTTCGAAACAATATAAAATTATGTGTAGACCGTCACGTTAACGAAAATGGGATTGGGATTGGGTTAGTTTACTCTATGAGGTCCTGTATAACCCTATACCATTACACAGGATCTTTCCATGGAACATTTTGATTGTGTTTAAAGAAGAGACTTCAGACACATTACTCAAGGTTAACAAAAGACTTGAGTAAGATGAGTTTTGATAAAGTTAACATTAGTTAAAGTAACCCATCCCTTATAACGTGATTTACGGAGGGATTTAAAATTTTACTGGAAACCAGAAATTTTTCAAATATTGATGACCTCACAGAGTCTTTTATCAAATTATAAATCTCCTTTTTAGCTAGAGATTTATGATGCAAAAAGTAGTATCAAGTGCAAGCGAGTTTTCGTATGATTCTAGTAGGATTTCTTGCTCCTATTACTACAGGACAGTGTCCCTTTGAAATAGAAGGCGGATTCATAACTGTCAGAAATGCATTTTTTCTATAGGGACACATCTATTTTTTCATACATTGTCATTGACCACATAGTTAATAATTTTTGTTGCAAAAGAGAATGCTGTTCTTACAGTAAAATTGCACTCCTTTTAGGGATGCTTTTATAGAAAGGAAGTGCAATGCATATAAAAAAAGGCGTGTTTTTGTAGATTCATATAGAGAATTCGGAAATTGGGGCATTAGTCAGGAGCTAGCGAGTGGAATCGTCGTGAAAGTACATCGACTTGTGGAAAGTATCCAGAGCAACGCTCCAGTTATTATATTTTTACTCTTCCGTTTAGTGTCTGGAAATTATTACAGAATCTGTTGATTTGGTTTTAGGACTCTTAATAAATATAGAAATGCATAGGTATATAAAACACTGCTCCTGACTCCTTGCAATTTCCGACCTTCCCTACGTCTCTTTATCATTTTTATTCCCCCACACTACTCCCTCAATTTCATCTCACTGCAGGGTTATTCCAAGCGTGGAGATGATAGTCTTGTTTTACTATCCTCGTTCATGAAACGCAATTCTATTACTTATATTATTTCCCGGAATATACGAGGGAACTTCCATTGAGGAGAAGAACCTGGGAGGGAATTCTACTTTCCCTAATTTTGTATTTCCGTTTGAAATAAATTCTTCAGATAGTGTTATCATCTCCTATTCAGAATTATTATTGGGATTAAAATCCAGCCTTGGTTTACTCGAATAAAATATTCAGGCTTCCGCATTGGAAGTGGTGCTCCCACTCGTGCACCATCTATAATTTGTATTTTATGTGTCTGAGTTACCCAGGGAACCTGTCCCTATTATGTAAACTCAAGCACTTCGCCTTTGGTCTGCGAATTCGTTACAATTAGTAGGAGTGGCACCATTGCATTGACGCTATTACAGCTGCCCTCTTGTAAGACTCTTACAAGAGCTGCGTGGTTACTTATAAGGGTAAAAAATAACGTGACACTATACGGAATAGTATCTCTACATAAATGGTCTATTTATAAGGAAGCCGTAGGGCATAAAATTTCATTTTAGTCAATTAGAAAGAATTTTTGCACGCTGTATTTGAACGCTATAGCTGGGTATTCCCTGACTTTCTTTAGCCATTTACGGCTTCATCAATTTGTTTTCTCTCATCCCAAAACTACAAGGTCACTCTGCACAAGAGCATCCTTGAAAGTACACTTTCACTCTTCCACTCCTAGCTTACGAATTTTTTTAACGAAATTATTCCTGCAATACTGTCGGGATAGATTTCACAGCTTTCATTTCCTTTCTCATTTCACGCTTGATGACATTTTAAAAGTTGAGAACCACCATTCTGAAGCAACAACTTGTTTAGATCTTTTAGATATTGGAATTTTTCGGAGCGGGCATATTGGACTGGATATATTAAAGTTGGTCATACATATTGATTACTGTTTTTGTTCGGGTTTGAGTACAGGAGTTGAGCCTAGTTTTGAAGACATTTGTTGAGCTTTTTAACTATGCTTCTGCTGTATCAACAACAATAATAATTGCATACATTTCAAAGCAAAATACATATACCGCTTCTGCATGATTGATGCTATTGGTGATATGGGATTTGCTGTACTGAGTTTCTGCATGCTCGAATTCTTACCCCATCAAGTCCAGCTGCTGTGTTCCCGCTTATACCTATGACTGAATTGTTCTGGAGCATTGTTCATTTAGATTTCTTTGTATCTATCTGTATTGATTTCCGGACTGTAGTCTTCGAGAATGATTATACAGGAAATATGTTTAAAGAGATATAATGACAGAACTATAATTAATACATATAGCAAGGCGCAAATATCCAATTGAGAATTCGTTAAATAGACTCCAAGGTCCTACTTAGTGAATGTAATGAGATTAATTTTATTATAATTAAGTGTATGATTTCCCTCTCATTTGTTCTATGCTTCTTCCATATGTTGTCAATGAAAGCGTCCCAGAATTTGAGGTTGACGATTCAGCTACAGTTGCACTTCTTTAGTTTAAAGCTCAATATTTCAAGGCTGGATTTTGGGCAAAGTTTTAATAGTAACTTTCGTATTTTAAGCTCCAGCTCTTTGGGATGCAGTTTTGAGTAGTCGCTCTTCAACACATGCCTCAGATTTGCTAAATAAACGACTCCTATGCCTAAAGTAATGTAATTATGAACTGAAGGTAATGAATATAGTTTGAGAGCTTGACTATAGAATCTAGAAGTTAGGTCCGTAGGATTTGGTGAAGGGAGATTTGAATGATTATGACTCTTCTAATGTCAGGGAATAATAATGGGTGGTGAGGGATCGGACTCCCTTTCAGGTGTAATTATCATCATGCATGAATTGAAGATATTTTGTCTGTAGAACCCATTAATGATTTACAACATGCTTGGGACGATCTTAAATATGAAACGAATGCAATGTAGAGAAATGAATAGAATTTTCTACATGATTTCCTGTTATTTTCCCAGAAGTAGTCGTCCTGCAATGCGAGGATCGGGTTTAGCGATGGCTTTTGGGAGTCGCTGGCAAAGCCTACTTCGTGCAGCGATTCTCGCCAACATCCCAGCTCATCCCAGGAATCTATAGACAATCCCGTCTCTCTCCCAGTCAACTCCGACACAGAGCTCAGTATTGAATTAAACCAGCCCGGCCCCAGTGTGGACGTGGATGATGGAGGTGTTGAGGAGGAGGAGGAGGAGGAGGAGGAATTCCTCTACAGAATTACATGGAAACAGCCTTCCAATCATCTCAAAGTCAAGTCAAATGTTTCAAGTCGTGATCAACTCTATTCATAAAAATAAGTGAGAGAGAATTTAAGAAAGGACTCTGCTCAAGATCCCATCAACGAAGAAATTCCTGACTGGTGGTGTTGAACCTACTCCTCATGTTTTTGCAAGAGTTCAGCTACTACAGTGCACTCTCCCTATACAAGCACCTCTGAAAGCAGTAAAATTTTATCATCTCTTTTTATTATTTTGGAAAGATATCTCATGTAATTACAAGGAAAAACTTTATCCCTTGAGGTAAAGTTGAAGGGACAGGAATGCCCTAGAAGTAATTGTCTCCAGAATTTGTTCTCATAAGGGCTCTATATCGAGACACTGTAGTAGCGTATAAATTGATTATTATTTCCCAGCTGTTATATTATACTAATAATAATTATAAAAACCATTGTAATTCTATTATTACTAACACAGTGTGAACTCCATCTCTGTAGAAGTACCTCAAAGGAAAGACCAAAATTTGATGCTTATAACTGTAGGATTCTCAAAAGAGAAAAAATAGAATATTATGGGAAATTGGAATGTATGAAAATTTTGTCATCCCTAAGAAGAACAAGCTCTAACAAAGATGTCTTTTATAAAGGGAGCTCACTGTATCTGTAACCCTGTAATACTGTATCTATCTATTACATGTACCCATTGTTCGAAATATTAAGAATGTGTTTCCGTCCACATGAAAAGCCACGTCCGAATTTAAAACACGTTGAGCTTGCTTTTTCCAGTGTTTTAGAATATTTAAGGTTGAGATTCTTGAATTGCTCTGGATATGTATGTACTATGCAATTAAATTTAAATAAGTGTCCGTAATATTAATAACGTACACATTTAAGTCAAGGAGTTTACAATAAGTTCAGCATACAACGAACACTTGCTATAAGAGCTGTCTTTAAAAGTGAAATATTGAGTGTTAAAAACGTATAGTGAAACAAACGAAGGAAAAACATTGTAGCAAGTGGATGTATTTTCTCACGGGTTTTCTAAGCGAGCTCAAATAGTTTTCCCCGTCTAGAAAAATACTCTTTTGAGGGATACTCTTATAGCGAGAGTCACTGTGTTTTATACGCACTCGCTCTATAGCTTTATTATACATTGTACTGAGTATACTTCTTTCGGTTCCGCACATTTCTATGAGTAAATATTTTTAGTGAAAGCTAAAAGTGCAATAAATCTGGGGAGATGACGCGTCTCTGGGAATTAGCTTGTTAGTTTCCTCAACATCTGAAATGACCCTGCATCTCGTAAATGAGTGTTGATGAGGTCTTGATAAAGTGTAGGGTAAAGTTTCTAAGACAGGCTGGAACAAGTCACAAAATTAATGGGGGGGTTTGTTCAGTGATAAGAGAGAGAGAGAGAGAGAGAGCGGGTTGTTTCATTCGGAATCCAATTCCAGTCAGCCAGAGGTGTGTTAATCCTGGAGTGTGCAAATAACTTGCTAATGAGGGAATGTTTTCTGGAGAAGTATACGGGTATCATATGTTTCTCCTTTAAATTCTTTTTCACAGATGTACATACATGTCAGTCGCCTACGTTAGGAATGTTCCTTTGACATAAATAATTAACTCAAGCCCGACATGGTTGCACGTAAATGGATAATAAATTAAACCACAATGGAAGCTTGTAATTTAGACGTAGGAATATTTGTATGTACAGAATTCCATGGAGCATTTCCCCCTCTTTCATTTTAGAACAGTAAGAGAGTTCAAGATTGGGCCCGTTCCTTCCAGCAATGATAGAAAATTCCAAATTCCATGGAAAATAACAAATGTTGACTTTCACTCCAGTCTTTTCCTCTCGAAATTTGAAATTCCATGTATTGACATAAAGTAATTAAGTTTCTAAAAATCGCTTGAGAAATTTCCTATGGAAATGCAGTGACATGGGAAAATATGTATATTTCTATGAAAACCCATAAAATTATCTCCAAACTCATTTCAACCTTCTTAATTTTGGCTACCCCATCCAGGAAATTAAAAATCCCTGTTTGATTTCCTTACTTTCTCCATCACTGAGGGCACAGGTTTTCAGATTACAGTCCTAATTTTCAGTCCTAAAAACTTCAAGGGAAAATTGGTCATGAGCTGAGCAAAATGGAAATTTTACATAGATACAGCATAACTGAATATCCTAACTTATGGAGTACTAAATTGAGTAATTTTTTTCTCCTGCAAGTTCTCTCACTTCTGCTGCGGTTGCTTGATTTTTCCCGACCTCCCTTCACATTTGACATTCCCATGGTAGTCATTTGGACTGCACTGGGCCAGTCGATAGCTCGTAAAAATTCACATAAAATTGTCTCCAAACGAGCGTAAAAATTATCCTCCGAGCAAATGCAATCTCCATGGAAAAATTCGAATTATTACAGTTTTCCCTTCTCGAAAAAAAACCTCAGTTTCCCTCAGACAGCCATGAACCTTGCAGTCCCATGGAGTGTTTTTTATCCGATTTGAAAGCAAATTTGTGAGACAAATTGGGAATTGGATATTTTCTAACTAATTTGACTCGAGAGATGACATATAGAGTATGAAAATCCGGGATCCTGTACATACAGTGTCACACATATCTGTAGTTAGTCAAATAGTATGAAAGTAGGTTATTGGACATCCGGAAATTTCATTGGTGCAAGTGATGCATTGTATTTACGCTTACTACTTGGATTGCTTTCCCCACAGTTTTTCAACCTTTCAATAGAAGCCCATTCAAGTTCATTCCCAGTGAAGAATTATTTTTCTCATCGAAATTGAGCTAATGCTTTTCACCTTAGGAAGGCAGAGTGCATTTGTGTAGACTTGTCAGGAATTCTATAATAATTTTATATAATATTTTGTATTTGTTATCCCATTGGAGCTCACAAAACATTCAGTTATTTATGAAGGATTGTATTCCTGCAGCCTGTTTTTCTCGGGACAAATATCTTTTCGAATAATTATGTCAAATCTTTCGGAAATGCTTGTTAGACACGCAACCACGCACAAATGCAATGCTCGAGCTATGTATAATTATATACACGTCCTTCGGACGCTAGTTCAACACTAATCGTAATGAAAAGAATGCTGTTCAATTCCCCATTGCTAATTAAGTACCTGACTGGGCTCGTGGGAAGAATGATTCCAGGAGTGTAGTTGTAGGAATCCTAATTCGAAGCTTGCTTGCTCAGGTGCATAATTATTGTAAATTAGAACTCTTATTGAAGCAAAATATACATACTTGTAGAGTGTCCCTATAGGACTTTCACCCTAAGGAGTAAAATGTGACCCCAATGCAGGACTTTCTCCATAAGAAACAAAATGTGACTCCAATGCAGGACTTTCTCCATAAGAAATAAAATGTGACTCCAGTGCAGGACTTTCTCCGTAAGAAACAAAATATGACTCCAATGGGACTTTCTCCACACAAGAACCTCTAAAATAAAAAAATTCTCTTACAGAGAGTGCACTCTCTCTCTCTACAAAAATTGACGCTTATAATTGTAAGCTCTTGTAAGTAAGAAAATTTCCCAGGATTGTTGGAAATGTTAATGTGTAATTAATTATATGTAATTACGTGGACGTGAATTATTATTATTCATCCCTGTGTAGGAGCTGCTCTTGGAAGGATTCCCTTATAGCCAGATTACTCTATTATGTTTTTTCATAAGGAAAAAAATTACTGAGTAAAGTACAGTCCTTCATGACTCCTACGGAGGAACAGCTCATGCTTCCCTTATGACTGGAGCGTCTATTGGAGTGGACACGCTTGATATGATCCTATTCCGACATGAGAGGGACTGCTACACTACAAATCTAAACTAATGTATTAATTATGAGAGTGTTCAGTCAATGTACGTATTTCTATGGACCCTTTTTACATAAACCACAAAAGTCATTTACATTACCAATCATGGGATTGCTATATACTACTAATTAATTCTAAGAACTGTGTAATTTTAAGGGAGAGAAAGTCGCGGAGCGAATATATGTCAATAATTAATGTGAGCAATGTGTAAGGTACAGATGAGAATGGTGTTATTTATTGTGTCGTTAATTATTCATAATTACTTGTGACAAGAGGAAGTTGATTCAAGAATGGACACAGACTCATGAGTTATTTTTATATGATGTTTGTTGTAGTTTGAACTGATACTGCATTTACCAATAATTACGTGTTCCTAAGCCAAAGTATGATTAAAAGTTCCATTTCAATTCCTGATTTTTCATATTATCATAATAATTACTCCTTGTACTAATATTTACATTGGAGATTTGTTTTCTCCGCTCATTCAAATTCTACATAACAAATCATATCAGAATACTTCCTTCATAATAGGATTACTATGTAAAATCAGATTACAACAACAAGCTCCATTGATGAGAAGCAAAGCAGTACAAAGGTAAGTTTTATATATCCAGCTTCATCTTCAGTTTCGGGGGGAAGTGTAACATCGATTCGTACATTTGAGCATAGATGGCGCTTCCAGACGATTACAATTTCCAGTATTGAGGCTCAATTCCAGTCCATGCCAAGACTTCAGCAATGCCTGTGGCTTGAGAGTGTTGGAACTGACAGAGCTCCCTTCCGAGAATTCATCGGAGTCTATGGTGATGACAGGAGGAGTATGTAAGTGATGACAACTTATATGCTGGATAAATAATGAGTGGTTCAAGCGAGTGAGGGATTCTGTCTAAACTTCCCCTTGGGACTTGTTATAAAATATAATAAAATTATAGATGCATTTTAATTTAAAATAATTATTATCACAAACACTTGAAATGTCCAATGCCCAATTTATTTTTATTTCATGAAAGGACCATAACGTTTGTACGTACATGAAGTAATTATTACAATAAGATATTTATATATAATTTTCCCTCAGGTGTCGAACAAGTAACACCATTTAAAATTCTCTCCTGGATTTCCCTTTGAAATGGACCCTACATGGATTTATTTTCTTTCATGGATATTCTAGTCCTCTCTGGGATTCAGGATATTTAAGAGTGTAGATAACAAAAGTCGAGTTCTTTTTAAACACTAAAATGGACATAAGCCAGAAACACTTATCATTAATGAAATTCTTTCGTTCTTGGCAAGGAATTAATCACTGGTGGATGGAGGTGAGGTGAAGTACCCGAAGAAAATAAAGATTTCAATCCAGGGTTCAAACAACAAACCACACAAAAAATAATTATTACGCTTGGAGGATTAAAAAAAATCCAATATTCTCAGAATGGAAAGCTAGTGAATCTTTCTATTGATACTGCGAATCCATGGTAACATTTCCAGCTGCTGCAAGGTCCTGGTTTGATTCGTATTTGTAAGACTACCCATCACCAGCTGTCAAGTACATAAATGGACCAGTATTTATTCACATAGTATTGTATTTTGAAGGTTGTTGGAAATTGTTAGTTTGTTCATTTCTAGGTTATTTATCGTCCCTGTTACTGATGGGAGACCAGTCTTATTGTGCTGAGTCAGTAATAACAAGTTAATAAAGTCATGAACAGAATTCATAGCAGCTGGAGCCTGTCAGGGTACAAATGAAAATTCACTGCACACTCTTTGTAACAGGAAAACAAGTAGGATTTTGGTATAAGCGGGAATGATGTCGAATGACCTTGGAGTACGACTGCACTCTACCTCAATAAAATTCTTCACACATTAAATATTCCCAGGATCACCCTCCCTCGAAATTTTATATGTGGGACACAATAATATCATTACAACTAGAGATATGGCTGATCCTAATAATTTTATTATTAATTTGGCATAGCTCCGATTTACTAGTCCTTAAAATATTTACAAAAAAAATTGTAACGTTGGACATGACAAATTTATATACAAGTTTATAATTTATAAAAATGCCTCCTTTTGGCTCTTGGTTTGTACACGCTAATAATAATTAAGAGTTCCAGGACATTTTCCCGCTCATCTATCCCAATACAGGAACAATGATCAAAGGTTATTCTATTCCCGCATTGTTAGCAATGTTCTTTCAAATTTTGCTAAATTCAGGTCAATTTTTGCAATAGTTGTTTGAAACGTGAGTGAATGTTCTTAAGAAATTTATGAAGGGCTAAAATTCATTTTAGCCCTCAAAAAATTAAAATGTTTTTATAAAATTGTCATAAATGTCTTTCCTTCCTATTTATGGGTCAAACAGGAATAATATTTTTTGAATTTATGAAAAATTCTGGCTCAATGAAATAAATATAAGAAGATTGAAAAACATGTGCTAGAAAATGAGGGGAAGGAATTTTGTAACCCTGTCCCTTGTACATGGGCTCCGATGGGAGAGATAGGGCTTGTGGCACCTGTAAACGACAGTAAATGTGTTTAGGACTATGCTCTTGTAAATAGATACATTTAACATATGGAGAAAGCATAGGAATACAAATGCGGAACTAAAAAGAAAGTACCCTTTCTCCGTGAACACTTCCCCGACATGTGCAATGAATTGTTAAATTCTCAATGTGTGGGCTTGTAGAGAACTCCGAAACTTTTCAGTAAACTTATTCATTCTACTGTGATAGTATCAGATTTTCTCAGGAGTTTACTTCCAGGAATAAATTTTTATAGTTATATCACGACTCTCTCATTAAAATTACCTTCAAGGATAATATCATTAAAATTATTATTATCGACCGACTCAATCATCCTAATCCCGAAATTCTTTCTTCTAACAAATTGCTCGCCCAACTTTATTTTTCTATATAACTTAGTAGTGTGTGTGCATAAGCCAGTATGCATGTATGTAAGGTTTGAGGAAGGAATCTATTTTTAAAATGTGTTCAACTATATACATATAATTACACCTATAGAGATAGCTTATACTTACAGTATCACCCTGGAAATGCTGATATTTCACATTCTCATCCAACAACATTCCTTGAGCACAAACTTTTTCTCTAAATTATTAGTGCTGCAATTTTTTCTCATGTCTTTCTTTAAAATAGTCTCTAGAAGAACACCGTGTGGGAATAAAACTACAGAAATTATTATTGACGTGGAGGAAAAGAAATAAAAAAACTTCTGACTCGTTTCCTCCCTCCCGACTCCATAATTACGCCGACGGATTAAAAATTTACGGACAATTTTGAACTCAATCGTGTTGATTCAAATGGATAAATATCCCCAATAGAAGTTCCCAACCAAAATCCCTCACAGTAAGTATTGGAGATAAAATCGGAAAACACGGAGTTTTTTTAATATGGATTATTACTATTACGACTAGTCACATCCCCAACCACATTGTTGAGTTTAAAATTATGGGGGAAAATATATCTAAATCTTTAACTGAGTAAAATGTGCCGTGTAGAAATTATGTGAGAAAAATTTAACAGGAAAATCCCACAAATTTGTTCAATAATTGTTCCATAAAATTTTAAAAACAGTATAGGTTTTTTTCTAATATTACTTATTTTATCAGCAAATTCGGAATTGTTAGATTTAAGGATTAATTTGACATTAAGTAATGACTGTAGCACTTGGTAAAGATATACCCTTAAGAGCACCCTTAAAAGGAGTGAAATTTATTTGTCTAAAGTTTCCTCCCTTCAATATTTTAATGGGAAAAATTGACATTCTGGGAATTGGGAATGCTTCCAAGAATTTGTGATCCTACGAGGAAAATATTCTTATAAGGGGCCTCTTACAGAGAGTACAATAATAATTATAGTATCCTAATATTTTTGGTCTCGGGCTGAGATTAACAATGGACATAGGAGATATAATGGTAATCTAATAATTATTACAGTTATTGGTTAATGTGTGCATTTTAGTAATGAGCAATAATTAGGAAATCCTTAGAAAAACCACTGCAGAGGGTGCTGTTGAGGTAGATGACAAGAAGTAGGAAAGTCAGGGAGGCCCTAATAATTCACCAATGGTTTTTGAACAGGGTCAGGGGCTCCCATTACTTTGAAGAAGGGAATTGACACAGGGAACAATGCACTGGGCAGGGTCTAGAGATCATCGGAGACAGTGTTGGCCTTGTAATTATTACTGCAGTTGCTGTTGTTGCTGTAACTCGCTGTGTACAAACTCCGTCCCCGGGTGAGGCGTAAGGAGTCGGTCCGATGAGAAGCAGAGCGACGATGGGGATCCCAGTGACAGTGAAAGACACGGAAGAAGGAAGTGCGGAAACCCCGGTTCATGAAGCAGTAAGTGATGGGATTCACACAGGAGGAAAAGTAAGCTACAAGTTGGATGATGGCAACTCCCAAAGGCCCAATTAATGTGTAGAGTTCTTTGGGCCAGAATAAATAACAGGTGTTCATCACAAAGATGGGCGTCCAACAGATGAAAAATTCCGCCACGACAACGCCCAACATCTGTATCACTCTCTTTTTCCTATTCAAGGAAACAGCGGCATTGGAACGTCGGAGGAGTTGGGGGTAGCCACCTCCAGGAGCCGAGCTGGCACTATTGTGATGGTTATTTTGAGCTGAAGTAGGCTTGGAGACAGCTGATAAAAGGAAATTCTTTTGAGGTGGTGTCAGGTTCGAATTCGGTGTCGTGACTTTCTGCTTACTCCGAGAGCTACCTCGCCTCCATGACATTGACGACTTCAATCCACTTGAGCTCGACTCATCGTGGTTAGATGGTGAGAGAGGCATTGTCACCATTATTCGTGGCTTTGAGGGTGAAGCTGTGGGTGATAACTCCATCCCACTGGTTGCTAGCATTGAGGACCTCTCTGAAACCAAAATATAATTCCATTTCATCCCATATGCACTTATTTCCCATACCATGCATACATTTTTTAGTACCATGTGTAGAATTTTTATCACAGCTTACAGGCTTCCACAAAAACCTTCATAACCCCCCTTAGCACATAAAAAAGGCAGCGGTAAAAATTTTTTTTCGATTAAATTTTTTTCTTCCAAATTTTCCAAAATTTATTTCATAGACCTAGGTCAATATTTCCCGTCACAGTGCAGTGGTAAACAAAGCAACACAAAAACAAGAAGAAAAGTCATGATTTTTTGAGGATTCTAAAATTGCACTTTTTTACTGAAAAATCAGTCTGACAATTAAAATAGAGATTGGGAATTTTAAGTAAGTACTTCAAAATTGAATGTTTTGAAAATAACCACTCAAATTTGTTTTCAAAATAATCATTCATATATTTGCTTTACATTGGACTTTATTCCTTTGCATTTATTTTGGAAATGTTCCTAGGAAGTGTAACCTCGTTTTTGGAAATTATCTGGGATTTTTAATGAGCTATCTGACAGGTCACTACGCAAGGAATTATGGGCATGCCAAGCCAAAATAAGTAGCAAAGTTGGGCAGTAATTCTGCCTCAGAGGAGTTGAGCGGAAGTGAGGGAGATGCGGGAGAAAAGGATATTCTTCACTTTGCAATTTTACCATGCAAGACGAGAGCGTACAAAAAATCCATGGTACGGACGTATGAAATTTAATGAAAAATTTCCTACGATTTAACTCAACAGCCCCAGTCACAAATTGTAAAAGGAGAAGCCAAGTATGATTTATGTGAATATGCATTTTTATTTTGAGGGTTCACATATCCGGACCTGAGTTTTTAATCATTACGGCGATAAATATTTGTCTAGTAATTACGTTTTTGGACAAAATTTTGGTAAACAGGAGTAAAATTCTGAGTAATAATTTTTTTAATCTACAAAACGAACTCATAAAAAATTATAACTAGGGGCACTACAAGGTTTCGTGGTTTTGTGACTTTTGAGCCGGATCTTGTAGTGGAGTGTGTACTATTATGGTTAGTACTTATTTCATAAATAAACTTCAAAGCTAGGACTAACAATAAGCCAGAGTCACAGACCCATCCGAAATGCCCATAAGTAAGTCAAAGGGATTCCAATAATACGGATATGTCCACACACTCCTGGTTCACATCTGCGTAAGCAGATTCTTCACTTCCGTCCTTTTTACAACCATTACCATTCCATTATGCTGTCTGTACAATGAGCCTTGGCTTATTGTTAGCCTGGCTAAGCTAAAAAACCATAAAATTGGCTCTGTTCAATGGATTTTATTCAGCCAAAACCCTATTTTCAATTTGAATCCCACCCAAATCAGATTTTATATAAATACGTAAATATGTACATATATAATGCACGACAGCATTTTCTATGCCCTCAGTTAAATCAATACAGCCCATTGAAATACGGCAGGGAAATTCTGAGGAAAAAACTTCTAGAAAGGTTTTTTTTTGTTCATTTGAATTATTATTATTATAGAAGCTCAAATATATGCACTTAATGTTGTGCCTTTAGCAGCCCGGACAGAGATGAAGTTCCAGGAAGAGAAGATACGCATACATGCATACACAAACATGTATATTATGTCTAGCAGATTTATGCTAGCTCAGCCAAACGTCTGCTAAATGCTTTTTCCAAATGGTTTATTGAGAGCGTTCCCCTTTCCCATGTCCTAACTTTTTCCCATCTGTCATTTTTGACCACTGCATTCTGGATACTTATTATCACCTAAAAATTCACTCCCTTCTTCCCCCAAATCATTTACATTCCAGAAGCGTTCGGACTTATACGTGCGGTGGTTTTTTGTAGCTAATTAACATAAGAGTTACTAGACTTGGCATGCAATTGTGGACAACAGTACAGGGTACACTCTCCACATCCACAGCCCTAAAAACAGCAAATTTGTTTACTCTTGTAATGACACCCTGTGGAAACAAAATTAGCAATTGAGCAAATGGAACTGAAAATTTTGTTGAAAAAAGTGTCCCTATAGCAAGCGTACCATATAACAATATGCAAAGTCTATTGAGTCCCAGAACAAGCCCATAGTTCTAACCAACATTTGTGCTAATACATATCCCTGGTTCACAAGTTTTCCCTTTTAGCCGAGAATACGGGAAGTTTGTAAAAACCAAGGAGTCTTCGCAGAATGTCAATACATTTTTTATGAACCAGACTATTTTTGTAAAACCTAGGAAAGTAGTGGATTCCTTGTGTTATTGCGGATTCCGGACAATAAAATGTAAATATTGTGTGCTGTCTTCATATGGGATCCTCCTACATACATAGGAGTATTTTTACTATACATCAAAATATTGAGCAAATCACGTTTAACTCAATTTTATTATTTTTTTAAATCCCCCTAAATAACATTACTATTATTGGGGTGCTATAAAGGGAGTGTTATTCGAACATTTGTAATACATCTGGGATTAAATTCTTAACAGAGTAAAAATTCAACTCTTAAATATACATTCTATGACAACATGAACAATTATTATGAAAAAAATTATATAAATAGATAGTAATTTTTTGAAAAACAATTCCCGCTATAGAATACAAATCTTGTTTTCAAATTTGAAGTGATCTTCTATAGCGAGAGGATTTAGTATTGATATTCTGAAGCGTAAATAATGTAGATGTAATAATTATGCCTATTAAATGAAAATAAGTATGAGATTCTTTCCACCTGCTTTGAAAGTCAAGCCAAGTGTGTTTAAAAGGGTCAGACTCATTTCAATGCTCTTAGTTCCAGGGAAATTCATTTAATTATTTATTTTTTGTGAGAAACTTTTCATGGAATAACTTCGCTTCGATTTGGCTGGCAGCAAAGAGGAGAATTTGTAAGGGGACGAGAAGAGACGGAAATATTTTATAGCGCTGAGCGTAAAATTATAAATTATTTCTTTTGGAAATTTAATTATGGGACTGGAAGAGATACATGAGTAAATCAGGGCCATGGCCCGAGAGAAACAATAAAGGGATGAAAGGTCTCCCATAGTAACACATTTCAAGCTCAGTTTGTATTCTTCAACAGCTGCCAAATGAATTTTCAGAAATGAGGGAACTTCCACAAACATAAATTAACTCCCAACCCATAAAAAAGGGTATGGATGAAGTCGGACTTTTCCCAAAAGCACATAATATTTCAATTCCCCTTTTATATCTATATAAATGAGTTTTTAGCCACAAAATATAACCAGACATTGTAGGTTCTTAAAATATTATTACATTGGAATTTTGATGGGTCCAGGTACTGCACTACGCTCAATGTAAGTTTAGAGCTTGAAAGTGACCAAAAAATATTTCATGCCCCAATATCTCAGAAAAGTATTTTCTCTCCAGCGCAAAAACATTTTGCGACACTTCCGTTTAACACAATGATAATTTTTTATAAATACATTCCCATAATAAACTAATGCTGACAATAATTTATTAAATACACACACACACACACACACACGCACACACAAAAAGCCCAAACAGATAATTTAAAAGACAACTTTAGTATTTGTACTTTCAATTCCCTGAAAGCTAACATAGTTTAATCAAAATCCCCAAAGGTCTTTCAACCAGGCTCTCTTCCGGGTAAAAATCATCCCTAGATCGATGTATGGATTAAACTCAAGGCCCAACTACAGTATTCATACGGGTCTCAAATAAATTCACAAATTTACTTCATATCTCTCGCCGTACTGAATCCGAGAAATGAGGGTTGGGATTAACACGACCCTTTCCTTTGGGCCCAGAAAACGAGTCAAGGGAGTTCTCAAAATAAATAATCCTTTCAAAGGAGATAATTAGAGTCTCCATCAATAGGAAATACTTTCCAAGGCAGAGGAGCTCCAAGCACGTGACTCCCTTTTGTAGTCAAAACTACTTTGAAAATGTGGAAATTGCTTTGTATTAGCAGCCAAAAAATGAAGGTGAAAGGATTGATAAACTGGCTTTCACTTGAGTCAATTCTGCCACCATTTCATGTCAAACGAGGAATTTCGGGTTCATGAACAGTCAACTGGATATTATGGTTATGTATCTATATCTATTATACCAGATGCATATACATAATTAGATATATTATGTGGGCTGCCGTCTGATGAAACTTTCAGGATTAACTGAGCCTGTCGATCTACTAGAAAAAAATTCGGACAAGAAGAAATGAATGTACTTTGGAATGAAATTAAATGATAAATGTTTTTCATACTGACTTCCGTTCCTCCCGGGACTTTGATGAATGAGAAAATTCACACGGCTCTACGTCTTCAAAATGACACAAGTCTCCTATACTGAAATCTGTGAACATATCTTGGTTCCAAACGGGGGAGCTACTCCGACACAATGAGAAGAACTCAAGTGTCTCCTACAGCAAGGGCTCACTGTACCTGTACATAGTACACTGGGATTGTAAGTAGGAAATATTTCCCCATGAGACCAGAATATGAGAGTGATGGAAATTGAAAACTGACTAGTAAATAATCCTTTGGAACCGTAAGATACAAAAACGTATATTTTTATTTAACAATCAATACATACTGCTTTGAATACAGTATTAAGTGTCAAGCTTGGAAATGAAATTCACGGGGGATATTCCGTCCGTAAATGTGTTCCTATTAGGACATTAAATTGTCACTCAAGATTCTCATAAATCATGGAAACTGCCAGGGGAAAATCCAGGGAGATTCCTTCATGGGGATCCATGCAAACTCATCTCCGGGTTTCCTAACTTCTATCCCATTCCATTCCTCTGGAATGAACTGAATCCTTCGATCCTCCAAGTGACTTTTCTCAGGATGGTGGAGCATCCCTTGAGAAATTCCATCCTTCCCTGGTCAAAGGTTAAAAGTGGTGTCTGGGGGAGTCAGTCAATGTAGTATGAGATGCGTCACCTAAAACTCTTGTGGAAGATCTCCGTGCATGCTCCACACAGCACGGCTCTCATAACATGCCCTAAAATTCCCAAACCACTGCTCCTCTCACTCTGTTACATTCCCGGTCTAAGGCGGAAATGAAGACAGATTTTTTTCCTGATGGACTCCTCGATGCACGTACTGTCTTCGAGAGTGAGGGCCTCGATCCCACTCAGCTCTTAGATGCAATCAAAAATTTACATGATTTACCACTTCCACAATCAAACTACCGTCGAGATTCTCCTGGAAGAAATGTAATCCTTTCTGTGAATTTTAACAAGTGAATTATACATGAAACTCCCATATATGGGACTATCCGTGGAATATTCTAAATCCTTTTGGTTACAGCTCTGGGCTGGAGCTTCTGTGGGTTCATTGGAAAAACACAGGGGTCAATTCATATATAATTAATTATTACACTTAAAATAATTTTTACCTACAGTCAACAATCCTACATAAATTATATCTTCTTTCATATTCAGATCTTCAAGTAACAATGTTTTGGTTGACCAGGATACACAAATCCGAAATCCTTTTGTCAACAAATTCAATGACCAAATTGAATTTGTTGGATTTCAAAGTCCAGGAGAGAACAGCTGGGTTATGAGTTTCAATGAAGTGTTTATTTTGCTGTATTTTTTTTTTGGGTGGGGAGAGGCTCAACCAAAAAAAAATAAATGGGATGTTATCTCCAGCCTTACTTCTGAAGAATCCAAATAGCACCCTCAGTTCCACGACACTACGTGAGGAAATTGAACAATTAAGTTGAAATTTACTTCGGATAAAAATTATAGTCCATTTGTAATAATTATAGTAATACA
Source organism: Allacma fusca (assembly GCA_947179485.1). Taxonomy (NCBI): domain Eukaryota; kingdom Metazoa; phylum Arthropoda; class Collembola; order Symphypleona; family Sminthuridae; genus Allacma; species Allacma fusca. The sequence continues at coordinate 10,319,272 of OX359249.1, forward strand.
GCATCAAGATGGTATTTATTAAGCTTGAGTAATCTAAGCCTCCCAAATTTTTCTTCGACTCTTAAAGACTGACCCAGTTCTGTTTAAGTGCATACTTTAGGGCAGTAAGTATAGCCAGGACATATAATATAATGAAACGGACTTAATCGTAAAGAGTAATATGTCCAATTATTTTCGCCCCTACGTGGAAAATGCACCAATGGGAAAGGGACCCCTACTAAAGGAAATGGAGCTCAAAAATCTCACTGAATAAAGTTACACTTGACTTAAAAATTCCACAAATGGAAGGAAATGAAGAGTGTTCTGCAAACACCTAATTATTCACGAGCTTTCATATTCTACCAGAAACAAATAGCCGTTAGATTAAGCCTTACAGTCCACTCTCGTCGTAAGAGATCCCCTCACAAGAGCATCTATCCCACTGTGAGGGTCCATGTATTTAAACCCCTCCGAGTATCCCAGACTCACTGAAGTTTCCGAGGCGGACTTCTATTTACAGGATTTTGAATATAGTCAAATCTCAAGTTATAGGAGACCACCGTATAATCCCATTCGCTCTTGACTTATAAGAGAGTCCCGGTCTTTGAAAATCTTTAAATAATTTATTTTCTAGGATTGCAGCTCATATAGATACATGAAGAGAGTGTAGTTGCTCTAATAACTTGGTAGTAATTACATAATTGAGAAGATCTTGAGTGCGAAGGGAATCTTTGTGAAGGATCTGCTAAGCTTGGAATTAGTTGTCTGCAAGGCATAGAACAAACATAAAATTACTACTTAGAACTGACATCACAATTAGTAGAGTCAAGTGTGTCGTTGAGAGGAGCAGCGTAATGTCGGCTAAGAGGGAGAACGACAAACTCAACGAGTTTTTACAAAATAGTTATGCTAATCCCACTGATTGGAAAGTTTCTCCTACAAGATATGTACCTATGACCAACCTTCCCTCTCAAATTTATTTAGACAAATATACTCAAACGCCAAAGGACTTTTCTCTCATTCAAGTGGAAACAGCTTAGAAACCCAAATGAGCAGCTTTTCGGAGCTTGCATTACTTTACAGTCTCCTTACAAGGGCATCCCTACAATCAGCAAAATTTGAACTCTCACATAGATACACATGGACACACTTACAAGGATGAAATTTCCAGGGTGTCAACAACCTCACAAATTTAATCCAGTTCTGAACGAAATAATTCCCAGAGCCATTGAAATAAAATGTAATGAATTCTTTACAAGTACAATTCATGTAACAGCACATGTAGCAGGACATGTACCAGCCCTTATAACAGCATCCCCATAAATAAATAAATATCCTTCGTACAATCAATTGATCAATGCTCTCTCAACTGAAAAAATTAACATAGGAGTGAAAGGCACGTATGGTAAATATCTGTCCAAATATTTCCCCTTCAGAGAGAAAATGCTCTTCAAGACTGACTCTTAAGTAACGAGAGTGGATTGTGTGCATGGATCTACGGATGGTACTTGATCCTTGTTGAAGTATTGAGGAAAAGTATTTAGCTAAAAAGATTAGCTCACATGATACAAATATGTACATACATATCCAATGGTCGGAGGGGCTTCTGACTGAGTCAACTGGAATAAAAGTAGATAGATACTTATAGCTCTGCCATATCTATGATTATTACTCTGTGAGGAAAGGGTTAAAAAATCTCCTATAAGTAATTACGTGTCTTACATCAAGAGAGTGGTCCCTGTCTTTGTGTACCCTATGCAACCGCCCACGTCGGGCTGACATTAGGGAGCGGAGATACAAATAGGAGTAATACTCTCAAGTAAAATTAATGGGATTAAGATCAATTCTGCTCATTGTGAGATGAGGAAGTTAAAATGAACTCTTACATTAGTTCACTTTGTACAGTCCGCTCAGTATTTAAGAGCACCCCTGACTTTGACTCGTACCTTTCCCATACGAAGGATGAAAATTAGCATTAAAGCAAAGTATTAATTCCGCTGGGGAGATCTTGAGGGATCCCAGGCTTTAAAATGCGAGAACAAACTAATGAATTAACGCTTGTCTTCCAGTATCGATCTCATCTCTCTCTCTCTCTCTCTCTCTCTTTCTCTCTCTTTCTCTCTCTTTCTCTCTCTCTTTCTCTCTCTTTCACTCACTCTCTCTCTCTAGCTCCAAATGAAGAGGAAGTAGCTTATTATTTCCAACAGTGGAATTTATAGAGTGCGCTCTCTTCATAGCAGCTCCCCCAAAACCCTACGAGCTTGGATCCTAACATCTCCAGAGGCTCTTCAAACCAGAGACGTTAATAAAATTGGCCTACGTGTTTGAACATATTCAAATATTTTTCACCTACGAAGAAGCAGCTTCTCTTAAAGGGGATGCCCGCCCTGCCGAGTGTACATTGTAAACTTTCTCTCTCGGAAAAAGAGATCTAAATGGAAGATAATTATCTATTGGGAGGATGCTCTTTGTAAGGAAATCCCTGAAAGCAGAAAACTCAGACATACAATGGGATGCTCTTAGGAGAAAAATTAATATTGTGCTAATACATGGGACTGCATCGAGAAAAAAAAATGTCCCGCTACTGAAAATCCTCTCGTATAAGGAATTCCCTTAAAAAGATGAGAGTATGAGTTACTGTGCAGTTCTGCATACGTAAACTGAGCGTAGCTTGTTGACTGGAGAATTTTTCAGAGACTTCCATACAAATTGCATGTGCACATAGTAAAATAAAATTACTTCTTACAACCCAGTTCCGACACCAGATCAAATTTGTTTTTCCAACGGACCTTCCGTCCCTGAAAGGGAAGGTTTAACAAAGTTGAAGACTTTTTTGGGACGTGCTAAAAACGAGTGTGCTCACAAATAACTTGGATGGTCGAACCTTTCTCAATGCATCTTGGAGTGAATCCGCTGGAAACACTCGTAAATCTGCTCGGTGGGCATAAAAAAAACAGGGAATTCTCCTTAAACTATGTGAGTCCTGAAGCCCACTCCACTTGTTCACTCTCGGAAGAACTTTAATCAAATCCATGAGGCTGTTCCTTCCCCACAGTGTACAGTGTACTCTCCGTAGGAAGGGGTCCCTCGCAAGAGCAACAGCTCTTTGAAGGGTCAAAAATACTTCCACAAATCCCCAGTCTTAATTCTTCTCCTCAGATTTTGCTCCATTGTAGCAGGGAATTTCTGGAGGATCTTCTGGCCCGGACTCCACTGTACCGTGGATGGGACTCTAATGAAACTCCTATCGCAGTCTGCATATGGCTGCGTCCCATATCTTTAAACCACTCCGGGTCCGGGTATCCCAGATACTAAAATTTCTAACACGGACTTCTTTAAGAGCCATGGTTGAGTACTGTACACAGTACAGTTTCAGTATGAAACTCTTGAATAATTGAGCTCTCTCTGTAGGAACAAAACATTTTTGGGAACATTTGAGGGGGCTTGTTGTAAAGGGAACGTACGGCAGAGGTTACGTAGAAAATTAATCAAAATTGTTATGTAAATACTTCTCAAATCTTGAACTTGAAAACTTACTCTTGCATTTATGGAGACATGGATTTTTACAAATAGACACAATCTGGCTTCATTCTTGGAAGAATTCCTGAGCTCATTATTAGTAAGTTGTCAAATTATACTTAAAAAGACATTGTTTCGAAAACAACTCACCCTGGTATGTTTCATGGCTGGAGGCCTGCCATAAGGTCCGGGTAATCAAACTGTACTTGACTGACATTATAATTAGCGGCAGAATCAGAAGGATGATGTCGAGGAAAACATTATAGAACTTTTCCAGAGTTGTGTCCGGCCATCTTTCCCGGCATTTGTAGCGACCTAGGAAAAATAAAACAATTTAATTTACAAGTTTGTCTGGAAGCTTCCAGGGGATCTTAAATCTAACAATAACTTTTCCAGGTAATCAATTAGCAAGCATTACTGTATGATCTTGAAACTTGTTGAGACTGAAATTCATTCATTTTTCAGCCTCTTTACTCCGAAAGTTTTAAGTATTTAAAAAAAAAGGAACATATAATAGCAATAATTAATTTCCGGGAATTCTCCTCTGGGTTAGGATTTTGGAAGAGTCTAAATTCAAGTAGTATTTTTGAAAAGATTTATGATGCTTTTTAATCCCTTTAAATGCCTCTCATGAAGTGGGATTTCGCATTCTCGAAACTACTGTGTATACGGGAAATGTTTCTTTAGGACATATTTTTGAATAGAATAAATCCTCCCTAACACCAATTTGGCCATTACACAGAAATTAAATTATCTCATCATTTGAGCTCCCCTTTTATAAGAGCATGTCCTCCGGAGAGGAAAACAAACTAGGAGACATTCTCATTTGACCCCAATTTCCCTACTTACCTTTTACAGAGCATGTCATTTAAGAGTCAAATTCTTTGAAAAATCTATGAAAAGAGCGGGGAAGGCCTACAAGCGTAATTGTAGCTGAGGAAAATATACTGCAGGAAAATGTGAGATGTGAATTATTACCTGGTTCACGGAGTGGTACCAAAACGTTAAAAATTGCAATCGGCGTCATGCAAGACAATGACAGGATCCAAACCACAGCAATTATTTTGTACGCATGAGACAAAGTTTGCCATCTTCGGGATGTGAGGGGATGACAGATGGCGTAATATCGTTCCACAGAAATGGCCACAAGTGTCCATGCAGAGACACTGATGCTCACAGCTGCAACACATTAAACATTATTTTTGTCTTATTATTAAACAATATTTTGTCAGTATGTACATTATATTCTTGGCAGTACAAGATGAACTTGTTCCAGTATACTTTAAAAGATATTTTTTTTTACATAACCTCTCATAAATTAGATTCGTCTTGTTTGTTTCAATAAAGTGAGATTTTCAATGCAATCTCGCTAGTTATCCTGTCAGTCCTTACTTCGAAACGAGATGGAATTACACGAGTATTGACTCAGGCCCTTGTGCAATTCAGAGCACAAAATGCATTCCCGCTCAGCTATGTGCATGTTTGATGATACGAAATCTGTTTATCTCCCTAGCACTACCGTAGGTACTATTGTTTTTTTACAATTTGTATTCTTAAATTATATTTATTATGGCTTAGGGAACGAGAGAATTCTTCAGTGGAACTATATACATAAGTACCCATCGGGGAAAATACATTACTTAAATTTATTAGATCAAATATTCCAAGTACATCTTAAACTGATTTGACGACGTATTTTCAAAGGCACTTTGTTCGTACATTTAGTTCCAAATGTGTGCATATTTGCAAGAATCTGGTGTGGGTAAACAAGAACGTGCTCAAATAAAACCTTCATGGATAAGCTTGTTGCCACGAACATCTTCCCTTTTACAATTACTTGCCTAAAACTAAGCTTTCTCAATTCTATGTCAATTGAAGGGGAAGTTTTTGCAAGGATTCTCCTCTGAGCTCCCCTGAAAGCATCCTCTTTCCACTTTCCTCTGCCCAGTTTTTTTAAAAAATAACCTTGAACTTCCAACGTAGCAGTGATCTGGGTTTCAAATCCAGACCTCCATAAAATTAATATTGCAAGGCACATCGCAAGATAGGTAAGTGAGAAGGTTGCACATTTTTGTGAAACTGCATCACTGAGCTACTTGATGGAGTTGAGCACTGATGGTTAATAATTTAAGCAAGTCAAATCCCGAGGATGTAATAAAATTGAGTGGTAGATGCAATTTTATGCTATCACTTCGTTTATTGTAGGAACATCTGGAGTATTAAGTATGGTACAGTGATCTTTCCCTATCACAGACTGCCAACGACGAGAACCTTTTCTGTAGGACCAAAGATGTTGGAACTCATCCCCGTTCAACAGAACATTCATTTCCTCCCCCCTTCGTAATAGTATGTCATTTTAAATTTTTCTACTTCGCGTCCATCTGGCCTGTACTTATAGATACATTACACTGCACTTGATCCATTTGAGGAATCCGAACAGCCTACATGAGCAGTCAACTCTTCTATTCAGCATCCATGAGCGGAGCCAAATTTTACATTAGCATGCTCTTATAAATAAAAATAATAACGTTGAGTTGGAATTTGGGTAAGTAAAGTAATTTCCATAGCACAAAGTCCATGCCTTACTTCCTTACTACGAAAATCCAGCTCAAAGTCCCAATTTAGAGAGTCAATCATAATTTCACTCTCCTGAAGAGGTTCCCTGAAAATTTCTACATGTCCTTATTAATCCCAGCTGACGAATCAACGATTGAGGAAGGTAAGTAAAAAATTTCAAAACTATCTACTAAAATTTTTATGAAGAGAAGATTCAAGGGCAAACTTCCCCCTTGGTATCGATTACATTTCAAGAGGAATTTCGGAAATAATAATTGTACTGAACGTACAAATTGCTCCAATTGAGCTGGAAAATCTGATGGTAGTATTGAGGAATTTAAATCCCATGTCCTTCAAGCCAGAGATTCTTGAATGTACAGTACACTCTCTTAATAAAAGCTTCCCTGGTTCTTCGATTCTGGTATCATTGAAGTTTTGAATCGATTAGGAAAAAATTACCATATTTATTTTACATAATTATCTATTTGTAGGATATTTTGCGCCGCAACATTGTCCAAAGAGGTTATTGAATGCTACTTGGATTATTTATGGTCGGAGAACAAAATTAAATGTGAGACTGCTGAGGAGAAAGTCGAGAGCCCAGTGATTGATGAATTCACAAAGAAAAGAAATCCCATTTACTGACTAACAGCTTTTCTTTCAAACATTAGAAAACTGGGAAGAGGAAAATATACTTTGATAAATGGTATCATCATCCGATGCTTTCACCCCTGAAGAGAAAGTCTTTAGTAAGGACGTCCGGCATAAGGAGAGGGGACTGTAAATATGTAGACACTTGTCCAAGGAGGAAATTACTATGATACGGAAGGTGCCGATATATTTCTGCCCCTATAGAGCACATGCTCTTATAAGAGAGACTTGTAAAAGTGTGGATGAAATACACTTTGAACATTGGCAGGAAAGTCTCGGTAAGTTTTTCCCAGAGATGATTCCATCATCTATCAACTTTTCTCATTACGAATTTAAAGATGTTCTGTTACACCGGGCTGCATAGCAGATGAATCGCCTTTTATGCCTGTCTTCTTTTACTTGTAAAATAGCAACTTTGGATTTGGGATGCTGCACGTCATCTCGGGATGAGAGTCGTAAAATATCTTTTAAAAACTCTAACTGGTCGTGGATTAGACCTGGATTGGAAGGGCACATTTGGTATTCGAGACATATTTGTCAACGTTTATGTATCTATATAAGTCACCAATTAGCTCTCACTCTGGAGCCAGACCTGACACAAAATTTTGGAATTACGCTGAAGACATAAAAGTTGTCACGTTCCGTGTGTGTCAGAGTAAGGATCTGGGAACAAATTTGACGGGGAAATAGCCACCTCTTAATAACATTATTAATGCTAAGTGCCCATGGTCATGACTTCCCAGACTCTCAACCTTCAACTTGTACGTGGGCCGAGGAGAAGAACTGGAACAAACAGGAGCTTCTCTTCTGGAGTTGATATGAGCCTTACCCTATAGGACCATAAAACTGCCTCCGTTTATTTTAGTTTCGTGACTGAAAGGAACCTTGGTGTTATCTCTTTTGATGGGATACTAAATACAAGGGGATTGATGTGTCGGATTCCATTCAAAGAACATCAAGTGTAGTGCACTAAGAAATTAATCCCTCCAGATATTAAATAACACGCATGTATATCCTACAACATTAGCTCTAAACTAAGAGTCATTTTGATATGGTTCCGTCTCACATCTTTTAAATGAGCAACCATATGGTATGTATAAGCATGTACTACCTAGGAGGAGACCCCTGCACACACAAGATTTCCCTGACTCTATTATTTGCACGGCTACTAATTCTTGTCACAACTTTGATAATGATGAGAGATCTCGATACGGTTGAAACGCTATAATTTAATGTGGCTCTTCAAAAGCTCTAGGTAATGTTTCACAATACTACCCATATCCCTTAATGTGTACTAACAAGGTCCCTGAAAACATTCTCCCTATCCTTTGTAATTCATGCCAACTTCATAAGAGGAAAAAACAGTAATCATTATTTTTACGGTACACTCTCAAACACTACTCTCTTTTACAAGAGGGGCTTCAAAAGGAGTAAAATTTGATAATAATTTCATGCTCTAATAAAAAAAAATTATGTTGTTATAAATAGAAATTTGTTTAAATATTTTTAATTATTACAGTTACATAAGTTAAGAGCCTTGGTGCCCCTAGGATCTCCAAGATCTAGCCATGCTGGACAATTATTGAATGCATATTTTTGAACAGAGTTTTATTACGGATGAAAAATAAATAGCTCAAAGCAATCGGTCAACAATAACAGAAATTATGGCCGGGGAACAAAAAATACTTTAAAAAAACAATTCAGTTAGCATCATGAACTTCATGCAGTCTTCGCAGATGTGACCGCAGGAGCTTCTCGAATCCATCAGTGTCATTTTTCAGGAATTCCAGAACCTGAATTATCGCTTGGAGCAGGTCACTTATTGTGAAATTTGTATGTTAAGAAATTTCTGAATCAGAAGATTCTCCTCCAAGTTTCATTTCAAGTTGGCTCCCAAGGTCTCTCACAGGTTTAAATCAGGAGAGTTTCCAGGCTATTCTGAATTCCCTAAAATATTCCTTCGGTGGTCTTGCTGAAATTTTTGGCCCACTCTTGATTTCAATTCCCAAACCACATCCTATCCTTACGGATCCGGTCGGGTTTGGTCCGGTCTTTGACTGGACGGAGAAACAGACTTTGACTGCTTCAGTTACTCCTCTTAATTCTGACTGATGATTAAAAAACTGCTCATAACTTTTGTGTTTTTGAACCGATTGACTTTAAAAAAATTGAAATAAAATTCTGCACAAAAACTTATCTTCTAAAATTATTATTATTATTGTGCATTATGATTAGATTTAGGTGAACCGAGTCTCCTCAAAGGATTAGTAGTCACCCTTTTCGTACCAAAATTTGGTAGAATTTTGTGCCACAAATTTTCTTTTTGTCTCGCTAACATTGACAACAATAGAAGATAGATGAGAATGTGCGTTACAATTTTAATGACAGATGCAATATGTACATATTTCTACAGGGTTAGATGACTAGAGCAGAAAACAATGTTATATGGGATCCTGTACAAGGGAAACTACACGCTCGGGGAAAGAGTTGTAAAATAGTACAAGCATACAGATTTCGAAATTACTGTTGATGCTGGGGGACGTCATAAACTAACTTAGTTTTCAGCCTCTTGACACCTAATACACTGAGGGATTCAGTTTCGCCGAGTTAAATGTCACAGGATACTTACCAAGATTGAACTCTACACCAGGAGTCAATTCTACACCACACATGTTGAGATAAGTTAGGGTGGATTTCCGCGAGGGATTCTCATTTGATTATGCTCATCGAGGGGGTTATTGCATGCAAGCTCAAAGCTTTTCCCTGTCTGATAACATCTGAGTGCAATTCCATAACCCAGGGAAAGTCTACGTGGGCGCAAGGATCTCGGTCATAATTACACCCAAAGAGAACACTGATCACAATCATAATCAACGGCTCGTTTCTACACATACGGGGTATAGGGACAGAAAGTTGTCTCTGTGCAATCACACCATTTTGCATAAATCCCTGGAGTTACTGTGGAAATGTCTTGCTCACCGCTGCTAATCACAGATACTTCGATACTATGACCTTCCTTATCTTTCCAGCTTCCCACAATAAATTGCACTCTGCTTGCAACATCATCCCATACAATACCAGAAAAATTTGACTCTTACTCTAGTTACATGTGCATGATTTTGTAATTAATTATATAATTTAGAGAATATTACAGGACATGGGAATGTTTTAAAATATTTTTGTCCCCTTACAAATCCGTTCTTAAAGAAGCGAGTCTAATATTGTACTGGAATGTACAATTTACTCACAGACCCATTTCCACAACTCATTTTTGTCTCCAAAAGCGTCTCTCTATAAACTGACTCTTGACTGCTGCAACCTTGCTCTGCCAACTGGAACATTATTTGACATCGGAAGGACAGGGGCATGTGAAAGTACACTTTTTTACTTATTGAATTTTTAAGGATAGCATTAAAGTAGCTTGACCTGTCATTGAACGGGATTGATTTCGTACTTTCCGGTAGTTCATTGATATCCCTTTAATCTCCTGCTGTCCAACTCCTTCACACCAATTGTGACACCGGAGCTTTCACTCTGCACTCCACTGGTCTCTTATTTACTTTCCTTCAGTTGCTTCAAGTATTTTGAAGTGTGAAGTTCCTGAGGAGCATTGTAACCTTGAACTTGATCGAGTACACATGGACGGGTTACACTCGTGACATTTCAGTCAGGGGAATAATGCTCACACTCTAAGATACTAAATGCACTCCACTCGAGAAGTCAGGGCTCGGTTATGGTACATTTCAAAGGGTTTCCGTGAGAACACGTCCTGGCCTGAAAGCATTGACTTGTGAGTTTCTCATTATCCGACTGCCATTCTTCTCATTTCCACAAAGTCAAGAGGCTAGCCCGCGATTGTGAAGCGCGGCTGGGGTCTTTCCCTCTACTATATCAACTTTCAACCTGAGTTGATTGAATATCTTCGGGTGTCAATTGACTAATCCCATCAGCAAGGGAGTATTTGTTAATCGGAGCGGCGAATCTAGTATTATAGTACAGACATAAAATTTTATTCGACCGAAGTGCCCTCCCGGTCCGGGAAAGGCTGGAATATGTATGGGAAATGACTTAGTTACATAATTACGTATGTACCTCTTCTTATTGGATAGGTCAGGGGTCTACTGCTGACTACTCCTTGACATTACATCTCTACGAGTTCGTGTAGGAGGAAGATGACAGCGTAGGGAACATAGAAACTCCCTTTAGGCTCATGAAATGTGGGGTGGGGGGTATTCTATGACAAGTTCTAGAATTTACATGTAGAATTTACATAGGATGAAGATGGGATGGGGGGAGGGCTGGAGTTTCTCATATGTGTAATTTTTCCACGTAGAGTATATAATGAGCATGTGCCAAGGATGGGAGTAATGCTGGCTTTGTGACATGAGTTTTAATGACGGAATTCCCGACTGCTTGGAGAGCTTTACAGAGCTCCCCGCATCAAATGTCATTACATCTCGTAGAATTTAATTTCTGTGCTAATGTACATAGTTCTCCCTTATAACGTGACTGTCTATGACTGACTTGAGTTGGAAATTGAGCCCTGTACTTGTTTCCACCATGTGCTTGTCCCCTCATGCAGGAGCACGTCAACCATGTTTGGCCTGTCTCTGATGTTCAGTCTCAGTCCTTTCTCATGACTGACTCAAGCTGATTGTGAGGCTCAATTTCCAGTGCGAGGCAGAACCTCGAGCCCAATGGACCTAATCATATGATCCCTCTGAGGGCTCAGAAAGAATAAGGATATTTGGGAGTGTACATCTCAAAATGTTAAATTCATATCTCTCCGGTGGATTCGGAATTGATGTCATGAAATGTCTCCTATACGTAATTTTTTTTCTTATACTATACATACCCTCCAATTTCCCAATGATTGGCCAATCAGTTGCTCCTATAGGAGAATCCAAGAAAGGCACTGATACGTTTGTATTTACACTTTTCACAATCAAAAGTGCTTCCTCTGTAATTTGGGAGTGCTTTCTCCCTGTCCCTGTCGCTGTAAGGAAATGTCTCAAGTGGCAATAAATTTTCACAATGGTTAGCGAACAGGAAAAGTCTCTTCCGTCCAAGGAGAGGGAAATCAGGGACTAGAAATACTGGGGAAAGGTTTCCTTCCATGCATGTAAATTAGCAAAGGAGAGAAAGAGCTTGGTTGTGAAAATTGCTGAATTTTGTCACTGAGACTTTCTCCTTCAGAAATTCCCACAAGAATTGAAAAAAAAATATTCAGCTCTTAGATCAAAAGAAGGAAATGTATATACGTGAGCGGCTATGATCAGAAATCAAGAAATCCTCTTAGATATTTCTTTGCCGTTTTCCCCTCCTCTGTACTCCTTTAGTCGGAGAGTGTTATCAACGTCTTTGATTCCAGAGGAAGGGAGAAAGTTGAGTACTTTCCCATTGACTTTTAATCTGGAGAATATATACCGTAAGTAATGCCTCCCCACAAAGGACCGTTTAATAAGGACAATGACTTGAGTGCTTTCTCCTCAGGTCTCCTCTCAGCCATGGACAGTCTATTTTCTTTCCCCGACGCACACACACCCACACACACACACACACACACACACACACACACACACACACACACACACACACACACTTCCCCTCAATTTTTCTAATTAGTAAATGTAAATGCTCACTTGAGAATTCCTTCAGTTCTGTCTCTCCAAGGAAATAATACTGTATTTTTCCAGAAACTAATTACTATTTCGCTTTTCCCCAGGAGCGTCAAACAATCCATCCCCTCCCTGTACCATCCATGAGACCAGAGATCCTCCGTAAGATGTATTTAATCATCTACCTGAAACTCCATTCTGAGACAGTTTTCCTCCCTGAGATCCCCATTTGGTTCAAATCAAATTATCTAATTCCTTGAGATAGAACTTTTACCTCAATTCCTGGGATGTGTGTGAGTAACTGCATTAGTGACAACGGTCCCATCTGAGCTCGTTGAATTAAAATGTTATAGTTTTTGTGGTCCTTTCCACCCTAATGTTATTTACAAGGGGAGTTCCATAATAGTGAGTTATAACTTCGGAGGATTTTTTGTTGTTGAAATTGAATCTTTGGACAATTCAATTTCAATGCGGAATAACCTTTTTTTTAGAAAGTGTTTTCTCCAGAAAATTCACTGCTCCTGAAAACTCCAGTTGATAAATTGCAATTATTCTGAAATGGAAATAGAGGATTGTATTACATTCTGGCACTAGACGTGCATAGTTATTTACACAGCGGACTTGAATTATTGGTTTGAAAGGGCGAATGTTCTCTCACCTTTCCCTTCCTCCAACAAATACCTTCTCCACACTTGTGGTACGAAATCTAGAGGATGGGATCAATTCCGAACGAAAATGTAGATATATACATAATTGAGTATTGCGAGAGTAACATAGTTTGAGTATCTACATATAAAGTGTGCTATTCTGTGAGACTTTAACCTTGGGTCGTAGGACTGAGAGTATTGGGGGGAATCTGTTTCCCAAGCTTAATTATTTGTATCTCTTCAAAGGGAGTAGACACTTTCATTGCTTTTGTGTACGGTCCCAGCGGTAATGAGACATAAAATACATAGGTGGTAGATCAAAAGCTATGTATATTACTCCCATGTAATTTCCCACATATGTATAGATAATACATGAACGAAGATACGTATCACTTTCAGCACTACTCTCGGCTTGCTTATCACCAGAGTCAGGTCCCCTTTATATGTATTCCTTCAGGGGGTTTGAAGTGGATAGAGAAAATTTGAATTCTCTTTTAACAGTGAATAGCCAAATTAAATAATGCACAGGCTAAATTCATAAATATGACAAAATGTCATTCAAACAACGTTCGTGTCGAGACTAAAATCCTACAAATGCTTATATTATGGAGAGGAAAGGAAGGAAAAAAAACCAGTTGGGGCAAAGTGATCCTTTAGGTCTAGTGAAAGTACTAGTCGTGAAATGACGAAGTGTGAAAAAGGGAATGTAGGTTAACAGGTGCTGTGAGAGGGCTGAGGGGATTAAATATATATATGATCCTTCAATAATCCACAGGAAAATCGATGGGAGTATTTTGAAGAATAAGAATGAGGAGAGTAAAACAAATTCTATACGATTCTTACGCCTGACATAGTTGATATTAGCGTATAACCCCTAATGAGATTTTAAGAATCACTTCAAGACAATTTTCTGGTTGGGATGGAATCAGGAATTGATGTCTCCCATGGATGTATAACTTTCAATACATAATGCATAGGTATATTCACTGGTCCTCACATTCTGACTATTATTTAGACATATACATACATAAAGTCTGATTGTCGTCACCTTTGGGATGCATGTGTTTTCTATTGAAATGGCTTAAAGTTATTCTAAGTCATCTCTTGAGCGATCAAAAGGGCCATTGTGAGCTCTAAGAGCTGGGGACGCTTTCACCTCCGGCAGCATTTTCCCCTTCAATATCCATTCCGTCTGTTAAGCGGAAAATTGCTCCCTTCAATACTCAACACCTTTGAGGAAAGAGGCTTGGAAAAATTAAGCGGGACCTCGGAAAAAGTATGACCCGCCGTCATACGTTACACTTAGGTGGACTTTCCCCAAAGGAAATTCGGATTATCCGATAAAATACTGCGAACACAATGACACGGCCCTCAACGTGTAGATGTACCTCGTTCCATATTACATGTCGAGTACAATTGCACCCGCTCAGGCTGAATCATAATATAGTAGGCTGGGCCTCCCTTTCAGCTTTAATGGATTTTGTGCATGTGCATTTTTTTTACAAGCCCATGGCATCCAGAGGAGCAGGGAGAAAGTAAAAAAAATGAAAAATTTCTATTCACTTGAGAACTGAATCTCTGGAAGGTACATACATACACAAGGACAGAGGTTAAGCTTGAAAAATTCCATACTTTCTCTACTTTCTCCACGAATGAGGTTTCCCCCAGACAAAATTCTTATTTGTAAGCAATATTGAAATTCTGATGAATCTTTTTACAGCCCGAAGTGCTAACAAGATCTGGGGACAAAAACCCTGGGCCCTTCACTTAATTCCAGGATTCCCAGCTGAGTAGCATTGAAAGATAATCTTTATTTCAGGGAAGCTCCGGGCTTTTGTCATTCAGACCATTTTCAATTCTGACATTCCCGTAATTATGTCAAGCTTCACAAAAGAACTTCTGACAACAGATGAAAGTAAGATTTCCGAGTGATAAACTTTTATCACATTTAGATTCCCACTTCTCCCTCATTGCTGGGAGTGCTGAGGGGGGAAAGTCAGAAGAAATGAGTTGTCCACACTTATCACATTCAGATGGTAATATTTCCCCAGAATTGAATTGCTAATCTGTAAAAATTAATTTCCCTCAGCTCTCTCTCTCCTTTGACTTTGTTCAAACCAACACATGCTGAAAGCTATTAAAAATATTTTATTCATTCACACTCCTATGTGCATCTGGAGATAGCTCAAGCGAGCGATATAGTTCTAAAAAACTTAAACTTTCTCCACAAGGGAAAGTTCCCAAGAGCAACAGACGCGGGAGAGCACCCTACGGCCTGCTCTTCCTGGGACAACCAGTCTGCTCTACTGCATTAAAAATCAGCTGGGAGATAAAATCAACCAAGGCTAAATAAATCTATATGTACCCCCACGACACACTATTATCTCCAAAACAACTGGGAATCCACAAGTGAGTACAATTTTCTCAGGGGGAAGTAAAAGTTTGTAAAATTAAGATGGTGATTGTGTGACTCTGTCAAACTTTAAAAATCGATATTGATAAAATAGAAAGTAAATTTGAGAAACTTCCCAACAAGGAGCTCTAATAAGGAAAGTTCTTTTTAAACGTAATAAACATAATTACTCATTTTCTCATAACTCAATAATAATGATAGGGATTCAATCAATCACCCAAAATAAGTTTTTCCATCTTATAAATAGCATAACCTTTCTATAGATAATTTTAAAGGTCATGTTACGACACGAACTGAAATTTTAATATAATGGGATACCTTCCCTTAAGGCGTAACTTTCACAAGATAGTGAAACGGAAAGAAATTTAATTTCACAGAGAAATTACATATTAATATACGCAGGTTATTATAATGTGAAAAAATATTTTCAGTAACACTTTAATACATAAGTCTGACAATGACAGTGTAAGGTAAGCTGCAGGGTTCTATAAGAACACTCATGCATGTACAGCACGTGCAGTCCAGCCGTTGACGATTCTTGGAAGGAAACTTTCCTACGCACGATTCTAATTCTAAAACTTATTGCAGACTGCTTGGAGTGAATTGGAAATGGTGTAAATTCTCACTCCGTGGGGCAGAAGGGGTTGATTTAGCGTAAGTAAAATAATTAAATAGTGAGTACTTACATTATGTACGATCCCACTTCCTCCATCTCCTATCATCATAATCATAAATACATACTGTGGAGGACCACCAGAAGGAAAGTTCCATCCTTACCTTGAAACTCCTAAGAAAATAATTGCATGCCTAACTTCTTTGAACTTTTGTAAAGGAACTATGTACGATTTGCGGGAGGGTTTGAGGTAATTAGCTTAAATTACAAATCCAGGCGTTGCTGAATGCTAAATTGTTCTCTAATAACTTGGATTAAGGCCACCAAGCACATAGTTTTAGAATTTGGAAATAGATAATTACATATTTATGCAATTACACATAGATACATAGATGAATTACTTTCGATATAAATGATAATCGAGTTTAGAATGTGACCTGTCATCAGCTGACAATTTGCAACTACTCTCCTAACTCTAAAGCAATTATTTTTGGAAAGATCGAAGGATGGAAGTAACTTCCAGTGACAGTGGTAGGGATTGGATTCCCATTACTGTAAAGTACATACTTCCTCATACTTATGCCCAAAGTAGGAAGGAATACTGTAGGGGAGGTCAGAGGAGCATTGGAATAAAGATATCCTAGAGTCATCACAAGGTTTACTTTAGGAGCTGAATTCCCGGACGAGAAAGTGGAGTGGAAATTAAATTAAAATCCTCCTATCAAAATCTCATTAGGGAGGGGAAAAAAGTAGGAAAATGTCAAACACTTTCACTCACTCACAATCAGTGGAAGGACTCGGGAATGGATGGTAGTTCACCTTCAGATTACACACTGCATAAGCGCTAGTTACGGAAGTTTACTTAAGTGGTGATCAACTGCAGGCAATTATACTTGATTTTATTGATTCTCAAGAGCTTCGAGAGGAAGGAACTTGGGAACGGGGAAAAAAAGAAAAACAAAAGAGGAAGGAGTTGAAACTCTCCAGAAGGAGAATTTCCTCGATCCTAAAAACATTCTCCTCTATAAGCTTATTTCCTCAACCTAATCGCATGAGTATTCACTCCAGCCCCCTCCAATCCAGATAGCACTGAATAGGTAGGAGGAGATGGAGAAAGTGGAGAAAGTACGGAGCGCTCACTATTGATAAAGTCTTGAGACTCCTCTCGGGAACTATCCTTGCCAAAACAAATGGAGCCTTTTCCTTATCTTCCCAAAATGACCCGCAACTTGTTCAACTTCCGGGGACTCGTGCCTTTGTCCTGGCACTTTTCACGTCCTTCCCACACGGCACACGTATAGGGGGGGATGAAGCCCCATCTCATTAGAGTATATCTGGAAATGACTTTCAAAGACCTGTCCACATATATTTATTCCTTGGATTCAGAAGCGAGACTAAAAATCAATTTCGCAGATATTAATCAAATATTCCCCAAAACTTTCACTCCATAAAACTCCTGATGGGGAACTTCACAAAAATCCCAAGAGTGTCGATTCTTCTATCCCATTTGGTCTCTAATATGATTAAGAGGAGGAATCATAGCGGAGGAGTCGTCAGGAGACAATGAGTAAATTGATTTTAAGGGAGTAACTAACCAACCCATCGGATCACAGGAGAAAGTAGAGCGAAATCCACTTTCAAATAATCGTCGATAAGGCATCCTACTTTCGCACTCTCTTGAGAGAGAGTGAGCCAGAGACAGACAGAGAGAGAGAGGGGGGGGGAGAGAGAGAGAGAGAGAGGAAAAAGAGAAAGTCTTGGCGGAAGAAAGAACTCACAGTGTAATTTGTACACGTGCCTGGAGTAGAGAGTTGGCCTTAAGTCGACATGTTCCTCATCCGTCTCTCTCTTACAACCATTGATGACGACAAAAAGTTGAGGGAACGCAACAAATTTCTCTTATGGCTCCTCAAATTGCCAGATTTGAAACCTGGAGTGGAAGAAAAATGCGAGAGTTGTGAGCATTTTCCCTATAGTCTGACGTCCTGGTCCCATCCCCGCCTCACCCGTGACCTCAAGTTTTCGGTTTTGAAGAGTTGATGGGGGCATGGCAGGCGGGAGATGTGAGAGAAGCGGTTTGGGGAAAAGTTGTTTTCCCTACTCGGCAGATAAGCATAACTTGCTTTATTTCCCTCTCTCATACACTTTAGAGCGGAAAGATGCCAGGCCGTCCATTAGATACATATCGATAGATAGCTCCATTTACTCCCGAAAATGTTATACGATACACGTATAGAACATTTTTACTTGCCTTGGAGATAAATCCCAGTAAATATCTCCTCCAAAGTATGTATCCACTTCCTCCTCCGTCTTTCCCTCTCAGACTGCATTACAAGAGGGAGTGAGGAGTTTCCCATTTCGTATTTCTCTTCCCACCAACCCGGGCCTAGTACTTTCTCCTTCTCTGAGGAATAATATCTATGTAATTTTTTTTTCAACTAAAGTTAGTTATATTTCACGAGGAAACTGCCCCAAACGTAGATGAACAAATCTTCTCGGCTGTCGACTTACTACGCAAAGTTGGCCGAGGGAATGTAGAATTTTGTATAAGTATCTGTCCTGCTCCCAGACAGATTTGTGTACCCTGTGTACTCACATTAGTTCCCCAATTTTTCACAAGCTTTCAGTAGTCTTCTCACTCAGTCCGGACCTCCACGATCCAGGAGTGGGTATTGACTCGAGTGACGGCCTAGAAAAATTATATGTGCATATTCAAATGAGAGCAAGAGTGAGAGGGGATGGAGATAGTTGAGTCAGCCCAGGCCCTATTCTCACGCTCAACTCTCACGCACATACTGTTCGTAGGAGTTTGTATTCAAGGCACATTTATTTGTTGGTCCTCGCATAAGCATCTCAAATTTACGACGCCTCTGTACTTGATGGTATATAGCCTTCATATAATTTAATTATATAGTATCTGTTAATAAAGTGAACTCACTCCATCCGAGTACTCAGTTCATTGAATAGAGCAAATGTTTACTTTACATTTAATTCCTTTCACGCAGATAAAAAGTAGCATTGTAGTAAAAGAGAACATTTCCGAAAAATTTATGTCCTTGTAGAGCAAAGGCTCCTACAAGGGATTCTTCCATAGCGAGCGTGTACACTAGGACTGTAACTTCAAACATTCTTCTAGTACATCCCATCCGTAGTTCGCCTGTGGGTTGGAAGAAACCGAACACTGCTCCGTAAATTAGATACAGTTTCTAAATACAGAGCACTCCCAGGAGCGAAGGCTTGGGTTACAATTCGATTCCAAGAAAAAATATTTACCTCAAATTTCAAGGCAAACTCAAAAAAGAGAGTCAAGGGGTTTTCTGACTGTAGAGAAAATGCTCTTAGAAGGGAGTGCTGTGTAACAGGATTTCAGGGGATGTAATTCAAAAGCTGTCTACAGGTAAAGAAAAAAAACAGTAATGCATCTGAATTTGGACAGTATCTAATTCTGTCGACAGTAAATCCATCTTAGCTCAATCATGGACGATATTGCGTCCTGAAGATAGTCTGCTCATCTGGGAAAAGGGATTTCACTTATTATTTTTTCAAGGAGATGAATAGGAAATCAAATGCTATTTAGAATCCTCCTCCATTGTAGATCATTCTTTGAGAGAGAAGAAGAAGAGCCGGGGTGACAGCTGACGAAGGAGAGATGTACAAAAGGCACTTCCCGACCTTGAAAAACAAATACAAGTCTCGTCTCAAGTGTGAACCCTTCACTCAAGTCCCAAACAGCACTCCCACACTTGGAAAGTGTAAATAAAAAAGTGACGTTAAAAATCCTAACTTTCACTTGACAGAAAGGAGTAAGGTGAAAATTGAGTGCGTCTACGGTCCCAGATTCAACTCAAACGGGCCTGTGGACTTAATGGAACAGAACATCGTCCTACACGCGTGTGAGTCAACCTGACCCACCTTTTTATATGAACCGAATTCCAGTGATTACATAAAGCATTGAAACATCTTCTCCAGTGCTTATTTAGGAAAGCCCTGGATTGCATGTAAGTGCTTAGTAATTTTGTCCCACTCTCACCCTAAGCCTCTTTTGAATGTCACCGGGAGTTTAAAAGAGTGATCATTCCCCTTATTTGACTTGTAACTGAGGGGAGGGAGGAGGCTAGTAAATGGGAAGAATTTACCGGGGAAGCAATTCCCGGAGTCTTACTCTCCATGTGGAAGGAATGTGTGTGTGTGGATGGATGACGCAGTTGGATTTCGAGAATCTGACCCAAGACCTTTTTTTTCCGAAATAGTTTCAACTCAGAAGTCATCTTAAATTGTCCGGAGACTCTGGAGGCATTTGATAAATACCATTCCATTTCTTTTATTTTTAGCACTTCTTTACCCGGATTTACTATTCTGCCTCCGGCATTCACTTTCTCCCAATTGGTACACTTCCTCCTTCCTGGCCTCTCACAAAAGGGGACAAGTACAGAGCACTCTCTGTGTAAACGACCTCACAGTCACACACTCTGACTCTTGAAATGTCATGCTCTATGTCTAAGGCAATCATCTCCATTGAGGGAAACGAGAATGTCTTCAAATATTTTTGCCCCTACAGAGAAAGTCCTCGTATGAGAGGAGATTCTCTTCTCAAAGGAGCACACTGCACCAATTCCATTCAAAATTCAAATAAAATGTCTTCTAAATTGTGTTTTCAGAAAAATGTGACGACAAACTTTCCCCAATTGTCCGCCCTCAGGTATTTTACCACCTTGCGTTTAGCTTGTGTACCTAGATCGATATGAAGTGATCTGCCCGTGTATATTGAGCACGTGTTGTGCTGGAGCAAAAGAATTTGGACACAGTCCAGTTTACAACAAAATGCTAATGCTAATCCCAAACCTGTTTTCTTGTCCTGTATAAATTATTTCCTTCAAGATTGTTTAAAATTTTTGAAAAAGCAATATCTACTTCTTATATAAAAATCTAGTTTAATTTCTTTAATGCACTACAAATGTACATCTCCCAAGGCAGAGTTAGTTAGACGATGTATATTCAATTAGTTTCCATCAGAGGTCAAGAAGACTGCCAGTAATTAATTGTATGCAGTCCATGGCTTGTCCTTTCTTCATTTAGGAGGATCCAAGGAGAAATCCTGTTGGGGAAAGCTATAACAGAACTACTTTTTAACTCCGTGTCCTGTCAAGACTCTGTACAAGGAGCTAATTTAGTGAGCCACAATTAGAAAATACGTTACTTGAATTCCCCTCCATGGAAGCCTTTGATATGGAGAGTACGATTGAGGAAGGGAAGCAAATTAAAATTGAAGCCACTCTCAACATCTCATCTCCGTCTTTTAATGTAATTAATACTTACATGGATTGACCCTTAGGACGTCAAACTGCCAAGCGCCCTGGTGATTTCATCTTTGACTGGTCATGTAATTAAATATCAAAGGGGACACCCTCCGTGAGGAAGGAAACTCCAAAAAGATATCAAAAGATGTAAGACATACATCCAACCGTTACTATTGCAGGACATTACTGTAATTACAGGTTTGGAGTGAGGCAACCGTCGTGCCTCGACCAGATGCACAAACCACCAAGTCAAAATTAAGAGAATGAGTCCAAGGTATTTACCTACGTAGATAATGGTGTTATCAAGCCAGAGATACATTATTATTTTATTTTATTATTATGAAATAATAGGTATAATTTTATTATTATGAAATTATAGGTATAATTTTATTATTATGAAATTATAGGTATAATTTTATTATTACCTATTTTATTAAACTATATAATTATCTATAGATTAATTAATTTCAAGAAAACACTGCAAATATAACAGAAATATTTGGCAAGAAAAATTCAGATTAAACGCGATTTTTGAGTTTACAGTCCTTTATAAGAAAAAAATTAAAGAACTGGTGGAAGTTGTACAAGTAAAAATGCAAATTAAATGAATACAAGCTTGCATTACAGTACTTGTCAACTCTATGTTGGCAAAATAATCTAGACATTTACCAAGGGATAGAACTCGGTCCAAATTAAATGAATCCGCTCAACCATTTGCATATAGTTCAATATTGCCACTTTACATTTCCTCCCCACCTGTTTTCCAATTCCAGAAAGCTGTTGGTTGAAAGACAAAAATTGAATTTCTGGCACAATATGAAGTATAGGTATTTACATTTTGGTGAAAGAAGGTTGCCGTGCTCAAACGAGCGATCAAGTGAAACAGAGTGAGAGGGAAAAAATGTATGGACTTATTTTCAATCGAAATTGTAGTGCACTATTTTTATAATAGCAGCACTAAAAAATCAAAATATGGCTCATACCACGGCATGCTCTGTTAAGTAGAAAAATTAGATTTGTGGCAAAAGGAAGGATTTCAAATATTTTGCGTAAAATTGGAGAAAATTCTGCAAATATTTTACAAAATTGGAGAAAGTTTTGCATATATTTTACAAAATTGTATAAGATAATGCTAAAAAGCGTCTCTCATAAAGAGAGTACACTGAACTCAGATCTTGCTCCATTTCACATATACAAACATACAAGAAAAAAACACATCTCGGGGTCTGTCAAAAAACGCCCTTGAGAGTCTTATGTAGCCCAACCCTTGATTACTTTCATTCTTATTTAATATTAGGAACCTTGGGTTGTCATAGCTTTAAGGCACTGAACCTTCCATATACAGTGAACTTTCACCATCAGAGACTCAAGTATAGTAACAGAACTTTCACTGCAGTATGAAAACATTTTGTGCATACATTCCCGCTGGCTATCAGAGTACCAATTTTTCTCCTTAAAAGAGCATGCCATTGGAACGGAAATTTTGATTTTTAGGGAGGCTCAGGAGAAAACGTACCGCATTATCTTAATACATATGATTATACTAGCGCTAATGAGCTTGAGTCGGCGCACCTCAAAACTCACTTTCTTTCACTCTATGTTTACACTGTGACCCCGTGCCAAATGACAGCTTAAGGATAAAGATTTGGGAAGGGTGGAAATAGTGGTAGTTGAAAAAGTTCTCATGCAATTATTCTCCACGATCTCATTTCTGAATGTATCTATTATTTTCTCCTCACGGCAAGCTGTGGAGAATCCTGTGTTTAAAAAATAAAATGCGTGTGAGAAACATAAACCCTGTAGGAAAGTCAGTGTGCGTTTGTACATGTGCACTAGGCGTGGTAATCAAAGGGAAAGTATTTACGCAAATTGCATTAAAAGTCTAACGCCCCTAGAAACTTTCTTAAAAATTAATGGTTCAAAATCAGCACGCACCCTAAGTCTAGGAGAGTAAATGACCACGCATGTAATGAGCATCTCCAACCTACACTTGCTTGAAGAGTCTCTGCTACCAGGGCACTCTCTCTCTAGCCAATATATATTACATTATTAAGATTAATTTCTCTTATCCTAATTAGAGCATGCCATCATCAGTGTCTTTCCCGGGTGCTCATATAGAGAGAGTAGACTGTAAGTATAGCCTTGGGCTTGGGAAGGGGACCAAGGGTTTTTGCAAGGAATAATGCCAATTGCAAGGAGTAATTATGTAAAGTACGATTTTGAACACCCAACTTTGGAGAGTAGTCAATTTCCGGAGCTTTTCTCAAATGAGAAATATTCCCATGCAATTATGTACAAAGTAGCAGGGAAGGAAAATGTAATGCGGAAGCCCATAGATAATTATATGGAGGGACTGACTTAGCCTACGCACTACTTGGGAATTAAGCAAATTAGAATCACCCTTTTATTGACAAACAGGAGGAACTAAAAAGGAAAATATTATTCTCAGGTCCTGCGATTGTTACAGAGTAGATGCTTTCACTAGCACAAGCGTCCCCTTTCAAGCACTTTACCATATGGATGAAAATAGTTGTGAACATCCCCTTTGCAAAGATGCATTCTTTTTATAACAGTATATAATTTTAATTTGAAATTTTGCTTCCTTTAGAGGGATCTTATAGAGA
Organism: Allacma fusca; assembly: GCA_947179485.1. Taxonomy (NCBI): domain Eukaryota; kingdom Metazoa; phylum Arthropoda; class Collembola; order Symphypleona; family Sminthuridae; genus Allacma; species Allacma fusca. The sequence goes on from OX359249.1 coordinate 10,343,189, forward strand.
GAGAGAGAGATAGAGAACTTGGACCGTAATAGAATGGTCTGAATGAAAGTCTTCTGTTTGTTTTCCCTCAATTGTACTCCATTTCGTCGGTTGCTTTCTCCTTCAAACTTTCTCTTTGGTTGAAACATATATCCAATGGAAAAACATTAAATGGCCTTAAAAATACGTGGACTAAGTGTGGAAAACTCATTTGAATTTAGATCACTAGAGTGAGTGGAATAAGTGAAGGAGTGAGGATAGGATGAAGCTCCTCCATCTGCACAGTCCCACTCTTCCATTCCATTTACGGATTTAATCTTATTGTAGATAGGGAAATTTGCATTTGTTAGGGAGAAAAATCCCAGTGTACTCTCCCCGGGTATTTTTAGACACAATGGGGTCCTTGGAGGCGTTTTGTCCTATTTTCCGCTCCTCAATTGGAATTTCCGCCTACTAACCTACCTGAGTGGGAGCTTTCTTCAACACAGATTTGGGAACCTCCTCTTTTACAGCAATGCTAATTTTTATTGTCACATGTCCGCTCAGCAAAGCCTTTACGGATCCCCCCTCCTAGTAACATTGCATCTATTTACAACCAAATATATTCCCTCTCATTCCTACAGTATTTCACACCATGTCATTTCTTCTCCTTACAATTTACAGCAGCCACTTTTAAGGGTCACATTTTGTACCCCTTGAGGGAGTGCTTTAGAGAGAGAGAGTGCAATCTACGGAGCATCACAAATCAAACACGCTTACCTTTGACACCATCAAATGTTATCCCTCTACCTATGGAAATACTGGGAAGAGGATTATCTCCCTGTAAACTTTTCCCTCGGTAGTAATAATTATTGTTTGCACGGAGTAAATATTTGAGCTACAGCTACTACATGCAGCTGTCTATTCTGAAACCCTAACATGTTGATTTTGCTAACCATCCCATACAATTTTGTTTGCTTCTCTTCAAATGAGTTTACCAATAGGAATTCTAATAACAACATTCAATGCAGGAGCGGTCTAAATACATAAGCAATGTGAATATTTCCTATAAACCACTGAGGCTCTATTCCAAATTCAATTATAATTAATTACTTGCGTCCCTGTGGTTCCCTCAAACAGGTTTTCCAAAGTTTTGGGGATCATTAATGGATAATTCAAATTTCATTCTCATTATAACTGACCCCTGAAAACCATAGTAGGTCAAATTTCCATTTAGAATTTTTCCTCTTTGAACAAAAATAATATTTGAGCCCATCCCTGTTTACGCTTATGTTGGGCTTTCTCCATTTAAAGAGCTATGGTGTATTCAGATGTTGCTTCTTTTAAGGGATCTTTCCTAGAGAGACTGTAATTGAAAGCAAATAATTGTTTATAAATAGAACAACCTAAGTAACTATTTTCCCTAGTTATAACTCTGAGTGTACTCCCCTGAGAAAATTATTTCTGTCAACTGGAGGTTCCTATTATGCATTTAAAAATAAATAATTACTTCAATGTCAGTTCCGTAATTTTCCCGTTCACAAAACCTCAAGTTTCCAGAGTGGCGGGGTACAAAAGGGGTAATTGAGTCTGTAGATTGTTTTTCACATAACACATCCCTCATGTTGTTTGGTGTAATTACTCGGTTATAAAATTTTGACATTAAATAATTTTGAGGAAATTACTTATTAAGATTCTACGGATCTATTCTGGGAATAGACTTTAAAATTTATTGTGAATTCTCCAGATGTAAGTTCAAACCGAGAAATCCTGACTCAGCAGTTTCACACGCTCCAGAGTGAGTTGAAGCCCGTTATGGGGACTTACGTAAATAAGTAAAATATGAATTACGTATGAATTATTCCCTCTCATTTTAATATAGTTACATAAAGTTAAGCGCAAAAATCTTAGAATTTAATTTGTGAGACTCTCAGCCTTGTACTGAGAGTATTTCCGCCCACTTGTAATTACTTATTTTTAGTTGTTGATCTTCAGATTAAATGTTTCCTTTTTCATTTCCCAGAATAAATAACAAGTCTTGGGGTTATTGTTCTGATATCGAGTTTATTCAATCATTAATTGAATCATTATTTAAAAGTACGATCATTCAGTTCATTCAAATGCTTAGTTTATTTAAAATTTTATGAGCGTGTTGTGAGTGTCCAAGCAAAACTTAAAATATTTCAGAATAATTCTTGGGACTTGATATTTTCGTGGGATAGTGTGGATAATAGTGTGGAGTCAGGACTTTGGAAATATGTGAATGAAGCGGAGAATGGGGTTACTCAACTGTTGAGATAATGACTTGAGTTCCGTTGCATACAGAGACCCGGGTTAAAAGGAAAGTTGAGAAAGGGAGGTGACAGATGCTCCGATTATTTACACCAGAAAAATAGAGGAACCCATCATAAGTCAGCTTTAATGCAACATCTAGCACAACCTTGATTGCTTTTTTAACACCGAGGCAATAAGCTTTTATCCGGACCATCAATCAAAGGAACGGTTAGACTTTCTCCCTCTCCCCGTAGCCAATTATCAGAGGAGGCGAGCATACACAAAGATAGATGAGGTGATTAGGAAGCCGTCCATAAAAAAACCTACAAAGACTCCCTCAAAATGAAAACTTTCAGGAGTTTCCAGGAGGAAACTTTTTTTTCCGATTGACCTTGGACAAAAATCCTGAGTTGCTAGCTACAGCTACATAAATGCCCCAATGGAATATAATTATATGTATCAAACTGAAATTGAGAGGACTCAGAATAGCTCAAAGTAATTATTGTCATTAAGTAAATGCCTCACAGCAAAAAGCACCAGTAATGTTTTCCTATTTCCTTTTTTTTTGGTGCCCCATAATTTTTTATATCAAAATAATTTTGCAACTCCTAGTCATACAAAAAACTTATGAGGGAAATCCTGATATCACATTTTGTTGTATGTATCTGTAACTCTGTCCCAAGTACAAATGTAATGAGGTAATCAAACGGAAATTTTTATCATTTCCATATTAACTATCAGCATAAATTCTGACATGGGAAATACCTTATCAAAGATTTTAATTGAGCTTAGAAAATGTATTACAATTTACTAACCTTGTAAGATCCATCCCAATCAGATTATTTTCTCTACAGTGCCAAAAACATTTGGACTCTCTCTCTCTCTCTTAGGACCCAATGTTAATTTATCTCTACGTAAGCGTTTTTTATCCTCCGCCTCTGCACGCCGAGAGGTAGTGCATATGCACGTAATTAATAGTGCAGTCTTGCTAAAGGACCCTCGCAAAAAATATGGAATTTGGAGCCATGGTCATTTACAGTAACGGTAATTTTTATCCTTGAGCAGGTCATTATAAAAGCCAATTTTTTTAACTTTTAGGGGCGTTCGGAGAAAGACAAAACTGCACTCAGGATTAGCGTCCTTTGCACATGCAAGCGTTATCTAAATCTAATGAGTTTTGTATGGAGAGCGGGAGTGCTTAAATAATTATGATTATTACCCAAAGATAAGAGTAAATCTTTAGCACCGGTAATTAGGAAAAGGGCACTCTCACTACCAAGGACTCCCTCGATGTGAGACCAGGACTTTCTCCAAATGAACAAAAATCCTTGAACTCAGTCCTATTTACCACAATGGCAATTTAAGTCCTGACGATGAACAATCCTTCCAGGGTTGCCCCTATAAAGGAAGTGCACGTGCTGTATACTCCTCCCAGCCCAGCCTGATCCCCCCTTGCAATTAAGGTCAACATGGGACTATCTCCGAGGCAATTTGAAAACCAAGGGAAATTACCCATAAATACGGATGAAATCACCGGTGCTAAACATTAAATAGTATATACTTGCACCCAACAATTTTCACTTCTGCAACACGTTGTTCCAAAGAACCAGCCCTTGTTCCTACATGAACCTTGAGGCTCCTTCAACTGGGACTCCAATGAATAGCTCACGTTCCCCAAAAACAATGTCTTCAGCTTTCGGCACGAAGGCATAAATTTTTGGAAAAATCCAATCCCCCTGCTTACTCCTGCATAGCATGTTAAGGCTCTATCGTTCATACGAACCTTCCTCCCTCGTAGTCCTTCCAAAGTTTAAAAATAATGTAGAGATAGGTTTTCAAAGCGTATTGTCCTTTTACGGGGGAATTGTCTACGTGCCGATTCGGGAAAGAAAATATAATTTAACTCCCAGCATGAAATTCCACCCGGTCTGGAATTAAAACATAGGTAGAGAGACAGAGATACTCCCCATACAATATAAGGTAATCTTGAAAGGAGATACTATCTAGGAGCCCTATGGCCATATATGTAATTACATAATACAAGGCACTCTCTATTCCTATACCATCACTTTCAAAAGTTGCTAAATTTTCCTCTTGCACGCTCGCCCAAAAGGGAAAAATAACATTGTGTGTCAGTAAAAGGAACACAAATATTTTTTCACCCGAAGACACAATATCCTATTACAAAGGATATCTCTTGTTACGAGAGTAGATATAGAAACAGTAATCAGTTGGAAAAATTCTTCTCTACAAGTTTCAATAATTATTTTAATTCACAATTGAATGTAAATAGGATTCAGGGAAATTAGGTTATGGTGAGGGAGTCCTAACTTTTTGTTAATAAAATAATTTACATTTAAGCCCGTCAAAGTTCCCACTGTCCGAGCATTTCCCAAAGTTTTCAAATTAGTGGTTATTTGACCACCTCCATCTTTTAACTCAGTTTGATTCTCCGTGGTTGGGGTTCGAACCAGACCTGGGAAAGAGGGGACAAGTTTGAGGAGGAATTAAATCCGACGGAGGAAGTTTATCCCTGGAAGATGGTGAGTCATGAGGATTATGGTTGTGGCAGGTCTTGGGAAAAACTTCCCATTATTTTATGTTTCAACTTCCAGACAGTTTTATAGGCAGAGTCAGGGACTCAAATAACTTGCATGATCAAAATAAACCCGTTTACATTCCATGGTTTCTATTGCTCCGCCAACTGTGGGATTTTAAGACTGGTTATGATCCAATAAACTTTAATTCGCATCCGACTAACACTCCCGGTAAAGTCTTTACCTGGCTATGAGGGACTCCCACACAAGTGAGCTTTCCCTTGTGGGAGCAGAAATATCTGGACAGAACCCCATTCTCTCCAGTATTAATTTTTAGTATGGGACTCAAATTCTGCTCCTTTCTGAGGATCGTATGGAGGGAGTTCACTGTAGTAAGAGTCATTGGGGAAAGTTTTCAGCTTGTATTTTTCCTTAACGCTTGTGTAAATACTTGTGTGTGATCCGCACGTCGTGAGCATAAATCGTTATGTAATCTAGTGGGAACAATATGTGGCATATTTTAATACAATTTTGTATGCAATGTGCCCTCGCTGATCAAGACCCCCTCGCACAGAGTGTGTTTTCGTGAGGCGAATTTCCTGGAGAATATTTCCCATTTCCATAGTGTTGATTTTCTCTTAGGAAGAGCTTGAATTTGCTAGTAGTCAAATTCTAATATCTAGTTTTAGGGGGGCTTTTATAAAGAGTGCACAGGGGTCCAGAGACTTGCAACTACATCGATTATTACATCCAACTTTGATGGCCTGACACAGGCACTGAAACTAGAGCACGTAGAGATGCAGGCCATAATGTCCATGTGTTTTCTGATGAGGTGTGTACTACACTGTACTCGCCCTATGTATGAGGGCACCTCGACCAACGTGAAATTTCCCACTTGAAACTTTTGATGTCCTTGAGAGAGAAAAACTTTTATTTTAGTGTCAAAATCCACAGTCAATTGTAGGTATAGATACAAATACTAAAATATATTATAAGGTATGTAGACTGCCTCATAGTGAGAATTTACAGTCTGTTTACAAGAGAGTGTTGCAATAATTACAAAAAGAGAGTTACAAAAAAATACGTTTGCTATAGATGAGAGTGTCAGATGCAGAGGTATGGGATTCAGGTTGGTAATGAGATAACAGTAGAGTCATTGTAATTTACTATTTTCATATGAAATTGCAACAAATTATATTTTTACACAGAGACGTTTTACAATTGGGAGACAAAAAAAAAGGACAATTGTTCCCCTTTTTTTCACAGCCTCTTGTCAGCTTTCTTCCGCTGATGATGTTTTATAGGAAGTCAGGAAGCTTTCTCTCTTCAGCAGGGGCCTTTATAGCAAGAGTGCATTGTAGAGAGAGAGAGAGAGAGAGAGAGAGAGTGCTGTATACAGGAGTAGCATGCATGACTGGAACTATTCTTACTCGACAAACCACAGAACTTGAGTTCTACGATACCTGTGATGGCCTTCCCTTTGATAAAATTTCCTGTCCATGTGCGACTATGGAAATTTTACCACAAAAATCTTTCCTCAAAAGGTACAAATAAGTATTTTACAACCAGATGCATTTTATTGGAGAAGCCATTGCATAATGCAAAGGGATGAAAGGGTTTTGAGGAAGGAACAACTACCTGCCTATGACTCTTCCATGCTCACATGCTCACATTGTAGAATTCCCATAATACATAAAGCACTTTCACCGAGCTTTCACCACTCCGGACTGTATCCCTGGAACGTAGTGCTCCGCTCGGAATATATAGAACACACAGAGGAAGTAATATTCCACGAGAAGCACTCCGATTCTTAGAACCAGATTGTACTTCGGCCTCACTTTCGCAAAAGGAATCCGCACGGGTTGAGTAAAATCAGGATACGAGAGCTCGTACAGTGCAATTTCGCTCGGAGAGAGTCCCTTTAAAAGCATTTTTAAGCATCACAATATACGCGTTCCCGCTCCCCCCAAATGCATTTCCCTGCCCTGATAAAAGCATACTGTATAACAATCACATTTTGCTCTCTAGGGGGCTTTTACACAGATTACACTGTATCTCTCATAGGAGACCATATGTGTAATAGTATGACTAAAAGTAAATTGTACTCCATCTGCACCTAAGTATTGTTTAGTGCTTAAAATTCTTCCTTTCTGTGTCTTCCATACTGTATTGTGTTGTCATACTGCATACAGTGTACTCCCTTTGGAACGAAAGCAACCAAACTTGACGCTGATTTGCAGAGAAAAAATCAGATTTTGACAAACATAAACCTGAATTTGTCTCTGAGTATATTTTTCCTCGAGAACAGAAATTTCTCTTCGAAAAATATTCTCTTGCATCGAGAGTGCACAGTAAATGTCACCTTCACAACTACCTGCTAAGGGGATTCCGGAATATCTTTAAATCCTCTTACAAACAGGGCACTAGAGGTGCAATACAATGACCTCACTGTAAAGTGTCATGTCAAAAAGAGGAAACTCTGACTTCAAAATGCATGGTGAAGGGAAGGTAGAGTGAAGACAAAAATCAGGATTGGGGTAAGCAGGGGAAAGTCCCAGAACTTTTTTGCTCTTAGAGGAAATGTACTCTGAGTTTTTTGTAGAAACATTCCCCTGCAAAATTCTTACGGGTATTAAGCGAAACCCTTTGAAATACCTAGTACATCTTCTTATTTTTCTCCCAGCTCTCTCTCCCTCTGTCTCGCTTTCACCTGGAACGAGATCTCAAGAAACTTTTCCTCACAGCTGAGAAAATCAACCCTGGTAATGGATACTTTGGGAAGAAGATGCAGTGCACTATCTCTACAAGAGTTACCCTGGAAGGAGTTAGATTTCACTCCTTGAAAAATTTACTTCATTTATACGAGAAAAATCGAATTTGTGCTAAATGGGAATGTGCTCCAATGATTTTTCCTCCTGCAGGGAAAATGTGCTGATAATGGTATCCCTTATCAAGGGAGGACACTGTACCCGACCAGCAGTTTCCTGAACATGTTACAACAAACTTGCTAAAATATCCGTCCTCTCGGTCAATAAATCCATCTGAGCTGAGCGTCAGGAAGAGTAGAGTTCTGTAAAGGAGGGAGCAATCTGTTCCAGTCCTTCTCTGTAATCCATAACACCTCTATCCCAGGTACACTGAACCTTTCCTATAGAGAAAGTGCTCTCTACAAAAAGTCCATGATAAGGGAAAATCCCAGTACGGTTCTGGAGAGTTGGGATTAATCCAGGGAATAACATCCTAATGATGAGCTTACAGACACAGAGGCTGACTTTGACGGTGCATTTAATTACACTGTTAAGTGAAAGCACTTAAAGAGTCTCGTCCAGACTTGTCTTCAGCATTTGTTTGGACGCTGAGACGATATTTAGTATCAAGTACCTATTACATTGTCGATTAAAAAAAATTATGCTGAGATGGGAAGTCTGGAATTCTTCATCAAACCTTGAACTTGGCTGAAATTTGATTTTTCCCACGGAATACAGCTCCTTGATGAGATAATATTAGTCTTTTGATACTAGATTTACTACCCAGGGATTACAGTGAAAACTCCAGGGAATTTTCTCCCTTGGATTCAACCCTAGATCATATTTTTATTCTCTTAGGAATGCTCTTATAACGAGAGTTAACTGCATGGAACTTTATGTGCCGGATGGATGCCAACGCATCATCTTCAAAAGGATTGTATTCATTTTGCTTTGATGAAATTCAAAGTCACGAGAGTCAGGGATTCTCTGAAAATTAAGAGAAAGCTTTGGGTAAACTTTCCCCTATTGATGGTATTTAAAGGGGTATCATAACCCCATTTTAATACAGGGTCTCACTTGTTGGGCCCAGTTTTATGGATTTATAGTTTGATGCACGATATAGGCATACAGGTCCTGGTGCTTGTATCGTCTACTTCTGCTCATAAGAAAATAATTCATATGATTTACTTCATCCTGGGAATGATAGTTCCTATTAATAAAATGGAAACAGGCTTTACGACGGAGTAAATGTACACATTTGTAAAAGGATCTCCATTTGAAAATGTTTGGAATAAATTCCAAAGAGGAGAATCATTTCACATGGACGGAGCACTCTTTGGGAAGGAAATCAGAATCTTTATTTCCTATACTCTCCCATGGAAATTCCAAGGGGTGTCTCATCCCGGGAGTCCACTGTATATTTACTAAGAAATATATAGCATAGCCAAGGAGCGTCTCAAAATCAGTCGAGAGTTTAATACCAAGGCATAAGTTACCTTGTCAAAGGAGCTCCGCTAGATTGGACTTGGCTTGAAAAAAATATCCCGTATTTTATGCCCATATCTGTATCAACCGACTTTTCACCCAATGCAGCCAAACATCGATGATTTAGTTACTGTCTTGAGAACCTTCAAAAACTCCCTTACCATCAAATCTATTGCCGTCGGTAAAACTTTCTCTGACCACAAATCAATAGCTTTTGTTTCATCCAGATCTGGGAAAGTACGGGGTCATGTGAGACATTTCCCTCCGCCCTGGGTATACATACATACCCAGGTTCAGTGATACAAATAAGTAAAAAAAGTTATTTCATTTTAAAACAACTTTCTTCTTTTAGATTTTGTAAAATTGGGTCAGTGAAAGTCCAAAATACTAGAAATTATTATTTATTGTTAACTGTAGCCCATTTTATGGGATCCTCTCCAATAATTCTCATTCATGACCCAAGTTTAAAAGTTATGGATAAACAATTGCCAAAATAATGTGGAGCAAAGTTACTCTAGTGCGGAAACATTTTCGGATTTCAGAGTTTAATAAATCTCGGCTTGGCTCCACCTTCTAACATCTATGACTTCACCACATTTTCTAGTTGACCAATAAAACAAATTGCGGAAAATCTGGGAAATTTCCCATAAATTGGTAGACTTGGATATTTCTTATCATTCTCTGTTATATGAGCTATGGAGTAGAGAAAGGGTTACCTTTAGATCATTTACCTTGAGATAATTTTCGAATTTGACAAAAAATAAAATATTAATTAAGGTTTCCGGTAATATTATATATCAAAAAAAAATATAGCACCATATCTGATGTTCCTCGTCAGTTTCGGAATGGGGTGGTTTTGTGGAATAGTGTCGAGACAGCGTCTTTTAGAAGGAAATGTCTAATTTTGGATGAGAACGGTTTCAAGTTGATTTTTGTAAGTTCCCTTGTACCTGTGACTGGATTGCAGTTGTTTCCGTTGTGAGTACATATCTGAGCGCGACTTAGTTTTTTTAAATGTGAAGTATGTATCTAGATATCTGCGAATGTACACTTGGAAGTTTTACTTATAATGGGCACAATTACTATAACCATATATGCATTATAACTACCCCTACTCAATGACAGGGGAAGCGGAAGATAGGATTGCAAAAGCAAATGGATAGTGAGGTAATGATGGGTATTTATGTATGCAACTTTGTCGTAAGTTCTAATCGTAAAAAACGTCCATTGGGAAAGGGAGAACTTGGATGGGGATTCAGTCACTGTATTTACCACAGCACTCCCAGTAGTGGCCCCTTATAATTCTATCACAATTTTAATGTTACGATAAACGGCCTTGTTCCCTAATGTATTTGTCCCTATACGGGGAAATTCCTCCTGTAAGGGTGGTCTCTATTACAGGGACATTATCCTCATATATTTTATGAGGAAATACAGCCCAGTGTACAGTCATTAGTTAGTGAGCCTTGAGAAAGAACTCTCGCTGTAAAAGCCCATTTCATTGGCTGTCCTTTTACATTGCTTCCTACAGAGAAACTTAAGACAATATTTAATGACTTTTAGTGATATAGCCTGTAGGACTTGTACAAGGAAAGTACACTCTAGTTATGAGAGCACCCCGCAGAGACTCCCAATATCTCTGTAATAAGGGCAGACCCTTGGAAGTAAAAATGTAACATTGGGGTAAGCTGGGATTTATTTTATTCAATGGTGAAAGTATATGGGAAATGCTCCTTTAAAGGCAGTTTGCACAGGTCGAGTTTACTGCATGCACATGATTTGAGACACTTCCTGGAAGGGATGAAGAAGTCGTCAAATATTTGACTTATTATTAGACCTTTGCAAATATCCCAACCTCTTTGAACTTAACTTATTTATGAAGTTCTCCTGATATTGCTAACTCCTTATTTGCAAGACTAAGACTTTTAGCACGGGTGCTCTTATAATGATACTTGATCTTACCAGGAGACTCTGACTGTAATAATAATGTTCCAGTCTGTAATTTCATGTGGACATTGTCTCCTTCCTCAATCAAATTTAAGGTACAAATAAATCTGAGTCCTAAATAGCGATGTAGAAATGACGTGCTAGCCTAGTACAAAAAACTTTCAGAGTACAGACCCCCCCCCCTTATAATAACAATACTTTCTTCGAGGGCTAATAGAAAGGTACTTTGAAACTTTCACTTTTCTCACGGTGCTAATTTTTTTACTTGACCAAGCTATAAGGGATAGAGAATGCTGGATCCCTTCAGGATTGCTGCTAAAGACAGAGGCGACTGTATTCCCCCAACGCACTACTCACATACATATATACATAGATACTCCTTTCACTCGAAATATCCAAGAGTGAAAGGAGTGTGTGCTGTGGAGGAGAAAGCACATTGTGGCGTTTACGGAAGATAATATAACCACAAGCGTCGTAACCTTGGGATGGTAACCCCAAAAATACCATGTGGGCTTAGGATCCTAACCACAGGGAATTACGCTACCGTTCCTACAGATAGGGGAAAGTCCATGAAAACGAATTGTTACAAGGAAGCAGACACACTCATCAAAATTTATTAAGCCGATCAAACTTCTCATTCCCAATTGACATCTTCATCCATGTAGGTGTATCTATGTGTAGACCCATTGGGGGGAAAAATCCAAAAATCCTAGCGCTGTTCCCTTTCAAAATTTATAAGGACAGTTTCCGGAATAAAATCAGAACGAAGGAGTCCGAGTCGTTCAAAACTGCTTACGTTTCTTGAAATTCTTTCACAATATTCCCGTTCTAGTATTTTGACTTTTCTCCCATTGACTGGATTCTATACCGACATTGTATTCGAATACACAATAGAGACCACGTCACAGGAAAAAAATTGTGGAGTGGTCTCTTGTTATAAGACAGACCGGTATGAATTGTATTTCCTCTACAGATGTACAAATATTTGCATAAATTCCCATTTGCCTTAATGTGAATTTTATGTTTATAATTCTTGAATTTATAATTTCCCCCCCCCCCAAAAAATTGGAATTTTTTAAATGTATTCTTTTGAAGAGTTGACTGTAATTATGTGAGGACGATTCTTCAAGGCTGATGAATTTGGATGGATCCTGGTCTTTCGTAGAGTTGTTAGGACTTTCAGGAATTGACTCAAGGTATTTCCTTGAGGATACTTTTTAATTGAGGAATAATTAAATAATTGAAATAGACGTATCTATCCTTGGAAAATATTTGTAATTATTTTAGTTTAGCCTATTCAATCCTGAATTTCCAACAGCATGTATTCAACGGATACATTTTGGATGAATCAAGTGTCCTCTTGAGTGTATGGACTTTGAGGCTCTGTGGAGTGTGCTGAGGGGAAGGAATTCGAGGGAATTCTCATCCTAATAAGAAGCAGGGGATTTGTATTTGTATGACATAAAGACAGCTGCTCCCTTGGAATTAATTAAGTGATTACGGGAATCTCATATAGGCACAGTTCAAACTTACAATTAGTTTTAAAACTAATTAATCACAGCTTGTGTCATGGCAGCAATTAAAAATAAGATAGTTAACATTTCCCGGACTGAGGAATTACACAATTAATACTCAACCGCTGGAATGATTAATTTCATTAATTGTCATTTCCTTAATTATTTTACATGAGACAATAGTTAATTGCCCTCATACTCCATCCCACAATAATTTCTAGATTAGCGAATGAATTACAATGTGAAATAGCAGAGAACCTTGTCCTATTTTACTCCCTACAAAGTACAACTATTTTCAGAATATCACAGTGCCCCATTTCGTGACATATTTTTTCCCAGATGTTGGAGTACAAATGCAGGAATTCTCTGGAATGTCTCTACACCGTATCGGGACTGTCAGATTGACAAATCTTGAATCGTATTGTTAGCTGCCTCATTTTCTCTCGTATCTCTCTTCGTATCTTAGTTTTCCTTTCGAAGCTGGCAAGAGTGAAGACCTCGAATGAATTACAAGATCGAACTAAGTTCAAAACACACCTAAAGGAAAATTCTCTGTAAGTTTAGATAACTTTAATAGAAAAAAGACTGAGCTTCAACAATCTTAATCGTATTATGGTAAAATTTTAAAAATTGTTTTTAAAATATTTTTTATTTTAAACATTTTAATACTGCAATTTAAAAGCCTGCGTGGCTTGTTTTCTACCCTGGGGCCAACGTTCAGATTGTGGGAATATTTGTCAATATGGTGTTTTTGAGTATCCCGCCAAAATTGAACTAAGATATAATGTTGTCAATTTTTATTGTTTTACAAGTATTTTGATTTACAATGAGAAACTAATCCCACGTAGTTGGGGGCAAACTCTTAGATGATTTCCTCTCGGCAAAAAAAGGTGAATTTTGGTAAACAAAATTGATGAATTTGAATATCCCGCCAAAAATTTGACTAGGATTTCGAAATTCGGTTGGTATTATTATGCCCTGAGGGGGGAAGAGCGAAATTTCAGATGATATCTTCTAGGCAAAAAAAAAAACAAAAACAGATCAAAACTGACGGTTTTTCAAAATTTCGCGGTTAAAATTTTGAAAACCCTAAAATTGAAATCGAAATTAGATTCTGGGTAACATTAGGGTTTGAACGAAGTATTGCACTGATTCTTTCCTTAGTACTTCTAGATTTATATCGACGTTTTGATACATAAGGGAAAACATATAATATTAGGGAAATAAATGATTGTCTAATAATTAAAAGAGGAGTTTTGTTCACTTGAGGGATAATAGGGAGAGCTTCCGGTATCTATGTACGTATAATATCACTTTAATAGCCACAAACCTCTTGATTAGTCTCAAATCTGGGTTTTCAGTCAACGAACTTACGTCTCCAGCGATTTGGATCCCACAGAGTCTAATTTAAATTTGTGGTGAGAGGGTCTTAGAAGAATTACAGGGAATAGCACTCCTTCATCTCTTATCCAATAACCACATCATTACTTAAGACTCAAGATCTCCGACCCTACCTCAATATCCAGACCTTGTCTGGAGACATTAAGTGAGAAAATAAGGTTAAGACAGCTGTATAAATGCATGGTCTGGCGTGTATTTTCCTGGCTAAGCTCAACCATAAAGGAAGGAAAAGAGTCGGGGGCCCTGCTTAAACTGCCAAGATTAGGATTAGCACCAGACCTAATGTTGTAGTACGTAGTCATCCCGGAACTGAAAGCCTCAATGTGTGTACTTTCCGTTGGTGAAACTCCTTCAATGTTTTACTTACACAACTTCTTAATAGGCTCTCAGAGTGCAAACATACAGAGTTCACTCTCTCTCTCCTCTCTCTCTCTCTCTCTCTCTCTCTGTATAGGGACATCCTTGAAAGGATCAAATTTTAACTCTAAGAACTGCAGGCTATTCTAAGATTCTATATACACAGATGCTCAAACAACTGACTTGCCCTCACATCTCTGGCCCCTGTGATGGCGAATAGTTACATGGGTCGACAGAACCAATTCTAGAAACTAATTCTAAAAAATCAGGAAGACAATTTCCTATCGAATGGGGGACTTATTGGGTATTTCAAAAGTCCGGAGCTTGTGCTTGTAATGGAGGAGCAAACTACATGAACCTAGTGCTGTCATATTGTTCGCGTTTAGTTTGTTCCTTTGATCAGTTATTGCTATTTGAACAAAGCAAAATCAATAAAATTCGTTTTCGAAAAAATAAAACAAGATGGCGATAAGAAAAAACAAAAATGTTACAAACCATTTGTAACAGAGCACGTAAATAACCTTTTCAAGATAGGCTTCAATCAAGTATTGACAGTCCTCTCCCCGCCTTTATCTCAAATGAACCTGAAAATATTGGCGCGAAATTGTAAATTTGAAATGGCATTTAAGACAGCAAACGACTGACAAACGTGCTTAAATGACATACTGTTGACCTCAGTGCATTTTTGGTTGGAGACATGGCCTCATATAGACAATCGAGAGTAACAAATACCCTCATGACCAAGTTTAAACCATATTGTGCTCCAAATAGGTCCGTGATCTCAAAGGATCATTAGTGTTAACAATTTAACATTTCGTAATGATTTGCTGTAGCAAGCCTCATGAGTTATTAGAAGTCATGTATAATTATTTGTAGTGTCTAAGCATTGGCATTTGCATTCTCTAAAACACAAAGATTCAAGAAAGAAATACTGAACGCCGTTTTGTTTCTCACAATCTCGGAGTTTTAATGGCATTCGAATGAATTTTCTTGAATTGTTGCTAAGAAGTTTTTCTCAATTTGAAATTATTAATTATAAATTAATAATTTGTATTATTTGTATAACTATTTGTCAAAAAATGTAACAAAAATATGTAGTAATAAACTATATGAATACCGTTATTAACCGCTATAACCGAATTTGTTTCGAGTAAAACCCGTTTTAGCAAAAAACCGTATTTCAAAATACCGAAAGCAAAAACGGAAACAGAAATAATATGACAAAAATGCATTACTTGGAAACGAAAACCTTATTGTTGGGTTTTCCAACCCTGGTCATAAGTAGTTCCCAAGACCTCAACTCGGTCTCGCTGAGTTATAAGCAGGGCCATGATCTCAATTTGAACTTAGTAGTAATTACTGGTACTTATTTTGACAGCCTCTGTGAAAATTCCAATTCTTATTGTTCAAAAAACAAAGCAAAACAAAACTCGGTGAACAAAACAAAACTCAAATTGTTCTACTTTTGTTGATTTTGGAAGAGAACAAAACAAACGAACAAATTACAGCACTTTATGAACCAACTTGTACACACATTGTCAGGATGAAGAACAAATAAAAGAAAAAGAGTAAAAGCAAATGGCCCACATGACTTTTTTGCTGAGAGGCAGATAAACTAATTGTGCATAAGTGCAAGCCTTCCTTAAAACAATACGGGCTATATGCAGCGTCCAGTACAAGCATAACAAACTAATAGTACACGCCAAAGGATTCATACAAGTATCCGATTAGTTCATTTTGCTTTCAGCTTAAACAGTGTTTTCCAGCGTATTTTCCAACGTATTTTCCAGCGTGTTATTAATTACATTTTTAAATTCAGTTCATACAGTATGGCATTTAGTAAAACTGGGTGTGTGTCAGGCTTAAGTAATTAATTACTAGTAATCGGACCAGCACTAAGTCCACAGTTTACATCGTCACCAACTTTACGTAATTACGCTTATGAGTAAATCAATATTTTCATGCAAAGGAGTATTTTCCCCCTACGGAGAGAATACTCTTACAAGGGATCTCACACAGTGAAAGTACAATTTATTTCCGGGAAAAATATTTCCCCAACACTTGAGCAAAAGCTGTTTTCGGGGAACAGCGACACACAGTCTCCTGTGCGAAAACAGAATCTGATAGGATTAGCA
The DNA here is from genome assembly GCA_947179485.1 of Allacma fusca. Taxonomy (NCBI): domain Eukaryota; kingdom Metazoa; phylum Arthropoda; class Collembola; order Symphypleona; family Sminthuridae; genus Allacma; species Allacma fusca. The sequence goes on from OX359249.1 coordinate 10,359,544, forward strand.
TGGACTCAAGAACCTGCTCCGAGTTGTAAATGAAGTGGATTTACGAATTTACTTACTCATAAGCCCAACCTTGAAAGTATACAGGATGTAATACCCAGGAATTAATCTGAGCAGCTGAACATATCTCTCCATTATTGTATTTAAAATCCATTGGGCCAATTGTGAGCACGTACTCCTTTTGATGATAACTTAATATCCTCAGCTCTCACCCATTTAACCCCTTATTACGGGACCAGCCCGAGATCCAATAGCTGAGGCTCTTCGTCACACATTAAAGACCATCCTGCTTATATGAAAACATTCCTTGTTGTCTTTATGCTAAGAAACTTTTTCCACTCAGTCCCATTTACCGCCCACAAGGAGAATTCCAACCTTGTACTTGTATAAGGACACCGCGTTAATAAAGTAATTGGAGCTTTTAGAGATGCTCTTATGAGTACAGTACAGTGAGGAAATTTAACATAGGGTCAATTCTTGTCCCCCTCCCAGGAGGAAATCCTCTGACAAGGGCGTCCCTTGTAGGGAGAGTTTCCTGTACAGTAACAAGTGCTTGTGAAGTGCTACAGTAATAATTAACGGCTAACATCCCACTCCCAGGACATTGTTAGCATTATTAGATTTAATGGAAACATAGTTTGATGGTTGTTTCATACGAAGGAAGTTTCCAATCCTCCTCATCCTTCCCACCACATCATTCCGACCCACTCCACTTGTGTCTATGGACTGCTCTCTACAGTTACAAACTATTTTGAGGGAACAAAGTCCTTCCATTGAGTTTGAGAAGTATTACTCAAACTCGGAACCCGCCTGACAATGAGCAGTCGTGGGTGGTTGGAGGACGGACTGAACAGGAGCCGACACAAAAAGGCTTTTGTCCCGGGTTTAGTTTCCTTCACTTCCCCATATTTATCATTCCTTCCGCTCCAAATATCCCCGTCTGCCTTCCAAACTTATTCCCTGGGAGTGTCAGAGTGTCCTTTTCAAACAACAAGTGTATCTACTTTATCTTACTTGATACCAAAATCAGGGGATTTGATACAACCTCAAAGTTCATCATGCTCTTAGCATGTCACTAATAGGAAACTTCCCTCAGCAACTCCGCTCGTCGCAATCTGGAGAGGGAAGATTGTCAGTGACAACAGAGGAGCATCCGAGATCTTCCAGGCTGGCTGAAATAGGGAACCTTACTATTTAACAGATGTCACGTACAGTCAACTCGGTCTATAATCACAGCCCATTTTCTGACTGTAATAATTATTACAATATAAAAATAACTCCCAGGAGATAATTACTCCTTCGTAATTACTGTATGCTCACAATTGAGATGTCCTTACATAAGGAGAGTCACTGCAGTGACATGTCTAAATATCCGAATCTTCTTTATAATAGACTTCGTACCTTCGTCCCACAATGCTTAAGGATTATAGTGCATTGGACGGATGGAGAGGAACTGCTGTAAGGAGCGTCACTGTCTCGTGTCTCGGAAAGAGGACAATTAATTTTGAACTAAATGGGAACGCGTGGGAATTTCCCTGCCCTTTGGGTAAAGATGCTCTTGTCGGCTCCCTTATGGCGAGAGTCATTTTATGGACGCACAACATTTACCAATCAAGAAAAATGTAGAAGTAATTTGTGCAAATATAGTTTAAGGCTTATTGTACGAGATTATAATTCATTTCATTAGAAGATTGAAATGGGAAAGCAAACATTTGTAAACTTGGAGCTTCCTCTCAGCAGGAAAGTTTGTGGGTGGGCTCGAAAACAGCCCGTAATAAATTTTCCAGCCGCACGCACAAACCTTTCATTACTGGCTCAAGTCACATTCCTTTGGAACTACAGTGCACTCTATATCTTTACGAGCACCACCGGTGGAAGGAACTGGATTTAGCTCTTTCAGCGTCATTCTGTTTTTGTTATAACCTGAAAAATTATTTTACAAAGGAATCTCTCCAAATAGTTTTCTTCTGTAGAAAAATAGCTCTCGTATTAGGGGACCATTATAGGGAGACACACACACACACACGGGGGACGCTCTGATAAGGATAAAACCTAACAATGGGGGGAACGGGAATGTGATCAAGTCTCTGTGCCCTCAAGAGAAAGTTCTTTATGAGGGAGTCCCTTGAAAGAAGCGTACACTGTACTTTATAGTATCCAGTTCCCATGAGGATAAGTTACTGCTGTAGGATTGAAAATGCCACGCACTTTTGGGAGCATCTTGCAATGACAACCCGTCACAGAGGCCTATTTATTAAGTACGATAAATAAGTTGAAACTTATTTATGTGGAAAGAAATGCGAACATCTCTTAAATACCCCTGGAATTGAATTATTATATTTTTGGGAATCATTACAAATCCATTAGCAAGGGACTGGATTAATGTCCAATGTCAAGTTTATCTGACGCCAAGAATAATGTTGACCCTAACTTCTCCACCCTTGAAGAACCACTCTGACAAGTTTAATTGGTTTTCCCTATAGAAACTCTCTAATGATAAGAGCCTCAATTTTTCATTGAGACAGGAATTATTCATCTCCAGTTCAATCTCCTTAATGTCCCAAATTTGTACGCCCTTACTACGGACGAGTCTTCAGTCTTTATAGAGGTACAATTTAGCATGTGAACATACAGACAGATAGATACATACACCTGGGAGGGTCTCACTGGGGGGTTGTTAAAATGAATGTTCCCGGAGAGAAATAGTCAACGTACATATTTCCATGCTGAGGTATATTTACATCGTAACTACTACTTTTCTGGAGCTACTTTCCAGGCCAGGAGCAAAAATGTTGAAAAAATATAATTATCTAATCTTACTTACAAAAATAAGATTTTGTAATTATTTCTTTTTAAAGGATCGCAGACAACACGGGTCTTTTTACGGAGATTTTGTTCCATTTACGGAAGTTGTTATACAGTAAGGAGAGCTGTCGGTTCCTTTGACTTAATACAAGCTCATGAATGTAATTAAGTAGAGCACCTCAACAGAGCCGGTCTGAATGCATATGTATGTAGCTCCAGAGTAATTGTCATTCAGCCAAGGACTCTTCTGGGGGGAAGCACGTTTGTCATCGAAACTTTCACAATGTAATGAGCAGTGTTTTGTAAACCAAATTACATCTCACTTCAGAGAACCCATTACCAACCACGTAGCTTTGGCTTGAAGTTCAACTTGGCAAGTTTGTGGTTGATGAAAATTGTTCGGGATAGGAACTGATGCGGGAATTAACTCTGATGAATGAACCAAAGCAGAGGAGAACAAATACGCACACTATTTAATTAGCGGGAATACTTGATCATATTTGTCATCTCTTTGAATTGCAATGCAAGCTTTTAATAAGCACTCGTGCTATGCACAATATTTGAGGGTGGTGTAGTAATTACAGGAAACTCTCGTTATAAATATCAAAAATGAATTTATTTATGAAAAGAAGAGGCATTGACTCGGTCCAGTCACCTTTTCCCTAAAAACAGCTTCCTTTTACGACTGGCTTTTACAGTACAAAGCAAAAGGAAACTCTGGTCCCTGGCGAATCCCCTAACAAGGGGTTACTGTAAATTACTGGAAAGTTTTTGTTGATCTTTGATCTTCGTAGCTACAGTCGGTTTGAATATAGAAATTACACTGGAGGGTTTATAAAGCCTTTGCTGGATTTTTAACAGTACAGTCAACTCTCGTTACAAGGGAATCCTCAGGGGCCACAGCCTTGTTTCCCTTATAGAAGCTATCCCTTGTAAGCATTTTGGGAGCATCGTGGAAATGAATGGGGCCGGGCTAATGAGTCCCCTATAGCGAGAACCTAATCTGTCTAACTATCCATAATGTAAATTACTCTATCCCTACAGTACACACTGTACTATAATAAAATAATTGACACTCATGGGGAACAATTATTCCCATCCTTTGATTTCCACTCACAATCAATGCATGAATAAATACTTGGATCCGCACGTCCTCCATATAAATCGTAGTATACATGCATATATGGTCCAGTGGGAACATGTATCAAAATCAAAATGTCACATGCTATAAGAGCACATATGTACAGTTACTCTCGCTATAACTCACCCCGTTGTGATCACATTGACACTGCAGTCCCAGAAAATATTTTAAGACAGTCCTGTGAATAATAATATTTCATAATCATGTAGGATCATATATGTAGCTATAGGATTTTACCCGTTTCCATCAGGTGATCTTCTACTGTACAGGAAGGATACGCTCGTGAATTAACTTCAATCTGTACACAAGGTTTTGACGGTATACATCGAGGTTATTGTACTGCCCCTGGTTGTTTTTCTGCATTTGTCTGAGACTGGAAGTGCCTAATCATGTTACATGCCCTGTGTGTCAGTTTTGTATTTATTATGTAACTTTCCCAGGTACCTTTTTTGCATCCAACGAAACATTTTGCATTCCAACGCACAATTTTGCAGTGTGCTTCAGCAGGGACACTCAAAACTTTCTTCGCAACTATAGATGAGGTGTCTTACAGTTGCTTATGCATGGACATGTTAACATAATTGATAGTTTGATAGAAGCTTTCAGGGATGCTCTTCGAGAGAGCGAGAGAGAGAGAGAGAGAGTGCACTCTTAACCGCGGGACCCATGTTCCGTGGAACAAATGGAAACAAAAGATTCTTCATAATTTCACGCTATGTCAGTGGTAGTAATGACAGTTATAAATTAAATATGTACATCGTGGGCCTAGGGAAGTCTGGAGTTCTTGAGCCATTGTTTCTAAAGGATTTAATCAACAGGAAGCACACCTCACTCTCCAAGAGGGATGTACATACATGGAGAGGAAGATAGTATTGTAAATAGGAAATTTTACGATGGCACGCCTCACAGAAGATGTAGGTTAATGCATATGTATCCAAAAAGCCAAGCCCATAGACACGGGATTGGAATCTTTTCCAGAGAATTTTAAGCCCAATTTTTCACAACCTTCTCACCCAACCATTCCGTATAATTTCCACGGGGTCGGGGATGAGCTGGCAGTAGTGCTGGCGTAAGAAAAATAAAATATCCCTAGACTTGGTGATTGCAAGGAGAACACCGCTGAGATTTAGAGACTCCGACCCACTCCAGAAAATCGACGGAATGTACAGGGAGTTGGTTGGACAACAAAAGCTTTTAATCAAGTTTTATTGGCAATGAACTGGATTCTTAAAATGGTCCCGTAACATTCACAAGTTATCACGAGTTCCTTCCGAGCTCCCAACAGTAGTAGCCCTAAACTTTCAAGAATAGATTACTTCATCTCATAAGTGTGTGCACTGGACTGGATCTCCTCCTTCCAGAGAGAGAGAGAGCCTATTAGCTTCAGTTATATACTTTAGCCCTGTACAGATACAGTCAAATCTCCCTGTACGAGACATCCTCCCAATTACTTTACTAGTGGAATAACAAGATTCTAATAAAAATAATTAATTTGTGCACATTTTTATTCAATATTTTAATTTCTCTCCTTAAGACATAATAGGAGGACATGGCCTACAATGAATCTTCTGTATAAGATCAGATTATCTTCAAAATAATATCTCGCTTATAATAACGTTCATTTCTTTTATTTCAATTATGAAAACGTATCCTTCAAAGAGGGAAAATTTGATCAAATTGGAACCGCTCGTATAGCGACAGGTCACACTGTACGTGCGGATAGATAAGTGCGTGTGTGTGTGTTATATATGTGCAAATAGCCTGGATTTGATTGGAGCTAACAAAAGTGATGATGGGAATAGCTTTCCGAGCTCCCTATTAAATTGCATACGTAATTAATAATTAATGGAGTTAGCAGTTAGCTCTGATTACATTTTGTGTATAGGTGCATCCTTGCTGAGGACTATTCTACATTTATTGGGTGGTAGAGCGTCTAGAAATCCATTTATTAACACGCTTTTAAATCGTATGAATAAAATTAAAATACAGCTGGAGACGAATGCAGAGCCTCAAAATTATATGACTTGGTTCAGCCAAGCTCCAACTAATTTAATCAGCCATTTTGGGGAGCCCAGACTCCTACATAATTAAATTCATCCTCGTATTGCTAATACTGGGGATTAGGATTATCACGAGGAGTAGTGTCGTTGTTGGTGCTAAAAAGTTTTCTTCCCTCAAATGTAATCCTATTAAAATTTATATGACTTTCTTCAACGAGTAAATGAAAATAAAAATGAGGGAATGTTCCCGATGGAAATCGTAACGTGGGGAAGGTATACTGAGCAGTCCCAAGTAAATCCGAGCTAACCATTCAAAGGAATAAGCTTCAATCCCTTTGCAAAATTTCAATTTCAAGGTCAATGGTAAACTCAATGGTTGTTGGGATCTTAGTTAGATTTCAGTCCTGCTTACAATGTCGTGGGTTTCATTAAACCCTCCATTCCCGTAGCCTTATTATTATCTACGGATACGTCGGGTTGAGGGAGGTACAATTTCTTACAATGCCCCAATAGTAATTTTGGAGACAGTGAGGAAGATTATGACGGAAGATGGGCAGATCAGTTAAACGAATAGTTTGGTTTTTTCAAATTCATATTAATTAAATTTTATTATTCTTACTGCGGCTCCTCACTCTGACTGGAAACACTGACCTACATTGTGCATAGGTCAATGTCATAAGTTTTAGACAATTTTTAATGACAAAAGGTCATTGGATACAGATATTTTGTAATGTAATAACATCCTAGCTATAGGGGGGAGGAAATGTTTTTAGTGGTCTCTCGTGTTTTATCTTGAACCTTAAAAAATGAGTAGTCTTTCGGGTCCTATTACATCGTTTCAAAAGGATTACATCACCTTATAGAGTTTAATTTACAAGAAGCTTCAATTCCCGGACTGGAAGAATGACCAGACTAAAATGTATTCTGACTGGCTTCTCATGACAATTTCCAATTCCATTTCGCTACCTTAGTCGGCTTGAGGGTTTTACGTGAAATCCCTAAAGCCATCCGGGAAAAATGATTTATGCTAATTCAACCTTTTCGTATTTATTGTGACACGACACATGACATATATAAACGATAGTCCCTGGGATTGAGATGCTTTCAAGAAATACAATTACCATGAACAAGGAAAATTGTTTGTCAAATGAAATCAAGGGAAATTGGAAAAGTTGAGGTGGACTTGGATAAGAAACTTTCCGACAAATACCCCAAACCATAGTAATTACAACAGAAGGTCCTCCATACGGATTGAGTCACGACCCAAATTCCAAATCCACATGAGGATGAGCCCAAACCCAAACTAAACTCTTTTCAACCCAGGGCAATTCCAAATGCTCCACCTCAGTCACGATCTCCAAATTTTTTTCTTGCAGTCCAAAAAGTTACTTTGATGCAATCACTGCCCTCTTCATATAACTTACCATTCACCACAATATTTCACCTCAACCAATCACACTCAGGCTTCCACTAATTCTGCAAGGACCAATTACCAATTATGGAGTGGGATCTCCCTACAAAATCACTCCTCAAATGAGGAAAATCCCAGCATTTTATCCAATGCTCCAGTCTTACTGTGCCCCTATTTTGTCCTAATGAAAACAATTATTACCATTGGGATAACACACACACACACACACATTACTTAAATGTGAGTCTGTTCAAATATTTTTCCAAGATATTTGTAATACTGAGCAAATGTTTTAGAATTTAAGCACGTTAGGATGCTCTTATCGAAATTGCTCCTTTCAAGAGCATCTTATAATTAAAAAAAAACATTTTTTCCCTTCCAGGGATGCTCTCATAGAGAGAACACACTGCGCTGTAGTAATCAGAAGCGTTCGGACTTTTCTCTAGAATTAAGGAAATACCTAATGACCTGAGTTTCGGAGCTTGAAGCGACTTCTCTCTCACGGCATGTCACTGGAGCATTTCTGTGCCTAATTACCTGAAAGTACCCCCTACTTGTGATTCCGCTCATTAATCAAGTTACATAAGAAATTCCAGTATTTACAGGAACTTGGTACCCGAGCCCAAAGGTCTCACTCCCTCCCATCAATAAAGCTCACGCAATTTGTCTACACTATTCTACTATGTATAGTTGAGGAAATGTAATGAAAAGTATTTCCGTCTAACTCCCCCGTCATCTCTGAGAACTAGTTCTTTCTGAAGGTTACACCCTCCTTGTGTTTCACACACGAGGCCTTAAATTACTTTCCTCATAATTTCTCTACTGCAGTTACAGGAGCAGGCGTAGGAAGTTGGGACCCAAATTGAACCATAAGTTACACACAGAATGCGTAAATGCGGGAAGACGGGGATTAAGCCAAATGTCCGCTCACTCGCCCCAATTTACTTTTACTTAAAGAAAAATCCTAGATTATTTACGAACACCTACGAACGTCCAGCAGAAGGGCCAAGGAGGAAAGCTGAAGCTAATTCTTGTGGATTAAACTGCTCCATAAAATACAGTCCACTCGGAGGATAAGAGGATATTTTCCAATTCAGATTTTTTCCTGTGAGTTGTGCCCTTCATAAAGAGGGTGCACTGTGGATGTCTACACGCAGTGGATGAAGAAGAAATACTTCAGATTCAGTATTTATGAAAAAGTAGTTGAAGGATTGTAGGCTCAGGAGCGGATTCCTCCATATATGTCAGTAGCATTGAACTGATGCGGGGAGTTTGGAACAGCTGGGGAAAATGCGAGGCTCAGCACTATGGCCATGACAATTATCTCGGACCACAGAGTGTGAAAAATTGCATTCACAACCAACGATCCCAATTTCCCTAGTTCCCAAATACAGAGCACTACTACTCGGGGGAAGGGCACGGATGGATGGAAACTAAATTAAATTCCACCTGGTCAGGCTGCCTTTGAATTGAGTGTAATGCAGAATACTAATAAAGTTGGCGGGCTGATCTGAAACAATATGATTTATGATATTTCTCCTCTACGCACTGCAGTACAGTACATCATCACCAGACGCACGTCTCGAAAGAAATGGAAATTTGGCACTCAATTTGAAATTCTCTCAAAATATTCTTTAGCAAAATCAGTGGGGAAAATTCTCATAGCCCCTTCCCACCCACTCCACAGAGCCAATACTCCTTCAAGGGAATCTCTTATAAAGAGAGAGAGAGAGAGCTGTAAACTCCCGGCACACTTATCGTAATTAATTCCTCCTGTTGCTCTCAAGACTTCCAAAAAAAACTCAAGCTTTATTTAAAATTGGTCAAAGTATACTTCCAGAGCATTATTTAATTTAAATTTAATTTACAATGTGACTGAGGAAATGTAATAATTTTTTGTAAATTAAAGTAGAACCTTTCGACAATCAATTTTCTGTATTACCATGCTTGAAGTCCGCAGTTTTTAACTGTAGTTTGCTCCAAGAGCGGGTCCTAGTTTGGGAGCGGAAACAAAAAGTATTTCTTCTCAGAATTTGCTCATAATGGGGAATTCCGTGCATTACTATGACTACATCCGGAATCTTGATGGGCTTAAAGAAGAATGGGAGAAATAAGCTCCGTAAGATTATTTCCAGATACCTCATTGTATTTCTACAGGAGTTGCTTTTGTCAATGGGAAACCCACTGCACGTGTCTATCTACATTTTCCTCAGGCTCGCTCACTATTATAAGTATTATTTCCTTGGGAACAAAAATCTAGCGGCTCTTTCCATGTGTACACAGTAGGGACTGAAATCTCGGCTATTGTCGAATTTCCTCTACATTCTCCACTTGAGCCGATTCCATAGAAATTTCAATGGTCCAGGAATAACTCCTACACATACTTGAAAGCAGCAGTGAGTATTTTTACTTGTCAAAGGAAAGAATTCCTTAGCCCATGACTTTCTCTTCTTCGTCAGCTTTCACCGTTCAAGGGTTAATGTTTACTGTAACAGCTCATGTGAATGCGGACGTGATTAATTGTGAGAGGAGCATTGGAGCCCATATTACAACAACCTTTGTACGATCACATCACGTCTGTCAAGTGTAAATACTAGGTTCCCTTACATAAATTATTATTCTTGTTACTCACACCTCCTGCATCACCTACATATTGCAGGTTTAACTATGTACATACATACATTGCGTACATGGGATGGAAAGTAGGAGCCCAACTCTCCGCACTGTGATTGAAGGGAGAGGCGCAGAATTAACATAGACATTGATGGATTATTAAAATGAGGGATTTCGCATTCCCCTAGCCCTTGCTTTCTCCCTGTGCTCTATAAATAGGACGTTATTGTTCAAACACATCTCTATTTAATTAGACGCATTTATCTTAGCCTCAATCCTGTATTACAAACACCCCCAACTGTAGCAAATAGAAGTTCATTTGGGAACAAGTAATATAATTAATGTAGATACCTTGTGTGAGCGGTCAAGATTAGAAATCCCGTCAATACTTATTTGTCAAAATATACGTGATCCAAAAATAAATAAATTACAGTGCGCCCAGGGATTACCCCAATGGATGCCTCAAAGCTATCTGGACAATGAGGCTTATGGATCTAGGAAGGCAAGTACTTGCTTGCGGTCATACGGAGGTCCAGGAGAACATCTGGGCTGATCTCTTACCTACAAATGAAATCTTTGCGTATAGTCACAAAGGCGGACGTGGACATATTCCCGAGGTTGCCACTACAGCACTATAGGAAAGCCATGGAAGAGGATTTATTTTCATTTCTATAAACTACACTCACGTTGTAGTTGTATTGTAGATGTTCTATGTAAAAATAAAATAGAGGAAAAGCTTATGAGAAGCAATATCAGAGATTTCAACTCCAGTTTTAGTCCCCGAACAACAAAGCCATGGGTGATTGTATGTGTATGTTCGTAATCCTCACGTGTGAGATAGTACAGAAACTTCAACTTTCCCCTACTGAGACTCATATATAGGGAGCTCCTCTTATCCTTGTAAATTAACATTATGCAAGGGCCTGCCAAAGTGGATACTTGTAACTCCGCGAACCACATTCCCAATATCATTCCAACGAATAACACTTGAGCATTACAGAAGAGTACAAGCAAGAGTTTTAAATCACATTGTACGTCAGCAACGTCCAATTACATTGGGTCTGACCGAACCCAATTGTCACTGGATATTACGACAAACCTTGATTCCCTGGGTGTATATAAGTATCTATGTAAGTTTAAATGTAAATTTATACAATGCAATCTCTCTGTATTGTACAAAGACACTACATTGTGCAGGAGTAAAAATAGCATTGGAACAAATGCTCAAGATTACAGTATGCAGTCACTACAGCCAGGAACCCTTATACGAGCAAAGCGTCTCTATTTTGGCAAAAACATACATATATTTGGACGCAATCTTCTTTCCCGGAATTCTTCTTTATACATACAGTGATATGTACGGTATGCATGGTCATGTCAGAGGCAAAATTTGCTCCTTTATGGGGGAGCTCCAGTACACTAACAATAAGCACACTGTGCATGTGATGTTTTTATTTAATAGAGCTCATTATGTACCCCAATTTCCAATTTGTTATGTTGAGAACCCATAAATTTAGACATAACTCGCTTAACGGCAACAGCTTGTTTTTCCAAGAGGGGTCTCAAAGATTTACATTCAGAAATTGTATGTTTTGATAACAAGTGATTTAGTGTTAATTAAATGAATTAAACAAGGCCATGGATATCTCTTCCCATGCACATAAAAGCTCCCTGATGCTTTTATGCAAAGCCTTTGAAAACATTGAGTTGCAATGTCACTGTCGACTCACTCCGTAAATGTAAGGAAAAAAATATGAGATTACGAGGAGAGTTTGACACCAGAATTCTAAACGAATTGATGTGTCGTACATGAGCACGTTTTTAACCACAAATTTCAATTTAACTGCAGCTATGTATATTTAAATACATATCCTACGCAAGTTGATACTTACTCTACGGGGAATAAATCAAATCACCTGTAAATAAAATTTAAGATTAATTGGATGGGACAGGAAATAAATCCATTTGCGGAGGTAACTATGGTAATTTGGGCTCGGAGGAAGACCATAAATTAAGGTAAACAGATTTTGTAGTATCTTATTCCCATGCCCAGCCTTGGACCCCGAAAATCTCCCAGCTCATTCCTTGTACACGACATTGTGTGTGTGTGTGTGTGTGTAGCAGACGGGGCCTTGGAACTTGCAAACTTTATTAGTGTAGAAATTAAGCAATCTCAATGCTTGTGTGAGCATTCAATTACTTACTCTGGGGATGCAATTTGCTCAACGTCTACCTTCCGTTTGTTTTCTCCAATATTGATGATGCTCTGAAGAGAGTCCATGCCCTCATAATTTACTTGGGCCTGTGTTTAAATTCCCTGAAATTCAGTATACTTCCCCATTGCCAGGGCCGGAGTAAACTTCCAAGTAGTAGATATGTAAATTGTAATCTTAAGGAGCGCTTCCGCCTTTAAATTTATTGAAACCCATACGTTGCGACGCGTTGGGATGCGTACACACAAAAGTTGTGGATTCTCCCCCCATGATCCTCCATCTCCTTGATTTGAAGATCAAGTGAGTTTTGTGAAGACGCGGGACAAGGGCTCTTTCCAAAATGTAATGAAGACAAAGTACAGGTTTCCGAAGCGAAGAGCTAAAAGGAGGGTGTCACTTGCCCTGGAGTCATTTGTCAGGAGGAAGTTATCAAAAAAAAACTAATTAAAGAGAATTCGCTTCAGAAAAACTTTCCAGGCTTTCATTCCCTTGGAGCTATTTCCTTGGGCAATGAGCATACAATTATTTAAACTCCGACACTATCTCCGGGTTTTAAAATTGTCCCGAACTTTCACCCACTCATAAACTTCATCATTGATCGAGTTTTCTAACCGGGAAAATCCCTACAGCATTTTACTCCCTGGTTTTTAAACTATCTATATTTAAATGCTATATATATTTTGTAAATATTATGCAACAAATTCTCTACTCTCCCAGTCCCGACGTATGGGTCGTCCCCTATATACATACATACGTCTACGGACTACTGGCCTATTTCCTAAAATCAAATTACGACATTAGAAGGATAGTCTGACCCATTTACGGTCATTGAGTGTCAACTAGCGATAAACAAGGATCTCAAGACAAACTGTATAAAAGACTTCTTTATCCCTTGAAAAAGTTTATGCTCCTTTTTCCTCATCCCCCCGGAACGGTGAGTGAGTCAGTTGAAGAGGGAAAAAAGGCAGAGTTATATTTTGAGATGAAAACTGCGTAATTCCCCAGGGACAAGTTTCAGTGGAGTCATAAAATCCCCAAACAGTCTTGTTTGCTTCTCTTTGTAACTACAGTCTTGTTTTTTTTTAATTTAGTGGAACATCTTCCCCTCTTGCGCCAAACTCTTTCTTTTATATGATTTTTATGTCTCAGGTTCAAACTGCTTCCTCTGACGTCCGTGCACGTCTTCCAGTGTCAACATTATTACCTGCAAATGGGACCGTAAACTTGCATCAAACATTTGGTTTATTGCAAATCAACTCTGTCCGTACACACTCCCAATTCTTCCGTATAAAATTATGTCCCTTTTCCTGACACTATCCCAGCCATGCAGGACACTTTCCAGAAAATCTTTAGGAACATTATATCCCTCGGAGTACCTAATTTGTACACAGTTTTCTAAACTTGCCCACTACGCGTGCACTCTCCCTGTAAGAGATCCCCTTGTGGTACGACCACTTTCTCCAAAGAGGTAAAAATTTATTTGGTCACATCCTCGCTCACCCCACAAGGTCTCACACTTGCCCATAAATTAAAGCAAATACAGTGACTCTCGCTTTAACGGCCCCCCTTGAGAGAGTAATGTCTGCCCGAGTGTCAGAAACCATTCATAGAAATGTCAGTTCAGCTCAAATAGTCTCTTTTTAAGAGCATTTTTGTATAATTGTACAGTACGATCTCATTGCCAGAGGTCTTCTCTAGAACGATTTTCCTAAAAGCGACAGGGCAGTTTCAGAAATTCAGTTCCCATTTATTCTAATACAAATATTTATCTTCTAAGAGTGTGTCAATGTTGATTCCTTTTAGCTTGATCTAAGAGTGCAATGTAAATAGGAGTACGTTACAGGGGAAGGTTATCCCAAGGTACAAAAGGAGCCTTCCAGAATTATTGTAGTAAGGGACTCGCCCGAGATCGATATTTAATACATGCGACGGAATATTTTAAAAGAATAGATAGTAATAATAAAATTATATGTATAGATACATAACATATTTCTACAGCAAGCGAGAGGACAGGCTTCTGTTACGAATCACTCTTTAGGGATAACCAGAGATTTTAATCTGAATTTGGGAACTTGGTCTCTACTCTTTTACCATGAGACCAGTTTAAATTGTCCATTAAATTATATTACATATGAGTTAATTATTTTAAAATTCTACTCCAGTTTTGAGTCTCTACCATTTATTCATTAAATTTTCTAATGAAGTTCCCACACGAAGCATTCTAAATCTTTGGAGTAGTGATTTGACTCACAGATTCAAAACCACCTAGTTCCCCCATACAAAAGGCATATTTCCTACTGCACAAAAAATATAAGTCCTAGAGCCAGTACTTAATTAATTACTACTCAGAAGAGGAGATATTATTTATAGCAAGTGAATACATGAGAAGTAACTTAGAATTAAAAAGCTGAGCATTAAAGTCAAACGCAAGGACACTTAGGTCATGCGGACATGTCCCCCTTAATACATACCTTTACTCCCAACTCAAAAGAAAAATGTCCCAATAGTAGAACCACCCACATTTACCAAGTGTTTGGATGAACGCTTCAAGTTTAACATTTACTCTCTCTCTCTCTCTTCTGCCACGCACTTGAAAATGTATACAGAGAGGAAATGTCTGATGCATACCCAGTAAATTTTCCCAGGGACAAGGTACCAAGAGTTAGTGGCACTTGTGCAAACTTAATTTACTTCCGTAATTTAGTGTGAGTGTCATTCCAACTCCAAAACGCATACCTTTAGCAGGGGAATGCTCACAAGGGTTTTGTCAACTTAAAAAACTTAGTGCGATTGTATTGCCGTAGGTACTTCAATGAAAATATGTTGTACGCTCCGTCTATAACATCACCCCTGGAAAACCCAACGGCTCTTGTAACGCCATGCTCCAGTAAGAAAATAAATTAACACTGTGGCAAACGGAAATGCTTTCAGTTATTTTGATCCCCATGGAGTAAATACTCTTTTGAGATGGTACACGCTAGAGAGGTCACAGTGTACTAAACAGAAACTCTAGTCAAGTGGAACTTGAGAATGCACTTCATATGAACTTTGGGGTCTCGTATATCGTCTCCCCAAAGTAAGAGCATTGTCTCTGCAAGGGATATAAATATTTTCAAGTAATTTGCTTTTACAACAATTCCAATTTTTCTTTTTATAAGTGCATGCACCTATGTATCTATGTTAGAGTCAAAAAATGCTGCTCCTTTTAGGAACACCCTTGAGAGACTGCACTGGATCTATTTGGCAGTAAGCGGTGCCCCATTAATAAAAAATAAAAGTTTTGTATACAAGATTACTGGAAATTATTTAGCGTATCTAAAAAGTTCCCACGCCCCTTTCCAAGTAAAATACATAAAATTCTTGAAAGCAGAGAAACATTATTCATATTCCCAAAAACATCTTGAAAACTGTGGAATTTCTTTGTAATTGAGGAAAATAAATAACTGCAGCAAACTATATACATAATTATATAATTACATACATTTGTATACGTAGATATATATAATTATAATATATATAATTATATAAGTACAAGGGAAAAGTTTCAAGAAATATTTCCAGGACATTTTCCTCTCTGTATTTTTTCCAAAGAATAAAATAATGTCTTAAGACATGTATGTATACATACAATTACTCAGTGAGTACCATTTACTCATTTAGAGGGAAAGGGAAGGATTTCAAGGGACTCCCCTTTCCTTGACTGTACTTTTCTAAGAGTTGAATTTTCAATCGCTTGTGAGTACAAGTTCACACAAGGTTACGTTACCCCACATGAATCCTTTTGCAACAGAGAGAATTATTGAAGCCTTTCATACGCTTAATTCCCTTTTGAATGAGAACTATAGAATGGATGGGAAGGAGGTAGCTCATTGGGCAAGATTCCCCTTCTAAACTTTGGTCCTCAAAATCCCTGCAAACCACTGAGATTTAATTTCGGGAGTGCTGTTACATCCCGTAAAATTCCCGGGACATTACTGACCTCAAGTGTACTGTCTAAATTCTTAAGGAAGGAAATCCTCTTTCCCCATAACTTTACCACATGGAAGTCTTTTTTACACGACGTTGCGTTCCAGCGGTTTATTCCAAGCCTGGAGACGGATATACAATAGGAAGACAAAAAGGGAAGAAAGAGACAATATTCGAGTCTCATGGAGACACTGAGCTAGTGTTCGAGAGTATGGACGTACATATGAATGAGAAAGCAGGGAATCCTTTGAGCTCCTCCCGTACAGAGAGATACTTAAAATAACCATTTCATATTTGAGAGGGTCCGGAGGAAAAACTTTACATACATGATTCCACGTTGAATTTAACTTTCGCTTTGAAGTCTCCCACATTTCACATGCACCGAGCGTGGAAAGTGTTTTTAGTGGGACTGTATGGAACTCCTGAGTAGAAATAAATGTGGGGTTTTAATATTACAGTATTACTCCATATGAGAAAAGAAGTCATTGAGAAGGGACGTAAATTTTATTGAAACTTACATTGGGAGGATTTAGAATAATTCAAGGAGATTTTTATGATGCTTGTGAGGGGTACTATGATAAGTACATTTGTGCCCACAGCCTTCCGTGGAAAAGGAACATCAATTCTAGCCTTATAATATGGTGAGAGACTGTTTTATTAAAAATGTAAATTAAGTGTGGGCTGAAAGGAGTGCAGGACGAAGCCAATGTCGGGAAACCACCTGAAAACTTTTAAGATTATAGTGTTACTCAAATCATCTCCACTTGACCTGGGTGTGAGATAACATTCCCTGTCCCCTAGCTCTTCCAGGGGTAAAGGGTAAAAAGGTGATCAATTCTGAC
Organism: Allacma fusca; assembly: GCA_947179485.1. NCBI lineage: Eukaryota > Metazoa > Arthropoda > Collembola > Symphypleona > Sminthuridae > Allacma > Allacma fusca. The sequence continues at coordinate 10,376,532 of OX359249.1, forward strand.
CCCTGTGACTGGAATTTGTAATTAATAAAAATGCTTTCAGGAAATCTGGGAGAACATGTATTGGAAAATTGAATATTTGAATTATTTAGACTTTGATTTATAGGGCGGGATAGGGGCGGGGGTGGAAGGTTTTAGTCTTTCCCTGTATACATTGAACTGAGATGAAGCTACTAAGTTCAAGGTTTGGTTGTGAGTGTTAATTGGATATTTATGCAAGTACATGTGCCCATACATTTGTTTCAGGGAAATCTCCTTGCGAAGCTGGCTCTTAAAAATAACTGAGGGGGCTTTAAAAACTTTTCTAATTTGAGCGAGGGAATCGGTGAGAGGAGAACTGAGGCATATGCAACTAACTACAATGGCTGGATGCATCCAGGTGCATGCTTGTGTTGCTAATTCCTTCCTACATTTAGGAACACCCTCTTTGGTAAGCATTTCAGCCAATTCTGTGTAGGTATGCAATAACAGTGCAGTGGAATTCTTTAATGAAAATATTTCATGGAAACTTGAGGAAGTCCCAATTTTGTTTGTGTAGGAGTAATTTAGGACTCGCATCCTTTCCTACTCACCTTCAATGATTTAATGCCCCTCCGATTTCCTTCATTAAATCCCAGCCCGGAAACTCTGGTCAATTTCCCAGTCAAGACTTACAAGCTTTTAGTGCTAGTCTATTGAATTAAACATCAGGAAGTTATAATTGATTTCAAAGTCAATTTTCCTCGTAGTGAATCCTGTGAAAAAAGCCAGAGCTCTGTGGAACTGGGAATTTCATTCCAAAAATACTGAAGTTAAGAGGCATTTTTTGGAAAATAAATAATTGTGAAGTGGGAATTTACTCCTCAGGAAATATTATTTAATTTGTTATAAATCTGTATAAAAATCCCATTGCTTCAGTAATAATCCCATTGGAATTTACACCCTCAACGTTTCCCCATTATCACTGAGGGGTCGGAGGAATATTTTTAAAGAATTGATTAAATATTACCTACATACATATGTAGATATTCATAAGTACGTATCCAGTGTATAAGACACGCTTCATTGAACTGGATAAAGTATTACAAATGCTGTGCTAATTTCGAATCCGATCAAGGCCAGGTTTCATTCATGTGAGGTGATTTACAGTTAAAATCGGTTTACTTCCCCCGAGCTCTCCTTTTCAATGTAATTCTCACAATGCCACTCCCTGTTTCAGTATAAATGAAAGCTTAATTTACCTTTCACTCTCAATATATTTTCGGATTGGAGCAGACTTTATTTTCAAATAAATCCTACCTTTTAATCAGAATTACCACAGATGTTCTTTCCAGTTGACATGTACAAAGGGAGAAGCCAAAATAGTAAGTAAGTAAGTATGTACACAAATACAAAGGTGCTTTTATCATTGTCAACCTTCTGGTCCAAGTAACAGAGAGACCGCTATATTAATCAGAAATTCTACTCATTCTTTTTATAAAGGGAATTTTATTCCAAATTTTACCAAATTGTTTTCAAGCACCCGATTTAGTAATTAGGGTCACCACTTCAAACACGTGGATCCAAGTCAATGGAGTTCCTATTTAAATTGTCACTCTCCCAACACAATATTCCTGATTTTTATTCCAGTATTTGGGAGATGTATTTTGATAGTTAGATTACTAGCGTTAGTTAAAGATGAACAAATGAGAATGGCTCTTTTGTATTACGTAATTATGGACAAATGAAGGGAGGACGTCATTAAATCAGGAAATATTTTTTCCACAAACTTATCCTTTGATTTCAAATTTCTATATGACTTGAGAAGAGCGTTACCTATTGAAGAGCAAAATTGCTATAAAATGCATACCTACATACGTGTATGGGTATGCAATTATAATATAGACACATCAACCGGGGTACTGTGACCCACATCGTTGCACACAAAGTAAATACAGCGAATATTCCATGTACCTAAAATTAATAGTAGAAAAAAGGACCAGATTCAAAAGCGAAAGTAAAATTTTGCCCAACAGAAAAATTGATTCTCTAATGAGATCTCGCACAGTGAGAAATCCCTGTATCTGTATTTTAAAAGGAAGGAAATAATCCCAGTCTAAATAAACCATTTTGTTTAATTCCCTCACAGCATTGATCTTGAAAGGACAAGCGATCCTTAATTGACACACGATAATTTTGAGAAATGACTCTATAGAGTTCGTACTCTTGACAAATTACCTTAAGTCTAGGGGAAAAAATTTAGAATTGCCTGAAACTGTGCACGCTCTCCGAATGAACGAACGAATGAATGAATGAAGGGTAATGAACACCCAGGGAAGGTAGTGGTTTGGGAGGAGTCCTAAATTCTTACAGTAACGTTGAAAGGACGAGGACCAAATGCTCCCATTGCTTAATCCTCAACTCTCATCAAATTGCTAAACTCTTAGGAAATAAATATAACATTTCAACATCAACATGACAAGCCCAAGGCTTGATGGACTTTGAATTTATATGGATGAGATGAGTTTTTATAACTTCTCCCCTGGGATCATTTCAAAAGTAGAATTTAAAGGATTTCATGTAACGCTCACGCCATATGTCAATTGTGCTGAGACCCGGAAGCGTTTAGTACTGATGGTGCCGTGACTTATCTCCAATCCACTATTCAATACATTAATTTGTGTTTCTCCCTTCAAGACGTGATTTATTCAAGATAAATCATATATGTAGTAGATACTTATACGCAATGTAAAACAAACATTGAGCCATGATCCAAATAAAATTAGCATCTATGATGATATCATAAATGTCCCTGGGAATTATTCCGAATTCGGCGTGAGGAATTCTGGTCAGCTGAATAAAGCCGTCGGACCTTCCGGTGTTATTTTACATAATTCCTCTCAAATCCAGGAATCAAATGTGGAAATAATTTTCAGCTATAATTATGTCCGTACGTACACATGTAAAAATGCCTAATGACCAGTGAACCGAGCAGACCACATTTGTCCTCTCCTGGAACTTCCAATCCCAGATTTTGCAATTCGGCCGTAGTTCATTTACAATGCAAATAAAGAGAAGGACCTGATTGCTTTTACCTACGAGTGGCAGGAATCGAAAACCAGCGGATACCTAAATTAATTAGCACGGAGCCGTTCGCTTCTCAAATTCGTTTTACTATATCTATTCACAGTGACTCAAATAATAAGCACAATTTATTCCTATGAGTAGATAAAATGCATGTGAGGGTACACAATAGTATGTATTAAGTAAATGCAGGCTTATGCAGTACACTCTCGCATTATTAGGACCCTTAAAATGAGCACAATTTGACTTGAAATTGTTGTTACTAGAGGAGACTCATGCTCTTAAGTGAGGGAGTCCGCCCTAGCGAGAGTGCACAGCAGAGCATCAAAATATCCCAAGTTGAGTAAATAGAGATAAAAAATCCTGTTGAGCCTTACCTTGGAGAAAGGGGATAATTTTGCAGAGGACCGCCCCGAAAATGAACTGCTGTAGAATTGTGGAAACAAGAGTGGGGGGAATGCAAATGACTCCGATGAGTAAATCCGAAATGGCAAGGTTAAGGAGAAATAAGTTGGTGATAGTTCTCATCCCCTGGTTTTGGGCCAGAGTCAAAATAACCAAAACATTCCCCAATACAGAGAGGAAAAAAATCACAGAGGATAATCCAATCTGAACACTCACACCCAACTCCATCCGACTCGTCAGGGTGGAATTACTCAAATCCTCCTCCGTAAGATTTCCAACTGTCAAATTACTCATGACTGACGAGAGATTCTCCAGTCAGATAACAAATCATCCAAGGGAGATCAATTCAATCACAGCATCACATCAATCTCTACGCCAGGATTTTACATCCCATTTCATTGTAACAAGGATTTCTTAACTATGTTTCATTTATTCACTCGCAGTATTAGTTTTTTTTTAATTCAGCTCACAAGTTAAGTCTGGGCTCAATCCTCAAGAAAGTTCACTTCCATCTACAAAAAATCCATTTTATTTTTCTCAGTAATGGAAAGACAAAAATTGAGAATCAAAATGAACTTGGTCAGCTCAAAAGTTCTGGGAAATAGTCACTTGCTCAATTCGGGAAAAGTCCTTCATTTTACTCTCAACTTGTTCCTCCGTATGTATTTGACTGACTCTGAAAAACTCCTTTGATTCTTTAAAAGCCACTTTCTCAATTCTAAAAGCATTTTCGATGATTCCAGGAAAGTCACTTTCTTTTTTTTCCCCCTCAAAATGTCCTTTGATTCTGAAAAATCACTTGTTTGATTATGAAAAAGTCACTAGCCGGATTCTAAATAAAAATCGCTTGTTTAACTCTAGCAAGTTACTCAATTTTGAAGTTGTTGGGAATGTACGGATGAAATTGAAACTCCTCTCAAAATATTATACTCCGACTCAATTCTAAAACAACAAGTTGTAGGGATTCAAAAACTCACTTTTTCAATATTTTGTAATATCATATGGAATTCATCCCCAAGACTTTCTTATTACTTGGAATCCCAAAAGTAGATATCTCATGCCATAATTATCCATCGTCGGATTTCCAGCAGAGTCACTTGAAATGCTTCTAAACAATGGAATTATCCAGGAAGAACCGTCTCCCTGACAAGGGTATACTCAATACGAGGATTACCAACGTTCTCGAAACTGCCAAGGAGGCTTACATGGGGAAGGAGAGAGTGATTACAAGGAAAGGGAAAAGTCAAAGGGAAAGCTTGAGGATAAATCCTTATTGCTATAACACTTGTCCTCAGGGGTCAAACAAGTACTTGACTAAGCCTCCTGAACTGTACTAAAAGTGGAACAACTGCTGTAAGTAAACCCTAGGAATTTCATACATTGTCTAGGAAATTTCTCCATCCGCCTCAAAACACCGCCAGTCCTCCCAGGAATAGAGGACACACTTCTGGGATGCGCGTATTACTGGAGCAATTGGACAAGAAAAAGTGTAGGGTGAGGAGACATGTGTAAAAAGATAAATCTAGCGAAAGAAGCCCACAAAGTTGAGTACAGTTTTAGGAGTTTTGGAGCTATTGGGATCCTCTCCACTGAGTTACCTCAAACTTCCCAACTTTTCCTATGTTTTCATATATGTAGGATTTTCTCATGGAAATCAGATCAACTAATATTTCCCCAACGGATTTCTAGATAAGATTCAATTTCTAATTTCGGGAGATGATCAAACGTAAGATGAACTATGTCTTCATTTGAATTTCTAGTGCTTCTTGTTTTTTAGATCTTCTTTTGAATTCCCAACTCTTTTGAATTTATTGAACTTCTTGTAAATTTCCGGACCCGTTCAGCGTCTATCTCTTCTTGTCTTCTTTTTCTTCTTTTACGTCAATGGTCTACTCGTTTTGACTGGATGTATTTTTAATCATATCCCTTCCAACGCACTATCAATCCTGAAAGATTGTCCTTAGCCAATGGAACAATGTCAGTTATGTACACAGCTTGTGTATTTTAATGTGTCAGCGGAGCTTGAAGATTTCCAAAGGACAGAAATGATGAACTCCGGTTCTGAGACTTATTTCAAGTGGAACGTTTGTACTAGGAATCTCAATTATGTCTATAAGTAAATCAAACGGGGAGAATTCCAAGGGTGAAAGTCCCAATGAAAGGAGCCGAACGTCTTGGTCCTCACTTCACGACCCACAACACATAAAGTTACTGGAGTAGCTCCTATTTATGAGAACACCCTTAAACGCAACTAACTCTGACTCTTACAATTGCATTCATGAGAGACAAAAACTGATATCGTATAGTACATTGGAATGACTTGTTTTTAGCACAGTGTGTATATAGATGCAAGAATTTTTTTTCCTTTGTCGGTAGGTTTTAGTAAATCAGATCAAATGCTGGTGATGAAGCTCCTTGTATAAATGGGTCTCTTAGAGCGAGAATATACAATGTATGACTCCTCCGGAGGTTAATAAAGTACGGGAAGAGGAAGAAGAATACTTTTTTTTACAGAGGAATAAATATATAGCGCAAATTAGAACTTGATTCATCTCTCAACAATCCGAAGTAACAACAAGACATTAGGAACTTTGCTATTCCCTGGAAATCCTCCGAACGGATGTAGCTCCTGAATATGACTTGATCCAAGAATTAACTCTGACTTCAAATTAGATATCGATACAATGCATTCTCTTTATAAGAGCACCCCTAAAGAAATTCACCCATGGTAGATATTGCAATTCCATATAATCATTTTGGTGCACATCATGGAAAATAATAATGTAAGATTTTTGTCTGAATAAACACAAGGTTTTAATAGGGGCCTGTTAATAAATTCTAGGTAATGCCACTGGAATCTTTCTGAAAAAGAAAAATTCACATTGGGGTGGATGGGGAATAAAAGAAATGTTTTATTCCTCTTTAGAGCAAATGCAATTTTATGCTAGAGTAAATTTGGGAGGGGGTATCTTAGAGCGAGAGTGCACTGTACCTTTAAGGGAAATATCTCTTGAGAGTATTACTGGAGAAAGTTGTTGTAAAATTTGCTGGAGAAAGCTATTGTACAGTTTGCTGGAGAAAGTCGCAGTAAATATTTTGATTGGAGAAAACAACGGGGGAAAGCGAGTAGCTTCACCTCAAAAACTGACTGTCCATAGAGAATCACAACCTTACACAGAATCTGAAGACCAACTGTTCTCCTATAGACTTGAGTCGAGGTTAGAAATAAAATCCCACTTGATATTCTTGAGACACGCCAGCGCGTGCAGCTCGCTCTCTCTCACTCACTCACTCCAATCATACACCACAACTGGCTTGAAATGCAAGCACGACTTTTTCCCCACTGTATGTCCAAGACACACACACACACACAGAGAGAGAGAGACACATAAACATAGAAATCCTATACGCACAAAGCCCATCAAATTCTAGTTCCACCTCCATTGCAAAACCTAGAGATAGGGAATTCTCATATTACTTATATAAACATCTACATTAATTCTAACAAGGAGCTCATCCATCCATGGAGATCATAATACCGTACTTTCCCCCTCTAACGTATGTACACACATATGCCTAATCGTCCCTTTGAATTTAGACGTTCAACTATGGAGCATGCACTACTCTGATGTATAAACTAACGGTCAATGATGAAACCTCCGTTGAGGAAATGCTCCCTAATATTTTGCACAAAATTATTCCCTACTATAATACAAATCCCATCATGGGAAAACATGAGCGTGAGTTTCTCTCGTACTCATTCCCATGACCTATTTATAATTGCGTTTTTCGGAACGCATTATGTCACGCATTCTACCTCTCCATACACTTACCGTTAATAAACATAAGTCATTTATTCCATACAGTGGACTCTCCATTTAACGGACATCCTCACAATTTCTCACAAGCAGTAGGAACTGTCAAAATATTACGTCACATTCCAGTTTGCTATAATGTCACTACAATTATTTGCAAAGAGGTCTCGTTATGACAGACTCCATTATAGAAGCTATTTCTCTGTAGGGGTACAAAACTCTGGACAATATCTTCCATGCCAGTAGCCACAGTGTTACTCTCTGACTTTACAAGAGCGTGTGTGTAGGAAACAGACGCTCTCCGTAATAACGGACCCTCATTTATGGCAATTTTTCCAGTAGGGGTGAAAATATTTGGTCAAAATCCTATTCGCCTTAATGTTACTTTCTGTCTTTATAAGGGGGTGTGAATTGGCACAGTAAGCTCAGGCTAGAACGACTACCCCGTCAAGGGCATTTTTAGCAGTGCACAATTATTGGGATGAAGTCGTGCATTTCTCACAAAGTTAATATCTCCCTTCGTGGGAGCATCCACGATACGGCCAAATTTTATTATTTTCAGGGATGCTCTCACAGGAAGAGTGTACTGTGCCAAGGCCATAAACATCATAAACAGTGTAAATGGGAGTACGCTTCCAACGACAGTGCCACTTGAAGTCAAGACTTAGTCCAAGGAGGCAATTATTCCCTGTGCTTTTATAGGAAAGGGCAGTGGGAGTAGACACCATTACTTAAGAATATGGTGTCTGGAATGTGTCCATTTGTACACTTCCCGCCATTGAGATTACCTTTGCACCATCATTTATAACAGATTATTGCATAAAATCCAAGGAAGCGGAAAGAGCTGATAATTAGACCCCATCAGTTCATTTACAAATATCATATTTTCCCTTCTCTTGGGAACATTCTAGAAAATCCTCCCTCATATTTATTTATTAGCCCCTAGAAAACATTTTCGTACATTGTCGCTCTTTGGATAATGGTGTAAGAGTCTACTTTGAGAAACTCAAAACAAGTTGAATCCTTCGGAAGGAACTGGGATGCTACAAGTTACAGCATACCCCCACTATAAAAACACTCCTGAAGAAACACGACATTTAACCAAAAAAATTGCGTGCTCTTGGAAGGAGAAACATTTACATTGTGGCAAACGGGCTTGTATCCAACAATTTTTCCCCCACTTGCGAAGTTGCTCTTGCAAAGGGGTCCGTCCCTGGGGGAATTTTTTATTCTCTTTCAAGACCATAAATTAAAAATGTATTAGACGGGCACGTATCCCCACATTTTCGTCACTACAGTGTAGCTCTTGGACATAGCGAGAATTTGATATCCACGCTCCAATAAAAAGGTAAATTGCATTGTGCTAAACGGGAAAGTGAGACAATATTTTTGCCTGTATGGAGCTAATAAGCATCTGTTATAAGGGCGGCATTAATAGCGAGAGTTCACTGGCCAAAGCGGAAGAAAGTATCTACACAGGAGCCACTTAGGATTTTTTACGTTAGGATTTTTTTTATTGTAGGAGTAAATAAATGAGATGTGGATGTGATCACCAATTAAGATAAGTTCTGGAAACTCAAAGCACTGGCGGGAAGGCTTTTAATTCTCCTATGTATTCGATTGGGAACCAAATTGCTACGCAATCTTATTCCGTACCTCACGAGACTTATGAGCTACTTGTACGATTGCTAATGGTCTTTTTTTCCCCCTGGAACTCATGGACGTACAGTAACTGATATGATTCCTATAGGATCCGGGTGGAGAGATAACAGCTTGGGCATCCAATCTGACAGTAGTTTTATTTCATGGCACAGCTTGAACCGAATAATTTTTATCTCGTAAAAAATATAGTAACATTTCATACGGTCCTCAATCGATCCTTCCTCACAACCACGTGTATATATCTACGGTAAGTTTACAGTAGACTCTCTCTCTCTACGCAGCCCTCAAAGGACTATAATTTGAGACAACATGTTTTTATCAGCAGCAAATCTAACACTGCTAAACGGGGGAATGTGTCCGAATATTTTATGACACTATTAAAACAATGTTTTTGCTATTGCGAGAATTTACGTTCTTACAAGCGGAAATTTGCTATTGTGGTAAATGTGTCCAAATATTTTTGTACCTACTAAAACCTATAGAACCTGCTTTTATATTTTGAGGGGGTGTCTTTTACCGAGAGTACACTGCATATGAAAGTGTGCTATATATACATATATGTATACATAATTATAGATATCTAGTTTGCATATCTATAGAATAAATATATATGTATGGAATTACGGATGTATAGTGTACGTGCTATTTGCACGGGGGCAGTTTATACGTATGTATATTATGTACATAATTATATACATGTATGAATGACATATCCCAAGACCCTTTTTTCATTGAAGATTGCATTGCCAAGAAAGAACAATATTTCTCACATCGTTGTCCTTTTTTTTGTGGGTTATTTGACTCGACGGGATGGTGAGGGAACATATTTTGGCTACAAATACCACACAACAAATCCCAGAAGGGAGTTTTCCGAGTCACCTATGCGTACTGCTGCGTGGCTATCTCCTTTCATACTCACGCATAAATGCAATAACTCTCCCCAACTATTATCATCACAATACTCTCGAGTAACTTTACGGCCATTCTTTGAGTATGTTTTCCTCCCGAACAAACTTCCTAGATTGCGTAATTATTTTTATTCCAACTTCTCCAATACGTTATTTCCGGGTCAATGGTTTCATCCCACTGGATTTTATCACAGCCCTTAGGCAGGGGTCACAGCTAGAATGCAACTATCTGTAAAATGTTATAGTCTTTTAACAATAACAACCATAAGTGAAACATTCATTTTTATTTATTGTGCAGTGCACTCCTCCTATAACAGACCTCTTGCAAGAGCTAATTTTTCTACTTCTAAGAGCTTCTCATACCTAACAGCCCTACAAAAAAGCATAAGAAAGGCAGAGCAAAAATTCCAGTAATATTGTTCCCTCGAATAATTAATTAATGGTGTTTGTTAATAGAAGATCTTCAAGTATTTGCGCCTTAAATATGGAACTGTTCATTCAAGGCCTTCTGTTATAGCAAGAGTTCTCTGTACCAGCAGGGATTTAAAACTTGGAAGGACGAGGGGTGAGAGTAGTACTGGTCGATTTGGATTTTAATATAAAAAAGTACAGAAGAAAAACTTGACGACAACTGTGGTTTCACAGGAGGAGTTTCCTGGAAAATTGCCATCCGTTTACAAGACACATTGTAAGACTACTCGGTCCATTCCATGGTCCATGGATATGGCACCAGGGAGTATGAATGAAAAAAGACCAATCTCTCTCGACCTCAACATTTTCTTTCACTATAATTTACCAGCCCTAGACGCAGACACGTATCTACATTTTGTATACATTCAAAGAATAAATAACTCCCTCGTTTTTTTCCACATTTTTTTCCAATTTCTTTGCTCAAATGAGCACATGATTCTTTTCATGGAAGTTTGATTCTAATCCAAGACCTTATAATTTCTAGAAGGATAAAAAAGACCTGGCGGCAAATGGTTGATTACTTTTTTAAACAATGAACGTATCCCCTTCAGTTATTTCGGAGGAGGAAAAGTTTTCCCACTGTAGTGTTGAGAATTCAATTATTTTTCTTGAATTCCGACTCGAGTCCTTCTATTTACTAATTGCTTTCAACTCCTAGAATATTTAAAATCTCTGCATATTCGATGCAATCAAGGGAATTTGCATTTCTCATGAAAGATCCCGATATGTATACAAAGATTTTAATCAGGATACACCCTCTGATCTTCTGATAATTACTGCTGAAAAATTTGCGTCCATGTTGCTGAATTTAAGAGTAGAATAATCAGTACTGCTCTATCAAACTGGTCGAAATTATTTTGCTTCCATGGAGAAATTGCTCTTAGGGGCTTCTATTCAAGTAAGAGTCACTAACAATAAATTTGCAATTACGATGAGGAAAATCAAGATTCTGGTGAAGAGGAATTGAATGTTCGCAAAAATTGTACTTGTACGGAGGAATTATTTTATACGGGTAAAATTTCCCAACCAGAGTAGGCTGGAAGTATGTTCTTGCTTCCCTGAGCTAGGAGAGAGACATTACCCTGATTGTCTAAATGCAGTAGTAAATTGAGAATAATGGCTGTGTTTAAATTCACATTACCCCTTTCCTTGAACTTAGAGTGCATTCGCCATACGAGACTCACTTGGTAGAGTATCATCACTACTGTATAGGAGTGAAAACACTTGAACACAGATGTACCACAATGTTATTTTGTCAAGGTATGAGAACAGTCTTTCATATAAGAGAGAAATTCTGCTTCTTTTAAGAGAGATCCCATAGGGAGAGTACACTGTTTTAAGATGAAACTTCGTCCTATCCAATATTTCTGGTTAAGCCGGTCCCACGGACTAAATGCAAAGGCAGAATTTACAGACGACAGGAATCTTTAGCTTTAGTTATTTTTGAATTACCTTAATAATGGTAGTTGAACTTGCAACTGGAGCACTAATTATGTCAATTCTGACTTACAAATAAATGCTGACCTTGAGCTACGAAGTAACTCTATTTCATTTGATTGGTTGGAGCGTCAAGGGAAAACGCATGCTGAAATAATAATTAAATTCCTGCAGCCTGGCCTCTCTCTCTCACTTAAACATTTTAACTAAGTACTTTAAATTCAAACGTTTTGAACATATAATTCATAATAATGACCTACAATAATTTGTTTTACAGCACTGCGGTGAATAAAACTTTAGATTCCTCACATTTTTATTTTCTAGGCTGATTCCCTTCTTCTATATGTTCCAAAATTAATTACATGTAAATTAGCAATTGTTAATTCTTGAGGACATTATGGGTGCATAATGATTTCCTTTGCTAAAACTTGCCAGCTCCTATTGCAACATTCTTTATGCATTCTGTAGTATACTGACCGAAAACAATTAGTTTAAAAACATGCGAATTTTCTAAACTAAGAAACCCTTTGGCCTCACATTTCCTTGACATCTGAACTTTTTTGAAATTAGCTTCATTATTTGTGGGTCAAAAATTCTGATTGATTATTTTTTTATAAATGACTCAGAAGTATTTGGGCTGCGGGGGGGGGGAAGAGAATAATGTTAGAGTTATGACGAGTGTATTGATAATAATACGTAGTGTAGTGCAGAGTGTCATAAGGTAAGAAGTTTATTGAAGAACTGTGAAGTATCTATTCTTTTCACAGTCTGTGCATTTTTCGACTCCTTATCGATCATATCTATTTCTTTGACAAATAAAACTAGAGAGTGCATGAGTTGTACAAATACTCTTTTTAGCCTTGAATAGGCTCTTTGAAGCACCCAAAGACATACGTAGAATAAATGAGAGGCAATAACAATATCACCTTCTGTCATTGCCAGAGTATCGCACAAGTAATGACGGGTAGCACCTCAGTACATACTTGGATGTCCAAAATACACATCCTGTATTACCGATAGTACCTACCGAAATTAAATCTAATTTTATGACACTATATGGCTAAACGTACCCAAAAATCTGGGCTAAAAATGCACGTGTAAGGGTACAACTGTAGCAAAATTTAGGTTGTCGTGGAATGGAACTGGTAAACACATTTTCAATTAACACGCACCTGAGAACTCCTAATGAAATTTCAGTGAAAACTGGATGTTGCATTTTGTATTTAGCCGAAAATGAATCTAGCTCATTGGTTCATTAGTTCAAAATGAAATATCTATAGTTAGGGGTTCACTTGTGATGGTACGTTAAATTGAGCAGGAAGTGATTCCTGGAGCAAACAATTGTCTTTGATCTAAAATAATCGATAATTCATTGGAAGTAAAATTTAAAATAATTTTAAATAATACGCATTTTAGCAAATATTCAACGGGCAACGCATGTACGTCCAGGACCTTTCATATCCTATTCTCCACCGCCCCCTACCCTATATAAGGGAGGACGGCACAAAAAACATTCGATTCCCTAATTATTTTCAAGCAAACTCTTTTCCAGATTCGCTACATTTCTGATTCCTGACACCGCAATTGTTGACTCAGGAAATGTTGCTGTGAAATAATAATAAATTATAATTAAGAACATTAAAAGTCAAGATTTAATTTTAACTTTAAACTGCAATTTCTTGGAAAAGTGGATGAAATTCTCCCCAGCAGAATCTCTCTTCTTTCAAAATTTCGAAAGTGCATTCAAACATGAAATGGCTTTTTATCGAGACTCACTCTTTCCCAATAATGTCCGATCTTAATACATAGTATGACATACAAGGCTCTACAGAAAAGTGTTACATGCACGTGGATATCTATTCGTATCATGCTAAAGCATTCCGTCTAGAAACTTATGCCGTCACTTTCAATAACCTACATATTTCGTAAAAGTCAGCCATGAAAAGAAAAAGTCATTAGTTAGTCATACTGACAATGGATGGAAGATCTTGCTCTGGTTGACTTTTCCTGGAGATATGCATCTATTGCAATGGGCATCTTCTGCTCCTCTTCTATGAATACGTGTACACACTCGTACTCGTACATAAGCCAAGTCATTCCAAGTTTTTTTTCCGTTCAACTTCTCTCCCCATTCCGAGTTAACATGAGTGTACATAAATAATTGTTGTTTCTCTCTAATAGCTATTTCTATTAAACTCTTTAAACTACACTTAAATACTATACTTACTTACTGTCACAATCAACTTGACACTCCAACGCATACATGTATAGTTATCACTGCTTTCTTGACTATTACCATTACAACCGACCTTCACGTATTATGTAAACGTACCACTTCCAATATAATTGACTTCAAGACACATACATAATTACATACTCACTCCTTGCATAATTTTCACGGTCCTCAATTAGTCCTCCGTGAAGGAATTATTTTCGATAAACCCAAGCTACAATGCTGAGACGGGATTATTTTCACAATGCCAACTTGGGGTAACATGCGATTACATTCTTAAAGAATCCCGATAATGTCATTGGCCCCGCTGAAGTCACCTTCCACCATGACTTTGCTCCCTACATGAAAGCAAAGATCACTCAGGAACTTCTGCTGGACAACAGAATTGACTTTTTGGGGAATTCGGAATAGTCTGGGAACACGCTTGATTTAAATCCGTGTGAGCACGCCTTCTTGAAATTCAACGTCTTCTAATTCAGAAATTTCAGAACAACGATGCCAAAACGAGTGATATGCACGAAAGCAATAATTCGTGTCCTGGAAGACATGAAACTGATGAATTCGAGAAAATGCTGCGGTCATTTCCGGAAAGACTGGGCGTATTTCGGAATGCTGAAAGGGGCCTAACGTCTTACAAAATTGATTCTTGAAGTTTTTTGTTTCATGGTTATAACTTCTTGTTAACAAAACTCTTAGAATAATTTATTTTCCTACCCAGAATAAAATTCTGTACAAAAAATTGTCTTCTACAACTGTGTAGCATGGTTAGATCTTGGACAGAAGATACGCAAAGATAATTGAGCACCCTGTATTATATACCTATCAATGTTACTAAACTCCAGTGAATTTCCATTAAATTTGCTACAAAAACACCGTTCTAGAATATTTTCATGAATGCCAGAAACTTCAAAATTCCTCATTTCTCGCATCTTTCTCCCTTTCTCTCATTGAGCTGAATTTGTCCAGCCTTAAACTGTTTTTACGGGCTAAGCCCTTAATTCTCAGCGTAAGGACGTGTGGAATAGCGTCTTCGAAAGTTAGTGTCAAAAAAGATTTTTGAAAAACAATCTGAGAAGGAGCAACAATTTGATTTTTAAAATTCTCAAAATCTCGACTTGGTTTAAAATTTTTGACGATTGTGACCCCAATTCTAAAACTACGTCAATGAAACAAATCTTTAAAAATCTAGAAAAGAATTTTTCTTGAAAATTCGGGATCACATAGATATATTGTATTATCATTCCTTATAAGGGCTAGTAGAGAAGAAAAACGGTTTATAACACCATGTACATATAATAACATCATAATAAAATCAAAGCTACCTTAATTTTCGATTTTCCCTGTAGTTAACAGAATGTTCCATAAAACATTGCCCCCTAGCCCGAAAATTCGAGTAAGCTAGAGTAAATTTCGGTTTTGATTTTCTAAAACATATGCAGGCACAATTTTTACATTGACATTAAACATATGTAACGTATCTCATTTAATATCTACATATTACATCTGAACGAATTCCGATGCAGAAAATGAAATCCAATTTCTAGATTTCAGTGCCCGGAAACTCTAAGGTCATTTAGCTACAAATGTTACGTTTCCGACGTGCTCGTACAGTACACTCTCCGTGTAACAGCATTCCCGAGAGGAGTAAAATTTCAATCTTACAACGATATGCTCTTACAAAAAGATACATGGTGAACATTGTGCATAAGAGGCATGTCTGAATATTTGGGCCCCTCTAGAGAAAATACTGTCAGCACGAGGACATATTTGTACAATGTATGTATACAATGGCATTGAGTATTTTTACAAACTCGCCTAATGACTGCGATGGAAGGACAACGAAACCAGGCATCCGAAGTCTAACAAGAAAACCTGCATGGAGATATTTCAGGGAGGAAAAAGTTACATTTGTACTTGTTTCATTCTGTGCTCATTGTCCTACAAAAGTGGTGAAATGTGTCGGAAGTAAATATTATGAGGGATTTCGCATGAAGTAAGCATTTTCTCTTAATGCTTTCGTTTACCCTGTTTTTTACGTCTCAACTGCAGTTGTCATGCATTTTCTTCTTTTTGATCTGCACTACGCACATGGCTGAATGACTCCACTCAGACATGATCACTTGGTCAAGTTGCACTCTGGCTATTAGAACACCAAGTAGAAAAACAAAATTTCACGCTGCTTCACAAAACTAACAGTTGGAACAAACGATAATTGGCACAAGTATTTCTGCTACTGTAGAGAAGCCGCCATTCTAAAGGAGTCGCTTAAACATACAGCACAGCGTAACCACATGTACCACTGTCCTTGAAACTCCTCTTAAATATGTTTTGCAAATACAGCATACCCTCAGAATAATAAGATCCTCCTACAAGAACAACGTCTCTGAAGGAGCAAAATTACTGGTTGACAATATAAACGACTGCCCTTATAACAGGGTAAAATAATTGTTACAGTAAGCTCTTGTGATAACGGAACTCCTAGTAAAATATCTTGATCTTTTTTAAGGAGCAAGGGTGGACATTTTGACACATTCCCAGTTACCACAATGGTAATGTTTCTCACCATCAGAGCTTCTGGCGCGGTTCTCCTGTGAATAAAGAGACTTTTTAATGGAAAAAGCCACAGAGGAGACAGCACTGACATTGAAGGAAATAATTATTCGATCGGTCAGCAGCACAGGAAGATTAGATAAAGTGGAGATATGAACATACAATAAAGATACTCCGGAAATTTCGAATTGTCACTGGACGTCCACAATCTGCTGAAATAATTGTTTAAAATGCTGAAAACGTTTGTAGAAAAGACAGTTTGTTATATTCTCCGGAAGAATTACATCGGAAATATCAATTGAAACGAAGCGGATAAAAGCATAAAAGGTTCACAGTTGGAAGCTTTGTATTTTCTTTCAGCACGGGCGTGTATCTAACTGACAGCTTGTCAGTTGGACTCTGGGTGGCACTGGTGCATTGGATATGCAGTGTCTTCCCGCTATAAGGAACTCCCTTGGAAGAGCAACTGTATTATTTAGTGCAACAGTGTTTTGATACATTCACATAATTAAATTAGATCAGCATATGCCATTTAGTAAATAGTTGCTCCTTCTATAGGAGTACTCTTCATAGCGAGAGTCACTGTAAGTATATGCACGAGGTCTGCATAAAATTAATTGTCTTCCTTTTATTGATGTACATAGAAGTATTCCTCATGATTAAATATAGTTTAACAAATCCCCAGAGCCACACGTACTGTGGTAAAATGTCCCCTTGTACGAGCTGTCATTTCGGCTATTGATGCATTGTGACTAACGAACTAGAACACACGGGATTAAAACCTCGGAAAATACAATCGTTCATTGTAAAGCCATTAGTACAGTTCGTTCTTGATATAAGATCATCTCCAGTAGGTAAAACCGTACCCTATGTATTTAATATATAGTGGCATGCTTTTAAATTTAAAGAATTAGCATTGCCGTAAAAAGGTAATTACGTATTACAAAATCTTGGCGTAAATAAGTTACACCAAAATGGAAAGTTAAAGTTCTAATTGCACTGTGAAATGTATGGTCAAAATATAGAATTTGCCGGGCCTACTTAGCAAGTATTTTTGAAATAATTTTATCAAAATGTACTACCTTAGTTCTAGTCTAGTGCATAAATTGTTACTTGAATTCGAGTTTTTTTTGGAAATCTTTCATTGAAAAAAACTTATTTAGACTAAAAAACTACCGGAGCTGTAAGTGCTGACTAAAAAATAAATTTGAGAAAACTTGCAAAAAATTTGTTGCAAAATTAGGCAAAAAAGGGATATTATGCTACTTTTAGGAGTGCTCTTATATAAAGATTACACTATATATGCAATTCTGCAAGGACATGGCGGAATACCAGGCTCAGAAACTAGTTACATTTTTCCTGCAGCTATTACATTGCATGCTTCATATTACAGTTACAAATCCTGCGGTAAGCTTGAGCAGTACATCACAAAATATTTTATGAAAAAACTGTTCCCAGTGAAAAATGATTGTCATCATGTCAACATATAAATCAATCTTGCATTCCATAGGTAATGGGAGGACGTGTAACTTCCATTTATATTCACCCGACACTAAGGACAGAGACAAATATCTCATCATTATCCAGGCAGTTCAAAATTATGTTGACAACGACAGCCTTGCTTCTACTGTGGTTCTAGGAAAGTACACAGTTTGCTTTTTTCAGACATGATGCAAAATTTTCTCCTTCCTCAATTACGACAAATGTAGGATACATCGTCTTGATGGCTTTACAGTCTACTCTGGCTATAAGAGATCCCCGCATACAAGCACTGCTGGTTCTATCAGGTTCAAAAATACTTGGACACAATTCTTTTACCACAATTTTCCTCTGTTAAAAGTTCATAGATTTAATCTCTTTGTAACGAACTCCCTATAAGAGCAAATTGTAGGTGTATGTTAATATTAATCATTTATTACACTCCTGTTATAAATGAACCCCTTAGACGAACATTTTCTTTAATTTTCGAAACATACCTTTGGGATATAAAAAATAATTTAAATTTTTGTCCTATCCAGAGAGTATTTTGCATTTTGCAGGGATGTTCTTAAACATAAACACTACTGTATATATTATACTCTCACTGCAGAGGCTCCCTTGTAAAAGATGCTGCTCCACAGGGGCAAAAAAATTATTTCGTTTACTACTGTGTACGTACATCTTAATTTAAGAGAGACAGAAAATGCAGTCTTTTGGTTCGGATATCCTTATAGTGAGAGTGTACACTGTAGCAAACGTTTTCCCACATATGGAAATCACTAAAAGCGAGCTAAATTCTGGTCTTTGTCTTCAATTGTTTAGTTAAATAAATATGAAATCGCTTCCCAAGGTTGAATTCGAGATTCCATAAATATTTTATTTGAAATGTGAGATGAAAATTACAGTCATTAATATGCATGATATGATCTCTGTCACTCAAAGGCAGTCTTGAGTATAGATATGGATTCCGATACTCGTTTGTGATTGTAAAAGTTATAGTTTTGACAGTTTAAAAAAACATTCCTCCTTTTGATGTGGACTTAGGTACATTCACTAAGTTCAAAACCAGGCGATGCATGGTGAGTGAGACGAAGTGTGTATATACGGAGATCCTGGATAACTTCCCTTGCGTAGGAGTTCATAATCGCAACTTCTACATATTTTCCCTACGAGTTATTCTTTGTACTACAATTTCACCAGAGTTAGTCTCCCAACGGTTCAAATAATTCAGTTCAGAATTACGTTCATAGTAATTTACTGGATTGTTGAAGTACATGGCTACTGTAGAGAACTGATGTTTCAAGAGCTTTTCATGAATAAACCGCTTGGACTTACGTCACGTATGTATATCTACATATAAGCTCTGAGTCAAAATCTATAATATCTGCCCGAGAAACCCAGTTCCTAAGGTTTACACATTTCAAAGATTTAGGGTTTTATATGATGAGGGCTTCCTGTACATATGTATGTACTCATATCATATGTAAAATGAATGCAAATAGTTGCAAAATTTATCTTTCAGTGATGAACAAGGAAGAGGTTCCTTGTATTCGGTAATGTTTAGTACATGTTGGTTCAGGTTGTCTATCCTATTGCCCAAGCCAGACATTTGGAAGGCTTTGAGTAACCTAGCTGAGTTCACCGAAATTGCAGGCAACGCACATCCTACCTAACTCATGAATGCATCAACTTGCGTTACAAATTTTACATCAGTACACTCCATTAGGTTTATAACAGCATCCATACAGGTATTGACATTTGGTGTACACGTTTATTACTTGTATTGGCATGAAACAGGGCTGAACTGAACAATGAATCCAAGAATATTTGCGAGTGCACAGGAAAGGCTATCATATCGAGATTCCTTTTAGGAAGAGCAAACTGTACGTACAGGTCTCTAACTGTATCATCATCCCTTATATAAAGTACTGGAATATAAGGAGGATGAAATAGGTTTTGTGGCACCATAATGAATACTGTCTTATGTCCTTCATCTATCATGTTTCTCACGCTAGATTACTCCCATCATCCACTTCCGAGTATCTACCTTTACCCTAATGTCAGACACTTGTCGTTTATTCAACGTCAGCACACAGTTGATCCTAAATTCAAATATGCCTTTGTGTACATACATACTTCGACTCTTTCTCTCCATTATTCGTTTTTTCTGTGTCTTGGCTTTGGTTTATCTATTTTACTTTGATTTGAAACTTTTTAGGATTATTATTAACTTTTTGAAAAGTTCGTGAAGCAAAAAAATCATCTATTGTAGCATTCTCCTATCTTTCAAAACAGAGATTTATTAATAACTTTTCAGAACCTCTCTACCTATTGATTGTGAAGTCATCAAAATTATTGTAGTCGATTTAAGACCAAGCTGCATTTACACGAAAAAAAATTACATAGAACTGTTTTAAAAAGTTACAAATATTGTTAGGAAATTATATACTCCAGCTCGCGTTATGCTGAATTGCTGTGGTAAAAAAATTCTGGGGATTTAAAATCATCATCGCTACCCGAATTCATTATAAACTATGGATTCATATATTTTCATGCACTGTAGTGACTAATTACAAGGAATTGTTATGAAAACAAGAACCAATAAGCAATGAGAATATTATTATCTTGTGAAATCAATGTCTCCATAAACGGTTAGGATATGCACGAAGTCAGTTGATTTTGACAGGTGACAAGAGGAATAGAATTAGACCCAATCGAGGTATTCCTTACCCAGTCTGCCAGCGACGTTGGGCCAACGTTTCGCCAATAATGAAAAGTGTTCGTCTTTATTCAAGATGAATTTGTACGTACGTTGGCGAAACCACCACTTTGTCCGTCGGGGGTATATTGGCCCAACGTTAGTGTGTACCATTGGTGGGCACCCTCACGAGGATGAGTTCTTCCTCGCCCTCATCCCTCGCCCTCGGCCTCAATTTTTGAGGGATGAGAGCGAGTTCCTATCATAAAACTAGAGCCCTCAACAAATGAGGGCGAGGCATAGCAAAATGTGCGTACTAAAACGAGGGCGAGGGTGAGTACTAAAAACTAGTCCTCATGAAGTTCGAACAACAGTATTAAATCCCGCGAATAATTCTCGCATTTCCTCTTTGCTATGCCTTTTTGCCATAAACGAGTCTGAAGAATTAGTTCAAGATCTTAAGAATTAACTAAAGTTCAGGATTATTAGCTAAAGGTCTGAAGAATTAATTGAATGTTTGAAGGTCTTAACGTGATAGCTAGATTGCAATGCACTGGCAGTTATGCTGTACTTATGGACTCATGAAGCCGAGGGAGAGTCCTTATGATTTAGAGTAGGCCCTCACGAGTCTGAGTGCGAGTTCCAGCGCAAGGTGTCGTGAGGGTTACGGGTGAGAGCGAGTGCGACACGATTTTTTACATACTTCGTGAGGTGAGGGCGAGGGATTAAAAAATGCCCATCTATGGTGTGTACAGTGGGATGAACTAAGCTTAACACTTTACCGCTTTTGGATTGGGTATGTGCATATTTTGATTTATAAATTAACATGAGAATTTACAATTTCAAAATTTTATGTCTGGATAGCAGAAGTCCATTTAAATTTTCCTAATTTTGTATGCCATTGAAAATGTGAACAATGCTAGCTGGGGTGCATTTCCTAACTGGTTGATTTTATTCAATTCCAGTGCACTTTTTGAAGTCGTCTTGATTTTTGCTTGTTTATTCGTTTCAACGTTATTAAAAGTTATAGTGAGCTAACGTTTCAATGTATCCCTCTAATAATTATAATAGCTGCCCCTCTCTACAGTTAAAAATTAATTCGAATTGATCAAAACGTTAAATTCTAGTTTTGAAAGGCCCCGGGCCAACTGCCACGTGACCACCTGTCCCAGTGGCTCATAACCGAAAAATCGTCAGCATAAAATACAAAAACGCGATATAAAATGTGCATACTTACTACATTAAATTTTCATATGATTTCCCATGTACTTCTAAAACTCGACTACCTCCCTTCAACTTGCGAATTTGTATGTACTTTCATCGTGTGGTTTCGTTTGGACCTTAAGAATGGGACTTTCTATGGAAGTTTATGATGGGAGTTGGTATGGACCTTCATGATGGGGTTTCGTGTTTACCCTTACAATGAAACCTCATATGGATATTTATAATCGGTATCATTGCATTGATATTTATAATGGGACTTCGTAGTGACATTTAGCAAACATTTCGCTAATTTTGGGTGTTCCAAGGACATCTACACATCATGGGCCTTTTTAATGAGCTTTCGTTTGAACATTAATAAGTGAAATGAGTTTGTACCTCTAATATATGGCTTAATAACAAAGAAGTTTTGATATAATTTATGGGGTCTTAATGTATGAACTCGTAAGGCCATTTGGGAATTCTGAGTAGTGTACATATCTTTGGAGCCTTGAATACACTTATTTTGGGCGTTCTATACGTACATTAATCTTGGGAATTCTAAGTATATTGTTTAAATTTGGAGTTCCATGTTTATGTATATTTAGAGTTCCGTGTTTATTTATTGTTAGTATAAATTGTTCACAATCCACTGAAGGTGTGTCCGGTCTACTGCCGCCCCAGCAACTGCTACGCGGAGAACTGCCACAAGGAAAACTGCCACAATAAACTGTCACTTGGACATCTGCCACACTTGAATACCGCCACTTGGACAACTGCCACTTCTCCGAACAATTGCTCCTTGAATAATGTGCTGGCCCTTATTAAGGCCGTTGGTTTCAAATTGCCGACCGTTGTGCTCAATGCCCGCACGGAGCTTACAATGGATTTCCGGAGCTTACTATGCATTTCCGGAGCTTACTATGCATTTCTGGAGCTTACCATGCTTTCTTAGGGCTAGCTATGTTTTCCGGAGCTTATCATGCATTTCCGAAGCTTACTATGCATTTCTGGAGCTTACTATGCATTTCCGGAGCTTACCATGCATTTCGGAAGCTTACTATGCTTTCTTAGGGCTAGCTATATTTTTCGGCGCTTATTATGCATTTCCGGAGCTTTCTGAGGGCTATCTATGTTTTTCGGAGCTTACTATGGATTTCCAGAGCTTAGCATGGATATTAGGTTCTTTCGTATATGATTACAAGTGGCAGATGGTGATGTGGCAGTTGGTAATGTGGCAGTTGGTACATTACAAGTTTTCGCAGCGGGAGGCAATAATTATTGTGGAAGTTGTCCTTGTGGCAGTTGTCCTTGTTTGCTTGGTTGGCAGTACACATGTAACCCACTGAAGGTAATATTATATTTATAAGTTCAGCTTTAGCTGGGTCAACCCTTTTGACATTGTGCAGACCATTAATAACAGGTTTGGTATGTGTTTCTAAGATGCATTTCTTTCTTTTCACAGGATGGTGTGAATGCGTTGTTCTTGCTTTTCAAAATAATTTATCAACTCAGGTAAATTACTCTTGTAGTATGTGTTTTACCAATTGCTCTTTCCGGATCCACAACAATAAATGATTCTGGACCTTAGCTCCAGTGTTAAAGGTAGGTTAAGCTAAATGTGTAACTATAACTCTTCATTGTATAAATGTCACACTTCAGTGAATAAAACACCAGCCCCTGTTTGTCTAATACAAGAAAAACTTGTATACTGGAAAAAGCGTTTTCTTAAAATTTATTTAGGGAGCTCACAGTAGATTTATGGCGGGAGTTCTGAAAATAATTGCATTGGAAATGCTGTTTATTTATCTTGGGGATATTAATTGGGCAACAAAAGGAGCATCTACACGCATTTAACTTTGGAGTTATGGGTATCTTCATATTCGCAGTAGTGGGTGGAAATCATTTGGCTACTATGATGTACATTTTAGGAATTCTAAGTGGGTTAGTTCTGTAAGTACTGCAAGTATTCATATTCGGAACTTAATTCACCTTGAGAATCCTAATCAAAAAGTTAAGGGAGCATCTAAATACATTTAACCTGGGAGGGTACTTTCATTTTTGGAGTTTATGATGGGAATAATTCAGTAGCTATTTTATGTCTCTTTGGATTCAATGTGTTAGTTCTAGGAATTTGGATGCAGTATTGTTCGGAAGCCTAACTCGTTTTAACTTGGGAACCCTTTTAGGTTAATATTGTAGGTAGTTCTATTGCTTTAATGAATTCAATTTGGGTTAGTTCAAGGGGTACTCGGAGTACTCATATTGAGTAATTTAACTTTATTTATCCTGGGAATACTAATTTGTCAAATTAGGGAGCATGCAAACACATTTCTGGGTAAATTCATTTTAAGAGTAGGATGTGTGAACTACTTGGTAGTTATGGTGCACATTTTAGAAATTCTATGCGGGATAGTTCTACGAGTTCTGGCTGCGGTCATATTGGCAAGAATAACTAGATATAACTCTGGAACCCTAATTAGCTGATTGAGGAAGGAACTACATGAAAATTAATGGAACTCAAAACAAATTAAGTTTGGAGGTGCTGGGTAATATCAGGAGTAGTAGGCGGGAATAGTTTATAAGTTATGGTGCACATATTCCAAAATCTACGTGGCTGGTTCTAGAAGTTCTGGCTGTATGTTCTGCATTGTTATAGATGTATGACCTTTGAGTCAAGCGTGTTTATAATGTAAACTCTGGATGTTTATTGTGTAATTCTGGGTACGTGTGTGAGTTCAAAATGTTTAACTTGGGGTTTCTATAAATACGGATATTGGGAAAATTAACTTTATTTACCTCGGGATTCCTGATTTAGCGAATAAGAAGCTTCTAAATGCACCTGTCTGAGAACTTCTGAATTCTTTAATTTTGGGAGGTATTAGTGAGAATCTTTGAGTAACTACTTTCTAAATTTCGAAATTTCTGAGTGGGACTCTTCTAGTTCTAAATGCACTCATACTTGGAGGGCAATAGATTTATTTTTGGAGCCCTAAATAGTTAACAGAGAGACAATCTACTTGCAATTTACTTAAGGGCAATTATAAGTGTCATCGAGGAAGTTATGTGTCTAAATACTTAAACAAACTATTTAGTTTTGGAAATTAATAAAGTTATTCATAGAGGTAAACGGAGCATGCGGATATGAGTAACACTGAATACTAGAAGCTTGGAGTTTCAGTATACAATCACTCAGGAGTAGTGGGTGGGAATTTTTTTGGAAGTTATTTAGTACATATTTGGAAATCTATGTGGGCTGGGTCTAATATTTCTGGTTGTATGTGTTTTATTGTAATGGTTGTAATGCACTTTGAGTTTGACGCGGTTGCAATGTAAAATCTGGGTGTGTAAATTGTGAATTCTGGGTACGTGTGTGAGTTCTAGATGTTTAATTTGGGACTTGAATATGTACTGATATTAGAAAACTTAACTTTATTTACCTCGGGATTTCTGATTTAGCAAATAAGGGAGAGTCTAAAGGTACTTGATGGGAAGTTTTGGGTTTTCTAATTTTGCGAGGTATTAGTGGGAATCTTTGAGTAAATACTTTTTAAATTTTGAGATTTCTGAGTGGGATAGTTCTAAGGCTTCTAAGTGTAGTCATACTTGGGGGTACTAGAATAATTTTCGGGGATCTGATTGGGTAACTGAAGGAAGATCTACATGCAATTAACTTAAGGGCAAATAATACTGTCATCGTGGAAGTTTTGGGTATGAATACTTGGGTAAATTATTTAATGTTGGAAATTGAGCGTAGGTTATTGATAGGGGTACAGGGAGCATGCAGATTAGGGGACGACTAAATACTAAAGCTTGGAGTTTCAGGGTTCAATCATTCAGGAGTAATGGGTGGGAATAGTTGAAATTTATGTAGTACATTTTGGGAAATCTATGTGGGTTGGTTCTAGGAATTCTGGTTGTATGTGTTGCATTGTAATGCTTGTATGTACTTTGAGTGGGGCGTGTGTGCAATGTAAATTTTGGGTATTTAATTTCTGAGTTCTGGGTACGTGCCTGAGTTCTATATGTTAAATTTGGGACTTGAATATGTACTGATATTAGAAAACTTAACTTTATTTACCTCGGGATTTCTGATTTAGCAAATAAGGGAGATTCTAAAGGTACCTGATTGGAAGTTGTGGGTTTTCTAATTTTGCGAGGTATTAGTGGGAAACTTTGAGGAAATACTTTTTAAATTTTGAGATTTCTGAGTGGGATAGTTCTAAGGCTTCTAAGTGTAGTCATACTTGGGGATACTAGAATAATTTTCGGGGATCTGATTGGGCAACTGAAAGAGGATCTACATGATATTAACTTAAGGGCAAATAATACTGTCATCGTTTAAGTTTTGGGTATGCATACTTGGGTAAGTTATTTCATGTTTGAAATTAAGCGTAGGTTATTGATAGGGGTACAGGCAGCATGCAGATTAGGGGACAACATAATACTAAAGCTTGGAGTTTCAGGGTACAATCACTCAGCAGTAATGGGTGGGAAGTGTTGGAAGTTATGTAGTACATTTTATGAAATCTATGTGGGTTGGTTCTAGGAATTCTGGTTGTATGTGTTGCATGGTAATGGTTGTATTAGCTTTGAGTGGGGCGTGTGTGAAATGTAAATTTTGGGTATTTAATTTCTG
The DNA here is from genome assembly GCA_947179485.1 of Allacma fusca. NCBI lineage: Eukaryota > Metazoa > Arthropoda > Collembola > Symphypleona > Sminthuridae > Allacma > Allacma fusca. The sequence goes on from OX359249.1 coordinate 10,403,068, forward strand.
AGTTCTGGGTACGTGCCTGAGTTCTATATGTTTAATTTGGGACTTGAATATGTACTGATATTAGAAAACTTAACTTTATTTACCTCGGAATTTCTGATTTAGAAAATAGGGGAGATTCTAAAGTTACTTGATGGGAAGTTGTGGGTTTTCCAACTTTAGGAGGTATTGGTGGGAATCTTTGAGTAAATATTTTTAAAATTTTGAGATGTCTGAGTGGGATAGTTCTAAGGCTTCTAAGTGTAGTCATACTTGGGGGTACTAGAATAATTTTCGGGGATCTGATTGGGCAACTGAAGGAGGATCTACATGCAATTAACTTAAGGGCAATTAATACTGTCATCCTGGAAGTTTTGGGTATGAATACTTGGGTAGTTATTTAATGTTGGAAATTAAGCGTAGGTTATTGATAGGGATACAGGGAGCATGCAGATTAGGGGACAACTAAATACTAAAGCTTAGAGGTTCAGGGTACAAGCACTTAGCAGTAATGGGTGGGAAGTCTTGAAAGTTATGTAGTACACTTTGGGAAATATATGTGGGTTGGTTCTATTAATTCTGGTTGTACGTGTTGCATTGTAATAGTTGTATGTACTTTGAGTGGGGCGTGTGCAATGTAAATTTTGGGTATTTAGTTTCTGAGTTCTGGGTACGCGTGTGAGTTCTAAATGTTTAATTTGGGACTTAAATATGTACTGATATTCGAAAACTTCACTTTATTTACCTCGGGATTTCTGATTTAGCAAATAAGGGAGATTCTAAAGGTACTTGATGGGAAGTTGTGGGTTTTCTATTTTTGCGAGGTATTAGTGGGAATCTTTGAGTTAATATTATTAAAATTTTGAGATTTCTGAGTTGGAGTTCTAAGGGTTCTAAGTGTAGTCATACTTGGAGGGTACTAGATTAATTTTCGATGATCTGATTGGGTAACTAAAGGAGGATCTACATGTTATTAACTTGAGGGCAATTAATAGAGTCATCGTGGAAGTTTTGGGTATGAATACTTGAGTAAGTCATTTAATGTTGGAAATTAAGCGTAGGTTATTGATAGGGGTACAGGAGCATGGGGATTAGGCGAAAACTAAATACTAAAGCTGCGAGTTTCAGCGTACAATTATTCAGGAGTAATGGGTGGGAAATGTTGGAAGTAATGTAGTACATTTTGGGGAATCTATGTGGGTTGGTTCTATTCATTCTGGTTGTATGTGTTGCATTGTAATGGTTGTATGTACTTTGAGTGGGGAGTGTGTGCTATGTAAACACTGGGAATTTAATTTCTGAGTTCAAGGTACGCTCGGGATTTCTGATTTAGCAAATAAGGGAGATTCTAAAGGTACTCGATGGGAAGCTGTGGGTTTTCTAACTTTAGTAGGTATTGGTGGGAATCTAAGGAAATATTTTTGTTTTTAAATTTTGAGATTTCTGAGTGGGATAGTTCTAAAGCTTCTAAGTGTAGTCATACTTGGAGGGTACTAGATTAATTTTCGTGGATCTGATTGGGTTACTAATGGAGGATCAACATGCAATTAACTAAAGGGCAATTAATACAGTCATAGTGGAAGTTTTGGGTATGAATACTTGGGTAAGGTATTTAATGCAGAAATTAAGCGTGGGTTATTGATACGGGTACAGATGCATGCAACTTAGGGGACAACTAAATACTAAAGCTTGGAGTTTCAGAGTTCAATCATTCAGGAGTAATGGGTGGGAAAGGTTTGAAGTTATTTAGTACATTTTGTGAAATCTGTGTGGGTGGGTTCTAGGAATTCTGGTTGTATGTGTTGCATTGTAATGGTTGTATGTACTTTGAGTGAGGCGTGTGTGCAATGTAACCTCTGGGTTTTTAATTTCTGAGTTCTGGGTACGTGTGTGAGTTCTAGATGTTGCATTTGGGACTTGAATATGTACTGATATTAGAAAACTTAACATTATTTACCTCGGGATTTCTGATTTAGCAAATAAGGGAGATTCTAAAGGTACTTGATGGGAAGCTGTGGGTTTTCTAATTTTAGGAGGTATTATTGGGAATCTTTGAGTAAATATTTTTAAAATTTTGCGATACCTGAGTGGGATAGTTCTAAAGCTTCTAAGTGTAGTCATACTTGGAGGGTACTAGAATAATTTTCGGGGATCTGATTGGGTTACTAATGGAGGATCTACATGCAATTAACTAAAGGGCAATTAATACAGTCATAGTGGAAGTTTTGGGTATGAATACTTGGATAAGGTATTTCATGTTGGAAATTAAGCGTGGGTTATTGATACGGGTACAGGGAGCATGCAACTTAGGGGACAACTAAATACTAAAGCTTGGAGTTTCAGAGTTCAATCATTCAGGAGTAATGGGTGGGAATTGTTGGGAGTTATGTAGTACATTTTAGGTAATCTATGTGGGTTGGTTCTATTAATTCTGGTCGTATGTGTTGCATTGTAATTGTTGTATGCACTTAGAGTGGGGCGTGTGTGCACTGTAAACTCGGGGTATTTAATTTCTGAGTTCTGGGTACATGTGTGAGTTCTAGATGTTTCATTTGGGCTTTGAATATGTACTGATATTAGAAAAGTTAACTGTATTTACCTCGGGATTTCTGATTTAGCAAATAAGGGAGATTCTAAAGGTACTTGATGGGAAGCTGTGGGTTTTCTAACTTTAGTAGGTATTAGTGGGAATCTTTGAGGAAATATTTTTGTTTTTAAATTTTGAGATTTCTGAGTGGGATAGTTCTAAAGCTTCTAAGTGTAGTCATACTTGGAGGGTACGAGATTAATTTTCGGGGATCTGATTGGGTTACTAATGGAGGATCTACATGCAATTAACTAAGGGGCAATTAATACAGTCATAGTGGAAGTTTTGGGTATGAATACTTGGGTAAGGTATTTAATGTTGGAAATTAAGCGTGGGTTATTGATACGTGTACAGGGAGCATGCAACTTAAGGGACAACTAAATACTAAAGCTTGGAGTTTCAGAGTTCAATCATTCAGGAGTAATGGGTGGGAATTGTTGGAAGTTATGTAGTACATTTTAGGTAATCTATGTGGGTTGGTTCTATTAATTCTGGTCGTATGTGTTGCATTGTAATGGTTGTATGTACTTTGAGTGGGGCGTGTGTGCAATGTAACCTCTGGGTTTTTAATTTCTGAGTTCTGGGTACGTGTGTGAGTTCTAGATGTTTCATTTGGGACTTGAATATGTACTGATATTAGAAAACTTTACATTATTTACCTCGGGATTTCTGATTTAGCAAATAAGGGAGATTCTAAAGGTACTTGATGGGAAGCTGTGGGTTTTCTAATTTTAGGAGGTATTATTGGGAATCTTTGAGTAAATATTTTTAAAATTTTGCGATGTCTGAGTGGGATAGTTCTAAAGCTTCTAAGTGTAGTCATACTTGGAGGGTACGAGATTAATTTTCGGGGATCTGATTGGGTTACTAATGGAGGATCTACATGCAATTAACTAAGGGGCAATTAATACAGTCATAGTGGAAGTTTTGGGTATGAATACTTGGGTAAGGTATTTAATGCTGGAAATTAAGCGTGGGTTATTGATACGTGTACAGGGAGCATGCAACTTAAGGGACAACTAAATACTAAAGCTTGGAGTTTCAGAGTTCAATCATTCAGGAGTAATGGGTGGGAATTGTTGGAAGTTATGTAGTACATTTTGGGGAATCTATGTGGGTTGGTTCTATTAATTCTGGTTGTATGTGTTGCATTGTAATGGTTGTATGTACTTTGAGTGGGGCGTGTGTGCAATGTAAACTCTGGGTATTTAATTTCTGAGTTTTGGGTACGTATGTTAGTTCTAGATGTTTCATTTGGGACTTGAATATGTACTGATATTAGAAAACTTTACATTATTTACCTCGGGATTTCTGATTTAGCAAATAAGGGAGATTCTAAGGGTACTTGATGGGAAGCTGTGGGTTTTCTAATTTTAGGAGGTATAAGTGAGAATCTTTGAGGAAATATTTTTAAAATTTTGAGATTTCTGAGTGGGAGTTCTAAGGGTTCAAATATTTGTCATACTTGGAGGGTACTAGATTAATTTTCGGGGATCTGATTGGGTTACTATTGTAGGATCTACATGCAATTAACTAAGGGGCAATTAATACAGTCATAGTGGAAGTTTTGGGTATGAATACTTGGGTAAGGTATTCAATGTTGGAAATTAAGCGTGGGCTATTAATACGTGTACAGGGAGCATGCAACTTATGGGACAACTAAATACTAAAGCTTAGAGTTTCAGAGTTCAATCATTCAGGAGTAATGGGTGGGAATTGTTTGAAGTTATGTAGTACATTTTGGGAAATCTGTGTGGGTGGGTTCTATTAATTCTGGTTGTATGTGTTGCATTGTAATGGTTGTATGTACTTTGAGTGGGGCGTGTGTGCAATGTAAACTCTGGGTATTTAATTTCTGAGTTCTGGGTACGTATGTTAGTTCTAGATGTTTAATTTGGGACTTGAATATGTACTGATATTAGAAAACTTTACATTATTTACCTCGGGATTTCTGATTTAGCAAATAAGGGAGATTCTAAGGGTACTTGATGGGAAGCTGTGGGTTTTCTAATTTTAGGAGGTATAAGTGAGAATCTTTGAGGAAATATTTTTAAAATTTTGAGATTTCTGAGTGGGAGTTCTAAGGGTTCAAATATTTGTCATACTTGGAGGGTACTAGATTAATTTTCGGGGATCTGATTGGGTTACTATTGTAGGATCTACATGCAATTAACTAAGGGGCAATTAATACAGTCATAGTGGAAGTTTTGGGTATGAATACTTGGGTAAGGTATTCAATGTTGGAAATTAAGCGTGGGCTATTAATACGTGTACAGGGAGCATGCAACTTATGGGACAACTAAATACTAAAGCTTAGAGTTTCAGAGTTCAATCATTCAGGAGTAATGGGTGGGAATTGTTTGAAGTTATGTAGTACATTTTGGGAAATCTGTGTGGGTGGGTTCTATTAATTCTGGTTGTATGTGTTGCATTGTAATGGTTGTATGTACTTTGAGTGGGGCGTGTGTGCAATGTAAACTCTGGGTATTTAATTTCTGAGTTCTTTGTACGTATGTTAGTTCTAGATGTTTCATTTGGGACTTGAATATGTACTGATATTAGAAAACTTTACATTATTTACCTCGGGATTTCTGATTTAGCAAATAAGGGAGATTCTAAAGGTACTTGATGGGAAGCTGTGGGTTTTCTAATTTTAGGAGGTATTATTGGGAATCTTTGAGTAAATATTTTTAAAATTTTGCGATGTCTGAGTGGGATAGTTCTAAAGCTTCTAAGTGTAGTCATACTTGGAGGGTACGAGATTAATTTTCGGGGATCTGATTGGGTTACTAATGGAGGATCTACATGCAATTAACTAAGGGGCAATTAATACAGTCATAGTGGAAGTTTTGGGTATGAATACTTGGGTAAGGTATTTAATGTTGGAAATTAAGCGTGGGTTATTGATACGTGTACAGGGAGCATGCAACTTAAGGGACAACTAAATACTAAAGCTTGGAGTTTCAGAGTTCAATCATTCAGGAGTAATGGGTGGGAATTGTTGGAAGTTATGTAGTACATTTTGGGGAATCTATGTGGGTTGGTTCTATTAATTCTGGTTGTATGTGTTGCATTGTAATGGTTGTATGTACTTTGAGTGGGGCGTGTGTGCAATGTAAACTCTGGGTATTTAATTTCTGAGTTTTGGGTACGTATGTTAGTTCTAGATGTTTCATTTGGGACTTGAATATGTACTGATATTAGAAAACTTTACATTATTTACCTCGGGATTTCTGATTTAGCAAATAAGGGAGATTCTAAGGGTACTTGATGGGAAGCTGTGGGTTTTCTAATTTTAGGAGGTATAAGTGAGAATCTTTGAGGAAATATTTTTAAAATTTTGAGATTTCTGAGTGGGAGTTCTAAGGGTTCAAATATTTGTCATACTTGGAGGGTACTAGATTAATTTTCGGGGATCTGATTGGGTTACTATTGTAGGATCTACATGCAATTAACTAAGGGGCAATTAATACAGTCATAGTGGAAGTTTTGGGTATGAATACTTGGGTAAGGTATTCAATGTTGGAAATTAAGCGTGGGCTATTAATACGTGTACAGGGAGCATGCAACTTATGGGACAACTAAATACTAAAGCTTAGAGTTTCAGAGTTCAATCATTCAGGAGTAATGGGTGGGAATTGTTTGAAGTTATGTAGTACATTTTGGGAAATCTGTGTGGGTGGGTTCTATTAATTCTGGTTGTATGTGTTGCATTGTAATGGTTGTATGTACTTTGAGTGGGGCGTGTGTGCAATGTAAACTCTGGGTATTTAATTTCTGAGTTCTGGGTACGTATGTTAGTTCTAGATGTTTAATTTGGGACTTGAATATGTACTGATATTAGAAAAGTTAACTTTATTCACCTCCGGATTTCTGATTTAGCAAATAAGGGAGATTCTAAAGGTACTTGATGGGAAGTTGTGGGTTTTCTAACTTTAGGAGGTATAAGTAGGAATCTTTGAGGAAATATTTTTAAAATTTTGAGATTTCTGAGTGGGAGTTCTAAGGGTTCAAATATTTGTCATACTTGGAGGGTACTAGATTAATTTTCGGGGATCTAATTGGGTAACTAAGGGAGGATCTACATGCAATTAACTAAAGAGCAATTAATACAGTCATAGTGGAAGTTTTGGGTATGACTACTTGGGTAAGGTATTTAATGTTGGAAATTAAGCGTCGGCTATTAATACGTGTACAGGGAGCATGCAACTTATGGGACAACTAAATACTAAAGCTTAGAGTTTCAGAGTTCAATCATTCAGGAGTAATGGGTGGGAAATGTTGGAAGTTATGTAGTACATTTTGGGAAATCTAGGCGTGTTGGTTCTGGAAATTCTGTTTGTTTGTGTTGCATTGTAATGGTTGTATGTACTTTGAGTGGGGCGTGTGTGCAATGTAAACTCTGGGTATTTAATTTCTGAGTTCTGGGTACGTGTGTGAGTTCTAGATGTTTAATTTGGGACTGGAAAATGTACTGATATTAGAAAACCTAACTTTATTTACCTCGGGATTTCTGATTAGCAAACAAGGGAGATTCTAAAGGTACTTGATGGGAAGCTTTGGGTTTTCTAACTATAGGAGGTATTAGTGGGAACCTTTGAGGAAATATTTTTAAAATTTTGCGATGTCTGAGTGGGATAGTTCTAAGGCTTCTAAGTGTAGTCATACTTGGGGGGTACTAGATTAATTTTCGGGGATCTGATTGGGTTACTATTGGAGGATCTACATGCAATTAACTAAGGGGCAATTCATACAGTCATAGTGAAAGTTTTGGGTATGAATACTTGGGTAAGGTATTCAATGTTGGAAATTAAGCGTGGGCTATTAATACGTGTACAGGGAGCATGCAACTTATGGGACAACTAAATACTAAAGCTTAGAGTTTCAGAGTTCAATCATTCAGAAGTAATGGGTGGGAATTGTTTGAAGTTATGTAGTACATTTTGAGAAATCTGTGTGGGTGGGTTCTAGGAATTCTGGTTGTATGTGTTGCATTGTAATGGTTGTATGTACTTTGAGTTGGGCGTGTGTGCAATGTTACCTCAGGGTTTTTAATTTCTGAGTTCTGGGTACGTGTGTGAGTTCTAGATGTTTAATTTGGGACTTGAATATGTACCGATATTAGAAAACTTAACTTTATTTACCTCGGGATTTCTGATTAAGCAAATAAGGGAGATTCTAAAGGTACTTGATGGGAAGCTGTGGGTTTTCTAACTTAAGAAGGTATTAGTGGGAATCTTTGAAGAAATATTTTTAAAATTTTGAGATTTCTGAGTGAAATAGTTCTAAGGCTTCTAAGTGAAGTCATACTTGGAGGGTACTAGATTAATTTTCGGGGATCTGATTGGGTTACTAGTGGAGGATCTACATGAAATTAACTAAAGGGCAATTAATACAGTCATAGTGGAAGTTTTTGGTATGAATACTTGGGTAAGGTATTTAATGTTGGAAATTAATCGTGGGTTATTGATACGTGTACAGGGAGCATGCAACTTAGGGGACAACTAAATACTAAAGCTTGGAGTTTCAGAGTTCAATCATTCAGGAGTAATGGGTGGGAATTGTTTGAAGTTATGTAGTAAAGTTTGGGGAATCTATGTGGGTTGCTTCTATTAATTCTGGTTGTATGTGTTGCATTGTAATGGTTGTATGTACTTTGAGTGGGGCGTGTGTGCAATGTAAACTCTGCGTATTTAATTTCTGAGTTCTGGGTACGTATGTTAGTTCTAGATGTTTAATTTGGGACTTGAATATGTACTGATATTAGAAAAGTTAACTTTATTCACCTCCGGATTTCTGATTTAGCAAATAAGGGAGATTCTAAAGGTACTTGATGGGAAGTTGTGGGTTTTCTAACTTTAGGAGGTATAAGTGGGAATCTTTGAGGAAATATTTTTAAAATTTTGAGATTTCTGAGTGGGAGTTCTAAGGGTTCAAATATTTGTCATACTTGGAGGGTACTAGATTAATTTTCGGGGATCTAATTGGGTAACTAAGGGAGGATCTACATGCAATTAACTAAAGAGCAATTAATACAGTCATAGTGGAAGTTTTGGGTATGACTACTTGGGTAAGGTATTTAATGTTGGAAATTAAGCGTCGGCTATTAATACGTGTACAGGGAGCATGCAACTTATGGGACAACTAAATACTAAAGCTTAGAGTTTCAGAGTTCAATCATTCAGGAGTAATGGGTGGGAATTGTTGGAAGCTATGTAGTAAATTTTGGGAAATCTATGTGGGTGGGTTCTAGGAATTCTGGTTGTATGTGTTGCATTGTAACGGTTGTATGTACTTTGAGTGGGGCGTGTGTGCAATGTAAACTCTGGGTATTTAATTTCTGAGTTCTGGCTACATGTGTGAGTTCTAGATGTTTAATTTTGGCCTTGAATATGTACTGATATTAGAAAACACAACTTTATTCATCTCGGGATTTCTGATTTAGCAAATAAGGGAGATTCTAAAGGTACTTGATGGGAAGCTGTGGGTTTTCTAACTTTAGGAGGTATTAGTGGGAATCTTTGAGGAAATATTTTTAAAATTTTGAGATTTCTGAGTTGGATAGTTTTAGGGCTTTTAAGTGTAGTCATACATGGAGGGTACTAGATTAATTTTCGGGGATCTGCTTGGGTTACTAATGGAGGATCTACATGCAATTAACTAAAGGGCAATTAATACAGTCATAGTGGAAGTTTTGGGTATGAATACTTGGGTAAGGTATTTAATGTTGGAAATTAAGCGTGGGTAATTGATACGGGTACAGGGAGCATGCAACTTAGGGGACAACTAAATACTAAAGCTTGGAGTTTCAGAGTTCAATCAATCAGGAGTAATGGGTGGGAATTGTTGGAAGTTATGTAGTACATTTTGGGGAATCTATGTGGGTTGGTTCTATTAATTCTGGTTGTATGTGTTGCATTGTAATGGTTGTATGTACTTTGAGTGGGGCGTGTGTGCAATGTAAACTCTGGGTATTTAATTTCTGAGTTCTGGGTACATGTGTGAGTTCTAGATGTTTAATTTGGGACTTGAATATGTACTGATATTAGAAAACTTAACTTTATTCATCTCGGGATTTCTGATTTAGCAAATAAGGGAGATTCTAAAGGTACTTGATGGGAAGCTGTGGGTTTTCTAACTTTAGGAGATATTAGTGGGAATCTTTGAGTAAATATTTTTAAAATTTTGCGATGTTTGAGTGGGATTGTTCTAAAGCTTCTAAGTGTAGTCACACTTGGAGGGTACGAGATTAATTTTCAGGAATCTGATTGGGTTACTAATAGAGGATCTACATGCAATTAACTAAAGGGTAATTAATACAGTCATAGTGGAAGTTTTGGGTATGATTACTTGGGTAAGGTATTTTATGTTGGAAATTAAGCGTGGGTTATTGATACGGGTACTGCGAGCATGCAACTTAGGGGACAACTAAATACTAAAGCTTGGAGTTTCAGAGTTCAATCATTCAGGAGTAATGGTTGGGAATTGTTTGAAGTTATGTCGTACATTTTGGGAAATCTGTGTGGGTGGGTTCTAGGAATTATGGTTGTATGTGTTGCATTGTAATGGTTGTATGTACTTTGAGTGGGGCGTGTGTGCAATGTAACCTCTGGGTTTTTAATTTCTGAGTTCTGGGTATGTGTGTGAGTTCTAGATGTTTCATTTGGGACTTGAATATGTACTGATATTAGAAAACTTAACATTATTTACCTCGGGATTTCTGATTTAGCAAATAAGGGAGATTCTAAAGGTACTTGATGGGAAGCTGTGTGTTTTCTAACTTTAGGAGGTATTAGTGGGAATCTTTGAGGAAATATTGTTAAAATTTTGAGATTTCTGAGTGGGATAGTTGTAGGGCTTCTAAGTGTAGTCATACTTGGAGGGTACTAGATTAATTTTCGGGGATCTGATTGGGTTACTAATGGAGGATCTACATGCAATTAACTAAAGGGCAATTAATACAGTCATAGTGGAAGTTTTGGGTATGAATACTTGGGTAAGGTATTTAATGTTGGAAATTAAGCGTGGGTTATTGATACGGGTACAGGGAGCATGCAACTTAGGGGACAACTAAATACTAAAGCTTGGAGTTTCAGAGTTCAATCATTCAGGAGTAATGGGTGGGAATTGTTGGAAGTTATGTAGTACATTTTGGAGAATCTATGTGGGTTGGTTCTATTAATTCTGGTTGTATGTGTTGCATTGTAATGGTTGTATGTACTTTGAGTGGGGCGTGTGTGCAATGTAAACTCTGGGTATTTAATTTCTGAGTTCTGGCTACATGTGTGAGTTCTAGATGTTTAATTTTGGCCTTGAATATGTACTGATATTAGAAAACACAACTTTATTCATCTCGGGATTTCTGATTTAGCAAATAAGGGAGATTCTAAAGGTACTTGATGGGAAGCTGTGGGTTTTCTAACTTTAGGAGGTATTAGTGGGAATCTTTGAGGAAATATTTTTAAAATTTTGAGATTTCTGAGTTGGATAGTTTTAGGGCTTTTAAGTGTAGTCATACATGGAGGGTACTAGATTAATTTTCGGGGATCTGCTTGGGTTACTAATGGAGGATCTACATGCAATTAACTAAAGGGCAATTAATACAGTCATAGTGGAAGTTTTGGGTATGAATACTTGGGTAAGGTATTTAATGTTGGAAATTAAGCGTGGGTTATTGATACGGGTACAGGGAGCATGCAACTTAGGGGACAACTAAATACTAAAGCTTGGAGTTTCAGAGTTCAATCATTCAGGAGTAATGGGTGGGAATTGTTTGAAGTTATGTAGTAAAGTTTGGGGAATCTATGTGGGTTGCTTCTATTAATTCTGGTTGTATGTGTTGCATTGTAATGGTTGTATGTACTTTGAGTGGGGCGTGTGTGCAATGTAAACTCTGCGTATTTAATTTCTGAGTTCTGGGTACGTATGTTAGTTCTAGATGTTTAATTTGGGACTTGAATATGTACTGATATTAGAAAAGTTAACTTTATTCACCTCCGGATTTCTGATTTAGCAAATAAGGGAGATTCTAAAGGTACTTGATGGGAAGTTGTGGGTTTTCTAACTTTAGGAGGTATAAGTGGGAATCTTTGAGGAAATATTTTTAAAATTTTGAGATTTCTGAGTGGGAGTTCTAAGGGTTCAAATATTTGTCATACTTGGAGGGTACTAGATTAATTTTCGGGGATCTAATTGGGTAACTAAGGGAGGATCTACATGCAATTAACTAAAGAGCAATTAATACAGTCATAGTGGAAGTTTTGGGTATGACTACTTGGGTAAGGTATTTAATGTTGGAAATTAAGCGTCGGCTATTAATACGTGTACAGGGAGCATGCAACTTATGGGACAACTAAATACTAAAGCTTAGAGTTTCAGAGTTCAATCATTCAGGAGTAATGGGTGGGAATTGTTGGAAGCTATGTAGTAAATTTTGGGAAATCTATGTGGGTGGGTTCTAGGAATTCTGGTTGTATGTGTTGCATTGTAACGGTTGTATGTACTTTGAGTGGGGCGTGTGTGCAATGTAAACTCTGGGTATTTAATTTCTGAGTTCTGGCTACATGTGTGAGTTCTAGATGTTTAATTTTGGCCTTGAATATGTACTGATATTAGAAAACACAACTTTATTCATCTCGGGATTTCTGATTTAGCAAATAAGGGAGATTCTAAAGGTACTTGATGGGAAGCTGTGGGTTTTCTAACTTTAGGAGGTATTAGTGGGAATCTTTGAGGAAATATTTTTAAAATTTTGAGATTTCTGAGTTGGATAGTTTTAGGGCTTTTAAGTGTAGTCATACATGGAGGGTACTAGATTAATTTTCGGGGATCTGCTTGGGTTACTAATGGAGGATCTACATGCAATTAACTAAAGGGCAATTAATACAGTCATAGTGGAAGTTTTGGGTATGAATACTTGGGTAAGGTATTTAATGTTGGAAATTAAGCGTGGGTAATTGATACGGGTACAGGGAGCATGCAACTTAGGGGACAACTAAATACTAAAGCTTGGAGTTTCAGAGTTCAATCAATCAGGAGTAATGGGTGGGAATTGTTGGAAGTTATGTAGTACATTTTGGGGAATCTATGTGGGTTGGTTCTATTAATTCTGGTTGTATGTGTTGCATTGTAATGGTTGTATGTACTTTGAGTGGGGCGTGTGTGCAATGTAAACTCTGGGTATTTAATTTCTGAGTTCTGGGTACATGTGTGAGTTCTAGATGTTTAATTTGGGACTTGAATATGTACTGATATTAGAAAACTTAACTTTATTCATCTCGGGATTTCTGATTTAGCAAATAAGGGAGATTCTAAAGGTACTTGATGGGAAGCTGTGGGTTTTCTAACTTTAGGAGATATTAGTGGGAATCTTTGAGTAAATATTTTTAAAATTTTGCGATGTTTGAGTGGGATTGTTCTAAAGCTTCTAAGTGTAGTCACACTTGGAGGGTACGAGATTAATTTTCAGGAATCTGATTGGGTTACTAATAGAGGATCTACATGCAATTAACTAAAGGGTAATTAATACAGTCATAGTGGAAGTTTTGGGTATGATTACTTGGGTAAGGTATTTTATGTTGGAAATTAAGCGTGGGTTATTGATACGGGTACTGCGAGCATGCAACTTAGGGGACAACTAAATACTAAAGCTTGGAGTTTCAGAGTTCAATCATTCAGGAGTAATGGTTGGGAATTGTTTGAAGTTATGTCGTACATTTTGGGAAATCTGTGTGGGTGGGTTCTAGGAATTATGGTTGTATGTGTTGCATTGTAATGGTTGTATGTACTTTGAGTGGGGCGTGTGTGCAATGTAACCTCTGGGTTTTTAATTTCTGAGTTCTGGGTATGTGTGTGAGTTCTAGATGTTTCATTTGGGACTTGAATATGTACTGATATTAGAAAACTTAACATTATTTACCTCGGGATTTCTGATTTAGCAAATAAGGGAGATTCTAAAGGTACTTGATGGGAAGCTGTGTGTTTTCTAACTTTAGGAGGTATTAGTGGGAATCTTTGAGGAAATATTGTTAAAATTTTGAGATTTCTGAGTGGGATAGTTGTAGGGCTTCTAAGTGTAGTCATACTTGGAGGGTACTAGATTAATTTTCGGGGATCTGATTGGGTTACTAATGGAGGATCTACATGCAATTAACTAAAGGGCAATTAATACAGTCATAGTGGAAGTTTTGGGTATGAATACTTGGGTAAGGTATTTAATGTTGGAAATTAAGCGTGGGTTATTGATACGGGTACAGGGAGCATGCAACTTAGGGGACAACTAAATACTAAAGCTTGGAGTTTCAGAGTTCAATCATTCAGGAGTAATGGGTGGGAATTGTTGGAAGTTATGTAGTACATTTTGGAGAATCTATGTGGGTTGGTTCTATTAATTCTGGTTGTATGTGTTGCATTGTAATGGTTGTATGTACTTTGAGTGGGGCGTGTGTGCAATGTAAACTCTGGGTATTTAATTTCTGAGTTCTGGCTACATGTGTGAGTTCTAGATGTTTAATTTTGGCCTTGAATATGTACTGATATTAGAAAACACAACTTTATTCATCTCGGGATTTCTGATTTAGCAAATAAGGGAGATTCTAAAGGTACTTGATGGGAAGCTGTGGGTTTTCTAACTTTAGGAGGTATTAGTGGGAATCTTTGAGGAAATATTTTTAAAATTTTGAGATTTCTGAGTTGGATAGTTTTAGGGCTTTTAAGTGTAGTCATACATGGAGGGTACTAGATTAATTTTCGGGGATCTGCTTGGGTTACTAATGGAGGATCTACATGCAATTAACTAAAGGGCAATTAATACAGTCATAGTGGAAGTTTTGGGTATGAATACTTGGGTAAGGTATTTAATGTTGGAAATTAAGCGTGGGTTATTGATACGGGTACAGGGAGCATGCAACTTAGGGGACAACTAAATACTAAAGCTTGGAGTTTCAGAGTTCAATCATTCAGGAGTAATGGGTGGGAATTGTTGGAAGTTATGTAGTACATTTTGGGGAATCTATGTGGGTTGGTTCTATTAATTCTGGTTGTATGTGTTGCATTGTAATGGTTGTATGTACTTTGAGAGGGGCGTGTGCGCAATGTAAACTCTGGGTATTTAATTTCTGAGTTCTGGGTACATGTGTGAGTTCTAGATGTTTAATTTGGGACTTGAATATGTACTGATATTAAAAAACTTAACTTTATTCATCTCGGGATTTCTGATTTAGCAAATAAGGGAGATTCTAAAGGTACTTGATGGGAAGCTGTGGGTTTTCTAACTTTAGGAGGTATTAGTGGCAATCTTTGAGGAAATATTTTTAAAATTTTGCGATTTCTGAGTGGGATAGTTCTAGGGCTTCTAAGTGTAGTCATACTTGGAGGGTACTAGATTAATTTTCGGGGATCTGATTGGGTTACTAATGGAGGATCTACATGCAATTAACTAAAGGGCAATTAATACAGTCATAGTGGAAGTTTTGGGTATGAATACTTGGGTAAGGTATTTAATGTTGGAAATTAAGCGTGGGTTATTGATACGGGTACAGGGAGCATGCAACTTAGGGGACAACTAAATACTAAAGCTTGGAGTTTCAGAGTTCAATCATTCAGGAGTAATGGGTGGGAATTGTTGGAAGTTATGTAGTACATTTTGGGGAATCTATGTGGGTTGGTTTTATTAATTCTGGTTGTATGTGTTGCATTGTAATGGTTGTATGTACTTTGAGTGGGGCGTGTGTGCAATGTAAACTCTGGGTATTTAATTTCTGAGTTCTGGGTACATGTGTGAGTTCTAGATGTTTAATTTGGGACTTGAATATGTACTGATATTAGAAAACTTAACTTTATTCATCTCGGGATTTCTGATTTAGCAAATAAGGGAGATTCTAAAGGTACTTGATGGAAAGCTGTGGGTTTTCTAACTTTAGGAGGTATTAGTGGGAATCTTTGAGGAAATATTTTTCAAATTTTGAGATTTCTGAGTGGGATAGTTCTAGGGCTTCTAAGTGTAGTCATACTTGGAGGGTACTAGATTAATTTTCGGGGATCTGATTGGGTTACTAATGGAGGATCTACATGCAATTAACCAAAGGGCAATTAATACAGTCATAGTGGAAGTTTTGGGTATGAATACTTGGGTAAGGTATTTAATGTTGGAAATTAAGCGTGGGTTATTGATACGGGTACAGGGAGCATGCAACTTAGGGGACAACTAAATACTAAAGCTTGGAGTTTCAGAGTTCAATCATTCAGGAGTAATGGGTGGGAATTGTTGGAAGTTATGTAGTACATTTTGGGGAATCTATGTGGGTTGGTTCTATTAATTCTGGTTGTATGTGTTGCATTGTAATGGTTGTATGTACTTTGAGTGGGGCGTGTGTGCAATGTAAACTCTGGGTATTTAATTTCTGAGTTCTGGGTACATGTGTGAGTTCTAGATGTTTAATTTGGGACTTGAATATGTACTGATATTAAAAAACTTAACTTTATTCATCTCGGGATTTCTGATTTAGCAAATAAGGGAGATTCTAAAGGTACTTGATGGGAAGCTGTGGGTTTTCTAACTTTAGGAGGTATTAGTGGGAATCTTTGAGGAAATATTTTTAAAATTTTGAGATTTCTGAGTGGGATAGTTCTAGGGCTTCTAAGTGTAGTCATACTTGGAGGGTACTAGATTAATTTTCGGGGATCTGATTGGGTTACTAATGGAGGATCTACATGCAATTAACTAAAGGGCAATTAATACAGTCATAGTGGAAGTTTTGGGTATGAATACTTGGGTAAGGTATTTAATGTTGGAAATTAAGCGTGGGTTATTGATACGGGTACAGGGAGCATGCAACTTAGGGGACAACTAAATACTAAAGCTTGGAGTTTCAGAGTTCAATCATTCAGGAGTAATGGGTGGGAATTGTTGGAAGTTATGTAGTACATTTTGGGGAATCTATGTGGGTTGGTTCTATTAATTCTGGTTGTATGTGTTGCATTGTAATGGTTGTATGTACTTTGAGTGGGGCGTGTGTGCAATGTAAACTCTGGGTATTTAATTTCTGAGTTCTGGGTACATGTGTGAGTTCTAGATGTTAAATTTTGGCCTTGAATATGTACTGATATTAGAAAACTTAACTTTATTCATCTCGGGATTTCTGATTTAGCAAATAAGGGAGATTCTAAAGGTACTTGATGGGAAGCTGTGGGTTTTCTAACTTTAGGAGGTATTAGTGGGAATCTTTGAGGAAATATTTTTAAAATTTTGAGATTTCTGAGTGGGATAGTTCTAGGGCTTCTAAGTGTAGTCATACTTGGAGGGTACTAGATTAATTTTCGGGGATCTGATTGGGTTACTAATGGAGGATCTACATGCAATTAACTAAAGGGCAATTAATACAGTCATAGTGGAAGTTTTGGGTATGAGTACTTGGGTAAGGTATTTAATGTTGGAAATTAAGCGAGGGTTATTGATACGGGTACAGGGAGCATGCAACTTAGGGGACAACTAAATACTAAAGCTTGGAGTTTCAGAGTTCAATCATTCAGGAGTAATGGGTGGGAATTGTTGGAAGTTATGTAGTACATTTTGGGGAATCTATGTGGGTTGGTTCTATTAATTCTGGTTGTATGTGTTGCATTGTAATGGTTGTATGTACTTTGAGTGGGGCGTGTGTGCAATGTAAACTCTGGGTATTTAATTTCTGAGTTCTGGGTACATGTGTGAGTTCTAGATGTTTAATTTGGGACTTGAATATGTACTGATATTAGAAAACTTAACTTTATTCATCTCGGGATTTCTGATTTAGCAAATAAGGGAGATTCTAAAGGTACTTGATGGGAAGCTGTGGGTTTTCTAACTTTAGGAGGTATTAGTGGGAATCTTTGAGGAAATATTTTTAAAATTTTGAGATTTCTGAGTGGGATAGTTCTAGGGCTTTTAAGTGTAGTCATACTTGGAGGGTACTAGATTAATTTTCGGGGATCTGATTCGGTTACTTATGAAGGATCTACGTGCAATTAACTAACGGGCAATTGATACAGTCATAGTGGAAGTTTTGGGTATGAATGCTTGGGTAAGGTATTTAATGTTGGAAATTAAGCGTGGGTTATTGATACGGGTACAGGGAGCATGCAACTTAGGGGACAACTAAATACTAAAGCTTGGAGTTTCAGAGTTCAATCATTCAGGAGTAATGGGTGGGAATTGTTGGAAGTTATGTAGTACATTTTGGGGAATCTATGTGGGTTGGTTCCATTAATTCTGGTTGTATGTGTTCATTGTAATGGTTGAATGTACTTTGAGTGGGGCGTGTGTGCAATGTAAGCTCTGGGTATTTAATTTCTGAGTTCTGGGTACATGTGTGAGTTCTAGATGTTTAATTTGGGACTTGAATATGTACTGATATTAGAAAACTTAACTTTATTCATCTCGGGATTTCTGATTTAGCAAATAAGGGAGATTCTAAAGGTACTTGATGGGAAGCTGTGGGTTTTCTAACTTTAGGAGGTATTAGTGGGAATCTTTGAGGAAATATTTTTAAAATTTTGAGATTTCTGAGTGCGATAGTTCTAGGGCTTCTAAGTGTAGTCATACTTGGAGGGTGCTAGATTAATTTTCGGGGATCTGAATGAGGAACTAATGGAGGATCTACATGCAATTAACTAAAGGGCAATTAATACAGTCATAGTGGAAGTTTTGGGTATGAATACTTGGGTAAGGTATTTAATGTTGGAAATTAAGCGTGGGTTATTGATACGGGTACAGATGCATGCAACTTAGGGGACAACTAAATACTAAAGCTTGGAGTTTCAGAGTTCAATCATTCAGGAGTAATATGTGGGAATTGTTGGAAGTTATGTAGTACATTTTGGGGAATCTATGTGGGTTGGTTCTATTAATTCTGGTTGTATGTGTTGCATTGTAATGGTTGTATGTACTTTGAGTGGGGCGTGTGTGCAATGTAAACTCTGGGTATTTAATTTCTGAGTTCTGGGTACATGTATGAGTTCTAGATGTTTAATTTAGGACTTGAATATGTACTGATATTAGAAAACTTAACTTTATTCATCTCGGGATTTCTGATTTAGCAAATAAGGGCGATTCTAAAGGTACTTGATGGGAAGCTGTGGGTTTTCTAACTTTAGGAGGTATTCGTGGGAATCTTTGAGGAAATATTTTTAAAATTTTGAGATTTCTGAGTGGGATAGTTCTAGGGCTCCTAAGTGTAGTCATACTTGGAGGGTACTAGATTAATTTTCGGGGATCTGATTGGGTTACTAATGGAGGATCTACATGCAATTAACTAAATGCCAATTAATGCAGTCATAGTGGAAGTTTTGGGTATGAATACTTGGGTAAGGTATTTAATGTTGGAAATTAAGCGTGGGTTATTGATACGGGTACAGGGAGCATGCAACTTAGGGGACAACTAAATACTAAAGCTTGGAGTTTCAGAGTTCAATCATTCAGGAGTAATGGGTGGGAATTGTTGGAAGTTATGTAGTACATTTTGGGGAATCTATGTGGGTTGGTTCTATTAATTCTGGTTGTATGTGTTGCATTGTAATGGTTGTATGTACTTTGAGTGGGGCGTGTGTGCAATGTAAGCTCTGGGTATTTAATTTCTGAGTTCTGGGTACATGTGTGAGTTCTAGATGTTTAATTTGGGACTTGAATATGTACTGATATTAGAAAACTTAACTTTATTCATCTCGGGATTTCTGATTTAGCAAATAAGGGAGATTCTAAAGGTACTTGATGGGAAGCTGTGGGTTTTCTAACTTTAGGAGGTATTAGTGGGAATCTTTGAGGAAATATTTTTAAAATTTTGAGATTTCTGAGTGGGATAGTTCTAGGGCTTCTAAGTGTAGTCATACTTGGAGGGTACTAGATTAATTTTCGGGGATCTGATTGGGTTACTAATGGAGGATCTTAACTAACGGGCAATTAATACAGTCATAGTGGAAGTTTTGGGTATGAATACTTGGGTAAGGTATTTAATGTTGGAAATTAAGCGTGGGTTATTGATACGGGTACAGGGAGCATGCAACTTAGGGGACAACTAAATACTAAAGCTTGGAGTTTCAGAGTTCAATCATTCAGGAGTAATGGGTGGGAATTGTTGGAAGTTATGTAGTACATTTTGGGGAATCTATGTGGGTTGGTTCTATTAATTCTGGTTGTATGTGTTGCATTGTAATGGTTGTATGTACTTTGAGTGGGGCGTGTGTGCAATGTAAACTCTGGGTATTTAATTTCTGAGTTCTGGGTACATGTGTGAGTTCTAGATGTTTAATTTGGGACTTGAATATGTACTGATATTAGAAAACTTAACTTTATTCATCTCGGGATTTCTGATTTAGCAAATAAGGGAGATTCTAAAGGTACTTGATGGGAAGCTGTGGGTTTTCTAACTTTAGGAGGTATTAGTGGGAATCTTTGAGGAAATATTTTTAAAATTTTGAGATTTCTGAGTGGGATAGTTCTAGGGCTTCTAAGTGTAGTCATACTTGGAGGGTACTAGATTAATTTTCGGGGATCTGATTGGGTTACTAATGGAGGATCTACATGCAATTAACTAAAGGGCAATTAATACAGTCATAGTGGAAGTTTTGGGTATGAATACTTGGGTAAGGTATTTAATGTTGGAAATTAAGCGTGGGTTATTGATACGGGTACAGGGAGCATGCAACTTAGGGGACAACTAAATACTAAAGCTTGCAGTTTCAGAGTTCAATCATTCAGGAGTAATGGGTGGGAATTGTTGGAAGTTATGTAGTACATTTTGGGGAATCTATGTGGGTTGGTTCTATTAATTCTGGTTGTATGTGTTCATTGTAATGGTTGTATGTACTTTGAGTGGGGCGTGTGTGCAATGTAAACTCTGGGTATTTAATTTCTGAGTTCTGGGTACATGTGTGAGTTCTAGATGTTTAATTTGGGACTTGAATATGTACTGATATTAGAAAACTTAACTTTATTCATCTCGGGATTTCTGATTTAGCAAATAAGGGAGATTCTAAAGGTACTTGATGGGAAGCTGTGGGTTTTCTAACTTTAGGAGGTATTAGTGGGAATCTTTGAGGAAATATTTTTAAAATTTTGAGATTTCTGAGTGGGATAGTTCTAGGGCTTCTAAGTGTAGTCATACTTGGAGGGTACTAGATTAATTTTCGGGGATCTGATTGGGTTACTAATGGAGGATCTACATGCAATTAACTAAAGGGCAATTAATACAGTCATAGTGGAAGTTTTGGGTATGAATACTTGGGTAAGGTATTTAATGTTGGAAATTAAGCGTGGGTTATTGATACGGGTACAGGGAGCATGCAACTTAGGGGACAACTAAATACTAAAGCTTGGAGTTTCAGAGTTCAATCATTCAGGAGTAATGGGTGGGAATTGTTGGAAGTTATGTAGTACATTTTGGGGAATCTATGTGGGTTGGTTCTATTAATTCTGGTTGTATGTGTTGCATTGTAATGGTTGTATGTACTTTGAGTGGGGCGTGTGTGCAATGTAAACTCTGGGTATTTAATTTCTGAGTTCTGGGTACATGTGTGAGTTCTAGATGTTTAATATTGGCCTTGAATATGTACTGATATTAGAAAACTTAACTTTATTCATCTCGGGATTTCTGATTTAGCAAATAAGGGAGATTCTAAAGGTACTTGATGGGAAGCTGTGGGTTTTCTAACTTAAGAAGGTATTAGTGGGTATCTTTGAGGAAATATTTTTAAAATTTTGAGATTTCTGAGTGGGATAGTTCTAGGGCTTCTAAGTGTAGTCATACTTGGAGGGTACTAGATTAATTTTCGGGGATCTGATTGGGTTACTAATGGAGGATCTACATGCAATTAACTAAAGGGCAATTAATACAGTCATAGTGGAAGTTTTGGGTATGAATACTTGGGTAAGGTATTTAATGTTGGAAATTAAGCGTGGGTTATTGATACGGGTACAGGGAGCATGCAACTTAGGGGACAACTAAATACTAAAGCTTGGAGTTTCAGAGTTCAATCATTCAGGAGTAATGGGTGGGAATTGTTGGAAGTTATGTAGTACATTTTGGGGAATCTATGTGGGTTGGTTCTATTAATTCTGGTTGTATGTGTTGCATTGTAATGGTTGTATGTACTTTGAGTGGGGCGTGTGTGCAATGTAAACTCTGGGTATTTAATTTCTGAGTTCTGGGTACATGTGTGAGTTCTAGATGTTTAATTTGGGACTTGAATATGTACTGATATTAGAAAACTTAACTTTATTCATCTCGGGATTTCTGATTTAGCAAATAAGGGAGATTCTAAAGGTACTTGATGGGAAGCTGTGGGTTTTCTAACTTTAGGAGGTATTAGTGGGAATCTTTGAGGAAATATTTTTAAAATTTTGAGATTTCTGAGTGGGATAGTTCTAGGGCTTCTAAGTGTAGTCATACTTGGAGGGTACTAGATTAATTTTCGGGGATCTGATTGGGTTACTAATGGAGGATCTACATGCAATTAACTAAAGGGCAATTATTACGGTCATAGTGGAAGTTTTGGGTATGAATACTTGGGTAAGGTTTTCAATGTTGGAAATTAAGCGTGGGTTATTGATACGGGTACAGGGAGCATGCAACTTAGGGGACAACTAAATACTAAAGCTTGGAGTTTCAGAGTTCAATCATTCAGGAGTAATGGGTGGGAATTGTTGGAAGTTATGTAGTACATTTTGGGGAATCTATGTGGGTTGGTTCTATTAATTCTGGTTGTATGTGTTGCATTGTAATGGTTGTATGTACTTTGAGAGGGGCGTGTGCGCAATGTAAACTCTGGGTATTTAATTTCTGAGTTCTGGGTACATGTGTGAGTTCTAGATGTTTAATTTGGGACTTGAATATGTACTGATATTTAAAAACTTAACTTTATTCATCTCGGGATTTCTGATTTAGCAAATAAGGGAGATTCTAAAGGTACTTGATGGGAAGCTGTGGGTTTTCTAACTTTAGGAGGTATTAGTGGCAATCTTTGAGGAAATATTTTTAAAATTTTGCGATTTCTGAGTGGGATAGTTCCAGGGCTTCTAAGTGTAGTCATACTTGGAGGGTACTAGATTAATTTTCGGGGATCTGATTGGGTTACTAATGGAGGATCTACATGCAATTAACTAAAGGGCAATTAATACAGTCATAGTGGAAGTTTTGGGTATGAATACTTGGGTAAGGTATTTAATGTTGGAAATTAAGCGTGGGTTATTGATACGGGTACAGGGAGCATGCAACTTAGGGGACAACTAAATACTAAAGCTTGGAGTTTCAGAGTTCAATCATTCAGGAGTAATGGGTGGGAATTGTTGGAAGTTATGTAGTACATTTTGGGGAATCTATGTGGGTTGGTTTTATTAATTCTGGTTGTATGTGTTGCATTGTAATGGTTGTATGTACTTTGAGTGGGGCGTGTGTGCAATGTAAACTCTGGGTATTTAATTTCTGAGTTCTGGGTACATGTGTGAGTTCTAGATGTTTAATTTGGGACTTGAATATGTACTGATATTAGAAAACTTAACTTTATTCATCTCGGGATTTCTGATTTAGCAAATAAGGGAGATTCTAAAGGTACTTGATGGAAAGCTGTGGGTTTTCTAACTTTAGGAGGTATTAGTGGGAATCTTTGAGGAAATATTTTTCAAATTTTGAGATTTCTGAGTGGGATAGTTCTAGGGCTTCTAAGTGTAGTCATACTTGGAGGGTACTAGATTAATTTTCGGGGATCTGATTGGGTTACTAATGGAGGATCTACATGCAATTAACCAAAGGGCAATTAATACAGTCATAGTGGAAGTTTTGGGTATGAATACTTGGGTAAGGTATTTAATGTTGGAAATTAAGCGTGGGTTATTGATACGGGTACAGGGAGCATGCAACTTAGGGGACAACTAAATACTAAAGCTTGGAGTTTCAGAGTTCAATCATTCAGGAGTAATGGGTGGGAATTGTTGGAAGTTATGTAGTACATTTTGGGGAATCTATGTGGGTTGGTTCTATTAATTCTGGTTGTATGTGTTGCATTGTAATGGTTGTATGTACTTTGAGTGGGGCGTGTGTGCAATGTAAACTCTGGGTATTTAATTTCTGAGTTCTGGGTACATGTGTGAGTTCTAGATGTTTAATTTGGGACTTGAATATGTACTGATATTAAAAAACTTAACTTTATTCATCTCGGGATTTCTGATTTAGCAAATAAGGGAGATTCTAAAGGTACTTGATGGGAAGCTGTGGGTTTTCTAACTTTAGGAGGTATTAGTGGGAATCTTTGAGGAAATATTTTTAAAATTTTGAGATTTCTGAGTGGGATAGTTCTAGGGCTTCTAAGTGTAGTCATACTTGGAGGGTACTAGATTAATTTTCGGGGATCTGATTGGGTTACTAATGGAGGATCTACATGCAATTAACTAAAGGGCAATTAATACAGTCATAGTGGAAGTTTTGGGTATGAATACTTGGGTAAGGTATTTAATGTTGGAAATTAAGCGTGGGTTATTGATACGGGTACAGGGAGCATGCAACTTAGGGGACAACTAAATACTAAAGCTTGGAGTTTCAGAGTTCAATCATTCAGGAGTAATGGGTGGGAATTGTTGGAAGTTATGTAGTACATTTTGGGGAATCTATGTGGGTTGGTTCTATTAATTCTGGTTGTATGTGTTGCATTGTAATGGTTGTATGTACTTTGAGTGGGGCGTGTGTGCAATGTAAACTCTGGGTATTTAATTTCTGAGTTCTGGGTACATGTGTGAGTTCTAGATGTTAAATTTTGGCCTTGAATATGTACTGATATTAGAAAACTTAACTTTATTCATCTCGGGATTTCTGATTTAGCAAATAAGGGAGATTCTAAAGGTACTTGATGGGAAGCTGTGGGTTTTCTAACTTTAGGAGGTATTAGTGGGAATCTTTGAGGAAATATTTTTAAAATTTTGAGATTTCTGAGTGGGATAGTTCTAGGGCTTCTAAGTGTAGTCATACTTGGAGGGTACTAGATTAATTTTCGGGGATCTGATTGGGTTACTAATGGAGGATCTACATGCAATTAACTAAAGGGCAATTAATACAGTCATAGTGGAAGTTTTGGGTATGAGTACTTGGGTAAGGTATTTAATGCTGGAAATTAAGCGAGGGTTATTGATACGGGTACAGGGAGCATGCAACTTAGGGGACAACTAAATACTAAAGCTTGGAGTTTCAGAGTTCAATCATTCAGGAGTAATGGGTGGGAATTGTTGGAAGTTATGTAGTACATTTTGGGGAATCTATGTGGGTTGGTTCTATTAATTCTGGTTGTATGTGTTGCATTGTAATGGTTGTATGTACTTTGAGTGGGGCGTGTGTGCAATGTAAACTCTGGGTATTTAATTTCTGAGTTCTGGGTACATGTGTGAGTTCTAGATGTTTAATTTGGGACTTGAATATGTACTGATATGAAAAAACTTAACTTTATTCATCTCGGGATTTCTGATTTAGCAAATAAGGGAGATTCTAAAGGTACTTGATGGGAAGCTGTGGGTTTTCTAACTTTAGGAGGTATTAGTGGGAATCTTTGAGGAAATATTTTTAAAATTTTGAGATTTCTGAGTGGGATAGTTCTAGGGCTTGTAAGTGTAGTCATACTTGGAGGGTACTAGATTAATTTTCGGGGATCTGATTGGGTTACTAATGGAGGATCTACATGCAATTAACTAAAGGGCAATTAATACTGTCATAGTGGAAGTTTTGGGTATGAATACTTGGGTAAGGTATTTAATGTTGGAAATTAAGCGTGGGTTATTGATACGGGTACAGGGAGCATGCAACTTAGGGGACAACTAAATACTAAAGCTTGGAGTTTCAGAGTTCAATCATTCAGGAGTAATGGGTGGGAATTGTTGGAAGTTATGTAGTACATTTTGGGGAATCTATGTGGGTTGGTTCTATTAATTCTGGTTGTATGTGTTGCATTGTAATGGTTGTATGTACTTTGAGTGGGGCGTGTGTGCAATGTAAACTCTGGGTATTTAATTTCTGAGTTCTGGGTACATGTGTGAGTTCTAGATGTTTAATTTTGGCCTTGAATATGTACTGATATTAGAAAACTTAACTTTATTCATCTCGGGATTTCTGATTTAGCAAATAAGGGAGATTCTAAAGGTACTTGATGGGAAGCTGTGGGTTTTCTAACTTTAGGAGGTATTAGTGGGAATCTTTGAGGAAATATTTTTAAAATTTTGAGATTTCTGAGTGGGATAGTTCTAGGGCTTCTAAGTGTAGTCATACTTGGAGGGTACTAGATTAATTTTCGGGGATCTGATTGGGTTACTAATGGAGGATCTACATGCAATTAACTAAAGGGCAATTAATACAGTCATAGTGGAAGTTTTGGGTATGAGTACTTGGGTAAGGTATTTAATGTTGGAAATTAAGCGAGGGTTATTGATACGGGTACAGGGAGCATGCAACTTAGGGGACAACTAAATACTAAAGCTTGGAGTTTCAGAGTTCAATCATTCAGGAGTAATGGGTGGGAATTGTTGGAAGTTATGTAGTACATTTTGGGGAATCTATGTGGGTTGGTTCTATTAATTCTGGTTGTATGTGTTGCATTGTAATGGTTGTATGTACTTTGAGTGGGGCGTGTGTGCAATGTAAACTCTGGGTATTTAATTTCTGAGTTCTGGGTACATGTGTGAGTTCTAGATGTTTAATATTGGCCTTGAATATGTACTGATATTAAAAAACTTAACTTTATTCATCTCGGGATTTCTGATTTAGCAAATAAGGGAGATTCTAAAGGTACTTGATGGGAAGCTGTGGGTTTTCTAACTTAAGAAGGTATTAGTGGGTATCTTTGAGGAAATATTTTTAAAATTTTGAGATTTCTGAGTGGGATAGTTCTAGGGCTTCTAAGTGTAGTCATACTTGGAGGGTACTAGATTAATTTTCGGGGATCTGATTGGGTTACTAATGGAGGATCTACATGCAATTAACTAAAGGGCAATTAATACAGTCATAGTGGAAGTTTTGG
Organism: Allacma fusca; assembly: GCA_947179485.1. NCBI lineage: Eukaryota > Metazoa > Arthropoda > Collembola > Symphypleona > Sminthuridae > Allacma > Allacma fusca. Next base: position 10,429,649 of record OX359249.1, read on the forward strand.
GTATGAATACTTGGGTAAGGTATTTAATGTTGGAAATTAAGCGTGGGTTATTGATACGGGTACAGGGAGCATGCAACTTAGGGGACAACTAAATACTAAAGCTTGGAGTTTCAGAGTTCAATCATTCAGGAGTAATGGGTGGGAATTGTTGGAAGTTATGTAGTACATTTTGGGGAATCTATGTGGGTTGGTTCTATTAATTCTGGTTGTATGTGTTGCATTGTAATGGTTGTATGTACTTTGAGTGGGGCGTGTGTGCAATGTAAACTCTGGGTATTTAATTTCTAAGTTCTGGGTACATGTGTGAGTTCTAGATGTTTAATTTCGGACTTGAATATGTACTGATATTAGAAAACTTAACTTTATTCATCTCGGGATTTCTGATTTAGCAAATAAGGGAGATTCTAAAGGTACTTGATGGGAAGCTGTGGGTTTTCTAACTTTAGGAGGTATTAGTGGGAATCTTTGAGGAAATATTTTTAAAATTTTGAGATTTCTGAGTGGGATAGTTCTAGGGCTTCTAAGTGTAGTCATACTTGGAGGGTACTAGATTAATTTTCGGGGATCTGATTGGGTTACTAATGGAGGATCTACATGCAATTAACTAAAGGGCAATTAATACTGTCATAGTGGAAGTTTTGGGTATGAATACTTGGGTAAGGTATTTAATGTTGGAAATTAAGCGTGGGTTATTGATACGGGTACAGGGAGCATGCAACTTAGGGGACAACTAAATACTAAAGCTTGGAGTTTCAGAGTTCAATCATTCAGGAGTAATGGGTGGGAATTGTTGGAAGTTATGTAGTACATTTTGGGGAATCTATGTGGGTTGGTTCTATTAATTCTGGTTGTATGTGTTGCATTGTAATGGTTGTATGTACTTTGAGTGGGGCGTGTGTGCAATGTAAACTCTGGGTATTTAATTTCTGAGTTCTGGGTACATGTGTGAGTTCTAGATGTTTAATTTGGGACTTGAATATGTACTGATATTAAAAAACTTAACTTTATTCATCTCGGGATTTCTGATTTAGCAAATAAGGGAGATTCTAAAGGTACTTGATGGGAAGCTGTGGGTTTTCTAACTTTAGGAGGTATTAGTGGGAATCTTTGAGGAAATATTTTTAAAATTTTGAGATTTCTGAGTGGGATAGTTCTAGGGCTTCTAAGTGTAGTCATACTTGGAGGGTACTAGATTAATTTTCGGGGATCTGATTGGGTTACTAATGGAGGATCTACATGCAATTAACTAAAGGGCAATTAATACAGTCATAGTGGAAGTTTTGGGTATGAATACTTGGGTAAGGTATTTAATGTTGGAAATTAAGCGTGGGTTATTGATACGGGTACAGGGAGCATGCAACTTAGGGGACAACTAAATACTAAAGCTTGGAGTTTCAGAGTTCAATCATTCAGGAGTAATGGGTGGGAATTGTTGGAAGTTATGTAGTACATTTTGGGGAATCTATGTGGGTTGGTTCTATTAATTCTGGTTGTATGTGTTGCATTGTAATGGTTGTATGTACTTTGAGTGGGGCGTGTGTGCAATGTAAACTCTGGGTATTTAATTTCTGAGTTCTGGGTACATGTGTGAGTTCTAGATGTTAAATTTTGGCCTTGAATATGTACTGATATTAGAAAACTTAACTTTATTCATCTCGGGATTTCTGATTTAGCAAATAAGGGAGATTCTAAAGGTACTTGATGGGAAGCTGTGGGTTTTCTAACTTTAGGAGGTATTAGTGGGAATCTTTGAGGAAATATTTTTAAAATTTTGAGATTTCTGAGTGGGATAGTTCTAGGGCTTCTAAGTGTAGTCATACTTGGAGGGTACTAGATTAATTTTCGGGGATCTGATTGGGTTACTAATGGAGGATCTACATGCAATTAACTAAAGGGCAATTAATACAGTCATAGTGGAAGTTTTGGGTATGAGTACTTGGGTAAGGTATTTAATGTTGGAAATTAAGCGAGGGTTATTGATACGGGTACAGGGAGCATGCAACTTAGGGGACAACTAAATACTAAAGCTTGGAGTTTCAGAGTTCAATCATTCAGGAGTAATGGGTGGGAATTGTTGGAAGTTATGTAGTACATTTTGGGGAATCTATGTGGGTTGGTTCTATTAATTCTGGTTGTATGTGTTGCATTGTAATGGTTGTATGTACTTTGAGTGGGGCGTGTGTGCAATGTAAACTCTGGGTATTTAATTTCTGAGTTCTGGGTACATGTGTGAGTTCTAGATGTTTAATATTGGCCTTGAATATGTACTGATATTAAAAAACTTAACTTTATTCATCTCGGGATTTCTGATTTAGCAAATAAGGGAGATTCTAAAGGTACTTGATGGGAAGCTGTGGGTTTTCTAACTTAAGAAGGTATTAGTGGGTATCTTTGAGGAAATATTTTTAAAATTTTGAGATTTCTGAGTGGGATAGTTCTAGGGCTTCTAAGTGTAGTCATACTTGGAGGGTACTAGATTAATTTTCGGGGATCTGATTGGGTTACTAATGGAGGATCTACATGCAATTAACTAAAGGGCAATTAATACAGTCATAGTGGAAGTTTTGGGTATGAATACTTGGGTAAGGTATTTAATGTTGGAAATTAAGCGTGGGTTATTGATACGGGTACAGGGAGCATGCAACTTAGGGGACAACTAAATACTAAAGCTTGGAGTTTCAGAGTTCAATCATTCAGGAGTAATGGGTGGGAATTGTTGGAAGTTATGTAGTACATTTTGGGGAATCTATGTGGGTTGGTTCTATTAATTCTGGTTGTATGTGTTGCATTGTAATGGTTGTATGTACTTTGAGTGGGGCGTGTGTGCAATGTAAACTCTGGGTATTTAATTTCTAAGTTCTGGGTACATGTGTGAGTTCTAGATGTTTAATTTCGGACTTGAATATGTACTGATATTAGAAAACTTAACTTTATTCATCTCGGGATTTCTGATTTAGCAAATAAGGGAGATTCTAAAGGTACTTGATGGGAAGCTGTGGGTTTTCTAACTTTAGGAGGTATTAGTGGGAATCTTTGAGGAAATATTTTTAAAATTTTGAGATTTCTGAGTGGGATAGTTCTAGGGCTTCTAAGTGTAGTCATACTTGGAGGGTACTAGATTAATTTTCGGGGATCTGATTGGGTTACTAATGGAGGATCTACATGCAATTAACTAAAGGGCAATTAATACTGTCATAGTGGAAGTTTTGGGTATGAATACTTGGGTAAGGTATTTAATGTTGGAAATTAAGCGTGGGTTATTGATACGGGTACAGGGAGCATGCAACTTAGGGGACAACTAAATACTAAAGCTTGGAGTTTCAGAGTTCAATCATTCAGGAGTAATGGGTGGGAATTGTTGGAAGTTATGTAGTACATTTTGGGGAATCTATGTGGGTTGGTTCTATTAATTCTGGTTGTATGTGTTGCATTGTAATGGTTGTATGTACTTTGAGTGGGGCGTGTGTGCAATGTAAACTCTGGGTATTTAATTTCTGAGTTCTGGGTACATGTGTGAGTTCTAGATGTTTAATTTGGGACTTGAATATGTACTGATATTAAAAAACTTAACTTTATTCATCTCGGGATTTCTGATTTAGCAAATAAGGGAGATTCTAAAGGTACTTGATGGGAAGCTGTGGGTTTTCTAACTTTAGGAGGTATTAGTGGGAATCTTTGAGGAAATATTTTTAAAATTTTGAGATTTCTGAGTGGGATAGTTCTAGGGCTTCTAAGTGTAGTCATACTTGGAGGGTACTAGATTAATTTTCGGGGATCTGATTGGGTTACTAATGGAGGATCTACATGCAATTAACTAAAGGGCAATTAATACAGTCATAGTGGAAGTTTTGGGTATGAATACTTGGGTAAGGTATTTAATGTTGGAAATTAAGCGTGGGTTATTGATACGGGTACAGGGAGCATGCAACTTAGGGGACAACTAAATACTAAAGCTTGGAGTTTCAGAGTTCAATCATTCAGGAGTAATGGGTGGGAATTGTTGGAAGTTATGTAGTACATTTTGGGGAATCTATGTGGGTTGGTTCTATTAATTCTGGTTGTATGTGTTGCATTGTAATGGTTGTATGTACTTTGAGTGGGGCGTGTGTGCAATGTAAACTCTGGGTATTTAATTTCTGAGTTCTGGGTACATGTGTGAGTTCTAGATGTTAAATTTTGGCCTTGAATATGTACTGATATTAGAAAACTTAACTTTATTCATCTCGGGATTTCTGATTTAGCAAATAAGGGAGATTCTAAAGGTACTTGATGGGAAGCTGTGGGTTTTCTAACTTTAGGAGGTATTAGTGGGAATCTTTGAGGAAATATTTTTAAAATTTTGAGATTTCTGAGTGGGATAGTTCTAGGGCTTCTAAGTGTAGTCATACTTGGAGGGTACTAGATTAATTTTCGGGGATCTGATTGGGTTACTAATGGAGGATCTACATGCAATTAACTAAAGGGCAATTAATACAGTCATAGTGGAAGTTTTGGGTATGAGTACTTGGGTAAGGTATTTAATGTTGGAAATTAAGCGAGGGTTATTGATACGGGTACAGGGAGCATGCAACTTAGGGGACAACTAAATACTAAAGCTTGGAGTTTCAGAGTTCAATCATTCAGGAGTAATGGGTGGGAATTGTTGGAAGTTATGTAGTACATTTTGGGGAATCTATGTGGGTTGGTTCTATTAATTCTGGTTGTATGTGTTGCATTGTAATGGTTGTATGTACTTTGAGTGGGGCGTGTGTGCAATGTAAACTCTGGGTATTTAATTTCTGAGTTCTGGGTACATGTGTGAGTTCTAGATGTTTAATATTGGCCTTGAATATGTACTGATATTAAAAAACTTAACTTTATTCATCTCGGGATTTCTGATTTAGCAAATAAGGGAGATTCTAAAGGTACTTGATGGGAAGCTGTGGGTTTTCTAACTTAAGAAGGTATTAGTGGGTATCTTTGAGGAAATATTTTTAAAATTTTGAGATTTCTGAGTGGGATAGTTCTAGGGCTTCTAAGTGTAGTCATACTTGGAGGGTACTAGATTAATTTTCGGGGATCTGATTGGGTTACTAATGGAGGATCTACATGCAATTAACTAAAGGGCAATTAATACAGTCATAGTGGAAGTTTTGGGTATGAATACTTGGGTAAGGTATTTAATGTTGGAAATTAAGCGTGGGTTATTGATACGGGTACAGGGAGCATGCAACTTAGGGGACAACTAAATACTAAAGCTTGGAGTTTCAGAGTTCAATCATTCAGGAGTAATGGGTGGGAATTGTTGGAAGTTATGTAGTACATTTTGGGGAATCTATGTGGGTTGGTTCTATTAATTCTGGTTGTATGTGTTGCATTGTAATGGTTGTATGTACTTTGAGTGGGGCGTGTGTGCAATGTAAACTCTGGGTATTTAATTTCTGAGTTCTGGGTACATGTGTGAGTTCTAGATGTTAAATTTTGGCCTTGAATATGTACTGATATTAGAAAACTTAACTTTATTCATCTCGGGATTTCTGATTTAGCAAATAAGGGAGATTCTAAAGGTACTTGATGGGAAGCTGTGGGTTTTCTAACTTTAGGAGGTATTAGTGGGAATCTTTGAGGAAATATTTTTAAAATTTTGAGATTTCTGAGTGGGATAGTTCTAGGGCTTCTAAGTGTAGTCATACTTGGAGGGTACTAGATTAATTTTCGGGGATCTGATTGGGTTACTAATGGAGGATCTACATGCAATTAACTAAAGGGCAATTAATACAGTCATAGTGGAAGTTTTGGGTATGAGTACTTGGGTAAGGTATTTAATGTTGGAAATTAAGCGAGGGTTATTGATACGGGTACAGGGAGCATGCAACTTAGGGGACAACTAAATACTAAAGCTTGGAGTTTCAGAGTTCAATCATTCAGGAGTAATGGGTGGGAATTGTTGGAAGTTATGTAGTACATTTTGGGGAATCTATGTGGGTTGGTTCTATTAATTCTGGTTGTATGTGTTGCATTGTAATGGTTGTATGTACTTTGAGTGGGGCGTGTGTGCAATGTAAACTCTGGGTATTTAATTTCTGAGTTCTGGGTACATGTGTGAGTTCTAGATGTTTAATATTGGCCTTGAATATGTACTGATATTAAAAAACTTAACTTTATTCATCTCGGGATTTCTGATTTAGCAAATAAGGGAGATTCTAAAGGTACTTGATGGGAAGCTGTGGGTTTTCTAACTTAAGAAGGTATTAGTGGGTATCTTTGAGGAAATATTTTTAAAATTTTGAGATTTCTGAGTGGGATAGTTCTAGGGCTTCTAAGTGTAGTCATACTTGGAGGGTACTAGATTAATTTTCGGGGATCTGATTGGGTTACTAATGGAGGATCTACATGCAATTAACTAAAGGGCAATTAATACAGTCATAGTGGAAGTTTTGGGTATGAATACTTGGGTAAGGTATTTAATGTTGGAAATTAAGCGTGGGTTATTGATACGGGTACAGGGAGCATGCAACTTAGGGGACAACTAAATACTAAAGCTTGGAGTTTCAGAGTTCAATCATTCAGGAGTAATGGGTGGGAATTGTTGGAAGTTATGTAGTACATTTTGGGGAATCTATGTGGGTTGGTTCTATTAATTCTGGTTGTATGTGTTGCATTGTAATGGTTGTATGTACTTTGAGTGGGGCGTGTGTGCAATGTAAACTCTGGGTATTTAATTTCTGAGTTCTGGGTACATGTGTGAGTTCTAGATGTTAAATTTTGGCCTTGAATATGTACTGATATTAGAAAACTTAACTTTATTCATCTCGGGATTTCTGATTTAGCAAATAAGGGAGATTCTAAAGGTACTTGATGGGAAGCTGTGGGTTTTCTAACTTTAGGAGGTATTAGTGGGAATCTTTGAGGAAATATTTTTAAAATTTTGAGATTTCTGAGTGGGATAGTTCTAGGGCTTCTAAGTGTAGTCATACTTGGAGGGTACTAGATTAATTTTCGGGGATCTGATTGGGTTACTAATGGAGGATCTACATGCAATTAACTAAAGGGCAATTAATACAGTCATAGTGGAAGTTTTGGGTATGAGTACTTGGGTAAGGTATTTAATGTTGGAAATTAAGCGAGGGTTATTGATACGGGTACAGGGAGCATGCAACTTAGGGGACAACTAAATACTAAAGCTTGGAGTTTCAGAGTTCAATCATTCAGGAGTAATGGGTGGGAATTGTTGGAAGTTATGTAGTACATTTTGGGGAATCTATGTGGGTTGGTTCTATTAATTCTGGTTGTATGTGTTGCATTGTAATGGTTGTATGTACTTTGAGTGGGGCGTGTGTGCAATGTAAACTCTGGGTATTTAATTTCTGAGTTCTGGGTACATGTGTGAGTTCTAGATGTTTAATATTGGCCTTGAATATGTACTGATATTAAAAAACTTAACTTTATTCATCTCGGGATTTCTGATTTAGCAAATAAGGGAGATTCTAAAGGTACTTGATGGGAAGCTGTGGGTTTTCTAACTTAAGAAGGTATTAGTGGGTATCTTTGAGGAAATATTTTTAAAATTTTGAGATTTCTGAGTGGGATAGTTCTAGGGCTTCTAAGTGTAGTCATACTTGGAGGGTACTAGATTAATTTTCGGGGATCTGATTGGGTTACTAATGGAGGATCTACATGCAATTAACTAAAGGGCAATTAATACAGTCATAGTGGAAGTTTTGGGTATGAATACTTGGGTAAGGTATTTAATGTTGGAAATTAAGCGTGGGTTATTGATACGGGTACAGGGAGCATGCAACTTAGGGGACAACTAAATACTAAAGCTTGGAGTTTCAGAGTTCAATCATTCAGGAGTAATGGGTGGGAATTGTTGGAAGTTATGTAGTACATTTTGGGGAATCTATGTGGGTTGGTTCTATTAATTCTGGTTGTATGTGTTGCATTGTAATGGTTGTATGTACTTTGAGTGGGGCGTGTGTGCAATGTAAACTCTGGGTATTTAATTTCTGAGTTCTGGGTACATGTGTGAGTTCTAGATGTTAAATTTTGGCCTTGAATATGTACTGATATTAGAAAACTTAACTTTATTCATCTCGGGATTTCTGATTTAGCAAATAAGGGAGATTCTAAAGGTACTTGATGGGAAGCTGTGGGTTTTCTAACTTTAGGAGGTATTAGTGGGAATCTTTGAGGAAATATTTTTAAAATTTTGAGATTTCTGAGTGGGATAGTTCTAGGGCTTCTAAGTGTAGTCATACTTGGAGGGTACTAGATTAATTTTCGGGGATCTGATTGGGTTACTAATGGAGGATCTACATGCAATTAACTAAAGGGCAATTAATACAGTCATAGTGGAAGTTTTGGGTATGAGTACTTGGGTAAGGTATTTAATGTTGGAAATTAAGCGAGGGTTATTGATACGGGTACAGGGAGCATGCAACTTAGGGGACAACTAAATACTAAAGCTTGGAGTTTCAGAGTTCAATCATTCAGGAGTAATGGGTGGGAATTGTTGGAAGTTATGTAGTACATTTTGGGGAATCTATGTGGGTTGGTTCTATTAATTCTGGTTGTATGTGTTGCATTGTAATGGTTGTATGTACTTTGAGTGGGGCGTGTGTGCAATGTAAACTCTGGGTATTTAATTTCTGAGTTCTGGGTACATGTGTGAGTTCTAGATGTTTAATATTGGCCTTGAATATGTACTGATATTAAAAAACTTAACTTTATTCATCTCGGGATTTCTGATTTAGCAAATAAGGGAGATTCTAAAGGTACTTGATGGGAAGCTGTGGGTTTTCTAACTTAAGAAGGTATTAGTGGGTATCTTTGAGGAAATATTTTTAAAATTTTGAGATTTCTGAGTGGGATAGTTCTAGGGCTTCTAAGTGTAGTCATACTTGGAGGGTACTAGATTAATTTTCGGGGATCTGATTGGGTTACTAATGGAGGATCTACATGCAATTAACTAAAGGGCAATTAATACAGTCATAGTGGAAGTTTTGGGTATGAATACTTGGGTAAGGTATTTAATGTTGGAAATTAAGCGTGGGTTATTGATACGGGTACAGGGAGCATGCAACTTAGGGGACAACTAAATACTAAAGCTTGGAGTTTCAGAGTTCAATCATTCAGGAGTAATGGGTGGGAATTGTTGGAAGTTATGTAGTACATTTTGGGGAATCTATGTGGGTTGGTTCTATTAATTCTGGTTGTATGTGTTGCATTGTAATGGTTGTATGTACTTTGAGTGGGGCGTGTGTGCAATGTAAACTCTGGGTATTTAATTTCTAAGTTCTGGGTACATGTGTGAGTTCTAGATGTTTAATTTCGGACTTGAATATGTACTGATATTAGAAAACTTAACTTTATTCATCTCGGGATTTCTGATTTAGCAAATAAGGGAGATTCTAAAGGTACTTGATGGGAAGCTGTGGGTTTTCTAACTTTAGGAGGTATTAGTGGGAATCTTTGAGGAAATATTTTTAAAATTTTGAGATTTCTGAGTGGGATAGTTCTAGGGCTTCTAAGTGTAGTCATACTTGGAGGGTACTAGATTAATTTTCGGGGATCTGATTGGGTTACTAATGGAGGATCTACATGCAATTAACTAAAGGGCAATTAATACAGTCATAGTGAAAGTTTTGGGTATGAATACTTGGGTAAGGTATTTAATGTTGGAAATTAAGCGTGGGTTATTGATACGGGTACAGGGAGCATGCAACTTAGGGGACAACTAAATACTAAAGCTTGGAGTTTCAGAGTTCAATCATTCAGGAGTAATGGGTGGGAATTGTTGGAAGTTATGTAGTACATTTTGGGGAATCTATGTGGGTTGGTTCTATTAATTCTGGTTGTATGTGTTGCATTGTAATGGTTGTATGTACTTTGAGTGGGGCGTGTGTGCAGTGTAAACTCTGGGTATTTAATTTCTGAGTTCTGGGTACATGTGTGAGTTCTAGATGTTTAATTTGGGACTTGAATATGTACTGATATTAGAAAACTTAACTTTATTCATCTCGGGATTTCTGATTTAGCAAATAAGGGAGATTCTAAAGGTACTTGATGGGAAGATGTGGGTTTTCTAACTTTAGGAGGTATTAGTGGGAATCTTTGAGGAAATATTTTTAAAATTTTGAGATTTCTGAGTGGGATAGTTCTAGGGCTTCTAAGTGTAGTCATACTTGGAGGGTACTAGATTAATTTTTGGGGATCTGATTGGGTTACTAATGGAGGATCTACATGCAATTAACTAAAGGGCAATTAATACAGTCATAGTGGAAGTTTTGGGTATGAATACTTGGGTAAGGTATTTAATGTTGGAAATTAAGCGAGGGTTATTGATACGGGTACAGGGAGCATGCAACTTAGGGGACAACTAAATACTAAAGCTTGGAGTTTCAGAGTTCAATCATTCAGGAGTAATGGGTGGGAATTGTTGGAAGTTATGTAGTACATTTTGGGGAATCTATGTGGGTTGGTTCTATTAATTCTGGTTGTGTGTGTTGCATTGTAATGGTTGTATGTACTTTGAGTGGGGCGTGTGTGCAATGTAAACTCTGAGTATTTAATTTCTGAGTTCTGGGTACATGTGTGAGTTCTAGATGTTTAATTTGGGACTTGAATATGTACTGATATTAGAAAACTTAACTTTATTCATCTCGGGATTTCTGATTTAGCAAATAAGGGAGATTCTAAAGGTACTTGATGGGAAGCTGTGGGTTTTCTAACTTTAGGAGGTATTAGTGGGAATCTTTGAGGAAATATTTTTAAAATTTTGAGATTTCTGAGTGGGATAGTTCTAGGGCTTCTAAGTGTAGTCATACTTGGAGGGTACTAGATTAATTTTCGGGGATCTGATTGGGTTACTAATGGAGGATCTACATGCAATTAACTAAAGGGCAATTAATACTGTCATAGTGGAAGTTTTGGGTATGAATACTTGGGTAAGGTATTTAATGTTGGAAATTAAGCGTGGGTTATTGATACGGGTACAGGGAGCATGCAACTTAGGGGACAACTAAATACTAAAGCTTGGAGTTTCAGAGTTCAATCATTCAGGAGTAATGGGTGGGAATTGTTGGAAGTTATGTAGTACATTTTGGGGAATCTATGTGGGTTGGTTCTATTAATTCTGGTTGTATGTGTTGCATTGTAATGGTTGTATGTACTTTGAGTGGGGCGTGTGTGCAATGTAAACTCTGAGTATTTAATTTCTGAGTTCTGGGTACATGTGTGAGTTCTAGATGTTTAATTTGGGACTTGAATATGTACTGATATTAGAAAACTTAACTTTATTCATCTCGGGATTTCTGATTTAGCAAATAAGGGAGATTCTAAAGGTACTTGATGGGAAGCTGTGGGTTTTCTAACTTTAGGAGGTATTAGTGGGAATCTTTGAGGAAATATTTTTAAAATTTTGAGATTTCTGAGTGGGATAGTTCTAGGGCTTCTAAGTGTAGTCATACTTGGAGGGTACTAGATTAATTTTCGGGGATCTGATTGGGTTACTAATGGAGGATCTACATGCAATTAACTAAAGGGCAATTAATACTGTCATAGTGGAAGTTTTGGGTATGAATACTTGGGTAAGGTATTTAATGTTGGAAATTAAGCGTGGGTTATTGATACGGGTACAGGGAGCATGCAACTTAGGGGACAACTAAATACTAAAGCTTGGAGTTTCAGAGTTCAATCATTCAGGAGTAATGGGTGGGAATTGTTGGAAGTTATGTAGTACATTTTGGGGAATCTATGTGGGTTGGTTCTATTAATTCTGGTTGTATGTGTTGCATTGTAATGGTTGTATGTACTTTGAGTGGGGCGTGTGTGCAATGTAAACACTGAGTATTTAATTTCTGAGTTCTGGGTACATGTGTGAGTTCTAGATGTTTAATTTGGGACTTGAATATGTACTGATATTAGAAAACTTAACTTTATTCATCTCGGGATTTCTGATTTAGCAAATAAGGGAGATTCTAAAGGTACTTGATGGGAAGCTGTGGGTTTTCTAACTTTAGGAGGTATTAGTGGGTATCTTTGAGGAAATATTTTTAAAATTTTGAGATTTCTGAGTGGGATAGTTCTAGGGCTTCTAAGTGTAGTCATACTTGGAGGGTACTAGATTAATTTTCGGGGATCTGATTGGGTTACTAATGGAGGATCTACATGCAATTAACTAAAGGGCAATTAATACTGTCATAGTGGAAGTTTTGGGTATGAATACTTGGGTAAGGTATTTAATGTTGGAAATTAAGCGTGGGTTATTGATACGGGTACAGGGAGCATGCAACTTAGGGGACAACTAAATACTAAAGCTTGGAGTTTCAGAGTTCAATCATTCAGGAGTAATGGGTGGGAATTGTTGGAAGTTATGTAGTACATTTTGGGGAATCTATGTGGGTTGGTTCTATTAATTCTGGTTGTGTGTGTTGCATTGTAATGGTTGTATGTACTTTGAGTGGGGCGTGTGTGCAATGTAAACTCTGAGTATTTAATTTCTGAGTTCTGGGTACATGTGTGAGTTCTAGATGTTTAATTTGGGACTTGAATATGTACTGATATTAGAAAACTTAACTTTATTCATCTCGGGATTTCTGATTTAGCAAATAAGGGAGATTCTAAAGGTACTTGATGGGAAGCTGTGGGTTTTCTAACTTTAGGAGGTATTAGTGGGAATCTTTGAGGAAATATTTTTAAAATTTTGAGATTTCTGAGTGGGATAGTTCTAGGGCTTCTAAGTGTAGTCATACTTGGAGGGTACTAGATTAATTTTCGGGGATCTGATTGGGTTACTAATGGAGGATCTACATGCAATTAACTAAAGGGCAATTAATACTGTCATAGTGGAAGTTTTGGGTATAAATACTTGGGTAAGGTATTTAATGTTGGAAATTAAGCGTGGGTTATTGATACGGGTACAGGGAGCATGCAACTTAGGGGACAACTAAATACTAAAGCTTGGAGTTTCAGAGTTCAATCATTCAGGAGTAATGGGTGGGAATTGTTGGAAGTTATGTAGTACATTTTGGGGAATCTATGTGGGTTGGTTCTATTAATTCTGGTTGTATGTGTTGCATTGTAATGGTTGTATGTACTTTGAGTGGGGCGTGTGTGCAATGTAAACTCTGGGTATTTAATTTCTAAGTTCTGGGTACATGTGTGAGTTCTAGATGTTTAATTTCGGACTTGAATATGTACTGATATTAGAAAACTTAACTTTATTCATCTCGGGATTTCTGATTTAGCAAATAAGGGAGATTCTAAAGGTACTTGATGGGAAGCTGTGGGTTTTCTAACTTTAGGAGGTATTAGTGGGAATCTTTGAGGAAATATTTTTAAAATTTTGAGATTTCTGAGTGGGATAGTTCTAGGGCTTCTAAGTGTAGTCATACTTGGAGGGTACTAGATTAATTTTCGGGGATCTGATTGGGTTACTAATGGAGAATCTACATGCAATTAACTAAAGGGCAATTAATACTGTCATAGTGGAAGTTTTGGGTATGAATACTTGGGTAAGGTATTTAATGTTGGAAATTAAGCGTGGGTTATTGATACGGGTACAGGGAGCATGCAACTTAGGGGACAACTAAATACTAAAGCTTGGAGTTTCAGAGTTCAATCATTCAGGAGTAATGGGTGGGAATTGTTGGAAGTTATGTAGTACATTTTGGGGAATCTATGTGGGTTGGTTCTATTAATTCTGGTTGTATGTGTTGCATTGTAATGGTTGTATGTACTTTGAGTGGGGCGTGTGTGCAATGTAAACTCTGAGTATTTAATTTCTGAGTTCTGGGTACATGTGTGAGTTCTAGATGTTTAATTTGGGACTTGAATATGTACTGATATTAGAAAACTTAACTTTATTCATCTCGGGATTTCTGATTTAGCAAATAAGGGAGATTCTAAAGGTACTTGATGGGAAGCTGTGGGTTTTCTAACTTTAGGAGGTATTAGTGGGAATCTTTGAGGAAATATTTTTAAAATTTTGAGATTTCTGAGTGGGATAGTTCTAGGGCTTCTAAGTGTAGTCATACTTGGAGGGTACTAGATTAATTTTCGGGGATCTGATTGGGTTACTAATGGAGGATCTACATGCAATTAACTAAAGGGCAATTAATACAGTCATAGTGAAAGTTTTGGGTATGAATACTTGGGTAAGGTATTTAATGTTGGAAATTAAGCGTGGGTTATTGATACGGGTACAGGGAGCATGCAACTTAGGGGACAACTAAATACTAAAGCTTGGAGTTTCAGAGTTCAATCATTCAGGAGTAATGGGTGGGAATTGTTGGAAGTTATGTAGTACATTTTGGGGAATCTATGTGGGTTGGTTCTATTAATTCTGGTTGTATGTGTTGCATTGTAATGGTTGTATGTACTTTGAGTGGGGCGTGTGTGCAGTGTAAACTCTGGGTATTTAATTTCTGAGTTCTGGGTACATGTGTGAGTTCTAGATGTTTAATTTGGGACTTGAATATGTACTGATATTAGAAAACTTAACTTTATTCATCTCGGGATTTCTGATTTAGCAAATAAGGGAGATTCTAAAGGTACTTGATGGGAAGATGTGGGTTTTCTAACTTTAGGAGGTATTAGTGGGAATCTTTGAGGAAATATTTTTAAAATTTTGAGATTTCTGAGTGGGATAGTTCTAGGGCTTCTAAGTGTAGTCATACTTGGAGGGTACTAGATTAATTTTTGGGGATCTGATTGGGTTACTAATGGAGGATCTACATGCAATTAACTAAAGGGCAATTAATACAGTCATAGTGGAAGTTTTGGGTATGAATACTTGGGTAAGGTATTTAATGTTGGAAATTAAGCGAGGGTTATTGATACGGGTACAGGGAGCATGCAACTTAGGGGACAACTAAATACTAAAGCTTGGAGTTTCAGAGTTCAATCATTCAGGAGTAATGGGTGGGAATTGTTGGAAGTTATGTAGTACATTTTGGGGAATCTATGTGGGTTGGTTCTATTAATTCTGGTTGTGTGTGTTGCATTGTAATGGTTGTATGTACTTTGAGTGGGGCGTGTGTGCAATGTAAACTCTGAGTATTTAATTTCTGAGTTCTGGGTACATGTGTGAGTTCTAGATGTTTAATTTGGGACTTGAATATGTACTGATATTAGAAAACTTAACTTTATTCATCTCGGGATTTCTGATTTAGCAAATAAGGGAGATTCTAAAGGTACTTGATGGGAAGCTGTGGGTTTTCTAACTTTAGGAGGTATTAGTGGGAATCTTTGAGGAAATATTTTTAAAATTTTGAGATTTCTGAGTGGGATAGTTCTAGGGCTTCTAAGTGTAGTCATACTTGGAGGGTACTAGATTAATTTTCGGGGATCTGATTGGGTTACTAATGGAGGATCTACATGCAATTAACTAAAGGGCAATTAATACTGTCATAGTGGAAGTTTTGGGTATGAATACTTGGGTAAGGTATTTAATGTTGGAAATTAAGCGTGGGTTATTGATACGGGTACAGGGAGCATGCAACTTAGGGGACAACTAAATACTAAAGCTTGGAGTTTCAGAGTTCAATCATTCAGGAGTAATGGGTGGGAATTGTTGGAAGTTATGTAGTACATTTTGGGGAATCTATGTGGGTTGGTTCTATTAATTCTGGTTGTATGTGTTGCATTGTAATGGTTGTATGTACTTTGAGTGGGGCGTGTGTGCAATGTAAACTCTGAGTATTTAATTTCTGAGTTCTGGGTACATGTGTGAGTTCTAGATGTTTAATTTGGGACTTGAATATGTACTGATATTAGAAAACTTAACTTTATTCATCTCGGGATTTCTGATTTAGCAAATAAGGGAGATTCTAAAGGTACTTGATGGGAAGCTGTGGGTTTTCTAACTTTAGGAGGTATTAGTGGGAATCTTTGAGGAAATATTTTTAAAATTTTGAGATTTCTGAGTGGGATAGTTCTAGGGCTTCTAAGTGTAGTCATACTTGGAGGGTACTAGATTAATTTTCGGGGATCTGATTGGGTTACTAATGGAGGATCTACATGCAATTAACTAAAGGGCAATTAATACAGTCATAGTGGAAGTTTTGGGTATGAATACTTGGGTAAGGTATTTAATGTTGGAAATTAAGCGTGGGTTATTGATACGGGTACAGGGAGCATGCAACTTAGGGGACAACTAAATACTAAAGCTTGGAGTTTCAGAGTTCAATCATTCAGGAGTAATGGGTGGGAATTGTTGGAAGTTATGTAGTACATTTTGGGGAATCTATGTGGGTTGGTTCTATTAATTCTGGTTGTATGTGTTGCATTGTAATGGTTGTATGTACTTTGAGTGGGGCGTGTGTGCAATGTAAACTCTGGGTATTTAATTTCTGAGTTCTGGGTACATGTGTGAGTTCTAGATGTTAAATTTTGGCCTTGAATATGTACTGATATTAGAAAACTTAACTTTATTCATCTCGGGATTTCTGATTTAGCAAATAAGGGAGATTCTAAAGGTACTTGATGGGAAGCTGTGGGTTTTCTAACTTTAGGAGGTATTAGTGGGTATCTTTGAGGAAATATTTTTAAAATTTTGAGATTTCTGAGTGGGATAGTTCTAGGGCTTCTAAGTGTAGTCATACTTGGAGGGTACTAGATTAATTTTCGGGGATCTGATTGGGTTACTAATGGAGGATCTACATGCAATTAACTAAAGGGCAATTAATACAGTCATAGTGAAAGTTTTGGGTATGAATACTTGGGTAAGGTATTTAATGTTGGAAATTAAGCGTGGGTTATTGATACGGGTACAGGGAGCATGCAACTTAGGGGACAACTAAATACTAAAGCTTGGAGTTTCAGAGTTCAATCATTCAGGAGTAATGGGTGGGAATTGTTGGAAGTTATGTAGTACATTTTGGGGAATCTATGTGGGTTGGTTCTATTAATTCTGGTTGTATGTGTTGCATTGTAATGGTTGTATGTACTTTGAGTGGGGCGTGTGTGCAATGTAAACACTGAGTATTTAATTTCTGAGTTCTGGGTACATGTGTGAGTTCTAGATGTTTAATTTGGGACTTGAATATGTACTGATATTAGAAAACTTAACTTTATTCATCTCGGGATTTCTGATTTAGCAAATAAGGGAGATTCTAAAGGTACTTGATGGGAAGCTGTGGGTTTTCTAACTTTAGGAGGTATTAGTGGGTATCTTTGAGGAAATATTTTTAAAATTTTGAGATTTCTGAGTGGGATAGTTCTAGGGCTTCTAAGTGTAGTCATACTTGGAGGGTACTAGATTAATTTTCGGGGATCTGATTGGGTTACTAATGGAGGATCTACATGCAATTAACTAAAGGGCAATTAATACTGTCATAGTGGAAGTTTTGGGTATAAATACTTGGGTAAGGTATTTAATGTTGGAAATTAAGCGTGGGTTATTGATACGGGTACAGGGAGCATGCAACTTAGGGGACAACTAAATACTAAAGCTTGGAGTTTCAGAGTTCAATCATTCAGGAGTAATGGGTGGGAATTGTTGGAAGTTATGTAGTACATTTTGGGGAATCTATGTGGGTTGGTTCTATTAATTCTGGTTGTATGTGTTGCATTGTAATGGTTGTATGTACTTTGAGTGGGGCGTGTGTGCAATGTAAACTCTGGGTATTTAATTTCTAAGTTCTGGGTACATGTGTGAGTTCTAGATGTTTAATTTCGGACTTGAATATGTACTGATATTAGAAAACTTAACTTTATTCATCTCGGGATTTCTGATTTAGCAAATAAGGGAGATTCTAAAGGTACTTGATGCGAAGCTGTGGGTTTTCTAACTTTAGGAGGTATTAGTGGGAATCTTTGAGGAAATATTTTTAAAATTTTGAGATTTCTGAGTGGGATAGTTCTAGGGCTTCTAAGTGTAGTCATACTTGGAGGGTACTAGATTAATTTTCGGGGATCTGATTGGGTTACTAATGGAGGATCTACATGCAATTAACTAAAGGGCAATTAATACAGTCATAGTGGAAGTTTTGGGTATGAATACTTGGGTAAGGTATTTAATGTTGGAAATTAAGCGTGGGTTATTGATACGGGTACAGGGAGCATGCAACTTAGGGGACAACTAAATACTAAAGCTTGGAGTTTCAGAGTTCAATCATTCAGGAGTAATGGGTGGGAATTGTTGGAAGTTATGTAGTACATTTTGGGGAATCTATGTGGGTTGGTTCTATTAATTCTGGTTGTATGTGTTGCATTGTAATGGTTGTATGTACTTTGAGTGGGGCGTGTGTGCAATGTAAACTCTGGGTATTTAATTTCTGAGTTCTGGGTACATGTGTGAGTTCTAGATGTTAAATTTTGGCCTTGAATATGTACTGATATTAGAAACCTTAACTTTATTCATCTCGGGATTTCTGATTTAGCAAATAAGGGAGATTCTAAAGGTACTTGATGGGAAGCTGTGGGTTTTCTAACTTTAGGAGGTATTAGTGGGTATCTTTGAGGAAATATTTTTAAAATTTTGAGATTTCTGAGTGGGATAGTTCTAGGGCTTCTAAGTGTAGTCATACTTGGAGGGTACTAGATTAATTTTCGGGGATCTGATTGGGTTACTAATGGAGGATCTACATGTTATTAACTAAAGGGCAATTAATACAGTCATAGTGGAAGTTTTGGGTATGAATACTTGGGTAAGGTATTTAATGTTGGAAATTAAGCGTGGGTTATTGATACGGGTACAGGGAGCATGCAACTTAGGGGACAACTAAATACTAAAGCTTGGAGTTTCAGAGTTCAATCATTCAGGAGTAATGGGTGGGAATTGTTGGAAGTTATGTAGTACATTTTGGGGAATCTATGTGGGTTGGTTCTATTAATTCTGGTTGTATGTGTTGCATTGTAATGGTTGTATGTACTTTGAGTGGGGCGTGTGTGCAATGTAAACTCTGAGTATTTAATTTCTGAGTTCCGGGTACATGTGTGAGTTCTAGATGTTTAATTTGGGACTTGAATATGTACTGATATTAGAAAACTTAACTTTATTCATCTCGGGATTTCTGATTTAGCAAATAAGGGAGATTCTAAAGGTACTTGATGGGAAGCTGCTGGTTTTCTAACTTTAGGAGGTATTAGTGGGAATCTTTGAGGAAATATTTTTAAAATTTTGAGATTTCTGAGTGGGATAGTTCTAGGGCTTCTAAGTGTAGTCATACTTGGAGGGTACTAGATTAATTTTCGGGGATCTGATTGGGTTACTAATGGAGGATCTACATGCAATTAACTAAAGGGCAATTAATACAGTCATAGTGGAAGTTTTGGGTATGAGTACTTGGGTAAGGTATTTAATGTTGGAAATTAAGCGAGGGTTATTGATACGGGTACAGGGAGCATGCAACTTAGGGGACAACTAAATACTAAAGCTTGGAGTTTCAGAGTTCAATCATTCAGGAGTAATGGGTGGGAATTGTTGGAAGTTATGTAGTACATTTTGGGGAATCTATGTGGGTTGGTTCTATTAATTCTGGTTGTATGTGTTGCATTGTAATGGTTGTATGTACTTTGAGTGGGGCGTGTGTGCAATGTAAACTCTGGGTATTTAATTTCTGAGTTCTGGGTACATGTGTGAGTTCTAGATGTTAAATTTTGGCCTTGAATATGTACTGATATTAGAAAACTTAACTTTATTCATCTCGGGATTTCTGATTTAGCAAATAAGGGAGATTCTAAAGGTACTTGATGGGAAGCTGTGGGTTTTCTAACTTTAGGAGGTATTAGTGGGAATCTTTGAGGAAATATTTTTAAAATTTTGAGATTTCTGAGTGGGATAGTTCTAGGGCTTCTAAGTGTAGTCATACTTGGAGGGTACTAGATTAATTTTCGGGGATCTGATTGGGTTACTAATGGAGGATCTACATGCAATTAACTAAAGGGCAATTAATACAGTCATAGTGGAAGTTTTGGGTATGAATACTTGGGTAAGGTATTTAATGTTGGAAATTAAGCGTGGGTTATTGATACGGGTACAGGGAGCATGCAACTTAGGGGACAACTAAATACTAAAGCTTGGAGTTTCAGAGTTCAATCATTCAGGAGTAATGGGTGGGAATTGTTGGAAGTTATGTAGTACATTTTGGGGAATCTATGTGGGTTGGTTCTATTAATTCTGGTTGTATGTGTTGCATTGTAATGGTTGTATGTACTTTGAGTGGGGCGTGTGTGCAATGTAAACTCTGGGTATTTAATTTCTGAGTTCTGGGTACATGTGTGAGTTCTAGATGTTAAATTTTGGCCTTGAATATGTACTGATATTAGAAAACTTAACTTTATTCATCTCGGGATTTCTGATTTAGCAAATAAGGGAGATTCTAAAGGTACTTGATGGGAAGCTGTGGGTTTTCTAACTTAGGAGGTATTAGTGGGAATCTTTGAGGAAATATTTTTAAAATTTTGAGATTTCTGAGTGGGATAGTTCTAGGGCTTCTAAGTGTAGTCATACTTGGAGGGTACTAGATTAATTTTCGGGGATCTGATTGGGTTACTAATGGAGGATCTACATGCAATTAACTAAAGGGCAATTAATACAGTCATAGTGGAAGTTTTGGGTATGAATACTTGGGTAAGGTATTTAATGTTGGAAATTAAGCGTGGGTTATTGATACGGGTACAGGGAGCATGCAACTTAGGGGACAACTAAATACTAAAGCTTGGAGTTTCAGAGTTCAATTATTCAGGAGTAATGTGTGGGAATTGTTGGAAGTTATGTAGTACATTTTGGGGAATCTATGTGGGTTGGTTCTATTAATTCTGGTTGTATGTGTTGCATTGTAATGGTTGTATGTACTTTGAGTGGGGCGTGTGTGCAATGTAAACTCTGGGTATTTAATTTCTGAGTTCTGGGTACATGTGTGAGTTCTAGATGTTTAATTTGGGACTTGAATATGTACTGATATTAGAAAACTTAACTTTATTCATCTCGGGATTTCTGATTTAGCAAATAAGGGAGATTCTAAAGGTACTTGATGGGAAGCTGCTGGTTTTCTAACTTTAGGAGGTATTAGTGGGAATCTTTGAGGAAATATTTTTAAAATTTTGAGATTTCTGAGTGGGATAGTTCTAGGGCTTCTAAGTGTAGTCATACTTGGAGGGTACTAGATTAATTTTCGGGGATCTGATTGGGTTACTAATGGAGGATCTACATGCAATTAACTAAAGGGCAATTAATACAGTCATAGTGGAAGTTTTGGGTATGAGTACTTGGGTAAGGTATTTAATGTTGGAAATTAAGCGAGGGTTATTGATACGGGTACAGGGAGCATGCAACTTAGGGGACAACTAAATACTAAAGCTTGGAGTTTCAGAGTTCAATCATTCAGGAGTAATGGGTGGGAATTGTTGGAAGTTATGTAGTACATTTTGGGGAATCAATGTGGGTTGGTTCTATTAATTCTGGTTGTATGTGTTGCATTGTAATGGTTGTATGTACTTTGAGTGGGGCGTGTGTGCAATGTAAACTCTGGGTATTTAATTTCTGAGTTCTGGGTACATGTGTGAGTTCTAGATGTTAAATTTTGGCCTTGAATATGTACTGATATTAGAAAACTTAACTTTATTCATCTCGGGATTTCTGATTTAGCAAATAAGGGAGATTCTAAAGGTACTTGATGGGAAGCTGTGGGTTTTCTAACTTAGGAAGTATTAGTGGGAATCTTTGAGGAAATATTTTTAAAATTTTGAGATTTCTGAGTGGGATAGTTCTAGGGCTTCTAAGTGTAGTCATACTTGGAGGGTACTAGATTAATTTTCGGGGATCTGATTGGGTTACTAATGGAGGATCTACATGCAATTAACTAAAGGGCAATTAATACAGTCATAGTGGAAGTTTTGGGTATGAATACTTGGGTAAGGTATTTAATGTTGGAAATTAAGCGTGGGTTATTGATACGGGTACAGGGAGCATGCAACTTAGGGGACAACTAAATACTAAAGCTTGGAGTTTCAGAGTTCAATCATTCAGGAGTAATGTGTGGGAATTGTTGGAAGTTATGTAGTACATTTTGGGGAATCTATGTGGGTTGGTTCTATTAATTCTGGTTGTATGTGTTGCATTGTAATGGTTGTATGTACTTTGAGTGGGGCGTGTGTGCAATGTAAACTCTGGGTATTTAATTTCTGAGTTCTGGGTACATGTGTGAGTTCTAGATGTTAAATTTTGGCCTTGAATATGTACTGATATTAGAAAACTTAACTTTATTCATCTCGGGATTTCTGATTTAGCAAATAAGGGAGATTCTAAAGGTACTTGATGGGAAGCTGTGGGTTTTCTAACTTTAGGAGGTATTAGTGGGAATCTTTGAGGAAATATTTTTAAAATTTTGAGATTTCTGAGTGGGATAGTTCTAGGGCTTCTAAGTGTAGTCATACTTGGAGGGTACTAGATTAATTTTCGGGGATCTGATTGGGTTACTAATGGAGGATCTACATGCAATTAACTAAAGGGCAATTAATACAGTCATAGTGGAAGTTTTGGGTATGAATACTTGGGTAAGGTATTTAATGTTGGAAATTAAGCGAGGGTTATTGATACGGGTACAGGGAGCATGCAACTTAGGGGACAACTAAATACTAAAGCTTGGAGTTTCAGAGTTCAATCATTCAGGAGTAATGTGTGGGAATTGTTGGAAGTTATGTAGTACATTTTGGGGAATCTATGTGGGTTGGTTCTATTAATTCTGGTTGTATGTGTTGCATTGTAATGGTTGTATGTACTTTGAGTGGGGCGTGTGTGCAATGTAAACTCTGGGTATTTAATTTCTGAGTTCTGGGTACATGTGTGAGTTCTAGATGTTAAATTTTGGCCTTGAATATGTACTGATATTAGAAAACTTAACTTTATTCATCTCGGGATTTCTGATTTAGCAAATAAGGGAGATTCTAAAGGTACTTGATGGGAAGCTGTGGGTTTTCTAACTTAGGAGGTATTAGTGGGAATCTTTGAGGAAATATTTTTAAAATTTTGAGATTTCTGAGTGGGATAGTTCTAGGGCTTCTAAGTGTAGTCATACTTGGAGGGTACTAGATTAATTTTCGGGGATCTGATTGGGTTACTAATGGAGGATCTACATGCAATTAACTAAAGGGCAATTAATACAGTCATAGTGGAAGTTTTGGGTATGAATACTTGGGTAAGGTATTTAATGTTGGAAATTAAGCGTGGGTTATTGATACGGGTACAGGGAGCATGCAACTTAGGGGACAACTAAATACTAAAGCTTGGAGTTTCAGAGTTCAATCATTCAGGAGTAATGTGTGGGAATTGTTGGAAGTTATGTAGTACATTTTGGGGAATCTATGTGGGTTGGTTCTATTAATTCTGGTTGTATGTGTTGCATTGTAATGGTTGTATGTACTTTGAGTGGGGCGTGTGTGCAATGTAAACTCTGGGTATTTAATTTCTGAGTTCTGGGTACATGTGTGAGTTCTAGATGTTGAATTTTGGCCTTGAATATGTACTGATATTAGAAAACTTAACTTTATTCATCTCGGGATTTCTGATTTAGCAAATAAGGGAGATTCTAAAGGTACTTGATGGGAAGCTGTGGGTTTTCTAACTTTAGGAGGTATTAGTGGGAATCTTTGAGGAAATATTTTTAAAATTTTGAGATTTCTGAGTGGGATAGTTCTAGGGCTTCTAAGTGTAGTCATACTTGGAGGGTACTAGATTAATTTTCGGGGATCTGATTGGGTTACTAATGGAGGATCTACATGCAATTAACTAAAGGGCAATTAATACAGTCATAGTGGAAGTTTTGGGTATGAATACTTGGGTAAGGTATTTAATGTTGGAAATTAAGCGTGGGTTATTGATACGGGTACAGGGAGCATGCAACTTAGGGGACAACTAAATACTAAAGCTTGGAGTTTCAGAGTTCAATCATTCAGGAGTAATGGGTGGGAATTGTTGGAAGTTATGTAGTACATTTTGGGGAATCTATGTGGGTTGGTTCTATTAATTCTGGTTGTATGTGTTGCATTGTAATGGTTGTATGTACTTTGAGTGGGGCGTGTGTGCAATGTAAACTCTGGGTATTTAATTTCTGAGTTCTGGGTACATGTGTGAGTTCTAGATGTTTAATTTGGGACTTGAATATTTACTGATATTAAAAAACTTAACTTTATTCATCTCGGGATTTCTGATTTAGCAAATAAGGGAGATTCTAAAGGTACTTGATGGGAAGCTGTGGGTTTTCTAACTTTAGGAGGTATTAGTGGGAATCTTTGAGGAAATATTTTTAAAATTTTGAGATTTCTGAGTGGGATAGTTCTAGGGTTTCTAAGTGTAGTCATACTTGGAGGGTACTAGATTAATTTTCGGGGATCTGATTGGGTTACTAATGGAGGATCTACATGCAATTAACTAAAGGGCAATTAATACAGTCATAGTGGAAGTTTTGGGTATGAATACTTGGGTAAGGTATTTAATGTTGGAAATTAAGCGTGGGTTATTGATACGGGTACAGGGAGCATGCAACTTAGGGGACAACTAAATACTAAAGCTTGGAGTTTCAGAGTTCAATCATTCAGGAGTAATGGGTGGGAATTGTTGGAAGTTATGTAGTACATTTTGGGGAATCTATGTGGGTTGGTTCTATTAATTCTGGTTGTATGTGTTGCATTGTAATGGTTGTATGTACTTTGAGTGGGGCGTGTGTGCAATGTAAACTCTGGGTATTTAATTTCTGAGTTCTGGGTACATGTGTGAGTTCTAGATGTTTAATTTGGGACTTGAATATTTACTGATATTAAAAAACTTAACTTTATTCATCTCGGGATTTCTGATTTAGCAAATAAGGGAGATTCTAAAGGTACTTGATGGGAAGCTGTGGGTTTTCTAACTTTAGGAGGTATTAGTGGGAATCTTTGAGGAAATATTTTTAAAATTTTGAGATTTCTGAGTGGGATAGTTCTAGGGTTTCTAAGTGTAGTCATACTTGGAGGGTACTAGATTAATTTTCGGGGATCTGATTGGGTTACTAATGGAGGATCTACATGCAATTAACTAAAGGGCAATTAATACAGTCATAGTGGAAGTTTTGGGTATGAATACTTGGGTAAGGTATTTAATGTTGGAAATTAAGCGTGGGTTATTGATACGGGTACAGGGAGCATGCAACTTAGGGGACAACTAAATACTAAAGCTTGGAGTTTCAGAGTTCAATCATTCAGGAGTAATGGGTGGGAATTGTTGGAAGTTATGTAGTACATTTTGGGGAATCTATGTGGGTTGGTTCTATTAATTCTGGTTGTATGTGTTGCATTGTAATGGTTGTATGTACTTTGAGTGGGGCGTGTGTGCAATGTAAACTCTGGGTATTTAATTTCTGAGTTCTGGGTACATGTGTGAGTTCTAGATGTTAAATTTTGGCCTTGAATATGTACTGATATTAGAAAACTTAACTTTATTCATCTCGGGATTTCTGATTTAGCAAATAAGGGAGATTCTAAAGGTACTTGATGGGAAGCTGTGGGTTTTCTAACTTTAGGAGGTATTAGTGGGAATCTTTGAGGAAATATTTTTAAAATTTTGAGATTTCTGAGTGGGATAGTTCTAGGGCTTCTAAGTGTAGTCATACTTGGAGGGTACTAGATTAATTTTCGGGGATCTGATTGGGTTACTAATGGAGGATCTACATGCAATTAACTAAAGGGCAATTAATACAGTCATAGTGGAAGTTTTGGGTATGAATACTTGGGTAAGGTATTTAATGTTGGAAATTAAGCGTGGGTTATTGATACGGGTACAGGGAGCATGCAACTTAGGGGACAACTAAATACTAAAGCTTGGAGTTTCAGAGTTCAATCATTCAGGAGTAATGGGTGGGAATTGTTGGAAGTTATGTAGTACATTTTGGGGAATCTATGTGGGTTGGTTCTATTAATTCTGGTTGTATGTGTTGCATTGTAATGGTTGTATGTACTTTGAGTGGGGCGTGTGTGCAATGTAAACTCTGGGTATTTAATTTCTGAGTTCTGGGTACATGTGTGAGTTCTAGATGTTTAATTTGGGACTTGAATATTTACTGATATTAAAAAACTTAACTTTATTCATCTCGGGATTTCTGATTTAGCAAATAAGGGAGATTCTAAAGGTACTTGATGGGAAGCTGTGGGTTTTCTAACTTTAGGAGGTATTAGTGGGAATCTTTGAGGAAATATTTTTAAAATTTTGAGATTTCTGAGTGGGATAGTTCTAGGGTTTCTAAGTGTAGTCATACTTGGAGGGTACTAGATTAATTTTCGGGGATCTGATTGGGTTACTAATGGAGGATCTACATGCAATTAACTAAAGGGCAATTAATACAGTCATAGTGGAAGTTTTGGGTATGAATACTTGGGTAAGGTATTTAATGTTGGAAATTAAGCGTGGGTTATTGATACGGGTACAGGGAGCATGCAACTTAGGGGACAACTAAATACTAAAGCTTGGAGTTTCAGAGTTCAATCATTCAGGAGTAATGGGTGGGAATTGTTGGAAGTTATGTAGTACATTTTGGGGAATCTATGTGGGTTGGTTCTATTAATTCTGGTTGTATGTGTTGCATTGTAATGGTTGTATGTACTTTGAGTGGGGCGTGTGTGCAATGTAAACTCTGGGTATTTAATTTCTGAGTTCTGGGTACATGTGTGAGTTCTAGATGTTTAATTTGGGACTTGAATATTTACTGATATTAAAAAACTTAACTTTAT
This sequence comes from Allacma fusca, assembly GCA_947179485.1. NCBI lineage: Eukaryota > Metazoa > Arthropoda > Collembola > Symphypleona > Sminthuridae > Allacma > Allacma fusca. The sequence goes on from OX359249.1 coordinate 10,456,334, forward strand.
TCATCTCGGGATTTCTGATTTAGCAAATAAGGGAGATTCTAAAGGTACTTGATGGGAAGCTGTGGGTTTTCTAACTTTAGGAGGTATTAGTGGGAATCTTTGAGGAAATATTTTTAAAATTTTGAGATTTCTGAGTGGGATAGTTCTAGGGTTTCTAAGTGTAGTCATACTTGGAGGGTACTAGATTAATTTTCGGGGATCTGATTGGGTTACTAATGGAGGATCTACATGCAATTAACTAAAGGGCAATTAATACAGTCATAGTGGAAGTTTTGGGTATGAATACTTGGGTAAGGTATTTAATGTTGGAAATTAAGCGTGGGTTATTGATACGGGTACAGGGAGCATGCAACTTAGGGGACAACTAAATACTAAAGCTTGGAGTTTCAGAGTTCAATCATTCAGGAGTAATGGGTGGGAATTGTTGGAAGTTATGTAGTACATTTTGGGGAATCTATGTGGGTTGGTTCTATTAATTCTGGTTGTATGTGTTGCATTGTAATGGTTGTATGTACTTTGAGTGGGGCGTGTGTGCAATGTAAACTCTGGGTATTTAATTTCTGAGTTCTGGGTACATGTGTGAGTTCTAGATGTTTAATTTGGGACTTGAATATTTACTGATATTAAAAAACTTAACTTTATTCATCTCGGGATTTCTGATTTAGCAAATAAGGGAGATTCTAAAGGTACTTGATGGGAAGCTGTGGGTTTTCTAACTTTAGGAGGTATTAGTGGGAATCTTTGAGGAAATATTTTTAAAATTTTGAGATTTCTGAGTGGGATAGTTCTAGGGCTTCTAAGTGTAGTCATACTTGGAGGGTACTAGATTAATTTTCGGGGATCTGATTGGGTTACTAATGGAGGATCTACATGCAATTAACTAAAGGGCAATTAATACAGTCATAGTGGAAGTTTTGGGTATGAATACTTGGGTAAGGTATTTAATGTTGGAAATTAAGCGTGGGTTATTGATACGGGTACAGGGAGCATGCAACTTAGGGGACAACTAAATACTAAAGCTTGGAGTTTCAGAGTTCAATCATTCAGGAGTAATGGGTGGGAATTGTTGGAAGTTATGTAGTACATTTTGGGGAATCTATGTGGGTTGGTTCAATTCTGGTTGTATGTGTTGCATTGTAATGGTTGTATGTACTTTGAGTGGGGCGTGTGTGCAATGTAAACTCTGGGTATTTAATTTCTGAGTTCTGGGTACATGTGTGAGTTCTAGATGTTTAATTTTGGCCTTGAATATGTACTGATATTAGAAAACTTAACTTTATTCATCTCGGGATTTCTGATTTAGCAAATAAGGGAGATTCTAAAGGTACTTGATGGGAAGCTGTGGGTTTTCTAACTTTAGGAGGTATTAGTGGGAATCTTTGAGGAAATATTTTTAAAATTTTGAGATTTCTGAGTGGGATAGTTCTAGGGCTTCTAAGTGTAGTCATACTTGGAGGGTACTAGATTAATTTTCGGGGATCTGATTGGGTTACTAATGGAGGATCTACATGCAATTAACTAAAGGGCAATTAATACAGTCATAGTGGAAGTTTTGGGTATGAATACTTGGGTAAGGTATTTAATGTTGGAAATTAAGCGTGGGTTATTGATACGGGTACAGGGAGCATGCAACTTAGGGGACAACTAAATACTAAAGCTTGGAGTTTCAGAGTTCAATCATTCAGGAGTAATGGGTGGGAATTGTTGGAAGTTATGTAGTACATTTTGGGGAATCTATGTGGGTTGGTTCTATTAATTCTGGTTGTATGTGTTGCATTGTAATGGTTGTATGTACTTTGAGTGGGGCGTGTGTGCAATGTAAACTCTGGGTATTTAATTTCTGAGTTCTGGGTACATGTGTGAGTTCTAGATGTTTAATTTGGGACTTGAATATTTACTGATATTAAAAAACTTAACTTTATTCATCTCGGGATTTCTGATTTAGCAAATAAGGGAGATTCTAAAGGTACTTGATGGGAAGCTGTGGGTTTTCTAACTTTAGGAGGTATTAGTGGGAATCTTTGAGGAAATATTTTTAAAATTTTGAGATTTCTGAGTGGGATAGTTCTAGGGCTTCTAAGTGTAGTCATACTTGGAGGGTACTAGATTAATTTTCGGGGATCTGATTGGGTTACTAATGGAGGATCTACATGCAATTAACTAAAGGGCAATTAATACAGTCATAGTGGAAGTTTTGGGTATGAATACTTGGGTAAGGTATTTAATGTTGGAAATTAAGCGTGGGTTATTGATACGGGTACAGGGAGCATGCAACTTAGGGGAGAACTAAATACTAAAGCTTGGAGTTTCAGAGTTCAATCATTCAGGAGTAATGGGTGGGAATTGTTGGAAGTTATGTAGTACATTTTGGGGAATCTATGTGGGTTGGTTCTATTAATTCTGGTTGTATGTGTTGCATTGTAATGGTTGTATGTACTTTGAGTGGGGCGTGTGTGCAATGTAAACTCTGGGTATTTAATTTCTGAGTTCTGGGTACATGTGTGAGTTCTAGATGTTTAATTTGGGACTTGAATATGTACTGATATTAGAAAACTTAACTTTATTCATCTCGGGATTTCTGATTTAGCAAATAAGGGAGATTCTAAAGGTACTTGATGGGAAGCTGTGGGTTTTCTAACTTTAGGAGGTATTAGTGGGAATCTTTGAGGAAATATTTTTAAAATTTTGAGATTTCTGAGTGGGATAGTTCTAGGGCTTCTAAGTGTAGTCATACTTGGAGGGTACTAGATTAATTTTCGGGGATCTGATTGGGTTACTAATGGAGGATCTACATGCAATTAACTAAAGGGCAATTAATACAGTCATAGTGGAAGTTTTGGGTATGAATACTTGGGTAAGGTATTTAATGTTGGAAATTAAGCGTGGGTTATTGATACGGGTACAGGGAGCATGCAACTTAGGGGACAACTAAATACTAAAGCTTGGAGTTTCAGAGTTCAATCATTCAGGAGTAATGGGTGGGAATTGTTGGAAGTTATGTAGTACATTTTGGGGAATCTATGTGGGTTGGTTCAATTCTGGTTGTATGTGTTGCATTGTAATGGTTGTATGTACTTTGAGTGGGGCGTGTGTGCAATGTAAACTCTGGGTATTTAATTTCTGAGTTCTGGGTACATGTGTGAGTTCTAGATGTTTAATTTTGGCCTTGAATATGTACTGATATTAGAAAACTTAACTTTATTCATCTCGGGATTTCTGATTTAGCAAATAAGGGAGATTCTAAAGGTACTTGATGGGAAGCTGTGGGTTTTCTAACTTTAGGAGGTATTAGTGGGAATCTTTGAGGAAATATTTTTAAAATTTTGAGATTTCTGAGTGGGATAGTTCTAGGGCTTCTAAGTGTAGTCATACTTGGAGGGTACTAGATTAATTTTCGGGGATCTGATTGGGTTACTAATGGAGGATCTACATGCAATTAACTAAAGGGCAATTAATACAGTCATAGTGGAAGTTTTGGGTATGAATACTTGGGTAAGGTATTTAATGTTGGAAATTAAGCGTGGGTTATTGATACGGGTACAGGGAGCATGCAACTTAGGGGACAACTAAATACTAAAGCTTGGAGTTTCAGAGTTCAATCATTCAGGAGTAATGGGTGGGAATTGTTGGAAGTTATGTAGTACATTTTGGGGAATCTATGTGGGTTGGTTCTATTAATTCTGGTTGTATGTGTTGCATTGTAATGGTTGTATGTACTTTGAGTGGGGCGTGTGTGCAATGTAAACTCTGGGTATTTAATTTCTGAGTTCTGGGTACATGTGTGAGTTCTAGATGTTTAATTTGGGACTTGAATATTTACTGATATTAAAAAACTTAACTTTATTCATCTCGGGATTTCTGATTTAGCAAATAAGGGAGATTCTAAAGGTACTTGATGGGAAGCTGTGGGTTTTCTAACTTTAGGAGGTATTAGTGGGAATCTTTGAGGAAATATTTTTAAAATTTTGAGATTTCTGAGTGGGATAGTTCTAGGGCTTCTAAGTGTAGTCATACTTGGAGGGTACTAGATTAATTTTCGGGGATCTGATTGGGTTACTAATGGAGGATCTACATGCAATTAACTAAAGGGCAATTAATACAGTCATAGTGGAAGTTTTGGGTATGAATACTTGGGTAAGGTATTTAATGTTGGAAATTAAGCGTGGGTTATTGATACGGGTACAGGGAGCATGCAACTTAGGGGAGAACTAAATACTAAAGCTTGGAGTTTCAGAGTTCAATCATTCAGGAGTAATGGGTGGGAATTGTTGGAAGTTATGTAGTACATTTTGGGGAATCTATGTGGGTTGGTTCTATTAATTCTGGTTGTATGTGTTGCATTGTAATGGTTGTATGTACTTTGAGTGGGGCGTGTGTGCAATGTAAACTCTGGGTATTTAATTTCTGAGTTCTGGGTACATGTGTGAGTTCTAGATGTTTAATTTTGGCCTTGAATATGTACTGATATTAGAAAACTTAACTTTATTCATCTCGGGATTTCTGATTTAGCAAATAAGGGAGATTCTAAAGGTACTTGATGGGAAGCTGTGGGTTTTCTAACTTTAGGAGGTATTAGTGGGAATCTTTGAGGAAATATTTTTAAAATTTTGAGATTTCTGAGTGGGATAGTTCTAGGGCTTCTAAGTGTAGTCATACTTGGAGGGTACTAGATTAATTTTCGGGGATCTGATTGGGTTACTAATGGAGGATCTACATGCAATTAACTAAAGGGCAATTAATACAGTCATAGTGGAAGTTTTGGGTATGAATACTTGGGTAAGGTATTTAATGTTGGAAATTAAGCGTGGGTTATTGATACGGGTACAGGGAGCATGCAACTTAGGGGACAACTAAATACTAAAGCTTGGAGTTTCAGAGTTCAATCATTCAGGAGTAATGGGTGGGAATTGTTGGAAGTTATGTAGTACATTTTGGGGAATCTATGTGGGTTGGTTCAATTCTGGTTGTATGTGTTGCATTGTAATGGTTGTATGTACTTTGAGTGGGGCGTGTGTGCAATGTAAACTCTGGGTATTTAATTTCTGAGTTCTGGGTACATGTGTGAGTTCTAGATGTTTAATTTTGGCCTTGAATATGTACTGATATTAGAAAACTTAACTTTATTCATCTCGGGATTTCTGATTTAGCAAATAAGGGAGATTCTAAAGGTACTTGATGGGAAGCTGTGGGTTTTCTAACTTTAGGAGGTATTAGTGGGAATCTTTGAGGAAATATTTTTAAAATTTTGAGATTTCTGAGTGGGATAGTTCTAGGGCTTCTAAGTGTAGTCATACTTGGAGGGTACTAGATTAATTTTCGGGGATCTGATTGGGTTACTAATGGAGGATCTACATGCAATTAACTAAAGGGCAATTAATACAGTCATAGTGGAAGTTTTGGGTATGAATACTTGGGTAAGGTATTTAATGTTGGAAATTAAGCGTGGGTTATTGATACGGGTACAGGGAGCATGCAACTTAGGGGACAACTAAATACTAAAGCTTGGAGTTTCAGAGTTCAATCATTCAGGAGTAATGGGTGGGAATTGTTGGAAGTTATGTAGTACATTTTGGGGAATCTATGTGGGTTGGTTCTATTAATTCTGGTTGTATGTGTTGCATTGTAATGGTTGTATGTACTTTGAATGGGGCGTGTGTGCAATGTAAACTCTGGGTATTTAATTTCTGAGTTCTGGGTACATGTGTGAGTTCTAGATGTTTAATTTGGGACTTGAATATGTACTGATATTAGAAAACTTAACTTTATTCATCTCGGGATTTCTGATTTAGCAAATAAGGGAGATTCTAAAGGTACTTGATGGGAAGCTGATGGTTTTCTAACTTTAGGAGGTATTAGTGGGAATCTTTGAGGAAATATTTTTAAAATTTTGCGATGTCTGCGTGGGAGTTTTAAGGGTTCCAATTGTGGTCATACTTGGAGGGTACTAGACTTATTTTTGGGGATTTGATTGGGTAACTGAGGGAGGATCTGCATGCAATTAACTTAAGGGCAATTAATACTGTCATCGTGGAAGTTTTGGGTAAGAATACTTGGGTAAGTTATTCTATTTTTTGAAATTAAGCGATGGGTATTCATAGGGATACAGGGATCACGCAGATTTGGGGACAAATAAATAAGCCTGAAGGTTTTCTGGTGCAATCATTTAGGAGTAGTGGGTGGGAATTTTCTGGAAGTTATGTAGTACATTTTGGGAAATCTGTGGGTGGGTTCTAGGAGTTCTGGTTGTATGTGTTTCATTGTTATGGTTCTATGTGCTTTGAGTAGGGCGTGTTCAATGTAACCTGGCTGTTTAATGTGTTAGTAGATACAACTCTTGATATTTCTGGGTTCATTCAATTTAGGAGTGGGGGTTGGAATAATGTGGTATTTATGTTGTATATCAGGGATCGGATTTTGTAAATCTACCTGGAATATCATTTCTGAATTTCCCTGCTATTATCTCTCTGCTGGTAGGTTCTAAGGAATTTCAGAAATCCCTGTTAAAAAAAGGTCGACGGTTTTCAAAATCCCTGTTGACAAATAAAATCCCTTGTAAGACATGAAAACCCTGCCAAATTAGGCCAATCAAGTCAAAAATTCCGATTTGCTTAATAAATTTTCCTGAAACACGTCAACAGATTTGAAAATCCCTGCCAAAAAAAGTCAGCGATTATAAAAATCCCGGTTCGTAAAAATAAATCCATTCCCTTTGATATTTTCGCTGCCAGAAATATTTTTCCCTGGGAAGAATCTTCCCGTCTTCCTACAAAAATCCGACCCCTGGTGTACAGATGGGAACTCCTGGTGTTAGATCTAGGGGTAATTTTGGTAGATCTGTGTATTTTGGAATTTCTGGCTGTAGCGTATCGATAATTTTAACTATTTACATTGAAATTCGGATGTAACTTAATGACGGGAAACCTAAGTACATTTAATTTATTTTAGTTATGAGTTAGGGTGCAAACTAGTGATAGCAAATGGCGATATGGCGACACGATACATCTCGCCAAGTTTATCGACAATATCGGCTTATCGCTCAAGTAGTACGGTTAAATAGCTCACAACTTTTGTGCGAAAATGTGAATGTAATAATTACATACGCTTTAAAAAATGGTAAAAACTCTTTAATTATTAAAGTTTCGCACCTTACATTATTCATATGGTGGGTAGCAGGTATTCCGTATTAACGGTGAGCAGATTATATTTAAACTTTTAAGTAGTCCTTTTAATATTCGTTAAAAATGAATAAAACTAAAAAGCTAATTCGACCAAAAAATATTCAGGCCACAAATATGGACAAAGTATTCACAACAGTAAATGTATTGAATACAGTGGAAGGGCAGGGCGATGGGTTGTTGCTTGAAATTATTTTTTGAGACGAAAAAATTGTTTGAAAGCAAATTGTAACTATTGTAAGGAAAGTACTCAAGATATTCGCACTAATCTTTACCGATCTGTTACATTTACAAATATTTTACGAAAAAATGGTCTTTGCATGGGATAACTTGATTGATATTGAATGGGGCATAAACTTGGCGATATATCGGCGATATGCGATATATCGCCAAAACTGTTTTTGGCGATAGTGATATTATTGATATGAGCAATGTGGCGATATTTGCCATCACTAGTACAACTCGTCGGGTGTACTTTGTTTATTTGCAATGGGCATACACCGAAACCAGGGCTGTCCTCAGGGGGTCTCAATGTACCAAAAAGAGTTGCTGTGTGAGGGGTGTCAAAATATATATAGGCTGCAAAATTACTTTACATTTATACTCAAGTTAAACGTATACGATGCCTATGGCTTCGCTCATTGAGCTGTCGGTTAATCGATTGTAATTTACGATTTTATAATTTTTACCAGTGCCCCAACGTTGGCTAACGCGGAGTAGCATTCCCGGAATATATTTCCCTTCATACATGCGTGTTGTCGTGCTGCCTAAATGTATGCCTACATGACCGCTTGCATGCAGGCGTGCACTTCCTATTTTATAGATATTTTTTCTGCGAAAACCAGTGCACCCTATTTTGCGTATAATTTTTTCTGAAAATAGCTCGCACCCAATAAATAGGCCTACATGTAGGATAGGCTAGCACCTTTGGTACATACGTAGAAATTGGAATTGCACAGTAGCTTTGAAAAGAATTGCACACTCGAGCTCAACTTCCATAATAACTGTAAGTGAAATAATTTCACCTACAACTAATAAATGATTAATAATAATGATAAGGCAGTAGGTTAGTGGTAGGTGGTTTTGTGGCTGGGAAAGTGAAACAACCATAGAAGCAGAGGTTAACATAGTTAAACACAGCTGTACCAAGCTCATTATAATGACCTTTCTCGACAAGGGATGTTCATAGGCTAGAAAAATGCGCCTCGTGTGTAAATATTACTGTACACAATACTTCACAAATACGGACTAATATCGAAATTCGGGATTCGTCATACATAGGAAATGTTTCGCCTAACCTACAGAATAACTTACAATTCCCGTTATGTTCGATGTTTCTACATCGAAGCCTGCAATTAGGTACCAAATAAACCATTTTCCTTATTTGTAGCCTATTTGCAGTGTTTTTGTATCAGTATTTTTTCATCTTCACTATTAGAGAGTACACATTGCCATAAAGGCTACATGGCTCATATGCGGTAGGTTTACAAGTGGTATAGGTAGACCTTTAATTTAGACTTTCTTAACAGCTAAGTGACTTAATTATAACCTTAACCTTATTACCTTAACTATAATTTGACGTAAGCTTTGCTTTGACAATTAACAATTATCAAGGGCATTTGTACCGGAACCTATTTTTTCACATGGTCAAATGTATGTTACATTTTCGAGAGGGAAGTCACTAGAAAATCTTACGGTCATTGTAAATGACACTGTAGTACAAGGTGAAATAATGGGAAACGATGAGGGAATCTCCACAAGTAATTACGTATTTATAGAAGTTCTGTAATGTTACATTATAATGAAACGAAATTGTATTTCAGAAAAAAGGACATCATGTAAAAAAATATTCAATTTGAAAAAATTCATTTCGACAATATAATTTTAATACTACCGGATCAAGCGACTAGACTGCGTCGGTGTTGTTATTGGGAAATGGGGGTTATCCACCAACGCAGGCGGTGGCTTGATCCGACATTTAATAACATAATTTTACGGTGATGAAAATTAAATCCTCGCTCTCCCTCTTAAAGGCTAAAAGCTCCCATTGATTTGCGATTGAGATTACCAATTACCTTAAAGGCTAACTACCCGGCTTATTTGCGGTATATAATATGAATGTATTTACAATTTGCATGTAAGTATTTTGCACTGGCGAAGCCGATGGCTGCTTATGTATCTCATTATCCGCATCATTTTGTCTAGAATATTTTAATACTAGCCGATTAAACCAGTAGCCCTTTCTGTGTATGGTACGTTAATGTTTATATACAGCTACTAGCATCGCACAGTCAGCTATTCTTAATCATGCAACTGCACCAACAAACTGAAGCCTTTTTCGAATCCAGCAATAGCTTGGAGTGCAGCACTAGGCGAAATGTTGGGCAAAGTTGACGGAACGTACACAAGCAATTGTGTATTTAAGGAAGTTTTGTAACGTGTAACGTTACATTTTTAATAAAAATAAAATGTATTCAAAATCATGAGGAACGAGCACTGCACAGACAGCAATTGCTGGCTCAAAGGAAGGATGGACACCTCTGTCGCCTATGCAATTGGGGTTATGTTTGCCTTCATATCCCCTATCCTAGTATGTACATATTTATACAATGCGCCTACTAGGGATGCCAGTTATCGCCATTCATCTCATATCGTAAATTATCGTTCTCGGGCAAATCACATCCCCCACGACCCTGTCTTCATTGAAGATATGCTGGGGAAATTTATAACGTAATAATTTCAAAGTGATTTAATTAAAGTATCAAAACAAAGCAGTTGTCAATAAATTAACAAAAACTGCAGGTTATAAAGAAGCTTACTGCAAACTTATGAAAGGTTATTTTCATGTAACGTAACAAATTAACTCTCTGCGTCAAAGAACAGATCCGAGCAATCTTCCAAGTCAGATTGTGCGGTGACAAAACTAACGTTGTCATCCAAGTCAGCATCTTCTGACACGTACAACTCTTGAACAACTGAATTCGGTGGCTCTTCACCTAATTTGACACTACGCACTGCTTTGAGTTAGTATTTCATATCGAAAGGTTATTTTCCGTAGTTGGTATAAGTACTGGATCTGTTTCACAGTTTACACAGCCTTAAAACAATCTTTTCTTAACAGAAAATATTCCCAAACCTGAGTCCTGTTTCCATATTTTCCACGATATTTGGCGAAGAGGCAAAATGATCTGCGGATTTTTGATTGGTAGCAAAATGATATACACGCTGTTTCACCAGGGGGTAGGATTTTTGTGAATCTCCCTGGAAGATCATTTCTGAATTTCCCTGCTGACTGTTATCTCCCTGCTGGTAGGTCCTCAACGATTTCAAAAATCCCTGCTGAAAAAAGGTCATTAATTTCCGAAAACCCTGTTGGCAAAAAAAAATCCCTTACAAGACGTAAAATCCCTGCTAAATTAGGCCAATCAAGCCAAAAATCCTTGTTTGCTTAACAAATTTCCCTGAAATACGTCCACAAATTTGAAAATCCCTACCAAAAAAAGGTTAACGATTTTAAAAATCCCCGTTCGTAAAAATAAATCCCTTCCCTTTGAGATTTTCCCTGCCAAAAATATTTTTTCCCTGGGAAGAATCTTCCCATCTTCCTACAAAAATCCGACCCCTGTGTTTCACTAATTGTAAGTGCAACAAAGTGTATTAAATAAAATGATCTAGATTCAATGTATCATGAAACAGATGCACAAATGAAAAAGCCTTCCAAGGCTAAAATATTGCAAAATTTCATCCATCAACATTTTTACAAGAAGCCCTTAATAGAAAATATTTGCCCTTTTTAACTACAATTTTGTTCAAATGGGGACATTTTAATACTAATCGAAAATTCACTTAACTTGCACTTGCACCGACAATTGCAATTCCCTGGTGTAAAATAACCTCAACTGAACCGACCTTGCAAGTTCAATTAGTAATTGCGGTTAACTTGCAATTAACAAGAAACCCTATTCCCTATACATGTATGCAGGCTTTAAACTAGAGTTTATTATACAATAACTTACACATTTTATTTACAACATAGACACTAGAAACCTTACAGTAATTATTGGAGCCTTTCACACATTCACTGCTTTCACTGCAGGCAGGTCTTACAATTAGTTGAACGTTACTTTTATTTTCAAGACATTTTTAAAAGAATTCCAAATATTAATCTCAATAATGTGGTTACACACTACACTTCTATAAAACCACCAAGGTAAAATTGATTAGATCCTATTCTGGATTTACTTTGGCACGGCCTAATGCAACTAATACCCAAATGAAGATGGTTTTACTTCAATCAACGTTTTAAATTTTAAAAACGTTTGTAAAAACAAAAAACCACCTATACGATTACTGGGCCCTTCAAAAAGTAAAATGGAAAACTTCAGCTACACTGCATTAACTGAGGTACATTTAATCTAAAAAGAAAATCGAGACCAAACAACGTTGAAATTTTTTACTTACCCATTGGCAATAGCCCGGACGGCGGACACTGAATTTCTCCTTGTATGCCGAAAATATTCAATTCGATGAATTTATTATTTAGTTCCCGGTTGAATCCAACTTACACAACTCTTTTATGGCACTAATCATAGAAATAAGGGAAAATATAACTTTATTTTGAAGTGAAAACCAAACCGACCGTTAGGCTGGGGCTGGGTCAGCTGGACCGTTCGACCCCCGACTGCGCGTAGCGCGTGCCGTGTGTATACTGCTGGTGTACTAACATGCATGTTCCCGTTCTCACAAGCAAGTACATACAAGTGAACGGTGAAGGACTACACAGTGTAAGTACATACGAAACGCGTTCCATTTTCATTCCCCGTGCGACATTACATGTGTACTTGTGTCGTGTGACCTCTGACCTGGACCATCTCCGAAACTACATCAAACGGAGTCATAATTCTTTAGATCCGCGATCTCCTCATGGAATTTAGCAAGTCCGTGAATTTTTATAAAGATGTAAGAGTAGAGCACAAACTGGTTCATTGAAAGTAATTATTTTAGTAAATAAATCATTTCAATTCAAATGGTTTCCAAAAGTGGTGGATGGGGATACAACGTACATGAATAGTGATGGAGTGGAACCTACAAGGTAAGTACTTTTAGGTACTAAGGGTGAAAGTGAGAGTTTCTGAGAAATAAAATTAAGGCTTCATATTACGCAAACAAAGATCGACCGGGATTCCCCAAGTGAGTCAGGTCACGGTGCCGGTTCGTATATTTATTTTACGATACAGTAGTGAATATTATGTAGTGAATTTATTGTAGTACCAAATCGTATTAGTTATTATATTATATGTATAACAGCAATATTTTTTTCTAGCGTCATTAGGCTTTGATCAACTGTTAGTGTCCGGCGGCAGTGGCAAGTGATGGGTGAAGTTGGGAAATCGGGGAGAACTCGAAATTTTAGTTGGATCGGTTGAGTGAAGCAGTACTGCACTCCAAGTTTCTAATTGTGAGGAAGTAATCTTCATGCTGAGATCCCAAGCTTAGACATTCAAGCTTAGGTATGTGAACTATAATCAGTAGTAATTCAGAATTAAATGAGCAAGCTTGAGGTTTGTAATGTGAATACTGTTTGGATTTTTAATTTAGTGATGTCATCGATCACAAAGTTTTGAAACATGTTTAAGCTTTAGTTCTTTTAATGGGGCATGTATGGTATTCGTCTCCTAGTGGATAAATCAATCTACGGCATTCGTCCCTAAGTGGATAACTGATCCTACTGTATCCGTCCCCAAAAGGATAGCTCATTCTACAGTATCCGTCCACAATTGGATAACTCATTCTACAGAATACGGATGGATACCGTAGAGCAACTCTTTTCATTGCAATTCAGACTTGCAGTAATCCGTGAACCTACTATCCTCACGAAAGAAAATTATTACAATCGGTAAACAATTAGTCTCACCCATGAAAATGTCTTTCAAAAGTATTGTGAAGTATTGTTTAATGAGCAGATCCTTAAACGTAAGGTCGGGGCATTCGGCAACTAACATTTTCTGTAGACTTCCAAAGTTATTATGTACGTACCCCGTAGTTCCTACGTAGTTTCTTTCCGCGGGCTAGTTGTGAGATGAGGTATGGGTCGATGTTTTCTTTTACCTTGAAAAAGTTTCTTATGCTGCTGCATTCTCGTGATTTAAAATTCAAGAATGGTCTTTGTTGAATATCATCATCAAAAGTGCACAAACTGCAGTAATTGGTAGTCAGTGCCAACATTGTCGAATGTAGATGGTCGATAAAAACCATTCACAGGAAATTGAATTTGAAAAACTATGAAATGCAGCGTGCAAGAGCAATATTCCTTTCTGAAATGGTTTCATGTTGGAAGTGTTGCATAACGTGTGCATAGCGATTACCATATCCAGGATCAGGAGCATTAGCATACCCCATTTCGAAGATTTTTTATACGTTGGTATTATTGTAGGCCTTTATTATCCTTTATGAGTTCAAGAGCTTACCCTCACTAAAAGTGTTACAATGTCTGAAGCAAAGCAGTAGGAGTTGTATTTTCATGGAATTCTTGAGCAGCCTATTCGGTTACAAGCCATTTATTAATTAATAGTTTTAAAGTTCCATATCTACGAATAGTACAGCCATTAGAATGCCAGCGTTATTACTTAGTCGACAACATATCGTCTAAATCACTGTAGCCCCGGTTTTATAAAGTTTTATAACCTTTTTAGTTTTGATTATGCAGCATGCGTATCAGTGTGGCATTGAAGTAGTACAAGGGTGCAGGTAGTCCTATTAACCATCGTATGCGGTGTGAGTGTTTTTTGATTTTGTTTTATGATTTTCTAGGATAAAAGTAGAACAGAAAAAGTTGCATAGCCTGAAGCTTACCCTGCTGAAGATGGGCTTCATGTATGTGAGATGATGGACGTCGTGTAAATCGATTCGAATAATGCAATTTTTTGTGTGGAACTGGCCATGGAGCTAGATTTCGTAAAAGTGAGGCTTTTTGCATTGATTCATATTCATCTACCCATCTTGACGTGATCTGGAATACTGGGGGTGCTGTAAAAAGATGATTCCTTGAATCTATAATTAATTCTGCAGGCTGTCAAGTAGAACCGGTTATATCTAGTGTTGGAACCGCTGTGTAATTGCTTTATATTGCCTTCCTTCACTAGTTTTTAATAATAATGCCGCGGTAAATAAATGATTTATAAATGACACATCATATTTATGTATGGAGGGCAAGTCGGAACAACTTTGTTACAATGTAAAATCTGAGTGGAGAACCAAGGTCTGACTTATCCAGAGTTTTCAGGCTGTTTAGGCAGGTCCTAAAAGTCCAAAGCTGTCTTGTGTATGAAACCTGAGAATCAAAGCACCCATTCATTTACAATTGAGTGCAAAAAATTAATTGCAATCAAGCTAAGTGAACCGTGACGTCATCTTTCTCTATGTAATCTTGAAGTTCCTAACCAGAGGTAATAATATCCTATTTGAAACTGGAAATTTTGCTCCCACTAAAATTGCAACTTTTCGATTGCGATTTTTCTACTTCTGGTGTGCTTGTTATGTATGAATACGCCCCCTCGGGAAATGCCTTATACTTGTAATCGCATTTATTATTGTATTGTGCAGTGTGGGTGAGGTTATTATTGAGAGATTTGCTGGTCTATTTTAGCATGTGAGTAAAGTGAGGACATCTAAAAAGACCTCAACTCAGGCTCAGTCTATGAGTGGTGCAGTGCAAATCTTGGAGCAAATTATTTTCGTTTGCATGTTAGATTTAAGCTTGTCTCAGGTTTCATTGCGAGAGTTACTGCTTCTTGCCATGACGTGATTTCCCAGACAAAACTAAAGGCAAGGCAAGGGGAACAAGCCATAATTTTTCTACCTTTATTTAAAGCTGTTACGTTTACCTGCTTCAGGAGGGTAAAGACGGCTGAGAGGAGTTTTGTTAGAATAGCAGAGCTAATGAACTTGTGTATGCATGTCTCATTTTTTAGCCGAACAAATCAAATGTAAATTTTGGACACCATTCGTAATTGACTACAGTTGTGTAATACTTGTTTTATGTAGCCCTTGTTTGATTTTCTAAAGTTCTGTGAAGCAGAGAATCATAATGTGTTTGATGGTGTTCTTCAAGTTTTATGACAGTCAAGACAAGACAGTAAGTGTAACATACCGAAGGCATTTTTTGCTCCTTTGTTTACCCTTCCAACTGAAATGAAAGAGTGGGCATTCATATTCCAAGGAAACTCACTGATTAGACCATCCTGCCCACAGTAATATGTCATTAGTAACTATGTGTATTCAATCCTCGCTCTGTGTGTATGTACACATTTAGCTTATCAGTACAGTGATTATACAGAAACATGAGATAATATTCAGTAAGTCAACATGAGATGATGAGTCGCTCCGAGATTCCTTGTAAGCTATTCCGACAAACGTTCATTATTGGTTTAGATTTAAAACTTTGAATATATTTAAGTGTGCTTCCAGAGGACTCCTCAACTAAGTTAGGTCCTTTCTTGGAATTTTAATTGCCTCATATTCACACTTTGACCCAACCCTTCACAAAAAAGATACCATAGTTATTTTTTTACCTGTGGTACATAGTTCTGTATAGTTGCAAATTTTGTGGGTTGGGACAACATGGAACTAGCAAGGGTTTTTTTGCACTTCCAAAAGTGTGACTAGCATCAATTTTTGTAGTGTAGAACGGTCTGCAGCTGTTAACTTACTACACTACATCCAATACTCCTACCAAGGTTGTAGAGAAAATGCACGTGCTGAAAGCTAAAACATCAGCATGACTTGAGCTGCTCATTCTCTGCAGTCTTCGTGCTGTCACACAACAATAGTTTGATTTTGGTGTTAGCATACCTTTATGACTCTTAATAAATGACAGTTGCAGTTTATACTAGTTCTGCATGCAGGTTCACTCGTATTTCCTGCACGAATGTGGGAGGGACAAATACGGACATAAGTCTTGGCCCTAGAGTTGTAAATTACTTGCCTGAAACACTCCATCGGCATTTTAACACATGCCAGTGAAACATTAAGAGCTGTTTAGTCTTCATTCTAATCATAAGGGATTCCGGCATTAATGATTTTGTTTGTGTGGGAAGTGGGACGCTGAAAGCTAGGACTAATACCAAATCTGCATGGGTAAAGTTGGATCAGTTTATTATTATCATTGGCTATTAACTTAAAATTAATGGCTATCATAGGTCAGGAATGATAGATTGATATTTACTTGCTGTTATTATTGCAGTCTCACGGCTCCCATCTGAAATACCCCTTTGCCCCGGATTAAATCGTGGACAAAGGCTGTGACTGGGTTTTGAAAATAAATGGGCTTGCGGCACTGAAAAGGGAAACTATTGCTCCAAGGTTTAAAAGTGTAGTGTAGTGTCATGTGTGCCGTATTATCGTTGTGGCGAGTGAGTGGGGAAGTAGCATGTGCTTACGCACAATTTTATTTACCATGTTAAGTGCAAAAAATTTCCGTGGAGCAAGAGCCCTATATACTAACACCTGCATGCTATTGGGCATAAAATGAAATTAAACAAGTATGTCCGACCACAGTATATATAACAGATGCAGTCACCCAAGCCTTAGAGAATGTGTATGACTAAAACATAATTTATATTGATGACTGATGATAAACGAGGTTGTACTTTTGCCTATGGTCACTAAAGTGGGATTTACGTTGCTAATTCTACACTGCGGACACTTGCCATGTAGATGGGTTCGACTGTACATCAGTGGTCGTACTGAGTGAGGGAGGGATTTTAATAACCGTGCATTTTCAGACAGAATTGACCATGGCACGTAGTTGCGGCTTACACTACTTTTTAACTACTTTGTCTGCCAAACTTTTCAAAGATCAGCAGTAAAGCTACCAGGATAAGCAGAGTTTACTGCCGACAGAATTAGCAGTAAAAGTGTTGAAAAATTGTGGTGGAGAGTTATCATCTGGATGATAATTTTTTCTCTAATCACTCTGTAATTATTGAGGACCTTCGTAGCTAAGCTTGTCAATGATATAATCATTGGAAGATTGCGTGTTGTTAATAGTTGGAGATCGGAAAAAACTGTGAAATGTTACGTAAACCAAATAGTACACATAGTGGACCAAAGTTTTGAATTCTGAAATTTAGTGTGCCTGTGGGATGATGGCAAATGCGTGATTGAATAATATGCTAATTTATTTTTCAATCCAATTTCATTTTGTGGGATGTGGTAGTGAAGAAACCAACATGCTATTATGTGTAAAGACAATGAGAAAAGTTAAGTGTTAGATTTAATTTTATTTGTGAATTGAAAGTGTGCACCGCAGGAATGATCTTCAAGTGCTGGTGATTTTATAGGATATCTGATTACACAAGAGTTACATTACAAGGATAAACAATAAGGTAGCTTAGACTAGCTTCTCTCTTTCTACCAACATTGGAAATATTTTCTGTTCTGACGTGTGATTTTCTGACTTTGATATATTCAAAATAAGTTCATATTTATGAAGTATCACATTTCATGGAGGGTTACCTCATGTTACTTTGGAAGACGTAAATATGTACAAGATACATAGGTGTAATATTTATGTAGTGAGTTGTAGACGACCAACGAGATCGAGTTCTCATGTAGGAGTTAGTAGTGTGCTCGCATATTGCTCTTTTCGTTAATTAAATTTTGAGTAAATAAGTACACTTGTAAAACTTATTTTATTTCCGGGGTTCGAATAAGTGGAGAATAATGCCTGCCATTTGCAGGAGATTCTTTTCGGGAGATACTCTAAAATTCTTTTTATGTTGTGACTTTCCGACAAATAGGGAATACATCATTGTATATAATATATAAATGATATATCATCAACAACTTCAAAAGGAGACAGACTTATCAATGTGGTTTTAGTATACATATAAGGGTGTGTAGATGTGATTGTGGTTTAGCGTATACTCAGACACGTTTTTCTATGTTTGAATCAATGACATTTTTAGCTACTTCGTGAGTCATGACTCGCAATCAGTTTAATTCGATATGTTGCTTATTAGCATCGGTATGCATGATTAAGATTAAAAGTAAGGAAGTTGTGGAGTACCAAGTATTTCATGAAATCATAGATAAATATGAATATGATATCACGGTCAACCCTCGATAGAAGGTGAGGCTTTGTTCCCTTAACATATCAACACGAGAATTAATTTTTCGTCATGGTTCCTATACATATGTACTACATACTATGTAGACAATAACCTGAGAGAGTTCGTGTAAGACATGGTAATATTATTTACAGGAAACAAAAAAAACAGCCTTTGTGCATCCATAATATGGAGAGTTGACTGTATTGACAACTCGTGCATGAAGTTTTGTTATATTGAAGCACACTGAAGTAATGTTTGTAGCAATTTTATACGCAACAAAGTCTTGATTTTATTTATAAAAGCGTCAAAGTCATACTGTCTTGACATTGCATTCTGTAGTTACGTGTATGTTCCATATTTTAGGCTTGAGACGAGAATGTATAACCGAGGAGCCAATAAAGTTACATGGAAATGGTCCGAATTATAAGCTATAATGACATGGTCCTATTGTTTGAATACATATTGGTAGATGCGTAGAATATTAACTGTGCATTATATATAAAGGCGGCCGATGCGACATTTTTGGACGTATTTTCGGTGATACATGTAGCGGTGTGTAAGGGTTGCTTTAGAGGTAGTATATCCAATTCTGGAGTGAGATAAAGTCGCTGTAAAAGCATTAAAGCGCTGCAAATTACCTCTGGCAAGTAATTACGAACGTCGAAGAGTTTCTTATCTCTGTTCCGTCAAGCTATATTGAAAACTTCTAATGACAGAATTATCTTCCGCACTTTAAATGAGTTTAAAACTGTCTACGACATTCACTCTCACTTTCAACCGTGCTGACTTGATTTGAGGCATCAACTCTCTTTCTCGTTGCCAAAAGCTATTCCCATCAAAGCTCTACCTTGCTCTAATACTATTTCTCTATGAAATCAAAATAATGGTTTTAGGGATGTTTTTACTAATTACATAGTCCTACGTCTGTACCTCAAGGATCTTTCTGTTGCCAATCTATAGAAAGGGAATAGAATGCTTAATTTTGTCATGATTGTATATTTGTCTTCGGGTTGTCTCCAAACAAAGTGCATATCGGGTCTAGGCCATGCATTTTTTGTTCACCAATGGAAAAACCTGAGGTAGTGCATTTACGCGCACCCCTTTATAAATTTTAGTGATTGTTAAACAGCCCAGCTCCCGCAAAATTTTCCATCCTTGGTCATAGAAATTTTGTTTACGAGCCGCTTTCATGTCGTAGTTAAATAAATGCTAGCTAAAACTGATATTATACATATGCTGAGAAACTTTATGTGGTTAGGAACTCCGTGTGAGTCGTAGTCAGGTATACTTGCTATTAGATGCTTGTAACGACGTTTGCCATAAACAATTATTTCAGATTTGCTTGGGCATTCCATTGGAATAAATTTGTTATTCTATCTAGCAATAGCTAATAGTCTGAGCTCTTGTTTTTTCTCGCTCTCTAGCTAAAGGCTCTGAATGAATAACACTTACAAACATTTAAAATTTCATGTTACTTAAATGTTTCTATGAAATGCGTATGGTAATGTTCATGGTTATGTATGTAACTTCTGATGTTTGCTTCTGACCAAATCACAGTTTTGTAGTGGGGAGAGCGTAAAACCCGACGAGCGTCATAATGCGAATCGAGTAGCCACAAAAGTATTACTCACTTTCATGGTGGTTGATATATTTGGTTTGGGTATTACAATGTCATCATTGACCTTGAAAGTATAATTAGTAGAAATTAGCATGAACCTTTTAATGTTGAGTAAGTAAATGTAACCTAGGAAAATTTTTGGGAATTTCAATTCTAATCTTAGAGGTACATGCAGTGAAATTCAATACATGATAATGTACTTCGATAGACCCATGTTTCAGTTGACTCACTTATTTTGTTTTGACGACATACTGCATACCTTACTTTTAAGGTATAAACGCACCGTTGGAATGTTTTACTTGCAAATTATAAATGTTTTTGTTGTTCGCATTTACTTACTTACTAATATATGTACTCCATATTCATACAGTAGAATGATTATTCATCTTATGAGGGTGACGAAATCAGGTGCTTAATTGTACTCACGATATCCAAGATATATGGAGTGAATGACATGAAAGGATTTTCTTATGATTAATAGTGTGAGATGTACCTAAAATTATTCGTGTTTATTTTAATTTTGCAGGTTAACCATATTTGACGTGTTCCGAAGGGCAAAAAAATTAATGCTGAATAAATCTCAACCCTGGGGTAGTAATATTGCATAGAGTAGTCATGACTGTCAGCTACACGGGTAAGCATGATCAGGCATGAGTCCTTTTTAAACATTAGGCATTATACTCAAATGTAGAGGAATATTTTTCGTCGGCTATGTTTGCTTAATGTGATTAGATCATATTTGAAGATGCTCCTAAGCTAATGTCACAGTAAAAACATTGACAAGCCAGCAAGTCTATTGAATAACGGTTATTCATTTGCTATTTCTTACGTTAATTACATATGTCTATTGAACAGGTGAAGTATCCACATGTAAAGGATTTGGATGTTTTCTCAAACTGTTGTTTCGGTAAGTGATGTTTTTTTATGTCGACTGAATAACTATTAAACAGAATGTTTCGTTTCCCAACTACCTTATTTAAAACAGTAGTACATTAGCTTACAAATATGTCTTAATTTGTGGCCGTTTTCAAAACATTGGACGTGTTAAATATAAAAGAAGATTTAAGATAAGCTTTTGCTATAATTTATAATTTATGATAAGCGTTTATGTAGGCATTTGTATTTTATGTTTAATTTTCAGTTGCGAATATAAACCAGTGAATTGGAAAAGGTTATTAGAGTATATTAGGTACCTTTACCAAGTTTGGATTTTGAGTATAGAAGGAACTCTTCTTTCATGCCGTTCACACATGTCACTGCATATGTAATATTTAGTGCCTGCTGCCTTACCAGAAGGGTCAGCAAAAGGTATGCATCCACAGGAATATTAAATTAATAGAGAATACAAAAATTTCAACAACAAAAATTTGTTGGATGCTCCAAATGGTGCAACTTCAAGCTCTCAGACCTTTCCAGGTTATCCATATTTAGGAGTAGGAACTCGGATCGATTTTAAAAACACAAGTAGCTCTTGAAAGATTTTAACCCTGAAATTTTAATGATTTTCAAAAATACTACAATTTAAAGTGTCTGATAAGGAAAGCAACGAAAATTTTTGTCCTTGAAGTTCATGGGCTTCTAAGAGTCATTTATATAATTTTTTTTATATTTTAAAAGATCACTGTTAAGATATATTAAGAGTATCTGTTATATACATACAATTTATTCAAAAGTTCTCAATTTCGAAAATATGTCTTTTGAGCTACTGACCAGTAGTGGGTGGTAGCCTAACAAGTACTATTAGCTTAAAGTTGGATTGTTTAGAGTATTCCTAGTAGAAATTGACCAGTTTAACGTTGTAAATGTTTATTGTGAGCTTTTTATCTCTATAAATATTTTACTCGTTTAATATCATTCAGATGTACTTTGATATCAGATTTAGCATTATGTGAAAGCAAATGTTCAGTCAATGATTCATGGCGAAATTAAGGTTCCTATTTACGTAGGTTAGCATTAAAACATGGGAGCTACCAGTGCTTCAAAAAATTGTTTTTTTTTAATCTCAGTTTTGGCCTCAATTTGAGGTAAAATTGAACTAATGAGCCTCTGCACACATTCTTATAATGATAGTTTTATGTGTGCTCAACACTGTAGATGTAGATCCTTCAGGATATCAAAGGTCTGACACGGATTATTTTTAGAATTTTTGCTGCACTTGTGCCAGTTTTGTGAAGTCAGCTGGTCCAAGTCAGAAATATTGTTGTAATGTCTTTTTGCAACTCAAAAGCGTATGTCGGTAGGTCGTGTGACATTTGGCCTCCCACTTTGCTTTATCCATACATGACACTTTTCAAAATATTACTTAGCCGTAGACCGTTTTGCAGTTATGCTCTTTAGTTATGTATTCTTTTTATGTATCTAGTAGTTGCATGTGGCAGTATGCTCAATCTGTGTAGGGAAACACAAAGAGATTAGTGTTTTCATTCATTCTTGTGCCGTTATTTTTGTAGTCGTCCCTAGTTAAAGTATACAACGTTCAGTATTAATTACCGGTTTGTTAGGCATCACATTTCAGTTCCAGAAGGGAGGCTTAGCCTGGAACAATGACCTATTTAGCAATTAATTAGTTTTTAGATTGCTTGAACTTGATAAAACCTTTTACAATTTATTAATAAATTGTAAAAGCTAAAGCTTCATGCCTAGGGCAAGAGGTATTAGTAACTTTCTTCTTCAATTGAACGCAAAGGTCTTATGAAAAAGTTAGAAATCCAATTACTTAGATTTACTTCCGTAAAACTAAAATCCATTAAGTCACACGCCAAAATCAACCTGAAGGTAAGCCAGAAAAGGTAGACAAGTTAATGAAAACTAACAGAAAACATTGTCGGCATTTTTGTATATATTTTAGATTGTGTTTTTAGTTCCTAATGTTCCTGTGGCATTTAAGGCGATGTTCTTACAATTTGTGAATCTATGTTTGTTGCAGTTGTGTTGTAGTGCTACGGAAATGTCAGGGCAAGCTATGTATGGAACAATTAAAAAAATCAAACCATTCAAATTTTTCATCGATACTAGATGTAGATCCTACTTATCAGCTACCTTTTTTTGTACACGTTTCAGGGTCAGTGTTCAAACAGATTTCCTTTGTTGCATGGATTAATTGATACGGCGTTGAAAGGATATATCATGTTAACAGCTTTCTATAGGTCGTGCACATGATATTTTTTTCTGCGAAGTGATTCGTACTTGTCATGATCAGGAAAATTTCATGTACTAACCTAACGCATGATATGTATATTTGTTTTGGTGAAGTCGTGATAACGGATAATTTCAAAACAAAATGAGTAGTTATTCCCTCACACACAACGTTACGGAGAAGTCTCTGTACTTCAAAATTATTTTATTTGAGCATTACATACATTAAAGACATTTTGAGAGGGAAATAAATACAGGGGTGTCACAGACAAGTCGTATCTGGTGCCTGCAAGTAGGAAACATATACATATGTAATTTATGAGGGATATATAGTGGTTACGCAAGGACTTGACAGGTTTTCATTAATTTAAGTCTCAGTGAGAAGTTAACAGACTGACAATACGTTGATTACAGTTTGCTGGAGGTAAAAAGCGGATACGTTACTCCGTGCACCAATAGTATAACTTGAGTTCTGAAACTGCCTGCCTAATATAAGTGGCCCGGAGACAGAGAGTATGTTCATGCACTACAAGAGAAGAAAACAGGAATATGTAAAATTCAAATAATGTGTATAATGTTCTCTCGGAAACTAAAATAAAAATCGGGCTTCAGTTTGATGAACATGCATTATAACATAAAAACTTATATTTCAGATGGAGGGGGAGTATATACAAATTAGTATGGCCTGACCTATTCTTGTTTTTGGGGACTTTCTTTTCCTTGAGTACCTTATACCGAGTGGTCCTGGATGAGGAGCAGAAAAGGTATGTTGGTTTAATGGAGACTTCAAAGTAACTTCTCTTTTTATCTTTACTGCAAGAATGCTATCTTTCTAATTTGATTTTGAACGACGGGAAATGTATATTCCACGTACTTTATAGGTTGCCACAAAACTTTCCCCACCCTCCGCACCCCTACACATAAAAGTAGCCCATATAATGGAGTGAGCTATTATATTATCGTATTTGATCCCTGCTCCATGGGAGTTTTTAGGGGCGCAGTGAAACGAAGTTCTTTAACTATCGTTTTGTTGTCTGCCTATCTGCTTGTCCGTCATCACGATAACAGACGAACCAATGTCAACACAAAATTCAAACTTTTTATACCGAATTTGTTAGAACCCTATTGATTTTGGAAAAACCCAGGTTTTCCGTTTGACCTCAGGAAATTAAAATATGCGACATTTAGATACATGCTAATACAGGATGGGAAATAACCTATGCGAATCAAGTTCTCCAACATCTAATCATGGTACACAATTGTGCAAGGTATTGTTTTGTACACAATTTTGTTTTGGAGGATACAATTAATCAATCGAAGAAATCGGTTAATATTTACAGAAATTATAACCAGGAAACGAAAAGAAATTTTAAAAACTTAATTAACAATACAGCGGTACAAAGTTCTCCGCACAAAATATGTGTGGGTGTGTTACAATATGGATGGATAGGAGTCCCGCAATCACCTATCACTTCACCCCTTGATGACTTTGCTTTTAGTGCTAGTCACAGCTGATTTTTTAGCCTTCTGGATTGATCTAGGTCAATATTTGCTTTGAAGAACATCATAATTTTAATTTTGACTAAGAACAATTTCGGATTCAAACATCAAAGTAATTTTCTTGTAGAAGAAAAGTCATCCTTTACCTCGTTTTGTTGGTCACTGAGGCCGGGAATGTTGACCTAAGGTCTATCCAGTAGTGTATAAAAGGAAGAAATGCGAGAACATGATTGGAATTATACATGATTTAGCTCCCTCGGTTATATTAGCTAGATGGAAATATTTGGTGGCACCCTGTTTGTTCTTTTTTGTATGTCCATGTGATGGAGTTCTTATGTACACAAGACTTTAAATTAAATGCTACTACACATTAACTATTACACCACGCTATGCTTACCTTTGTAGTCAAAGCGCTGGTCGTCTTTTATTCTTTTCAAAAATTATCAGAATCTTAAGTGTATATTATTACCTGTTACATAATACCTGTAGTATTAATAATGCCAAAATGCTATATGGAATCTTATATTTCAGAGTTTTTGAGAAAATATCAAATTATTGTCGGAATTATGGCAACTTAATTCCTATCAGCTTTATATTGGGTTTTTACGTCTCAATTGTGGTTGGGAGATGGTAAGTTTTCAGTTTCAGCTTATTGACTCAAGATACTAGTTAATTTATCGAGAGGAGATCGTGATAATTTGAGATTTCCATAAATTTGCATATTTACGTGCATACATTGTGTTGTATGATTACTAATTATGTATACATACTTAAGATACTGAATGGATTGATGGAGCGTAGTACCGTAGTAATGTAGTGAAGTCGGGCTAAAAGGTGTTCTCAAGGATATTTTCCCTTATAAAAACTTCTTTATAAGCAGTAAACGAGTTCCTTATAACGAGGAATTTCTTAAATCTTTATAATGATATTTTGCTGTAACTGTAGGTGACATTTTTATTTCCAAACGGGATATCTAAAAAAATGTATCATTCATTGATTGTATGATATCAGATGTCAACTTTGGAAGATGAGACCTTTTGTGAAGCTATTGTAAGCTCTCAACTGAAAATAGATTATGTAACTGCTACATCCTCAAATGATTTGCAAGATTGCACGCACTTAAGAAGTAATGCATGAAAAGTAGCCTGTATAGATACATATACAGTATATAGTAAATATGAATGGCAGACGGACATTGGTACATGTACACGACTATATATGGGTATCGATGATTTTGTCGCTTTATCCTGTAACTATAATTACATATCAGCTCTCATGTTTTTAGGTGGGATCAATACAAGTCAATTCCTTGGACGGATTCAATTGCCGTCTTTGTAAGTGCAAGCATCCAAGGACAGGTAAGAAAATGTATCTGTACTCTTGACTTCTTCAGTTCGGACTTGAGTAGACTTTTATGTCTGCAATTTAGAAGTACCTAATCATGACTTTCATTTTCCTCGAGCTTCATTTGGCTCCATCTGTTTTTTTTTTCTCGTTCTTTGGCAATGCTTTTATTTGTATAAATCAGTTATCGGTGATTCTCTTGCACGGACAGAATTTATATTTGAGATTTCCTTGTGCACAGGATGAAAAGGGGAGAGTAATTCGTAGGACCATAATGCGATATTGCTGTCTTTCAATGACCATGTGCTTCACCATGATTTCTCCGCGTGTTAAGAAGCGCTTTCCCTCGCTGGATCACTTTGTAGAAGCAGGTTAGTTGGGCTGTTCGCTGCAGAGCTTTTTCATGTTTCACTTAACATTTCCAAGTGTTCCGGGATATATAAGGAGAGAATAACTTAGCTTTACTTCCAGGAAAGGCTTTCAGATTGTATTTTAACGGTTTCCTGGAAATGAAGTAAATTGCAATAACCCTCCAGTTTTGTTTTCTCTTTCAATCGGATGTGAAAGAACTGCTACATTTCCTCACTTCCTCACACACATACTACAGTATTCAACCCCCTTTATTATTTATTTCTACCGACCCGTCTGCTGGTTCAATGCTTCATTCAATTCGAAATAGCACACCGACGAATCTCAATGTAACCAGCTTGAAGAGACCTGGATTTTTTATAGCATAAATCTTCTTCAGATATATTTTGACACATATTGTAAAAAAACATTGGTCCATAAAAAATTTCAAGATTTGTCTCAAGCTTTATTTCCCTTTTACATTTTTTTTGATAAATTGCACACATGTTATGAAAATCACCTATTTCAAACTATGCTTTGTTGTTTTCTTCACTTGAAATACCCGCAGTGTTTGCGCAACACAAGGAAAATTAGATAGTTATGTACCTATGTTAGAGTGAGAGTAAGTTTCAACGTGCAGAAATATTAGCCTTTATGTAACTTATCTGTCGTAAGTTATGCTTCTCGTTGACGGGGGAGATGAAATTGTATCTAATAATAAAAGGAAAATGATTTCGCAGGTCTTCTTCTGGAAAATGAAAAAGAAATAATAGATGAGGTGAACCGCAAGTGCGCAGCATACCATAAAATTTGGATTCCCATTATATGGTAAGCAAAGTTCCCTTTTTAAATATTTCACATGCGGAACATAATTTGAAGATTTCTGGTGTGTAACTGTTCTTGTTCATTTTACGTGTAAATTCCATTGAAGTGCTTCGATACACCTGCTTTAAAGAACGTTTCGTATATAGTTGGCTAATGTTCCCAAGGTACCGTTTGGAAAATCATTCGGAATTCACTCTGTTACAAGATTGAAACTTCCTAATAAGGTATTTTCTGGGTTCTAGGGCTTCAAGTATCGTCACCCGGGCAAGAAAGGAAGGAAAAATCAGAGATGACTTCGCCGTCAAAACCATTATCGATGAGTTGAACAAGTTTCGAGGCCAGTGCGGACTTCTCATTAGTTATGACTGGATCAGTGTTCCCCTTGTTTATACTCAGGTCGGTGCTAAAAACCGTTTCGGTTTGGTAGTCAGAGTCTGAGCATAATGCTTTTATACCTAGTTGTGCAATTTTTTATAGTTGTTATCCCATAGGGGTGGAAGTTATAGAAATTTGGAACAACGAATAACCTAATATAGTATTAGTACCTATATATATAATAGTATAAATAATAAAAGTATATTTTATAAATAACAAATGCTTCCAACTAGTTTAATAACGTGTATACGTAACAGATGGGTACTTAATTGATGGTGTAAGTCTTACACTCTAGTGAGGCATTTCTTCACTTTAATTTTTTTCGTAGAAAGAAGCCAAAAGGCGTTCGAGGTAACTCAGTGTGTCTGTAAATTGCAAGGAGCTTACAATTGCTGGTCTTGATAGTAGCTCCTTTGAGCTTTAAATTCGAAAAGAGCACTTCTTTATGTTATATTCTGACACTGCTCGTTCTGTTTCTGTTTAGTTTACCTTTATTTATTGATATTAGAGATTTATTTTAGGTACTTGATTTACCTTTTGTAAACTGCCCAATTTCCAGTCGAATCTGGACAGTATGGTAGATTAGTTGGAACAATACCCATTAATGACAGGAGCGTGTCGAATACGTTATATTTCTATATACTGATATTCTAACTTTTTCCCATTCACACGAGCTTTGAATAGCTGTATGGAAAGTTATCTCAGAGTGGCTTCTCCTTTTGTGGTGATTTAGTTACCGCCACATATCCTGGATGCTCAAGTTTCTTTTGAATTGTCACAGTTCTTTCCGTCGAAATCGAATAAACTTAGTTGTATACATAGCAGCTTATTGCTGCTTGAAGGTATCTACATCAACGTACGCGCAATAAAGCTTAAAACACGAACTTTCAATTAGGTACAAGCAAATTGCACGTATGAATTCCTTTGAGAACTTCAAAAAATGAGAAAATGGCAGGCAGAAGTAACCGTATTAGTTTCAGCCCGTCTGTCTTGCGTCTCTGCTTCACAACCGTAAATATTTGAAGAGTGCCTCGCCTCCACCAACTTTTCTTACGCTCATGCTTTTTGGCCTACTTGTATTCCGACTTTTCGATAGACTAAGGTCTGAAGGATTTTTTTCCCTGGATAATTGTATAGCTTGTGTGGATAAAACATGCTTCATACCCTCATTCTAGATAAGATTGCACTTACGCAATAGTACAAGGTTAGGTGAAAATCCGTGGCAACAAAAAAATATCTGTAAAGATAGAGGTTTGAAATTCTCAAAGAAAGTTCATGGTATGTTTTTAAATTTGCTGAATCCTCAAATCCTTTTATGCGGGTGCAACAAAAGGCTGTCACGTACTGTGTTGTCTAAGTTTCTAGAGTTAAATTTGTGAAATGGTACGTATGTATGTACTTATAAAAATGTATGTAAAATACTGACATCGTTAAGGAGTCTTGTTTCTTTATTCGCAGGTGGTCACTTTAGCTGTTTATAGCTACTTCGCCGCTGCGATAATGGGGAGCCAATGGCTTGTAAAACCATTGAAAGGAGATAACGACGAAGAAATCGATTTGATCATCCCAGTTTTTACTTTGCTTCAGGTGAGCCATTACAGGCAGTCTTGTTTGCTTACCGTGCCGTAGCCGGTTCCTATTATCTTTGTTGGTTCTTAAATATGGGTCTACACGTCCACTTACTTGCCACGTGAGAGAACTCAACTATTCGAAGGTTTTTCTCACACGTTCCGTTCTGGTATGAAAATCCCTTCGGGCTGTAAATCCGATCTTGTAAAAGACTTTGATCTGTTTTGTTGATTTATTACGGAATAGTAATTTTTAAGCGAGTCTCAACTTGCTTCACGTTGCGAATCTGTTCAGGCTTACTATTTCTGAATATCCCTCCGCGAGAGCCTTTAGTTAGTTACCAAGGTTCTTCCCAGCACTGAATTAATGCATGTGTACCTGCCTGCCCCTTTTTCAGTGTGGATGAATACATCGACTAGGCCATGCAAAAGCAAACGTTGGATGTCTTGAACTTCAAACTTTTTTTTTTTGCAGTTCTTCTTTTACATGGGGTGGTTGAAAGTGGCTGAATCTCTAGTAAATCCTTTTGGGGACGATGACGACGACTTCGAGCTGAATTGGTTGGTCGACAGAAATTTGCAGGTAAAATATTATGGCTTATTATTCTTGGCCATCGTTGAACCAGCACCTCAACTTTTTCCCAAGTTATGTGCATTCCAAGCAGGAGTTGCACATTAAAAAAGGAATAGTGCCATTCCTTAGCACGCTTCTTTACCCCCCGTTCTATTTTTTAAAGTGAGTAACTTTTCCCATATTTTTCTCCCCCCATAATGGTGTTAAAATAAAACTCCAGAAACTTTCCCTGACCAACTAAGTGATAAGTTTTCCCCTTCATTTCAAGATCAGGACATCAATGTATCAACAACTCATCCTAGAATAAAGCACCCGTAGAGTAGAACTCTCTATCCCTCTCTGGCGCTTGCCTTCTGCGTACAAACTTATAATTCATACATTGGGAAACACTGAAATTTTGCAGAATTTTTAGTGTGTAGGCGGAATTGAGACAGAAGTGCATGTTGAGGGAAAATACTATACTTTTATGTAGTATGTATGTATATTGTA
This sequence comes from Allacma fusca, assembly GCA_947179485.1. Lineage (NCBI taxonomy): Eukaryota > Metazoa > Arthropoda > Collembola > Symphypleona > Sminthuridae > Allacma > Allacma fusca. The sequence continues at coordinate 10,486,396 of OX359249.1, forward strand.
TACACAATACGCACTTCAATTGATGCGGGGTAGACTAATTTCCTGGGAATTGGAATCTGCATCCCGTGTATAGGCACACTTGTGAAGGACTGTTATTGTAAGTATATACCAAAGATACTCTGGAGGAACAGCGCTTGAATTCATCCGGCTTATTCTGATGCAGACGGTAAAAAGAGATCCTCGTGATCAGTCTTTTTGGGGAGCTGTAGCAGTAAAAGTTTTTCTCTTCACTTACTTTTCTCATTGTTCCACTCCACTAACTAAATTGTAGTCGTTCGTACAGTTCTGCCTCCATTCAAACGACTTGAGATCTCCCTTTCTCTTGTTCTCTCTTGAAACCTAAACTCTGGAAATCATTATTTTTTCACTGTATTTTTCCGCATCCCCGTACTTTTTGTCGTGTATATTTTTTCCTGTTCTAGCAAACTCACCTACTTTTAGATACTGTGTAAATTCACTCCTTCAAATCACCAAACTAAAAGAAATGGCTCGGTGGTTTTATTGAGGGCGGTACTACGGACAAGTATCCTTGTCCATCATACGCATTGTCCATCATGTTGACAGGAAAAGTTTTGTTTGACTTCACAATGAACTCGGTTCAACTTCAACTAAAGTTTTCAATGATTTTGGAGATTGGAAATTGTTTGTGGGTTTTTGAGATTTTCGTCATATCCTAGAGTAAGTATATTTGGACGACAATAGTTTCAGAGATGTTATTTCAAGCCTTATGTATCATGAACGTAGGTTGTGGTCCATTCCTGTCTTTATTGTGATTTTTAATGCTATTTTAACCCACTGTTTCGACCTGCGTTTGGAACGTGATTGCAAAATAATTAGTTCATATTTTCTATCTATTATTGGTATGTATTTTATAACTGCCTTATTTTGTCTTTCACTAAATTCTTTTTGTTTTTTAAGGTTTCGTATCTTATTGTGGACGAAATGCACCATGATCATCCGGAACTCATGAAAGATCAGTGGTGGGGTGACGATCTTCCTCCTGAACTCCCGTACACCGTCGCATCAGAACAGTATCGACACGATCCTCCAGTTTCTTCTACAGCTAAGATCAAAGTCTCTCAAGACGATGGAGAAATCGTCTCTCCGCCATCTGTTGTCAGGATTGATGATATGTCTGAATGCGGGGTAAGTTGCTTGGAGGTTCTCAATTGTGAAATGTGAATTGAATTGTTCAAAAATTGCTCCAACACTTTCTTCCTAACCTTGAATTTTTCATGGTTGCCTGTTTTACAATGACTGTATATTTTCCCCTGTTTACGCATCTTGTCTAACTTGATCTGCAGACAGTTTTTCATATATATATTTTTATGCTGGATTTTAGAGTAATTGTATATTCTCGGAGCATGAATTATTCTAGTCAAAGATACTATTAGCTGGAGTGCAAATGTATTGGAACTCGGTTTATTCTTAGGAGGATAGCTCAAATTAAAATGTTAGACACTTGCTACGGTTGTTTGTTATAGAATGTAGCATAAAATGCATTTCCTTGCATTTTTTATAGTGCATAGTAGGATATGAGCCATTACTTTTAGTAGTCTCGGGAGTAAGTTGCACAAATAGGCTTTTTGTGGTCTCAAGTTCAGACCTTGATTGGAATTTTCAGAAGGAAAAAGGATTGGCATGCTTTCTCCGGACAAAGTACACAAAGGAGTAGACTCTTTTGCCTTAACATAGTTGGCGGCTAGTGCACATAATAGTACCGTTCATAGTTTGCGTGATTTGCAGCAAGTGAATGCATCGTTGCGTTAAGTACTTGTCTGTATTTAATCTACACGACGATACTCTGATAATAAACAAGGTAAGGTAATCAGCCCACTTCTGCTCAAGCTTATACCAATTGTGAAAGACTCGCTCTTGTTGGAATCAATCCAAATGGATCTCTGCTTTCAGTGCACCGTGGTGTAATGATTTATATTGTACAGCATTGGTTAATACGTATAGGTATTAGCAATTAGTAGAAATATCCGATTCTATGTATTTACGTTTTCTGTATAAGCGTTTCGCTGCAAACAAGTGAAGTCCTACCAGCTTTAGGTTTGATGCAAAATTATAGCTAATATGGATTATGAGTTGGTGTTCAGGAAGCATGAGAAACATTAAATCCACAGATAATAATACCAACAGAGGTACTTGAATCTATTTGAGCTGTTGTTAAAATGAAGATTTATTAAACTTGTTTTCGGAAATAAATTGAGAGGGTGCATTTCCTCTCTAACAGATGCAGTCCTAAAGGTAGTCAACTATTAAACGACTAGTGTATTATTGAGTAATGTGTAACGACAGACGAGAATGTATGAATTATTATTTCCTGGGGATATGTTCTGCAATGATATAAGAATGTGAAAATGAATTATTATAAAATATAAGTTGTAGGGATTTGAAAATGTTCGTTGTCATTTGAGAGGAGCACTTTTAAAACAGTACTAGAACAATGTAACCGAAATCGGAGTCTTCTCGGGAAGTTCGTTCATAATACCCTCCAGGACTTGAATTGTATTCAAGTTAATTATGACATCGTTGGTGCATCTGGGAAAAGTATTTTGGTAGTACTCGATGTTAGTTTAGGAGAATTGCTACTCCATTATTAGCCATTCCCAGTGGGCAGTGAGGGTATTTGTAACTGTGTAGTAAATTTCAGTACTTGCTTTTATTTTAATTACACTAGTGGTAATCTTGGCTTGAAAGAGAATCTTCTACTGGGAACTAACTATAGCTGTTAAAACCAGGTTTATTAGGGCATTTATATTAATTATCATTATCTCGAATGCAGTCGTCATTAGGTGGAAAAGTTTCTTCCTAGTATGTAATTAATGTCATGTAAGTTCATATGGCAGAAATCCTTTTTGTGAGCTCCCATCTTTCTATTTAAAAATATACATACAGAATACTAGTACATATTCCATTATTATTACATTTCCAGAGAAAGACCCGGTATCGGACATGATGCACGAAAATGTTTTCGTAGTGTGGTTTTATATTTAGGAGATCTAGGAGTGAAAGTAACTGATGAGATGAATTTTGTGTGATTTATTTAATTTTCAGGATGTTGGACGCCGAGTATCGTTGACTCCTTCTAAACGAAGCAGTTTTACACGAAGAGAAAGGACAGCTAGCGTGCGTTCCACCGCCAGCCAAAGTACTTTAGCTGAGAGTGTTAGTGGAAAGTTGAGCCGAGCTGCTTCTATTACGTCAGTCTTCAAGCGGATGTTTTCCCGAGACAGAGACAGAGAAAACTTAAATTCTCCTCTTGCAACTGACGGTGAGTACTCTTTCCTGTGTTTTATTGCCAGCAAATATAACATCTCCATTCTTCTCATCTATTTCATCACAAGCAATATTCTTCTCGCATTTATTTACACCCGCACCTCATAGATACTCTCTAAGTATAAGGGACGATTCAAATCCTATACCAGTAGTAAATATGACGGTCAGAATGCTTACTATTCTTCTCAAAAATACTGAATGCAACGAAAACCTTGTCTCCCCCTAACCCGTAAAGGCGACAGAAAAATTCGATTCCTGGATTTTGTAGCAAATTTTATTTCCAAACTTTTTAAAATTTGTATCTTTGGTCCCCTGTTTAGGTAGGTCAGCAATTACGGTCAAAAGCATGAAGCAAAGATTTTTATCCCTCAAAATCTGAAAGTCTGTTTATAGAAATCAGAATGTCGAGATTTTGGCTCGTAAAGTGATTATTTCAGACCTGGGCTAATGAACAAATTTCTAAATAATAAATCTTAATTTTATTTCCTATAATTTACAATGCTTTGAATTTGTTTGTAACAGCCAGATATGACATTGTAAAATGATGGTTCTGTGGAACTAACCACTAGCTAACTACAACATCTTCACTTCCGCTCCTGCCTGAGGTGGAATTCCCTTAACTTTGATACGCTTTTTGCTCGTCATATCCATGATTTCTAATGGAACAATCTGGCAGGTGGCTCATTTGAAAGTCCAAATAATTTCCTATTAATCGAGCTTCAGAATATACTTTGATAAAAATAGTGTATGTTAATAAAAATCCACTTTAGCATCCTCAAAAAATCCTGGCTTTGTTTCCTGACTTCACATTTTTGACGTAGGTATATTACTGATTGTTGGTCAAGGTTAAAGAAACTAATTTTAGAAAATCTGAAAGAAAGGGGGCATTAAGTGACTGAACGCTTATTTCATATTTATTTTCTAAGGTAGTACAAGTAAATGGAATATTGTATTGTTATTGAATATATGAAAAGTTGCTTTACTTAATTGCAGTTATGCGAATACGCGTTCCAATCAACGTTTTTTTAAGCGGAATCACTGAACAATTGACGAGTTTTGTGTTCGGTTCCCATACCCACCTGGTTTTATTGAGCTGAAATTTTGTACATATTTCATTTAACTGTACTGCCTTCAAATGTTTTCTAAAACACATGGCTGCTGATGGCCAGTTTTTTTCGTATAAAAAGTGTAATCCTTTGTTACAAAATGGGGGAATTGAGTATTAATTACCGTACTCGGTATGTAGGCTAGTGGGAGAAAAATTTTTTGTGGCATTCTATACACAACTGAGGAGATGAATCTATTAACTCTATTAGCACCCCGGTTTGTTCACATTCGTAACAACACTTGAGTGTTTTTAGGTGTTGCTTACATGGCGCTTCTCATTAGAAATTCTTCCATTCCTTCACTTTCCCCTCCAAACTGTGAATAATTTACTCATTCAGTAGCACTGTAACAATAGTTAATTTAATTAATAATAACAGTAGTGATAACGATATCCACAAAGTTTATATATACATTTCAAAACATTTTGAATGTTTAGAGGAATGCTACTCTCAGATAGAATTTCCTCGTATTAGTAAAACTTTGGATCTTCTTACTGAAATACAGATTTCATAAAGATGTATTCAGATATGCGTGTCGTCAGCTAAGAATAACAAATGAACACTTACAAAAACTTCGAGAACAATAGACGGTTGCAGGAACGTAAAAGAAAAATATATTAATGGGCTCAAATTTTGTCCCCGTTCAAATTATTTAAACAAATTTTCATACATTCATCGAGTTGTGCATTAGCAATTTTATGTTGAATCTTCACATTTGTTTCTTACCCTACAGCATGTTTTTTACCATGTTTGACTAAATATTTGGTATAATTTCAGCTTCGCTTGGTGGTGTGCCATATAATTGAATTATATATTACAAAATCATTGAATTCCATACCAAATTTAATTTACATGAGATGGAAACTAGTATTATATATAGAATATAGGAACACGAAGAACTGTTTCAGTTGTTTTTGTAATATTTCTGAAGAGATTTGAAATTTCAGATACTGTTATTGAAGAGGTTGGAGCAAATGTGCTTAAAAATAGTGCATTGATATTGATATTTCATAATCATTTATGTATAAAATCGTGACAACCTATTAAGAGAATCTATGAAAAAAAAGAAGCAACCTCAGTGAAGAGAGAGAGATATAATACATTAGGGAATAGTATATCAGTCAATGTGTAGCTACTTCTGTTGAGAGGCTGGGACAATAAAATCTGTGTTTAACAAGACAGTGTTACATTCAATTTCAATTGCATTTTTATGTTTCTAGCTCGTGTATACTTTTTTTGATAGTTTCAGGAATGAACGTTCTTATTTGTTTGTATGTGAAGTAATAATTATTTTGTTTAAATCCAGGACGGCTTCCGGAATTCATTGGAAGTACAACGAACATGCACCGTAAAGTTTTTGAGGATGTAATCCCTGAATTGGATGAGAATATGACAACTATAATTTCAATGAAGAAGGAATACAAGCCTACAGTTCAGGAGATATTCGCCAGACGATCAATATCTGCTGATAATGATGTCAAACCTAGTTCATACTCAAATGTTCAACCTGGTCCATCAAATGCCCCTTCACCGGAATCACAAAACGTCTCACCGCAGGAATCTGGAGTTTACGGGAATACCGGCTTGAAACGTCCGGTTTCTTTGAATCTCAACATACTGGGGCCCAACGGCTCGGGTATGAAGACTTTGGAAAGTATAGAGGATCAACAGACCCCTGTAGCAACACCACAACAGCTTTTTGGGAAGGGCAAGTCGGATGATTCCTTGTCAACAGCCTCGATTTCCCCCTCATCTAGCGTAGATGCAGATGAAAGTATGGATGACTTACAAGTTAAGAAACGCAAGGGGGGAAAATTGTCTGAGCGAATTGCAAAAACGTTTGGGTTTAGTAAGGTTAAGGAGAGTGCCGATGACGATGAGCGAACAGAGGAGCATCTTTTGAGTGATGTGAGTACCAAAGATGAGGAAGAAAACAAAACCTTTCCGAAATGATTCATTTTAAAAGTATTTTATTTTCAAGGGTGCTTGTGTTGTAAATACAGTCTGGCTTTAACGTAGTTATGTAGATTTCGGGTGTTACTAGAAGATTGATCTTGACAGCCTTTAGTATCTTGTTAAAATTATTGCTGTACATATTTATTTGAGCATAGTAAATGGGTTTTTATTGGAGTACATACTTTGGCGAGTTTGTAATTTGAGGAATTGAAAGGCTGTTGTAAAATAGTTTATTGATTGTGATTGTAAACAATGACAACGTTGTGCCAGTATAATGTTCAATGCACTGAGATTATTCTAAATGCAAGTGCTTTCACCGCCACAAGATGCCTTTGGTATAGCAAGAGCTAGTACTGATATATGTAGAATTTCATTGTGTGGAATCTGAGTTATTACTAGCGGTACGTACTACATATAGCAGAATAGATGGTTCTTAATTTATTACTCATTCCGAAGTACTACATTTATACAAAAGACGTCCACACCTATGTATATAAGTATAGGTATAATAAGTAAGTATAATTATTAATCAAGTCGTACTCAAAAGACAAGCCTGTTTTGTAATTTCAATACCTGCTGAATAATAAAAATTCTTAACAATCTTATCGTGTAGGAAGTCGTTTCAATCAGAATTTCATGTATCTGCCTTTTAAAGGAACATTTAGTTACTATTAATTGTAAATCATAATTTTTAGCATACTGTTATTATACAGTATTTTATTTTCTGATTCTTTTCAATTAAGTGTTAAAGGGGCTTGGACTGGATCAATGAATGTGAACAAGAAACCTGTGAATTGTTGAGTAAAGAAAAGGGGAAAAAATTGTTTTTAGGATCGATAATTTCATTACAGCAGCTGTGGTATAACGTGACATAAGCCTGGAATCGTGTACAGTCGTGTGCCGGCATACTATAAACTTATTGTTTGCACCCTTATTCCTAATACATAAAAATATACTAAAAATATATATTTGAGTTGAGGTGAAAATGTCAAAAATCCTTTACTCAATATATGTAACTATACTCATTTAATTTGTTCGTTGGACCAGAATTTATATGCACCGCCTATTCACCATTCAGCTTTCAAGTGCAGCTCTAACGAGAACAATGCGTGTGTAGGATTCAAACATTTAAAGGAACTAAAACTTGCCTTTGATGCCTTTTGACTGATATATCTCCATCATTGAAAATATGTGCTCTACCAGCTGAAATAACGCCCCTCGAAATTTCGAAATCCCCGTCAAAATTTTGGCATGATATTCTAATTAACAAATTTTTCGACCAAAATGTCAACATTTATTTTTGTCAAGAAGGAATCACCTCAGACTTGCCCACCCCCTCAGGACAAATTGTCTTTCGATGAATTTTTGAACAAACGTACACATTTAAAATTCCTTTTTTGTAAACTTGTGTTCCAAATTACGAAAAAACAGATTTTGGGGCAGCTCGAGACTTCCGAAAACTTGCGACAACCTGTGACTGAATTGTATTACGTTTCCTGGTACCTCGTTTAAAAGCTACAAATATGATAAAATAATACCAGCGGAAATTTAAAATTCAAGTAGAATTTTTGACAGTATATTCAAATTCAGCAAATTTTCGAACAAAATTTCAACATTTGTTTTCATCAAGAAGGAATCATCTGAGGCTTGGCCTTCCCCTCATAATAAATTGTCTTGCGATGAAGTTGTTGAATAAAAAAAGAAATCAAATGCGCGTTCATTGGGTTTAAAAAAAAGGACATTTTAGGAGCGATTTTGAAATTCGAAAAACTGCAATACTTTTTGACACGAATGTCACATCTCTGTCAATAATATGTCGTTAAAAATACAAGTTAAATAATTGATTTAAAATGTAAAATCATTTCGCCCGAAATTTCGATTTCCTATACGAAATTGGATAAATTGGACATTCAAATTCGCCGATTTTTTACCAAAATTTCTCCTTTTTGTGCCCAGAAGAAATTATCTGAAACTTGGCTACCCTCATGCTACGTGTGGTTAGTTAAGAGCTCATTTTAAAGAAATTTAATTGTGAAACAACAAAAATTATATATCGTAGTTACATTTTGGCGGGATATTCTAAAACAAAAAAGATGTCTCGACAAATATTCCACAATCTGAACGTTGGGTCTGGAGTATAAACCAAGCCACGAAGGTGCTTGTTTATTTTTACACATTTTATACAAATGTTCACTTAAGGAAATGATTATATGGCAATCACTACAATTTATTGCCACATTCACAACTCACTCATCCATATGTCCGATCTCAAGCTCATTAACAAATATAGCCAGATATTTGCACTGATTACCATCCGCCATGTTATTTTGTCTCCTTGTAAAAAGCCCTCAATTTTGAGATATTTTAATTTAATAAGAAGGCTGTCATTTCAATCATGTCCCTTTTAGGACTGCTCTTACACTGAGTTTATTTATATTTGAGTTATTTGTCAATGAGTACAAAATTGACCAAATATTGTCAATAGTAGCTTTTTTCTTATAAACAGGTATTTACTAAAGATATGATTTTAATATAGAAGGGTTCGAGTCCATGTTCGTTTTTGCATTGGAATTGCATGTCAAGCTTTCTAATCGTTATTATTTTGTTCGTATAAGCATGAAAGTAAATGGCAATATGCAAGACTTCGTAGATTCAAATGGTCTTGGGTTTCTAAACCGAGAAACCCCCAGAAAAGATTATTTGTCAACATGAGGATTTTTACTTGATAGATTTCATGATACGGTTCATTATTAATAGCCATGTCACTTGCACAACAAACATACAAAGCCGGGACATGAAATTCATTCCACTGACAGGATCACAATTCACAATCAAAGCGCGTGGCTGTATGTTTGGAAAGATGGGCAAAACTTATGCTCTTATATGGTAGTATAGTGGGATCGGGTTCGTTTGCTCTTTATAAATAAAAACTGCTTATTCTCATATTGGATCCTATGTACTACTATACTAAGGCCTTGGAAGTACTCTCCGGTCTGGAATTATGTCGGGTTGAGAGACTCTCAATCTCATGATGCTGCATTCTGACCTTTAATATTACTTTCTTCACCGTGATCCATGCTCATTTCTGCTTTAAAATGATCCTTATGGTTGGAGCTAGTTGTTATGAGAATAATCGCATGCAAATGCATGCGTTAGATGTTTTAATTAGCTTTTAATAGCTGTCAATGGTATTTTACCATTGTGTAATCCTCCGCTTACTGGCACGCATTCACGTGTTATTTTATGCAATCGATTTCTGCAAGAGAATTTCATAATGTCGTATAAAATATCACATTGCTGGAAAATATCTACAATGACTATTTGTGACCACATTTGTGGTTTTTTTTACATACAAATTCCGCCAAATGTATTAGTCATTTTTATTGTTACAAGTTACAATCGTATCTTTCCCAGCAACCCCGGTGCAATATCGTATGCATTAAAATGTATATAGGAAATGAACAGTTTAAAAATATTTGTGAATTTTGTGCAATTTCTTGCAAGTATGTATATCCTAAGGGTTTATGGGAATAAGGGATGTTTTGTAGACTATTTTTGTGGTAAAATGTCAAAATTGTAGGAACCATTGCTTTAATTTTTTTAAATGTTTATGACACACGCGTGCCCACATTTATATGTATTTACAAGTATAGGGAAAATGTGTACAGCTGATCTGTGGTCAAATTTTTGGCTAAATATCCGAGATAGTAAAGGGAGATAATTAGGGGTATTAAGATTGAGATTTGAAGCAAAGTTTTAGAGTAAAGTTTTGAGTTCAAAGTAGAATTTTTGTGAGAAGTTTGTTAATTTTTTCTGGTCAATCAGCCGCATTTAAAAAGTTTAAAGCTAAAATTTTCGACGAGGATAATTCTAGCATTTTGGGGGAAATTGTGCCTGGTATAACAGTAATGGAGTGAAACTGAAGTTCGGTCAAATTAAAGAACATTAAAAAGTAATCGTAAAACATGGCCAAAAAATTTACTTAAAATATTGACTTTTTTGCTCCATATTTTTAGCACAATTCGTAATTCAGTATACACAATAGGAAATTGTATCCATCTAATCCATCAATAATATCTCAACATTTTATATTAAATTATTTTCCACATTTTCCCAAATTTGTTTAGTTGAAGTAGGCCATGAATTAGGCTCACCATAGTCCAACTCTGGTGGAAATAAACATTGTGGCCAGAGGAACCAAAGCTGTGTGAGAAAGATTAAAATAAAACAAAAATATTTGTTCTGATGTTAACTATTTGAGAAAATTGTATGAATGATCGGTAACAAGAAGATGAAATGCAGCACAGGAGGAAACGTAAGGAAGGTTTGTATTTGTGGGAATTGGGGATGTTGCAATTTCATTTGTGGCAGTAGGAAATGATGTACATTTTTTTTAAATTGTATTTTACCAGCTAAAGATTGCGTTGAAAGATTTGAAGTTAAAATTCTGGCTTTGAAAACTGGACAATTCTGGCTCTTCTTTCATTTCTTCCAAATCTTCGAAATTATCTTAAAAATACTTTAACAGAAGTAAACGTAGGGCCTTACAAGGATGTCCGTAATAGCGACAGTAGGCTGTACAATCTCGACTGCGTGGACCGCGTAACATTGGAGCCGTTGGAATCCCCGAATAGAAATTAAAAAACACGAATGGTAATCAGAACTTGTAACCTTCGGATTCTGACCGTTGATGAACCTGAATTTTGAATGAATACCACAATGATAAAATATACTATTCTCAGGGTTGCACAAATGAAAATGCCCTAGGTTTTATGCCTGCCCTCCTGAAAATGCCCTGAAAATGCCTTACTTTGAAAATGCCCGGCATTTTGGGCATTTTCGGCAGGCATTTTGGGCATATTGGGCATTTTTACAGAAACTTATACACTATGACCATTATTCCTCCTTTAGCGAATATAAGGGAGTGTTTCATAGCATAATCAAACCCATCCAGTTTTAGAAAATGCTATAGTTGATTTTAAAAAACAGAATTTAATTCGTCTAATTCGTTACTTATGGCCAGTGGTTATTTCAATAATCCTTAATAAAAATTTAAACCCCAACGGAGTTGCAAGCATTCAACGCTGTACATTACTATTCTCTAATATTGACTTGCAAATTAATGGGACTGTAATACCCAAATCAAATGAAACAAGACTTCTGGGTGTACAAGTTAATAACAAAGCCAAATGGAACAATCATATTGAAAATGCAATACTGAAAGCAAAGGTGTCCAAAAGGTTCAGCCTACCTAAAGTAATACATATTTTTTGCAGCTTTGCGTTCCCTACATATCAGGGACGGGATATCGGAAAAATACGGATTTAAATGTGGATTCGAATACTTTATCATTTCGATTTCAATTTGAATTATTTTTTTAAATACTTACAAATTTGAATTCCGATACGAATTCCAATATATTTGAATACTTCCTGAATTTGGATTCCGATTCAAATACTTTTCGGATATTCTTACAAAAAATGGGAATTTATTCAAAAGAACAATTTAACCGCAAAAATATAAGCGATACACAACACATTCAGTGTTTTCAGGGCAAAATTACCACGCAAATCATTTATTATAAACTTGAGCACAGAAAACACACGCTCAGCTGAAATTTGAGTAACTGGAAAAGCAAGGAGTGATTCCTTTTCCCCACTTTTGCGATTAGTTCCTTCTAACAGTATTTGTAAATCGATTTGTTTGATAACACATCGTAAATAAAATGTACTTGAGAGCAAGATTTAAGAAGTGAGAAACTTGATTCACTTAATAGTTATTAATAGTCCTGTAAGACCGAGACTATGCAGCTATCTCATCCTGTTTGCAGGAATTTTTGCAAAAACGGGCTTCAACTCACTGCCCATTAACAAGCAAACTTTTTTCGTTTACCAACCATTCGGTTCTTCGCCTTTGGGTTTTGTAATTACATGTGTACGGCTTTCAAAAAATGCTTCCTATGAACTTTTTCTTGCACGTGGCAATATAAAACCCAATGAAATCGATACTTTATTGGAATCGGAATTCATAAAAAAATATTCGAATACCGATTCGAATACCCTGTTTTTATTCTAATCCGATTTTGGATACAAATACCTTTGTGAATATTTTTCGGATTCCAATATCGATACGGATACCCTAACTTTTTGAATATAAATTCCGATTCTAATTCCGATTCGAATTCGAATTCCCGTCCCTGCTACATATTAACCTATATTATTTGTCAAAAATAAATTGCCTACCTATTTGCCTACATATATACTCCTGTAATGTTTCTGCCTATATTTTAGCCTATAAAGGCCTATTTTTTAGCCTATAAAGACCTATTTTGTAGCCTATAAAGATCTATTTTTAGCCTATAAAGGCTTATTTTTTTTAACTAAAAACCATCTATGTATGTACGTGCAATCGTAACACATGCAAAAAATCGAACTACTAAAATGTCACGTATTTGAAGAATATTTTTGAGATTTATTTTCAGGTTAAATCAAATAATTCCTTGAAAAATTTGTCAATAGATTATTAAATATGTCATTAGAAGATTATTAAATAGATTATTAGATATGATTATTAATATTTTTACCTTCACAAACTGCCTACCTTGTTCCTAAATAAAAAGTGAACTCTTGCAGCTTCTACATATAATATAGGATTAATTTTAGCGGTAATTACAGCACCCTATTTTACTACCTATATTTACTTGGATTTTGCATCCTGCCTATTTTTATCCTATATATAGGCCTATAAATAGGATAGGTGGACACCTTTGACTGCAAGCAAATAGAAGAATATACATGCTGAGGAAATTGAAGCAGTTCAGTTTCACAAATCGGGAATTGGTTATAGTGTATAAGGCCTATATACGCGTCCTGTTAGAATACGCTTGTCCAGTGTGGTGCACTAATTTAAGCAAAGCTGACAAGCATAGATTAATCAAGTTTGAAAAAATGTGCCTATCAATAATAATGGGGAAATATGTAAATAGGTTCAGTTATATGAAAATACTTAAAGAATTAAAACTACAGCTAATATTAAGTCGTCTTTCTGATCAGTGTGTTAAGTTCGGTAAGTCAATATTCCGGTCCCCCAGGTTTACTAAAATTAAAATTTTCAACCTATAGTAAAACTAGAAGTGGTAACCGTATTTATGAAATCACTAAATACTATAATTTGGCCGTGCCATAAGAGAGTTTTTTAAATCTTCGCTCTCTCTTCTAAGCGCGCTTTATAGATTCGCAAGTACACACTACAAAATTGCTAAACGGCTTATGCATATGAAATATATATGTAGTTTCCATTGGCGAAGCCGATGGCTGTTTACGCTAGTACTATGTAAACGAGATCGGTATTATAATTCTACTATTCCGTTTCTAATTAGGCAACTAAACGGACTAGATGATACTGAATATAACAAGCTAAACCTGAGTTATGAGATTAGATCGTTAATGTCATCTTTCTATAAATAATTGTATCCATATGTCGGCTACCTTCAACACTAATCACTTCACAGGTTATTTTCCAGGTGAACACAGTGCTAGTGTTGTGTATGCATTACTGACAATAAATCAAATCAAACATTATAAAAACTTTGGGATTTGGAAAGAACAATTTGCACAGTGCCAGCATAAATTCCGTATTTTCATAATGGATTGTAAAGTATAGAAAATTTTACACTTTTATTAGATACATAAGATGCGACGGTTATAATACATATATGTCGAAACTTGGAGCTTCCGTAGCAAATTTTGTGCCGACTTTGAAAATTGCAGTTAGCCCTAGTAAACCAGTGTAATAATTCGAGCTCAAAATGTAACCACAAATACATTTATGTAGATGATGACGAGTTTTGAAGCTCACAAACAAAGATATTTTTTATCTTTTAACAACTGTTTTATCTTTTTGTGTTGCATCTTTGCCCGAATATGTTTGTTCTTGAAGTCTAAATAATTACAGACACGGTGTACAAGCAAATTTTTACAACAAAATAAGTAAACTAGAATTATTATAATTTTTCCATAAATATGTCTATGTCGGATGGAATCTGGACCAAGTACTAGCAATAAGCTAATATGTACTTCAGAGCACTTTGGTTAGGGAAGGCAAAGATAGATGGCAAGGTATGGTAAGGTAATAATACAAAATAGGGTTGGTTAGAAAAGGGTTAGAGTTAACAAGTGGAAAACCAACAGAGTTAACTCTATGAACAAAGAGAGATAATGGGTATAGGGTAGGTACTCAGGTATGGAATATATATCTGTACAAAGATATATGTATGTACGTAGGATGCAGGTAATAATGTTCTCGGAGATACTCAAGTATGTAATGTATATAACAAAAACAATTAAATAAAGTTTATTCCAAGAAAAGTGTACTAATACATATGTACTACAACGTAGTACATCTACAAAATAATACAATAAAATAAAAAGGGGAGTGGTGACTGATACAAGTTACACCACAGGTCTCAAAAAAGGGATCTGAACACTACAAGGGCCAAAAGATTAGTGGATAATAGCCTTGTGTTTTCCAGGGTATTTATACCCTGGAAATTGCAGTGATTCCCTAAAAGTAGCCACTATTGCAAATAGTGGTCCAAGGGGCTCCTAACCCCATATAAACACATGGGTATACATAATAAAAATGATTCCTAACATTAACTCAATAAATTTAAATTAGTAGGTCCTGGACCTACTAACTCGCACAATACGTGTGAGTACATACTTACTCCGATCCTCACAATAAATGTAAAGTGGGAGATAGGGTAACAAAGGTAAATAAACATTACGCAAAACAATAAGAAAAGGGAAATTAATATCCAATACATGGACCGAGTGCTATACGGGCGGCACTGGTCATGCTAATCATAATACGTAAAGTACCGTACCATATCGTACGTACTTTCCTACAAATGCCCGACAGTACGCCGGATTTATAGTCTTTGTCCTCAAAGATGGAACAATTACAACACAGATAATCTTTCAAAATATAATTAACTACATCAAACACTAGATGTCTTCTAAAACAGCATCGCCATTTTTCGGTAATACAGCATAATCAGCTCAGATGTCTTCAAATTTCGTCAGTACGCCGGATTTTCATCAGAAATACGGCTACTTTAAACTGGTAAACTTCTTACAAATCTTCTATCATCAAAATTCAGTTAGAGGTCTTAATCATCATTCTCATGATCTTCATTCTTCAATAATTCCATCATACTATGGAAAATCTCAATCTTTAATGCTTTATAAGATTTCTTACTAGGGTCCACGGCTAACTTTACCGTAGGCTTCTTAACTCTTGATGATGTCCGGGAAGCTACGCTTCCTTGAGAAGAAACAACTCGGGACCTTGGAATACTATCTGGAATTACAGGTTCCGGGATGGGAACAATCGGCTGGACAGGTTCTACATTAACCGGTTCAGGTACTATCTCTTCAACAACTGGAGGCATAATCGGCACAGCTGGAATATCTTGAATAACAACTTCAGCATTGGGTTCGGGAGCGACGTCCCTAATCATCTCATCATGATTAACATCACCAGCATGCGAAAAATTATAGTCTTCATAAAATTCAGGATAATCAGGAGTAGGAACAAAATTATCTAGCCAATCTAAGCTATAATCTTGTTCGGGTTCATCAGGTATAGGAATATCAGGAATATATTCTTTCAGGTTATGAACATGAGCCATTAGCATAGTCTTATCATCAGGCTCTGAATCAACGTGCTTAATGTAATAAGTTAACTGTCTAGGACGTTCGAGAACTATAAAGGGACCTTTCCATTTCACAAGAAACTTAGCGGTAGTTCCTTTCTTCTGCTCATAGTTCTTATGTAAGACAAAGTCACCTACTTTAAATTCTAAGTTTGAATGACATGAATCGAATTTAATCTTTTCAGCTAACTGATTTCGGCAAGTATTCTCATTAGCCTTTAATCTATCCTTATATAGTTGGAAACGACGTTCCTCTGGAGAACGCTCCTTAAGTCTATCAGCATTCACTGGATAAAACCTATCACTACCAAAACTCGGATGCTTACCATACAACAAGTAATAAGGACTAAAACCTGTCGTAGAATGCTTGGAAATATTGTAACTAAGTACAGCTTGAGGCATCAACTCATCCCAATTATCGTGTTCAACATTGACTAGCTTAGCTAACATATCTTTGAACGTTCCGTTAGACCGTTCGACGAACGCATTAGAAGCTGGATGATGAGGACTAATAAATTTCAAAATAATACCTTCTGACTTACAATATTCCATATATGCACCGGACGTAAAGTTAGCAGCATTGTCTAAAACTTGTACGTCCACGTGACCATATCTAGCAGCGTAAACATTACGATAAGCTCTAATAACAGAATCAGAAGTCTGATCTGGCGTAGGAATTATTTCCGCCCATCGAGTCGCTTGATCAATGATAACAAGCGCATGCCTGTTACCAGATCGAGTCTGGACTAACGGTCCTATAAAATCAAGAGAAATACGAACAAACGGATCAACTGGAGTCATCATAGAAATAAGAGGTCCTGACCTTTTGGTATGCGCAACATTGAAGAATTTACAAGTCTTACAAGCTTGCGTCCAACGTCTAACATCTCGATACATGCCAGGCCAGAAATATCTCATACTCATAGCAACATAAGTTTTATCTAAACCTAAGTGAGATAACTCCTTACAATGAAATTCGTTAAAAATCTTTAATCGTAACTCTTTCGGAATAACTAATAACCATAGAACTCCATCAGGATCGTAATTAGCTCGGTATAAAACACCATCAATTAAACAATAATTGGCATTATATTTTCCAGAAATATTGACAGCGTCATCTTCACTGCCCTTTAATGACTTTATAATACGACATAGGTCAGGATCCTTCCTTTGTACTGCTACAAAGTTCTCCTTCTCTACATCCTTGCAATAAGTAAATAACTCTTCTTCGTTATTAATTTCATGAATATTCTCATCTACATGAGCTTGAATAGATCGTAATCTGAATATAGGAAACTTTGATTTAAGAGCATTAATAGAAACAGATACTTTGGCTAAGTTAACTCTGGACAAAGCGTCAGCAACGACGTTTGATTTTCCAGGAATATGGTAAATATCAAAATTATAAGGCGACAATTTTGCAGCCCATCGAGCTAAGCGTCCATTCGGATCTCGCAAGTTAACTAACCACTGTAATGAACTATTATCGGTGTACACGTCGACCTTTCTACCCCAAATGTAAGGTCTAAACTTCTCTGCGCTGATTATGATAGCAAAACACTCCTTCTCCATAATTTGCCAGTTAAGTGCATGCTTATCAAACTTCTTAGCATAAAACGAAATAGCTCGACGAACACCTTTAATATTCTGAATAAGTACAGATCCTATCTGTTTATGTGATGCATCGCAAAACATCTCTAATTTACCTTCTTCAGAAGGATACGCAAGAATAGGAGCAGACATCATAGCATTCTTCAAAGATTCAAATGCCTGTTGCTCTATAAATGACCATTTGAAATCGACATTATCTTTAGTCAACTCATGCAATGGTCCTGCCATTTTAGAAAACTGCCATATATGTCTTCTAAAAAAACCACAAAAACCAATAAATGATCTAATCTCTGTAGGATTAGACGGCACTGGCCAATCATTCACAGCTTTCAATCTCTCGGAATCAATTCGAATACCGTTCTTACTAACGATATGACCTAAATACTCTAACTCTTCAAAACCAAATGAACATTTCTTGGGTCGAAGCTTTACATGATGTCTAACTAATACAGCTAAAAATTCATTTAATCGCTGGCAATGAGTCTCAAAATCAGGTCCATGTACGGCATTATCATCAACGTAATTTGCAAGGCCGCTTAAATTATACAAACCCAGAATTTGGTTTAACACAGACTGAAAAATAGCAAGGCTATTAACAGACCCATAAGGAACTCTAGTTGGTCTTAATTTACGTTTACTAGTGATAAACGCTAATGAATCCCGACATTCTTCAGCTAGTTCAATTTGTTTGAACGCATCGGGAGAATCTACTTTAGAAAACCAACAAGAACCGGCAAAGGAATCAAGGACAGTGTGTAAATTGGGAACTGGGAAACTAAATGGTACGATCTTCTTATTGACAGAACGGTAATCCATAACAGCTCTTTTCTTCTTTCCTCGTATAACCAAAAGACAAGGAGCAGCGTATGGACCATTACCGGGTTCAGCCCATCCTAATTTAACTTCTCTATCAAACTGTTCATCAATAATCTTTTCCGCTTCAGGAGAATGCCTAAACGGATTACAAGTAACAGGAATATCATCCTTTAACGTAAATCTAGCTTGGATAGGTTTACCAAACTGATCAACGATGCAAGAGATATCCTCGTCTTTAAATGCAAAAACACTACGATTCTTCACTAAAACTTTAATCAAAAGAGACTTCATATTGTCCGTCAAAGTAGGACCAAAATTAAATTCATCTAATTCTTCATCATTAAATTCTGTAATAATAGCAGGCTCAGACTTCGTCCCATCATTGCCTATATTTAGCGCAGAAAGGGAAACAACCCGATCATTGCTCTGACAAATATCATAAGTGCTAAATTCCCGACAAGGGCTTAAAACAACTGGGCAACTATTCGTGTTAATGACCCATACTACAGCTTGTCCATCCTTACAATTGGTTACACAAGAGACAGTAAGAATTCCTTCACTATGTAAAAGTTCTTCGTTTCTGTCAACAATAATATCTCCATTATGTCGACCAGGAACATGTACTAATATTCTATGGAATGAATTAGGCTGAATCTTAAATGGTCTCTTGGTACTTACATAGGGAACTTTAGATTTGGCAAGCTTAGGAAAGATATCAGGAATTGGAACTTTATCTTTCAGTTGTCTGTAAAACTTAGCATCTACTGAATTAGCATCAAAGAAATTAATATCCTTAAGGGAATCATTATCACTACTAACTGAAACATCCCTTTCAAGATATAATTTCTCTTCCTTCACCTTCGGAACTGGCTTAACTACCTTTACCTCAGGTTTAGGATAATTTACCTTCCCCTTTGGTTTAGGACTAACGACCTGCTCCTTAGGTTTAGGCTTTAAATACTTCTTAGAATTCTTTGCTTTCAAATTGCAAACTTTAATATCAGCATAACTATCCTCATCATTTGGATGGGATTTAAAATAAACACGACCTTCGTCGCAATCTACAATCGCCTTGAAATACTTAAGAAAATCCTTTCCTACAGTCAAAGCTGAAGTAACGTTTGGCACAACATAAACTTTCCAAACGCACCGACCAAAACGTTCGGCTTCTAATTCTAAATTAACATATTCAGAAATAATACAATACGTTTCACCTGAGACCGATAAAGTGGCATGGATAGGAGTACAGGAATATCTAGGGTAACAGTTTCCTAGCATATCAAGAATGTCTGGATGTATTATAGTTATATCAGCTCCTGTATCAACAAAGCCTTTAATCTTCAAGTCTGGTTTCCCAGCAATATTAACAGGCCAAACAATATCATCGTCTATTGCCAATGTCCGTATACGGACCGATCCCATTGAAACATTACCACATAAACTACCATTAGATGATGGTATATCTGTCTTATCTAAATCTAACAATGAATATTTATTTCTATGACTAAACTTATCAACCCAAGATTGACAATTATTTTGACTCACTTTCCTAGGACCAGCCTTGCGTACCCGCATACCAAGGCTACCTAGTTTTTTGAGTCATCATTCTTCTTTCCCCACTCAGGAATAGCAATTCCCTGTGCGGCGCAAAGCTTAAAACAATTTCTAACGGCATGGTTAGGCGACTTGCATTCCAAGCAAAGCCTCTTTCCGTTCTTATCAACACAGGATCTCCTGTGTTCATCTGAATAAGTTGGGATCCTTAATCCCTCAATACTTCTATGCTTACTATCCTTTGAATCGAACTTCCTAACTTGCGGACTATGCTGAGAGGATTCACCAATATTCCTGACCTTAGGAATATTTAAAGCAATGTGATTATTCAGCTTGCGGAAAAGCTGATCAACAGTATCTACATCAGAAATAAATGGCCTAATCTCAATAGGAAGACCTAACAAGATATAACGAATCTGTTCGCTGATAGGCATCACAGGATTCATGCGAGTAAGGCAATCTACCTTCTTGGTGATATAGCATAAAGTATCTTCACCAACTTTATACTTAATACTGTCATTCTCTGACCTAGCTAATTCTTTCAAATTATTATCACTGAAGAAATTCATAAATGCATCACTAACCAATAACCACTGAGCATCAGCATCAGCAGCGTTAGCATCTACTGCGGCAAAATAAGGACCTCGCTGTGATCGCCACCATGTAGCGGGAGTCCCTGTCAACAGTCTATCTAAGTTACGTATAGCCCATAATGTATTCAGATTATATGCAGCACGTTCTCTGTTAAATTCAGCAATCCACTGACTAGCTGCATGCGAACCATCATATTTCCTAAAATTCTGGATCATATGATACTCATGAGAAGCATTCTGCCCTAATCCTTGGACAGGATTCGCAGCAAGATATTGCAAAGCTGCTTGCACAGCTGCATTAATAAGTGCCTGATCCATGGTAATGGGAGCGGAATAACTCGCAAAGAGATATGAGAGGAACGTTAGAACTTCGGCAACTACCACCAGTAGTAATAACCCTAACGATATTAAGTTATCCAACTTGAAATACTAAGTTGAACAACAATGAGGGAAATTATCTACTCTGATAAATAATAGCCACGGAAAAGTACTAATTAACTGACAAAAAAACTATTATGTATGCTAAGCCGGTATGCTAGCAAAAGGGAAGGATATGTAAATAAAAGGTTCAGGTAAGATATGGGTACAAGGAAATTAGAAGCTACTGGTTGCCCCAAACACTGTCATTACTTACAATTAGACACGTGGTTGCGTAAGTCTGACAAGTGTACCCGTCAACCGAGTAGTTAAAGGAGGGATAATAAGGTAATTTATGTTAAGCAGTATAAAGAAATAGCAGTAGAAGTAGAGAGAATAATGCTATTCACTTAATGCAATCTTCAAAAATTCTCAAATTACCCTATTTCGACTAAGCAATAAATTTCCTTCAAAAAGAGGTATTGGAACCCTATATTCCCTAATATGAAAATAATTTTCAAAATTTGGAACTATTTCCGAAAATGAAAAATATAGGTATAGAAAAGTAGAGAAGTACTTATAGAAATTTCTACTTACCTGTAGAAGTTCCAAAAATAAATTTCAGAATGCCCCAGGAGGTCCACTTCAGAAGTCCAAAGGTACCCCAGGTCCGACAGTGGGATGATAAAGGGTTAACAGGTTTCTACCCCGCACCTAAGATTTTGTCGGATGGAATCTGGACCAAGTACTAGCAATAAGCTAATATGTACTTCAGAGCACTTTGGTTAGGGAAGGCAAAGATAGATGGCAAGGTATGGTAAGGTAATAATACAAAATAGGGTTGGTTAGAAAAGGGTTAGAGTTAACAAGTGGAAAACCAACAGAGTTAACTCTATGAACAAAGAGAGATAATGGGTATAGGGTAGGTACTCAGGTATGGAATATATATCTGTACAAAGATATATGTATGTACGTAGGATGCAGGTAATAATGTTCTCGGAGATACTCAAGTATGTAATGTATATAACAAAAACAATTAAATAAAGTTTATTCCAAGAAAAGTGTACTAATACATATGTACTACAACGTAGTACATCTACAAAATAATACAATAAAATAAAAAGGGGAGTGGTGACTGATACAAGTTACACCACAGGTCTCAAAAAAGGGATCTGAACACTACAAGGGCCAAAAGATTAGTGGATAATAGCCTTGTGTTTTCCAGGGTATTTATACCCTGGAAATTGCAGTGATTCCCTAAAAGTAGCCACTATTGCAAATAGTGGTCCAAGGGGCTCCTAACCCCATATAAACACATGGGTATACATAATAAAAATGATTCCTAACATTAACTCAATAAATTTAAATTAGTAGGTCCTGGACCTACTAACTCGCACAATACGTGTGAGTACATACTTACTCCGATCCTCACAATAAATGTAAAGTGGGAGATAGGGTAACAAAGGTAAATAAACATTACGCAAAACAATAAGAAAAGGGAAATTAATATCCAATGCATGGACCGAGTGCTATACGGGCGGCACTGGTCATGCTAATCATAATACGTAAAGTACCGTACCATATCGTACGTACTTTCCTACAAATGCCCGACATCTATATCAACTTGCTCCAGGTTTCAACCGTTTGTTTCTATAATTTTATTGTGTAATCCAGTTGAATATTAAAATTATTTGCAACATACTGTCTTGTGACTTGTTTTGCAAAATTCGCAGGTAGCTAAAGCCACATATTAAAAAAATTGGAGCGAATATGCCGAAAATGCCTGCTCTAGGCTGAATATGCCCAAAATGCCCAAAGTGCCACATATGCCCAAAATGCCAGGGCATTTTTGGCAGGCATAATGCCCAAAATGCCATGGCATTTTCAATTGTGCAACCCTGACTATTCTAAAACACGCACTTATTAGTTACATATCATTCAATATAAAATTCCCATTAAATGCTATAATTATTCACATCACATTTATTCATGAGTAAAACATCCACAATAAAATTCCTCACAAAATTGCGGAAGCGAACGTTGCCTCCAAATCTTAATGCGTGCTCCTACGTTTAAAAACTTTGTACCCTTTTGCAATTTCTTGTTGGTTTGATCCCCTGGTTTAGATTAACATACATAGTCCCTTATGCCTAAGGGTAAAATGTTAAACGAAGCAAGCGAAAGCCTCAAAGCAAAAGAAATTAAAAAGGCGATGGGGTGGAAAGCAGTTTTCTCAGAGTTATACAAATATGGCCGCTTCATGAAAAAAATATGATTTAAGAATTTTATAGCCAAGAAAAATTCACAAACAGCGAAATAACTTGTATCGGTATTCATTATCTGTAAATATTTCCACAAAACTCTGATCCATAATGAAGTATGAAGCAAGAATCATTGTTACCTCAAATAGACCGTAAAAGACGGAAAATTGAAAAAAGTATTCTCCTTGCTGTTGCTAAACAAATTGCAGGTGCTAGTACAAGTTTATGATTTTTTCAACCTCGAAGAAGATCTCGCGTATTTCTGTCGGCAGGGATTCCAAAGATGAGCACAATAAACCTCTGTCGAGTTGCAATTTTAGCTCCAAAAATTCGAATCTTTCAAAATTGACCTATAAAATTCAAAAAAATCACTGAATTCTGTGTTTGCGGTTAGCAAACTCCAGCTTGTTCCAACCAAGCAAAATTGTTTCGAATCGCTGAACATTTCGTATGCCTGGGTGCAAAGGGGGGCACAATCACAATATTTTGCCTCACCTACATCGTACATATATTTTCAATACCCGATCCTGCCTACAATTTACCTACATTTGTGCCGCTCCGAAAAATTATACCGGCATATAAGAGCAGATTATTAACAAGCCTACCTACAAGCCTATATATTTTTAAACAAAACCCAATGGTTACATTCACGCCTACATAACTATATTTGCCCCTGTGAGTAATATTTAACTACCTCTAGCGAATCTATACTGATATAAGATTACCGGAGTTCTCTCCCTACAACACCACTTCCCTTATAATGACTTGACAAATTGAGAACCTCCCGGCGTTCTGTATTTTACCAAGTTATCGAAGTATAATACATAATGGAGATGTTTAGAGCTCCTCAT
This sequence comes from Allacma fusca, assembly GCA_947179485.1. Taxonomy (NCBI): domain Eukaryota; kingdom Metazoa; phylum Arthropoda; class Collembola; order Symphypleona; family Sminthuridae; genus Allacma; species Allacma fusca. Next base: position 10,510,501 of record OX359249.1, read on the forward strand.
GCACCCAAGACATTACTTTGGAGAACTTCAATATAAACAAACATTACTAATCATCACTATTGGGTAACCTACTACAGGGATTTTGAAAAGTTTTATTTTCCTTAAGAAATGTATATCGTCGCTGAAGATGCAAAATGGTCTAAGTGCTGCACAAAAGCATGCACACGTAGACCATTTTGCCTCTCAGCGACGATATGCACCCTAACGACGACTAATTTTAGTACTACGTGAAACTTAATTGTTTTTAACTTGTTAGTACACAACGCTAATTTCCTAGTTATTTGCCAGTTTTTGTACAAACTTATGGATGTGTTATTTAAAAAGTAGAATCTGAAAACCATTCCAATGCACTTCTAGTTTCGAAGATATGAAAGGTTAAATGCCAGGGTCTCATCTTGAAAAAAACTTTGTTTCAAATCACTCATGTACTCCTCAAACAGTACTTCCGTACTTATGTATTTTGATACAAAAGGTGAATAGCTAGGATTGTAAACTTTATCTGTAGCATAATATTAAATAGCAACTAATCTAGCAGCTTTTTAGAATTAAATCCCTTCAACAGAATGTACATACTTATAGTATTACAAATTACACATGTACTTTTAAAATAAATTATTAATTCTCTACCCCGTGCTGGATACAGTAGTTATGCACACCGTAGGCCAAACAATTATTATGTTACATATTTAAACTTACAATTAGTCTATCCCCTAGGAGTGCCTTCCAGATGACGTCAAATGATTTCCAATCTATCTACCCACTTTGCCCTTACTATGGGGAATTGCACTACCTTAGTCATTCTTCAAATTTGCATACAAAGATCTTGTCGTGCAAAGACCGGAATTTAGTGTGTAAATCGACCCAACATATAATAAAATGCAAAATTTGCCCCCACATTTACTCTACATATATCTACAAAAACTATCGTGTCCAACATATTTTATCGGCAGTCTACATTGTAGTCTTCTCTTTCCTACATTGCCTACTTTTAACGCGAGAATTTTTTGTCGCCTATATGTTCCCTACTTGTAGGCGCTACATGTAGAGGAGGCGCCCACCTTTGTTGGGTGGTTAAATCGTCGGCGCATTTCCGCAACAACATTATCGGTAACCTCGTAAAAATTATTTTGAGAACTCCATGTCTTAACATTAAGAATTTTCCTTGGCAGGGGCAATGATGGAATATTCAAGTCAAATATAAGCACGCGTTTACACTATTGCCGAGATATAATTACTTTAAACCTCTCGGAAGTTTTTTAAAGCCGTTATGTCGCCTCATTTCGAGTATTAAAACCCCACATATATTAGTTTCACAATTTCAAAGGCCAAAATCGTGTACTTGCAGTTTCACTGTATAGGAAAAAAAAATAGGTAAAAAAAGAATATATGCAGGAGTATGTCCATTTATTTTTTACAGCAGGAAGGTGATTTTGCCCTTAATCAAAATTACATCTACAACATTTAGCTTTTGCCAAAATTACATCTAGATCATTTTGTATTTACCGGAACTACACTTAGACCATTTTTCTTAATCAAAAATTTATCTAGGCCATTTTGCTTTTAGTCGTAAATATATCTACACCATTTTTGCTTTTAGTCGAAATGTTGAAAATATATCTACACCATTTTTGCTTTTAGTCGAAATGTCGAAAATACATCTACACCGTTTTGCTTTTATTCGAAAATATATCTAGAACGTTTTGCTTTTTGTCCAAAATACATCTATTCAATTTTACTTGTAACCAAAAATACATCAAGTTTATTTTGGCTTAAGTAAGACTACATGTTGTCCATTAAGATTTTTAAACAAAAATACACCTAGACTCTAGACCATTTTGCCGTCAATGAAACTCCATGTAGACCATTTGACTTTAAGCCGAAAATACTTCTAGACCCTTTTTTGCTACTTGTTAGACTGTCTATTAACCATTCTGCTTTTAATGAGACTCCATCTAAAGAATTTTGTTATGAGCCGAAAATATACCCAGGCCACTCTCTGCAACTTCCCCGACGTTATACTTGCCATACCCCAGGAGAATCCGAAAATCCGAACCCATCAAGTTCGACCTTGGTGGAGGAATTGCGCAAGATTTAAAATCATATCGACTGAACAATACAGAAGACATACGGACTTGCCTACACATAAGCAGACAGCTCTGAACTGAAGGGCTGGCTGAATGTCATGTAGTACTTGTAGTGTACTAGTCGCCGTATGCACCTTAAGGCAAGAGTATTTAAGTATACAGAGGAAATTTGGAGAAGACATGAATTGCCATTTATGCTCCCACTTTTTTACTTGAGTTGAGTCGAGAGTGTTGAGTCAGAGACCAGAGACGTATACAGACGGAAGAAAGGACAGTCCTCTCAAATACTCTGCATAGTTGCATACTGCATTTGGGAGTGAGTGAATGAGTGAGTGAGTGTGTTGTGTGTACAGCAGAAGCACTTTGTATGGTTTACGTTTACTTTACGCTAGAGAAATGTGATGTGTGTAATTTAAGAAAAAGGACGTGCAGTAGTGCCCATAGAAAGTGCAATGTGTGTAGTGTTCTTCTGCATGTCCACATTTTTGAGGCTATTAAGAACCAGCTGATATACTGGGAAGTGGGAAGTTGGGAAGGATATCTCAACCACAACTTCAACACAACTTTAAATTCAATTGAAAGGGAATATTTGAAGGAAATTCATGTCTGTATATGCGGAACAGTTTCGTTTCAAATAGTGACTTCAACTACATATTTACGACTACTATTATAACAACATATACACAAAAGTTCTACTAAAAGTGATAGTCAAGTGAAAGAAGTCCCTCTGTACTCTGTACTTGTTATAGCTATTCTTACAATTACTAGTTACTAGTTACTACTTATTTATTAGTATATAGGAACGAAATCTCCTTTCATCTTAAATTATTCATATTCCTAAAGTAACTGTAAACCCCACACTCTTGTACTGTGTGCATGTACACGTTCAAAATATTTAATGTAGAAATTAAAGTGTAGGTGGTCGGTCATTGACAACTTTCAGAAGTATTGGAGATCAAATATATTCGTAATATTTTTAGCTCAATCGTTTCCATTATGCCGAGATGTAATTCTCGTAGTTTGTGTGTGTAAAGTGTAAATCGTTTTTATATACTTATAGTGTAGCTATAATTACGTGGACAGATTGTTGTACTTACATGAAATATGTAGTTTTTTTAAATGGTACTACTTTTTTTAAAACAAGTATTATTTTCAAGGAGTGCATTTCCTCAGTTTTGTTTTGCCACACTTTACTACTCTGTCTAATTAGCATAAGTACATGTAAAGTTGAGGATGTCATTTTGTCCTACATGACTGTAGCTTGAGTTCAAATAATCTATTATGGATTTATTGACTCAACCTGGATTTTTTTGATTGGCTCAAACTGGGAAAGTTTTTGAATGACTCAACTTGGCTGTTTTTGATTGCCTCAAGTTGGATGTTTTTGATTGCCTCAAGTTGGATGTTTTTGATTGACTCATTTTGGATGTTTTTGATTGACTCAAGTTGGATGTTTTTGATTGATTGAAACCTGTACAGGAGTTGTGTTCAAATTTAAATTAACATTTTATGATGATTCCTGGGGTAACAAAAAGTTTCGTTTAAATTGACAATGTGGAGGTAAAGTGTAGTAGTGTGTGGAAATATGAAGTACGGGGTTGTTGTTATTCTTACTTACATGGGATTGAGTTTGTGGTAGGGATATTTTTTTTTGTAGTATTTTGCTGAGGAATCGTCACGGGATTTTGCACAACATCGAATATAGGATCAGCAATAGCAATGCACTTCTTGATAAGGAGCAACAACTGTTTAGTACTGTACCATTCCCCATGTACCTAGTTATGTAGTTAGGATGTAATCCTGGGACCTGTAATAGTCCGTGGGTTTAATAGTAGTAGAGAGTTTGGACGCGGACTGAGCCGTTGAGAATTTACCACAGACATATAATTTAATGTGAGTCATCCTTTGACAAAATGGCAAGTATTATTAAAAACCAGATTTTGAAGCATCTTTCGAGGTAAGCGAAATTTAATATATTTGAGTGTGTGTTTTGTTTGAGGATGTATGGTAGTACATATGTGTAGTGTAATAATTAGTAGGGGTGAAATTGTCAATGCGATAGTTTTGAAAGGATTGAAAGGGAAATTAATTGAAAGGTGTTTTGTATTTTGTTGATGCTCATAATCAGTGTTACTTTGTTCCATAGATTTGTGAAGAACCTGTCGTCCGATAAAATTAGTTTGAGCACTTTCAAAGGAGAAGGAGAATTGACTAATTTGGAATTGGATGAGATTGTCCTGACTGATCTGTTGGCGCTACCGTCATGGATGAAGCTCACTCATGCTACTTGCAATAAAGCTTGTATTAGAATACCTTGGACAAAGCTTAAAAGTGTTCCCATTCTTCTTGTAAGAATTTTCTGTTGGATGATGTGTTGATTAGATTACAATTACTTGGGCATGCTTTGAATATAGGAATGAATGATGGGAATTGTTTTAGTCGCTGGATTCTGTCAAAATTCGGGTTGAGGCATGTGAAGAACTTCGTCAAGGTGGACCGTCACCTCAGAATGCATTTCCTACATCAGCTGGAAAGTATGGGTTTGTGAACAAAGTTATTGATGGAATAACTGCTACCGTCAATTCAGTTGAGATCACCTTTCAGAGTCAGGCTTTTGAGTCGAAAGTGCAGGTGAGATTTATTTTAGATACGGGCAGTGATTCAGTTGTAGTATTTGATGTAGAGATAAGGGTTGGTGGGAAATAGCATGAAATTAATGTGAGAATTGTGAAACAACTTATTTTGATGTTTTCAAAGATTTCCCGCATTCGCTTGGAGTCACAATCGCCTAATTGGAAAAAGGTTGACCTTCAGGGTACTCGATTGAAGTGTATGGAACGAGGGGAAACATTAGTTTTTAAAGCTATGGAATGGCAGACTTTACGATTGGAAGCGAGATCTACGTCGGACCGGAATTTAGCTCCCCTTAGACTGCTTACGAATCAGGCGAAGGCACATATTGTAATTAAGAAGAAATTAAGCGGTACGGACGGGATAATTTTTATATTTTAATTAGGGATTTAGAATTTGAGACTTATAAATATTGTTTAAAATTTTTGCATTTAATTTCTGGTTAATACTTGAGTCTATTTAGCAATATGATGTCGACTTTGTAGATTGTCAAGTACTCGGATGCCGGTTATCACTGTTACTCGATGATTTATTGTGGGTTTTGACCGACTCGCAGATTTTAGCAGCTTTGCACTTTATCAATTCTATATCAGGACTCATCAAGCAGTCCACTGAACTGACGCAGCGATTCAAAGCCGCCAGGAAGTTGGAGGTATAAGATTTGTTATCTTTGGGGTATTATGTGGCTTTACTATTTTGGGAGATTATGTATATGGTACTTACTACAGTCAATTAATTAACATTTAGGGAAGCCGTTGTGAAAGCTCCTTGCTATTTATATGGAATAAAAACCTTTAATTTTCCTTAGAATCAAGTTGATTTTAAGTATGCACTCAGTAAAAATGACTGTAAGAGTAATATTGATTTTAAGGTTAATTACAAAAATATATCGTCCGCTTTTGAAAAGATGCAATATTTGATGTCGTAATTCTTTAATTTAGTATATTTTTTAAAAGACAGCGATTTATAAAAGTATACCCTGTAATCCCTCAAGTTACTGAAGTAATAACTTTCGAATTAACTTGTTTCAGAGTCTACCAGAATATCAGGCTCAACTTAGTCAAACTTCGGCTTTGAAACGCGATATAAGGACTGACGCAGCTAGACATTTTGATACCTTTGACGTTAAGGAGACATCGTACCATTTTCTGTGCGAAAAAATTGATTTGCATTTCTGTGATGATCCTGGAAGTAAGTTAGCACTTAATTTAAGTTAACTATATACGTACTTATGTTATTAAGTTACTTATATGAATGATTGTTATAAACTTCGGTTGGAATTTCTTTCGAGGCTCACATCCACCACATTATCAATTATCCTGTTAAGTACTAAATTCAAGTCATGTTAAACCTACGAATTTAGTATTCATTAGTTGCTACTTTGATATTGGTCTTATTCCAGTACCATCGTTCTAAAAAGATTCCAATGGTTGTTTGTGCAGGTGGTCGATCAAATCATGAAGATCTAAAGGACGGAGGTGCATTTCAAGTGTCTCTCATGCAGGTAAAATGTGATAGTTTTACAAATCATTATTGAGTGCTAGATTAAATATACTTTTAAATTTTAACATTTGAGGCGTCTTTGGGGTAATTACTACCCGTTACCTGCGATGTTTTATAATATACCCACGGTTAAGACTTTGGATTAGAAGATCCGTATATGCTAAACTGAATGAATTTTCCAGGTCCTATTGGATTTTTATCCTTACCATTTGGCTAAAGGAGAGCGCCGCTCGTGGCCACGATACACTCCAGACAATGCACTCGCTCAGTGGCTTACTAATTCTCTAAACTCATTTCGTATTGCTTTAATCGAAGCCATTTCGGCATCTTCAATGCATTCACCGTTAGCTAGGACGCAGAATAATCCATTACCCTCAGGAGGAGATACAAATCCAGTGAAAAAAACCGTTACTGACCAGTTTGGCAAATTGATGAGCACCTGTTTAGTGTTGAAGATTCAAGATCTTAGGCTTTTTAAAGTTACAACCTCATCTAAGCAAACCGTGCCTCAGCCTTTTCTTTCAAGTAATTAACTTTCCAGATACACACTTTTTCTCTTACGTCTGCATTTCGAAGTTGGCTAATCAATTTTGGTTTATTTTGTAGGTTATATAGACCGGCCCAAAGATTTACAAACTGTACATGCCGAGTTTACTTGGTTTTATTATCCGGGAGAAATTTGCTTTCCATGTAAGTGGTCGATTTCTTTTGTTTTCATGATTATTCGGATTTACAGCAGCCGGTTTAAAACTCTAGATAGTGCAGAGCTCGTATTAGTTGAGCTTTGTCTACGATTGATTATTTTTTCTGACGAAGGGGTGAACGAAGAACAGGGCAACTAGGTTACCATAACGAAAATGGTATCGATAAGCATTGAAATTTCCTTTTATTGACTGCACTGTCATGAAAGGGAAATAGTTGTATTCCTTTGCAGTTATGCCTAATTGAAGTGTCTGTAAACTTTACTAATCATGTTCCTATTATATTCCTAATCCTTACCAAATGTGACGGTACTATTCAAAATGATTTGTACGGACTTGTTTAAATATTTTCTAGGGCTTTGAGCTGTAAGCAATCTAAAATGGATTAGTTTGTCAGTATGGGTATTCATTATCTTGTAATCCAGGTCTTATGAGATAATTAATTCATGCATGCAAAATTGAAAACATTTATTGCTGATTAAATTTTTTGCAGACTTCACGAATTTTCGTAAAATCAAGCCAGGTTATTTTTCTGATTTCTTGTTTTATTTGTTATTTGCAGTACCGAGTCCGAAAGTCTTTGCTCATTTGTATCCGTTCCAAGTTCACCTGGATACTTGTACAATTTTGTGGTTGAACTGTTTCATTTCAAATCTTCAAAATGCAATGTCAAAAGAGATTGTTGAGCCGGCAGAACCTGATTACATGGATGTTCGAGTGGAATTGATTATGCCGAAGGTAAAATTTTCCATCCGTCAGATTCTTACGTTGAAGCGTGTGGGGTTTCACAATTTGGGTTTTTGTAGGTTGTGTTTGAAAACAAGAAGTTGTACCCATCCCAAAAGGAGAGACCACAGTCCCTTCACTTTCAGGTTTCACGTAAGTGAATAATGTTTTCTAGTTGTTGTGTCAAAATTAACAGCAATTTTCACTGTAATTAAGCTTGTTTATTTGTTATAACTTTTTCATGTTGTGTCAAAATTAACAATAATTTTCGCTGAAATTGTACTTGTTTATTTGTTAACAGGTCTAGTACTGTCCAACTACAGGTCCAATGAAACTGGTAGCTTGCACGAACTCACTCAGTGCTTGGAATTACTTCAAAGAGGTGACCGGCATTTTATCTGAATTAATAATAACGGTTTAAGTTTACAATAAATCCATCGTGAAATGGGGTGTATTCCAGGAGATCTTGCCTATGGAACGGACTTCCCTTCAAAAGACCATGATGTGCCATTAATTGCGGAAAAGTTCATTTTGCATGCCGAAGGTATATTTCCCTGTTCAATTGTTTGTAAATAATACTTACTGAAGTCTTGTTATTTTTTCAATGCTCTGGACACTAAATATTTTCCTGTTGGCGATGTTTAGTTAGGATTGCAACAATTTAGCGTAAATCTAATGTAAGACTCATTTTAGGTCGAGATAAAATTAGACAACCAACGAAAATAAATGGTGGAAGTTTCCATGAGATTGCACCATATCTAACCAAAGATATGCTTAATACCGAACCAAGAGATGTATGGTATGTGTTTATGGATCCCTTTTGGGCGGACTTCCGTGTTGAAACGAAGAGGAAAAAGAATTCATCGGAGCAAAATACAAGCAAAATTCCGAAGGATTCAGATCGTGACCTATCCCTAATGCTGTATCCTTTTATAGACTCATTGCCAGTTTCAGCTTGGCTACATTTACATGAAGAACCATCTAGTAAACTGTCAAGTTCTTTAAATTCAGACACACCAAATGGAGAGACTGTTCCTAAAACGCAGAAAAGCATCAAAGCGATATTTAGTGCCAACGGCATTGCTAGCTTACAGTTAACTCATTACCAGTATCTTTTCCTTATGAGAATGATTGAAGCGATCAGTGAATTATCGTTGTATTTGACGTATGATCTGGAACAAATTATTGGCCAACAAATTTACAACAACTTAGTTACAGTTCTTGGTTACATACCTACGACTGAACTTAGTCTTTTGTTCCCTCCGTCAGTGCCAGGAAAACAAGAATCACCGTCGATGGAACTTGATTCTTCTGCTATGATGGAATCATCCAGTGGAGAGAATGATGAAACGTAAGAAACTTGGTTATAGATTTCCGTAATACAATAATGAATCAACTTGTGAATGTATTTTCCAACCTTACAGGCATGGCGAGAAAGAAAATACTTGGAAACTAATTGAGCAGGAGCGAAATCAAAAGCCCTGTTTTGCACCTGAAAATCTTACAATTCCATCAGTGTCTATGTCTTTGAGTAGTAGCCCAGTCAGCAATGTTCCTTCGATGGAATCTCTTCGTTCGAGCTTCTCTCAAGTCAAGCATGGTCTATCTAATCTGGCTGTGACGTTTAACAAAGTTGGAGGAATTTCCACTCCTGATAGCGAAGTTGCCTCTCAGTGGTCTAACATTAGCTCGGATTCTTCCGAGAATAATTTTGTTCCTATTGAATCATTAGATGATGAATTTTGTCGGAGTCCTCTTCCAAGTGATGTGGGTGTTGATGCAGCAGTAGAAGTTGCTACTGAAGTTGTTGAAGACAATCGGTCAACTCCTTCGCCATCGTTTTCCTTTGGAAATCAGATGTTACGAGCAGAAAACGATAATTTGGTGAGTAACATTGACTTTTAATGGATTACGTATGAAATTAAAATGTTAATCTTAATTTTTGCCTACAGTTTGTAAGGCTGGAATGTGTAAACTGATAAAATTCGTTTGAATTGTATGACTCGAAGGTTGGAGTCTTAACCATACGCTTGGATAATGTGGAGGTGGCCCAGGAAGCGAAAGGAACGACCTCGAAACTTAAATTTCAGTGTCGTTCAGTATCTTTAAGAGAATGTACTGGCATGGCATGGAATGAGTTCCAGGTATGGCTTTGAATGTTTTTTACGCAATTTATTATTATTGCCACTGATCATTTTTCGTTTGTGTCAATATATGTATCAATCTAGTATATGTATGTATTATATTACGTGTAAGAAGTATCGAAAGGTGGTTTACTGTATCTGCTAATTTTTCCTCATTAGAAATTCTTATAACAATTTATTGTTGTCACCAATATACGTATAATCACTCCGTATAAAGTATATATCATGAGCTAAGAGGCAAACAAGAATATCTGCAAGACTAGCAAAATATGATTACACATAGTAAAAGTGAACATTCATTGATTAAAATATTGCAGGTGTTCGCTTTTGCCATACTGCTAAAATTGATTAGGCACTTCGTCAACTATTGCCTAGTTATATAATATCATTCATGTAAAAAGTTCTGATGTTTTACTGACAAATTGCTTTGTGAAATTTTTCCTTTCCATGCTCGTCTGTGAATACAGGTGCCCCGAGATTCACAGGAGGTACAAAACACTAATAAACACACACTTGTTACTTAGCTCATCGTGCTTTAGGTTATGCTTTTTAGTGTGCTTTGCTACTCCGTACATGACAACGACATTGTGATGCTCGTGTTTCGGTTCCGATTTAGTATTTTCACATTTTTTACCATGAATTCTTAATTTTTATCCCACGTTTTGACGCTGATTTTACTACTTCTCAACTGGAAGTAGACTTGTACGCAATTGTAGTTACTGTAACGAATAATATCTTAATATAATATTCCTAATAATTCAAGGGGATGGACAGTAATTATTTGGTTAAAACTGTGTATAACATCACAAGGATACTCCTTGAAATGTGTCAGTATTAAAATTCCCATATTTAAAGACAAACATTAATTAAATTAGGCAATAATTTGAGTTTTTAAACATTAGCTGTGCTGGTAACATAATTTTATGTTTCCAGGCTAAAAAATGTATCATTATGCACAGGATGACATTTTTATCTCGTTTTTAATTTTCAATTTTGCGATACTTGTATAGTTTACAAATACATTGGATCCATCTTATGAGCAATCTATTGAATTATCTGCTGCTGTGTTATTGTCCTAGCTGATTTGATTTTTAATTGTGACCATTACATGGGAGCAAGAAGTAATTATTACGTATATCTATGTAAGTTTTATGCATAAAACGTGAGCGTTGTTGCAATGATTGAGTTTTGATGCCGGCAAATTCTCATTTTGTGTAAACGAATGATGTGGAAGTTGTACGAATTAGTTTCCTAGAGCAGTAGTATGAAGTTAGGAATGATTAGTAGTGCATACTAGTGCACCTGTTTAAGTTAAGTCTGAAGTGCGTGATGTAGTGAGATTTATTGATACCTTGCATCCCTGTCAAGAGATAATTGACATCTAGAGAAAAAACAGTAGCTGTTATAGTAGTGCGTTGAACTGATATCCTAAAAAGAAATGTGACTATTCATGGGGTTAGAGTTTTTTATTCCCCATCTAATTTTGTCGTAGATTCCTTGTGGTGTTGTAGCGTTATAATGTAAATTAGTTTTTGGTTGCACTTTATGGTGTATTCCGAGACCTTAAAGCAGTTTTCTCACTGGAGGTGTAATTTCTTTATAGACCAAGTTTGCCACGAGGAACCGTAAATGGGCTAATCAAGTCACCAGCACTTTGGGAAGTCCGACCCAGAAACGAGTTATTAAAATGAGACTCTCTCAAAGGATCGATGTGGAGAAATTCAAGGAAGTGATGCATTCTGACGAAACTAAATCGACGGTAGCCGGCCTTCGTACTCCCGAGTGTCCTCGTGTCAATTTGACTGACCGACCTGGTGCAGAGTCGCCGCTCAGAAAAGCAATCATAGATTCTACCATAGCTTTTCTGGATGGCAGAGTAGATTTGAGGAACGAAGACCAGTTTACTCTTCATATGAGTAGTACTATTGCTTTGGCCGATTTTATTGAAGATGAAATTTGTCCAACCCCGTTCCCAATTCAGGTATAGGATATTTCTTTTTAGGTGTATATTGTATATACTTTCACTGGATGTGAACAGTTATTGGTCTTGATTTTTCATGATACTTTTCTGTGTCGGTCCGTGGGGAAAATTTGATAGGGATGTAACATTGTTATTCTTGCTTTGTCTGCTTCAGTTCCACAAATACAGCTGTGATATTGTTTTTTGTCAGTGTGTAAAGGTTATACGACTAGTGTTGTATATTGTTACTCGTCTATTAGATTTATTTGGGACAGTGTTCCTCTGCGAATTGACAGGTATATTTACGATTTTGTCTTTTAGCTGGAAGTGATTGGGGCTAATGCGGAATTAATAGAAGATAGACCATCCGTGAACATTACTTCACCTGGTCCGGTGCCATTAAAGTTCTCTGTCCCAAATTTACCCATCACTCGTGATAAGTACGGAGTATTTCATATTGGCTACAAGGAAAGCTTAGTACCTCCCGGAACGTCTCAGTCAGCAAGCGGTTGTAGGAATGAATCATGCCAGAAAGATTCCGGGGGTGCCCAACAGTCGCATAAAGACCAACAACAACCGTCCAAATCAGAATTGGATCTCATTTTAGCTGATTTTGAGAAATTACAACGCCAGTTACAGCTAGTGCAACAAAGAAATACTGAATTAGAGAGTGAACTGCAGGATACCCAAAACTTAAAAATGATGATTCTTCAACTTCAAGAACAAGTAGTTAAGTTACAGGAAGAAAAATCCAATCGGCTCAATTACCTTAGATAATCAAAAGGTAATGGATTTTTTCGAGCATATTTGGTCATGTCCAACTCCAGTCATAATTAGTATCTATGTGTTTTAAATTGTGGTTCTTTCACATGCATGATGGTTGTAAAAATTTAAGCCATATTTTTTCTACGAGGTTGTTTCAGCTACGTATTTCCACAATAAGAATATTTATAATTTTGTTGTGCTTGTATGTCCTTACGCTCAAACGCAATGTAAAAGTTGTGCCCTGCTGATATATGTTTTGCGAAAACAGTGATATAATATGGCACATGGCTTTTTATATAGCTTGCAATAAAACAGCAGTGACTGGTTTTTTCTAGTGATGTTAAATAATAAATGGTTTAGGTGCTTCACGACGAAAGTAATACCGGAATGCTTTGATTTTTGCTCATTTTTGTAGACTTCCTTGTTCCTAATTCTTGATGACAGTTGGTCATATGTCGTTTATTATTCTTAAATTCTGGAGCTTTCCTGGTTAATTTGGCTAACTTGTATACACACACATATATCAATATCTATAGATATGTCCACTAAAAAAATCGTGTAGAATTCCATACAGTTAACAAAGCAGGATTATTGTATTTGTATTTTCTTACAATATGGGCGTAATCAATAACCAATGTTCAGGGAAAGTTGTGTAACAGTACTAAACAATAGCAGTATCATCTTTAAATACTCGTTTATCTTATTAGCAATAACATCTACTACATTTGTATGACTAGTATACTACAAAGAAATTTGCCTGTTCAAGTCAATAAAATTAGATGTAGGATCACAAATTTTAGACAAAATTATGTACTTTCAATAGATGTTGTTTTGAGTTTCCGTTTTCGTCAGTCATGTACTATCTAGTCCTTTGTATTGCTATTCTTTCGCAAAAATCCTGTGACTATGTGTAAGATTTTGGACAGCCCTGTATTTCATTTTACTGCTCGACATTTCACCATCAATCATTCCCCGTATGTTTGATTGAATTGTTGTGCCAGTTTTGAATGTTCTCCTTCTGCCAGAGTTTTGATATTGCTATGTAAGTGTCTTCTGAATAATATCGTACTAGGGGTTGCAACATATGGTGGGCAATTTGATTGTGTGCTCGACCGAATGTTTTATATTATTTATTTTATGTACTTGGAATGTAGCAAATGAGAAATCGAAATGAACATATCTAACCCACAAACTGTGAAGTTTGGGTGTAGATTTCAAACATGCCGAAATTTTTTTACAAGCTTCAAAAAAAATACCTTCAGTAAATTAATACTGGATATATCAAACCCGTTGTATTTCATTACAATACATTAAAAATTTTTGGGAACACATTTTTCACTACGTTGCTCACAAAAGTAAAGACATTCAGGTTGGAGCTTATAATAATATTGAATGAACTTTGTGTAATAAAGTTGACCTGCTTGTTTGCATGTAATTATTATTCACATTTCACCATTTTTATTTTACCCTGACCTTACACACTGTATGCCTTGACTACTAATATTATCCATCAGATGTTAGGGTCGCAATAAAATATCGATGGGGCGCTAGGAATTTTAGAGAACTGAATGGGGGTATGAATAAATTCGGCTGTAGCAGTTACTTTGCTAATTTCTGAATCAGTGTAGTACACGTTTTTTTTTGATTTGGCATTACTGCCCAGCTTATACTTCAAATTACCATAAACTAGCGTACCTATCACTGTAGGCATTATTTGTCCAGAGCTGTGTTTAGATATCCAATCGACACATCACAAACTGTTCGGTCGAGCACTCAACTTCTCAGTAAATGTAGACATCAGAATATAATATTTTCTACATATTTACACAATGAAGGAGTTGAATTATTGGAGTGGGAGGCTTATGTATATGAAATAGTTGAGTAATTAAGTATGTAATTCGTAGTGGCATTAATCGGATTAAATGTGCTAATATTTGCCAAATAATAAATACGAATGTCATGTTGGAAATGAGTAAGTGGACGCTTACAAAACTAATAAGTAACACTTAAGTGTATCAAGTAGCTGGTTAGTACCTATAATTATATACATCTAGTTAATTAGTTAGCACTTGAGCATTAAATATTTATTGTGTGTGTAGAGTTCGATGTACAATCTGTGAAGCAAATATTGTGAATTTTATGCTTAATGATGTCTATGAACATTGATGAGTACCTTTTGACTTATGTCGATAAAGGGGTAATTAAATGAATCCGTAACAATCACTTTCTTATATACAGTATGAGAAAGCACTATAATACAAATAGTAGCATCTTTGCAAAAACATAGTTAAATATTGTCTTGTGTGTAACAATGAATGCTACAATATAAATAATTAACGCCCAAGAATCTGAATGCAATTTTAATCAATATTAATAATTCAAATTAAATTATATTAGTTGTAGTAGTATAAAGTATATAACTGAGCGAGTGTCTTACGAATTATTCTTAATGTTGCTTGCCTAGTCAATAACGTCTGGGAAATCAGGCTGAATCACAGCATGCACTGTAGCATTATAAAAAAAATCTTCACGAATTATGGCTCACACATGCGGAAAAAAATCCTATATCCATTGTGGTAATGGGCATTTCTCCAACCAGTAATCTGTACATATTTGGTCGGTTCGGTATTTGAAGCTGGAAATAGTTCATAAACCAAGAACCAATGTAGTGAATTATTCAGGAATACAATATCCAAACCCAGAAGTTTATTCTTTGTTGTTCAGTATAGCTTCTGGGTTAAAGATGTTAATGGTTCAGGGATTTTTGTCTGTAGCATCGGAAACTACGTCAAAAATTGAAGAAGCTACTAAACTAACAATACGGGAGATTGAGCAAGAGGGGTAACATTAGAGTCCTGTGAGTACACTCTGCCCAGTAATAGAATATAGAAGTGCAGGAAGGCTTAAAAAATATGACGGGCATGACATGAAGCGCCAGTTTTTTTTCCTATTCAATACTTGATGCCATGGGATGTGAGATGTGAGTGGAATGTAAATACATATGGGAGTAGGGAAGTTCCGGAATGTATAAGTTTCCAAAATATGCTCTGCCCCATTTAATGTTGAATAGACTCATTAAAATCTTAACGTAAATATTTAATTCTGGAAGGCTGGTTCCACAACCATCTGGGTTTTATGCTCCTCTAACACACCGGGGTTCAGAGGCTGGAGTCTGTTGCGTATATGTATATACATAAGTATATTTAATTAATTGTATGTATATATGAATCAGTCCAGGTTCGTTAAAAGTTGAAAAGAAATGGTTTTTCTCAAGATTCTACATAAAATTTTATCTAGTCTCATTTGAAGTTTTTATAGGGACAGAGGAGGAGTAGCATTCTCGGGGATGAGTAGGAAGTCTCCATTCGACGTCATATTGTATTTTATTAATTTAATTACCAAGGATTAAGTTTACCCAATCTGAGGAGTGTATGTACATAGGGATACTTTGTTTTTCATTAATTTTCTAGGATAAAAGTATTAAGTATTAGCGAAATAGGACGGAGTCGTAATATTTCTAAAATCCTGGGGAAGGTTTTAATTTTAAACGATTGCTCATGCTTAGCTTTTACTGTGCACTCTCCCTGTAGGACCATCCCTACAAGTCCCAAATTTGAGCTCTGCAATGGCGAGTGTACGGTGAGAGATACAAGGAGAAAAATTAGCATTATCCATACTACAGGAGAAATGTGTCCCTAACACCGAGAGTGCACGGTAGTTACAGAAAGATGCTCTTCTCTTCGCACATAATGCAGTCATGGTATACTTTTAATATCACGAGACATCCTCTGTCTCTCTCCGTACCAATTAATGAATAAGTTTGTGTTTACCAGGCTTCAGCCTTCCCATCAGTGTGTAAGAAAGGCTGAAGGTATCTTACTCCCATCCCGATCGCCCATGTACTTATAATATGTGGGCGTATGCACATACATACATACATGCGTTTTGAAGGAAACTTACTAGAACTCCCAGTTATTTGTATTAAGCTTCAATAGCATTTCCGAGTTTTCAGCAAACTCTCCACTGTTGAACTTAATATTCAGCTTTTAATGATGTTTAATTTGGATTTTGTCTGGAACTAGTCGGCTCCCAAGAACTATATCTGACGATTATTGAGGATCATAAGAGTTTCAAGAATCGCTGATAAAGTTTGCATTACAGATGGTTGAAGCATCCGGGGGAATTTGGGCGTACCATTATTTTTCTTCTTTATCCTCCTGTCTCTCTCTCTCTCCCTCTCTCTATCTCTGTCTCTCTCCGTCGTGCATATATTTATTCACTCTCCAGTCCAGACTCAAATCCCACTTATTTATACAGCTCCAATTTTTATCTAATCCTTAATCCCTGGGCTTTGCGACTTAATTTTCGGATGAAATTCAACTCTCCCAGGCCTGAATATTGTATGTGCCCAAGTTTTAGTTTTTATTTGTTCACGGCTACACTTTTAAAGTATCTATAGTCACATATACTTTGTCGATTTAGTGAAGTCGTACGTGATCCACCCAGAGACATCTTTAATCTAACTGCGGATCCTGGTTAAGTATTCTTCCAACTTTTTTTTCTTCCTCATTCTATTATGTACATTGTAACATAATTCCTGGTGATATATATATACATACATAATAGTAGAGAGACATAATGTCAGAGCGGTCTGTGTGCTCAAGTGAAAGTGCAATACTAGTTATACAACCACTTTCCCTCTACCTTTTTGTCCTTACACCCCTTTCACAGTGAAAGTACGAACTAACTAGTGAAATACATGGGGTATATATTTAAATCTATCTATATCTATGTAAATATTTGCTTCCATGTACTATGACCATTGGATTGTCGGGACGAAATAAGGGACCTTGTCAGACATGTCATTATTGTACTAGGCGTGCAACCGCCTCAGAACTATAATTGACCAGAGTAATAACACATGACAAGTTCAACCCCGGTTTAGAAATTCAGGGAAATCGCTTTCTTTCTCTTAATTCAACTTTCACGTGTTGATTTAGGTAAAACCATGTATTTACAGCAAATTTCCTCGAGAGTGCTCACGTTCAAAGCAAAAACAGTTAAATGGACCAGATACAAAAAAAAAATTACTTCCAGTTCATTTTTCCTGTACATTTTATTTTATTTCTCTTCTCGCTCTGACCTCCTGTATTTGGGAGGGAAAGTGTCCCATATTTCTGCCCTATAGGGATTTTATCAGTGTATAAATTCTGTCAAGCCTGGGACGCACTCTCCATACCCAAATTGCATGTTGAGAGTACATCCAGTGTAGTATGACTCCAAGTAGTTTGTTTTGTTGGATGTATGTCCCATTAACTAATTCCGTTGGAAGCATCAAGCAAGTCTGCCTAATTGTTTTGAAGACATGTCATGAAGGCCTTGGAAGTAGCAAATGTCTAGTTTGCTGTTCTGGAAAGGCTAACGTGGTGGAAAATGCAATGTCCGGAGGATCAAATGCGAGTGAAGATGGTTCGAGGGAAAGGGGAAAGCAGGATGCTCTTTGTCACGTATGTATATGTGCATTGATAAATGGACTCACATACATACAGACACCCACAGACATGTCAATGTTAGCTACATACTTACATAGAGACAAGCACATCAACAAGTAATTACTCTCGAAGCTGAGCCAGCAGCACAGGAGGCTCTTGCCCTTTCCTTGAACTGTATCGTCTCCATCGTAAATCCTTGATAGCCTGATCCTTGGTTCTACTTTCCGAGAATTATTCTTGAGAGCAATACTATAATAATTACTGCGTTTTATTTCCGGAGATAATAGCCAGGTATTAAAGGTAATCCAGAAGATAAATATTTTGTGAGGGATCTCACCTCCTCCCAGAGCTACCCTTCCATTATTTACGTATCCCCCATGCCCTGTATAATTATAACTCCCGGAATGTAATTACAAACAAAAATCCTATTGTCATTTCACTATTCCCATATCTTTCAAAAGTAAATATTTGTGGGCCTTTAGATAAATACTAATACTGTCAAGCTCTGCCTGCTCCGACGTGAACAAACCCCTCGGAGCGTGCTAATTCGAGGTATGAAATTAGTAATTAGGGTGTGTTGGAGTTAGGGAATTTTATTCGCATGAAAAAACCCTCGGGTTTTTTCCCTCTCCACTGTGTCTGCCTACATTCAACTCTTCCGAGCTGGAAAAGACTAATGTGTTAATTTTGGTGGTAACACATGCTTGAAACGATGTATGAATGTATCCATATGGATTTGTGAGATTATCAAGGATACACTTTCGGGATGGGGAGCCCGTCTGTGTGTATAGGAAAGGAATTGAGGTGGAAGTGTTAAATTCGAACGTATTGTCGACGGATAATGCTGGCAGTGATAGCTTCATGCAAAAAGTGTGCTGTAAATACGAAGGAGCTGTTGTGGGTGCTTCTTGAGCCTCGTCTGTATCTCCGTATATAAATTGAGCGGAACCAGATGTCAATGAAGACCTTATACATAGAGATTTCCGTTAGAGTCGGGAAGCTTGTTCGAGTGGTGACTTCAAGAGAACTAACTCCGCTCAGATACATGTCATTTCTTTTGTGGTTGCATTAGACAAAGTTCCACTCTCCCCCATTTGTATTCAAAAGGTGTTCTGCTTCTTACTTTGCTCATGGAAACATATCGACAGCACGTCGTTCTAGCACAATATATTTCCTAGCACTAGGGGGCCATTCAAGTAATTCATAACGCAAAATTGGTCAAAATTTCACCCCCACCCACCTGATGTAACGTTAGGGTAACGCTGACTAAACTACCACCTACCCAACGTAACGCGTTACATGTTTTTTAAATGCTGCTTTAGCACATACATTAGATTAAATATATCGTCGGTGAAGAGGCAAAATGATCTAGGTGCATAATCGATTAGAATCAAAATGATCTACATAATATTTTCCCTAAAGGCAAAATGAACTGGGTGCAAGCTTCTTTAAAAGTAAAATGATCTACATACAATTTTCCATAAAAGCAAAATGATCTAAGTGCTGGTCTAATTTTTTTTGTGAGAAAAATAGCGTCTGTAAGGAGGACACGTGGCTTATAAGGGCTAACAATGACTGTAATTGACCTTGGGTTGTGGGTTAATATTGTCTGAATTGTTTGATATTACTAAGGATCGTTCCGGCAACTAAAGTTAATTTCACTTATTGCATCTAACACATTTTTAGTTACGAAAACTGCAATATTCATTTATTTTAAAATCGACGAATTAAAAGACGATTCAAAATCACAGTGTGCTCATGTGTTAGTGTTATAGCTCCTTATTGAGTGATTACCTTGCGGAACCGTACTCGAACTCGTACTCGAAATCGAAGCATCGAGTATGGACTCCAATCCAAGGTACTCGTACTCGCCACATATACGAGTACTCAGGAAAATACTTGAAATAAGCGACCGAGTTCCAGTTCAGAACCCGAACTTGTTTCATACTCGCGAGTACGGAACTGTAAATACCGAAATCCCGTACTCGTACTCGTGCCGTGACTCGAGTCTTCATACTCGAGTATTTAATAATAACAAGACCACAATTGAACAGTGATTTTTTTTAGATTCATTTAATTTCTCACAAATAATTCCCCCAAAATTTTAAATTGAACATGCAGTTGGTAAAGTGTCTCTGTAAATTTTCAATCAATTCAACTACGCCTGTCGAAGAGTTTGTGTTAATATGTTCAGCCAGTAGAATTAACTAATTGTTTTAACTTCAATAGTAATGTACTAAATGGAGAGAGATTATACTTTGAAACCTGAGAGAGTCGTGACTGGTGGATACAACGATTTTTTGTGACAATTTCATATTAGCGCCTTCGTCTCTTTACTGGAAATTCAAAAGTTTGCAACACTTGTGTGCACGTGTACGCGTACTCGTATATTTAGCATGTGGTACTCGAACTCGAACTCGATAACCCTTATGAGTATTTTTATTGGACTCGTACTCGTTTGATACTCGTACTCGTAAGTATGTGAAAAATCGTTACCCGTACTCGAAACCCATTTCAAGTATCGAGTATTCACAAAAATTTGACCGTACTCGACTCGAACTCGTACTCGTACTCGATACTCGCCGGTATACTCGAACTCGATAAGGAGCTATAGTTAGTGTGCACATTGAATTGGTTTTCCCTTTAATAATTCTCAACGGAGTTTCTTCAAATCGTATTTTACGATCATCACCATTATCATAACATTCGGAATCATTTTCAAATGTTAAATCATAATTGACAATATATTTTTTTCAATGTTACTGAAAGAATGAAATGAAGGCATTGGGGAATTAAATGCACATATAAAAGATTTTGAATACCTCACATTTTTGTACACCGGCATTAGAACGTGTTTACTTATATTGTTTTTATTATAATTTGTATCTAGATCATTTTGCTTTTAGGAAAAACTGCATCTAGATCATTTTGCTTTTAGGAAAAACTGCATCTAGATCATTTTGCTTTTAGGAAAAACTGCATCTAGATCATTTTGCTTTTAGGAAAAACTGCATCTAGATCATTTTGCTTTTAAAATTCAATGCAAGTAGATCATTTTGCCTTTAGTGAAACTGCAAGTAGATCATTTTGATTCTAATCGATCATGCACCTAGATCATTTTGCCTCTTCACCGACGATATGTATGCCTGCTTAAAGACTACGAAACTAGGTTTATTCAATTTGTAGCGTCAGCCTCCAATTCAACAAATGGACTTTTTAACTAGTTAAGAATACTTTCAATAACTTTAATGTTCACTGTCTTCATCATCACTGTCTGCATACCCTTGTACAACACATTCAATAATGTCCTGCGTTTATACTTTCAATTGCTTCAAAAAATGAAGTCAGGCAGAATTTATGAAGTCAATGTCCACAGCTTAAAGCTACATCGTGATAATCACTTCCAGGAGTTCGAAACATACTCCACATGCAATAAATTGTGCCATTTAAAATTTGCAAATTAATAAACAAAATTCAATAAATGGTGCACAGTACTTAAAATCTTTAGGGCGAATTTGGCTTCTCCCTGGACAAATGTTTTCAAGGATATATGTTCTAAATCGTATATGTATGAAATTTACGTTACGCTTGTCTATAATAGGACCACCAACTCGTCGTAAACTTCGAAGCTTTAAAAACGAGTCATTTAATTTTCAGAGTTAAGAAGGATTATCGTAACATTGCGTTACGTACCACGGTGATCTACGACCCCCCGATGCACGTAACATAGCATAACGTTAGTTTGTAAGGCCACCCACTACCCCTGCGTTATGAATTACTTGAACGGCCCCTAGTCCAAACCAGGAGGGTTGTTGATCTATTGAATCCTCGGAACATGGAATTTCTAGGGATTGAATAATGTTCCCACAGCTATGTATCTACATACTATATCTATAGATACTTACACAGATTACCCGGACACAAGTGTAGCTTCCTATATCCATATTTACAACCATTAGATATGTAAACATATAAACACAGACTGAAGTTGGGATGCTCATATCATATGGGGTGACGTGAGGAATGAAATCCAAACTATGTCCTGTCTACAATATGTAAAAAAAATACAAGGATGGGAAGTTAAAGTGCTAGGGAGCTATGAGCCATAAATGTAAGATTTCCTGCGTGCCCCAAAAGTTCCCTATATATATATAGAGATAGAGAGAGGTAGAGGAAGATGTGAAAATAGGGAAACTGTAATAAGCACTAAAGGGAGCAAGCCCAGCACAAACAAGGACATGGGAAGGATGAAGAAATAGGGAAGAAGAAATCACTGATTTGGCAAAAGCAACGTCTACATAATATACAAGTATACAATTTTTTATTATGTCCACAATTTTTCCTAGCGGATTCCACAAAGTAATTCAATCTAGATTTGATATTGTGAGTATGGTGCTAGATTTTCTCATTCAGGCCACTGCTTTCCCTCGCTAGATTTTTTTTTTATTCCTGTTCCAAAAACATAGTATAGATACCTCTCAGGGGTTATATGGAGAGGTGGGCGTACATATATGTACGTATATGTGCATACAGAACAGTTACACTTTTACTGATACAATTCTCTTGCCTTGTGATCATGCAGCCATGCATGATCTCTCCTCTGCGTACATACCTACAAGGATTTATTTACGGGCTCTACAATTCTAACTCTATTTGGGTTTTGAGGCCTTACCACACATTATCAGCGCTTGTTCCAAATCATTTTCATCATTCAAAATCATCCCTATTTCATGACTGAGTTTACTCCTGGGAATTTCTTACTTTTTTTTTCATTCCATTTACATACACATGTACATCCGCACGTCTCAATCTCAGAGTGTGGAGAGAAGAATTGAGAGAGAGAGAGAGAGAGCGAGAGAGAGAGAGGAAATGGAACCTTTTTACTATCCACTACTAGAGGCTAAATGAGATGGAAACACTCCCCTGCAATAAGTTCCAAATACATTTCAGAGCTTCCCGATATGACTTGCATAGGAGGCTCAATCCGTAGGAGAAGCTCTAGTGAGAAGCGATTCTCAAAAATCATATTCTAAACACACTCGTATCACAGACCTAATGTCATTGATATGAAATCTGACTTTCTCCTTGCTCAACATCTCCCATTGCAGTGAGAAGACATTGAGGAGAAATTATGGTCTGTACTTTTGATATCTGTCCTCATCACATTTTGATCACCCTTAAAGCCCCTCCTGTTCATGCCCTTCAAAATTTGAAATTTTCCGAAGGTTTCGAAGCACTAGGGAAAAGGGCTGGTGTAGTAAAATATTAATGCTGGGGCAATGGTCCATCATCACATAATCAGGTGTGCGTGTTAAAAAGCTTGTATCTTTCTACGGGGATTGAACACTCTCTGCTATTATTGCTTGCCATATGTACTAATGGAGAGGACGCTTGTTCAGACTCTAGGCTTTTTATATTTTCTGTGAAAAGGAGTTTTGATCCAGGCCTGAGCTTTACAGGCTACTCTTAGTGTAACAGATAGCCCTAATTTTATGAGGTCGTGAGGTCTTGGGAATAATAGTACGGCACAAGGATTTCCCTGGGAATTGTGAGATTGGGGAAGGGAAAGTTACTATGGGCCTGTGTACATTTTCTATTAGGAAATACTAAGTCTGTCCTTTTGGTTGAGAGTTGACTGTACAGGTTTTTAGGGGAATAGATATATATGTACTTCTGGTGTAAGGGAAATGTGTGTGTAAATAGAGTGGTACGGTTACGAGCCGAGTCAAATGCAAATTATAGTTTTCGTCGACTCCACTGATTAACTGCTTCCAGGCTCGCAAACGGCTTGCAATACTGTTCTATTTGGTGCAATTACTACATCAAGCTACTCTTTTGTGGCTATTGTGATTCAAATCCTGACGAGTTAGTTAATCTTAATGGCTTTCTGCACGTAGTTTTTTTTATCAGCTGTATCTTACTAGACCTTTCCCTATCCCATATATTTCACTCAGATTTCTTCCCCATTAATCATCCTACGCATAATTGTACTATATACATATGTTCGGAGGGGATTTTCCTACAGAGCATTCTTCTCTTCCTATATATTATTATAAATATCCATATATCTACAAGTAATGGACTGTACTAAAACTGTTCAACAAAAAAAGTGGAACGAAAATTATATGTAACAAAAATCCGGGTTGGGCCGAAGTTCTTAGGACTTAATAATTTCTACACTTGGAAAAATGTAAGGAATTTCATCCTCACTCAGTATAAAAATAAATTACTGCATTTGCTTTTACATGTCAGACTTATTACCAGTAATCTCACTGGCAAAGGTCAGAGTCCATAAGAGAGAAACCTCTGGAGTAATTTCCTGACATTAGGCCCTAAATATATTGTCGTATATTTGAGACGCGATGTGCTCTTGAGAGCCCTCAGGATTGTATTTATTTGATTACACCTGTGATTTACCTTGGAACTGACATGGACTTGTGCGAATAGTATAATTATCTATATTTAATTATATTATTTATAAAGGTGATGATCGCAATTATTATTATAGATAACAACTGTGAGATTGTCTTTTTTATTTTTTACCCCTTACAATACTACTTGGATTTCATTTAAAAAAAATACTTGGCACAATGTAACATTCTATATTTATTACTTTATCATTTTTGTACAAATTAACTGTAAATAATTACATGGTGCAATCAAGCCATAGGGTAAGGGGTGATTTTCAAAAATTATTCACTTGAACAAGTCCAAGGCTATGAAAAAAATCCTGTATTTACATTTTTGAATTCCTATGTCTGTACACCTTCCAGAATCTTAGCTTTCCTGTAATTTCTATCGATTCAATTTATAATGCTACAATGTAATTAATAATAAATAAATAATTATTGTGTAATTATTATCTATAATTATCTATATTTATACATATTATTTTTATGTTCAAGTCATGGAACCCAATGTATGTGCTAAAGTACCTCTTCCCCCTTTTGAATGGCACCTATTTACATGAGGCATAATTATATTTATGAATGATATTTCTGTATCTAGACGTGATGTCACTTTCGAAAGTAATTATGTATATATTTACTATATTAAAAATAAATATACTATGATTCCAACTAAGAAATTGTTCAAGGAATTATTTTACAAAAATATATTTGTACAATTAAATTGTGAGTAGTACCACGGGTCCATATTGTATCTAATTCTATATGATGGAAATTATACCGCAGTGAAAATCCCCTTCCTATACTCTGTACACTCTGTTTCGTCAATAATATTCCTAAGGACAGTGTTTTAGCCTGTAACGTAAAGTATGTCTATTTGAATAAATGTAGGAAGGTAAGAGGAATTATGGTTATTGCCCCACATCTGTGCATCAGGTTGTGTCGTCTCGGCTCCCTCAGAGAGAATATAGATACTATATACCTCACGATCAGTTATTTTACGACAGGACTGTCATCTCATGAATGTATGTATTTGATGACCGCCATGTATATCTATATATACATAGCTAGAAGAAATAAATCTGATTACCATATATAACGAAAGGAGACGCTCCTTTAGTGTTTTTTCCATTGGATCGTAAAATTTTGTGGGCATGTTGGCAAAGAATCCAAAGTAGTTTCCTATTGATTTATGGACAGCTTTGTCATCCGTCCTGTCTTTTAGGTACTTACATAACCATAGGCTCGGGCTCCTATATCAGTCCGTGTGTGTCGGGTACACAGTTTGGGTCCTTCCATGAGATCTCTATTGGCCTCGGTACACAGGGCGTATACACGGGGAGAGAGGTACCATTACAGTAGTTACTCCAGCCAATGGTACTATTATAAGAGCCGTAATTTAGCTGATTCTGGCCAATTTAATGTTATACTATAGTACAGATGTTCGAGTGCATTTATATGTGCATAGCATTTCCTACTGCAGTCACACCGAGTACTTTCCCTCAAGGATCTATATACACGCCATTTATCTACTACTGCATTTATACAGAGCAGTTTGCACCGAACCTGGTAATACATTTATACAGAGCATTTCCTGATGCATCAATAAAGAGCTTTTCGTTCGGGAAGGTCCATAATGGACCCAATGCATTTTCGATTGGAGGCAACACCAACTCCGCGTACAGTTTCCCTAAATGGGAGATGACATAGTGACATTAAAAATTAAAAGCAGATGGGATTCTGCTTGCGTCATATTTTCCAGTACACTACTTACTTTTATTTCGTTATAGGCTCCTAGTAAAAACAACGTAGGTATAGTTCTCCTTGCTTGGCATTGAACTCTGTGAGAGAGGCTCGAACCTGGTTCGTGGTGCTTGTCAAGGAAAAGTCACGTAGATCATTTTGCTTTTAAATGAAAATTCACCCAGTTCATTTTGTCTCTTCACCCACCCATAATCCTCCTATGTATACAGATCCACAGAGCATTTTCTGACTTATCTCTATATGCAGATTTTTTTATGTATCTCCTTATTACAGAGAATTTTTTACTGTCTATACCCAGCATTTTCTCAAGTATCTCTACTCTAGGATTTTTTTCCCTTTATCTCCACACACACATAAGGAAATTTCTTGTGTATCGTCATACAGAGCATTTCCTCCAAGGATACATGCCTGGATAGATACAGATAATTTTTTTAATGTAGATATCTCTACAGTTTTTTTCTGATCTCAGTATGTAACATACCTCTGTAGGCATATAGGGCAGGTTTTTCCAATATGTACTGATATCCTGGTCCAGGGCACTGTCTGATGAATCTCTATACAGAGCATATATCATTAGTAGTAACCTCTAACATACGCTCAGGATTTCCTGATGCACCCACACAGAGCATTAGCAAGAGTGTGATATACAGACAGTATTTTCTAATGCAAATAACATTTGATTTCTGTCCTGTTTTTGTTTTTCCTCAGACTAGTGACGGAGGAGATAAGGAGGGCTGGAGAGCTCCTGAGGAAGGAGGGAGCGGGAGTGAGAGGAGGGAGGAACGGATACAATCTGTTTAAATTACTTGAGAAGGAGATATGCCCAGGGAGATAAGGCCTGGGAGGGGTGAGATAGTCCATGTGGTCAATGGGCTTCTGCCTGGGAGGGAGGCGAGAGCAGGAATATTTTTTCGGAGTCTCTAAGTCATTTACGGAGGACGAAAGACCATAAAAACAAACTGAGCATTTCTTAATGAAGAGCGGCGATTTTTATCTGGTGGACTTGATAAAAGAGCCAAGGCAAGGAATAAATGTGGCCAGAGGGGATTGATAATTTCAGTGTCGGAGGAGAAAGAATAAAGCAGAGCGATAAAGTGGGAAGAGGCGAAGGATTGAGAGAGAGAGAGAGAGAGAGAGAGAGAGAGAGAGAGAGTGAGAAGGATGGAGAGATTTTTTTTTCGTGGGGTGGAGAAGTGGGGGGGGGAGGTGAGGGGGGATAGGAAGGAAGGGGATGAGGCGTAAAGAAAAGCGTATTTTCCAACTTGGAACACTCCTCTATTAATGGAACTTTTATGTGTCTGTGAGGAATACGAGAGATGTAAATGGAGCCAATGTGAGAATGAACGATAGTCGATGAGATCCTTCAAGGTTTTTAAAGCTGTAAACAGGACAGAAGGAAGGCCCTGCTGTAGTAGCATAACCTGAAGCCATCAGGTTATGGGGCACTCTAAGACGACGGAGAATTTCCACGAAGAGAAGCCAAATAAAGGAAATGTGTCTGAGGATAAAAAGTAAAATTAAAAATTACACTCTACGTGACTTGGCGCATAAATGTTAAAATCATTGTTAGTTGATTTTCCTTTAGAGTATACAAAATTTATCCATTTTTGTCTTTATAGAGACATGACCTGGGTTCATTTCGTAAGGGTTTTTGTCCAATTTGCTCTCTTTGAATGAATGGAAGGAAAAATGTGAGATTATGCTCCTGGCCAAAGAATGCATATTTTACCTCTTCACTGACACTGTAGAGGCTCACGGGAGAAAGTCCTAACTGTGTATGATGACTGGTGAAAACTAAAAGTCAAAGAGTGATGGATAATGACATAAAAGGGTTTTTGAGGAGAGATTCAGAGGACGGGAGAAAGAGCAAGAGGAAGAGTGCGAGAGGGAGAAAGCAAGAGAAAGGAAGAGAAAGGAAGGGAGTAGCGTTGTGTGTGTGTGTGTGAGAGAGAGAGAGAGTTCGTATTGAGGAAAGGGAGACGACGCATTGTTTTCTATTGAATCAAGTCTTTGGATGGGCTCAGTTAGGTCGATTACAATGGTAATGAAGTCCTAATGCTGTTCGCTAATCGGCGTACGGCGGTTGGCCTGAGCTAATATTGACACCGTTTATTATTCCGTGATGAATATTCAGTCCATGAATTGGAAATGATTGAGGCAGAAAGCGGAGTTGACGGGAAGTAAAGTGAGCGAACGGAACGTTTCCAGCTACGGCTCACTGACTCAAATCCTACCTTCCACTACAGTAGATCCCACCACCCATACGCTTCATACGCTCCAGTCCCTCCACTCCTGTCATTTATTCCCATGTATTGGTAAACTCCATCTAACCTCATTCTCACTCCCACAGTCACACCTAAAAACCTGCACTTTTCACAGACACAAAGTCTCAACTCCCTCCCTCTCAAATCCATCCCTTACAAATCAAATCAAATTCTTAACTTTCAAGTCCAAGCAAATTTTTAACCAAAAAGTTCAGAGTCACTTCTAAATCCCCAAAGTTCGGGGACAAAAATGTCCAAGGAAAAATGGAGACTCACAAATATGTCAGTTTAAATAAAATATGATTTTACAATTAATGTAGACGGATGACCACATGAAAGATACAGAATTAAAAAATCAGAGATGTACATACATTCAGTTAATTATATGTATATGTAGATATTTACGCCTCTAATTACATGTCCAGCCTTGGAAGGTACAAATTCCGGGAGAAGATCTGAGGATCTGTACGTAGATTAGCATAATTACGGGGAATGCTCCCCATAAAAGAGCCTTGGAAGAGGATGATCTCTGTAGCGGGAGGAATTCGGGCCTTTCCCGTTCACCACAACGTTAAATTCCCGGCTTGTAAAGAGTAAAATTGTGGGCTTTCACAGGACAGGCTTTCTCTTATAAGAGAAAGTACATACAGTAGGGTTATGCGAGGGAAAGGAACAAAGTAGGAATTACGGCTGAGAGTAATATATAAATTCCAATATGCACGTCCACAAATGAAAGGAATAAATTCCCATGATATACAAACGAAATAGATTGTTATGTAAGGAGGTATACGGGGAAGTGAAATGTATTTAAATTCACATGTCAAATTGTCAAGTGAGTACATACTTGCTTATAAAAAGTGAGCCTCTAAAAGTATACAATCGGGAATGAACTGAATGAAGCTCAAGCTTGGAGATTAGCATAATATAAAACTAAAGCGTGAGTATCTACGGGATATGTTCCTCTCATGTATGGGAGGGATGGTGGGAAAATCCCCTGTAAAAACGATCCTGCAGATTCACATATCAAACCCAAGCCTGGGAGGAGGTTCACATATCAAACTCTCAAGCCTGCAGACTTTAGATATGCATTAAAAACTGAGAGGGATTGAGGAATGAGAAACCTGCAGAGCCTCACGTGCATATAATGGAGTGAATGCAGAATCTCTGCATTGTGACAATGCTACGAGCCCATTCAAAGATCATATCTCCAATTGCCTGAGTCTGGCAGAGTTTAATTTCTCCCGCAGTTTCATCGTGCCAAAAGCTTTCATTAGTGGGGGGAAAAAAATTGAGCGGAAAAATCTTCCACAAATTACTCCCTCAGCCCGTGCAAAGGGAAGGAGACAAAAAAATCTTTAAAGGAGAAAGCGAGAGGAAATGAATTGTTCTGGCACTTTGGTCCTTGACTGATAAATTTTTAAAATGAGAGATAATTTACATATGTACATTTATGTAATTATATATATCCATCCAAACTTAACCCACTGAATTGAATACATTTCACTCCCTTTATACGACCAGTTCAGAAATTAGCAAAATTTGACTCTTAGTATTCCAATTAGGCTGTAGTAACACGATATTTTTTAGATATTAATTTAGCAAAAAGGCAAACGCCCGTAATTTTCAATAAAAATCAAACTGAGCTATATAAATGCACTGTAATCTACTTTACGCTATTTGTACTAATGAAAGTAGAACCTTTTACTTTTTATTGGAACTTCCTGCAGATCATTTTACTTGTAATAGGAAATCCCTCAAGGTCATATTGTTTTGTAAATGCGGACATGAGCTGCTATTAAAAATATACATAGGAATATCTCCAGAGAAAATTCGCTATAATAGAGTCCCTTATAGTGAGTTTGCACTGTATCTAAACATAGTCTCAAATTCATATATGATTAGATTCCATGTTCATTTCAATTATGGGGTAAAAGATTAAAGGGTCTTGTATTGATTTTTTTTGTACAGTATTGAATTTGTAATGGGACACAGGGCTGGAGGGAGATATCTTTGCTTAAGGTTGTTCAAGTTGAGGAAAATATGCAAGAATTATAAAATGCTGCATAGGAGATAAAGTAAACGGAAGTAAGGACTGACAGTGTTTGCTCTCGCTCACTCAACCAAAATTATTCCGGGTTCCTATTTCAAATAAAACTAGAGAGAGAGAGAGAGAGAGAGAGAAAAAAATCTTGCCAACTTGCACTTCTCTTTTCTTCCCTTTTCGGAGTCTATGCTTAAGCAAAGCTGGGACTTGTTATTGCAGACATGAGCCTGCCCCGTACATGTATGTGTCAACCTTGTGATTATACAGAGGAGTCTCCGTATAAAAACACCCCTGCGAAGAGCATCAAAACTTGACTGTCAGTATGCTCTGATAACTTCAAGAATTAACGATGGCGAATGGGAATGTTTCCAAAATTTTAAATTTGTCCAGGAAAAATCCAAGACATTCCTGTAAGAAAGGAGGGAGATTTCGTACATTAATTGCATGCTCCGTAGTAAGTAAAAATACAAATTATGTTAAACGGGAATGTATGAAAATAATTTTGTTTCTTGAAGATAATGCTCGTTTATCATCTGGGTCTTTTCCAGAAAGAATTTACTGTACAATTCAAAGGAGCTGGGTGGAAGGGTTGGGGAAAATTGAGTATTTTCCAACCTGTGTCTATAAAATGCGTACGGGTTTTTTTTTGAAGGTAACTTTCACTTGCTTGAGTTTCATGCTGGGGCTTTTGTTTGCCTTTTGATTCTTACTTCCTCCCCGGGATGCGTCTCTCCCTGTAAATATACTTCTCCAGGCTTGTTTTCCCACATCAGTCCTGTACAGTGTCCACTGTATGTAAAGGCACCCTTGTAAAAGGAGCTTTCACTCCTAAAATTCCAGGACTGTTAAGGAAGGTGGGAAATTAAGATTGGGGGGAACCTGAGTAATTGTGCAAATATTTTAGTATTTTTTTAGAGAATACTATTTTTGCAAGGAAGTCTGGTAGAGCCAGAATTACGGTGTGTGGTTTTATAAGGAGGTATGCTGAAAAGAGATTGTACTGTGATTGTAGGGATAAACAAGAAGGGAGTCGCACATGTAATTATCATTTATTACATTCCCTCCCATCTGCTCACCACACACTTTGTATGAAGAAATACCTTGGGACTGGAAATGGTAGTCCTAACGCCCGCCGTTCTTCTTCTATTTCCCTCTCACTTGGAAATGGCTCCTTGATGTATTTGGACAGCGTGTCGTCCCTTTATTAAGTACCTCTGCAGAGACTGACCTAATTGAGAGCATCTGGCGGATTGTTTTCATGACAAGTTTGTCAAGAGATTTTTTAGTGTGTTGTCATCATGGAAGGAGAAATGAATCGCCAGAGAGGGCTGCTTTTGAACAACGGGCCCGACTATACGAAAATTTTGATGGTAATTAATTTCTGAATTTAAAATTTCATATGCAAGAATGAACGATTCAAATTCCCGCAATGCTCGGAAATATTATTTACATTTGGAAATGGTTTCTAGGAATTGGAGAAAATAGCGTGTGTTTTACAACCCTCACGTCTCTTGACTAATTGTGAGGCTCGTAAATTTCGGGAAAAACTGCATAAGTGCTGGGATTTAATCAGAGCATGAGTAATGTGGATAAATATGCGGGAACAGCCCTTCTGTCTGCAACCAGTCCGATTTCATCAATGACGATTTAATTATGTGATTCATGCAATGCCCGCACTAAATTCCCTTCCAAACACACATTGGATATACGGACATGTATGTAAATATAATATGTGTGCAGAATTTGTGCATACTGGGTACACATACAGGTAATTTGTATGTAGGTGTGCCCGAAGGTTGATTTCCCAAGGATAGGGCAGGCTAACTGGGTAAAATTCTTTCCCCACTTTCCCTATTGCACAACCCAACCTTGTGATTAGCTCTTTCCTTGAACAAGATATAATTCTCTCCCTTCCTCCCATCATTTATTAAGCTCGGAGTTGTTATCAGCAACAGTGCAATAACATTACCATAGGTAGCATGATCCCATCAATTAGTAATCCAACCCTTGGATTTTCCTATTGAAAATGCGGATGCACTATTGACGGCAAAGCATTCGTATGGCTAATAATTTCTCCAGAAAAATAATTTTATTTTAATGCATAAAACATGAACAAATATTGTAAAGGTTTTTTTCGAAACCAAAATTCCATACAAAATTCCCTACAAAATTCCCTACAAAATTCCCTACAAAATTCCCTGCAAAATTCCCTTCAAAATTCCCTTCAAAATTCCCTACAAAATTCCCTGCAAAATTCCCTTCAAAATTCCCTACAAAATTCCCTACAAAATTCCCTGCAAAATTCCCTTCAAAATTCCCTACAAAATTCCCTACAAAATTCCCTTCAAAATTCCCTTCAAAATTCCCTACAAAATTCCCTACAAAATTCCCTGCAAAATTCCCTTCAAAATTCCCTACAAAATTCCCTACAAAATTCCCTGCAAAATTCCCTTCAAAATTGTCTACAAAATTCCCTACAAAATTCCCTACAAAATTCCCTACAAAATTCACTACAAAATTCCCTACAAAATTCCCTACAAAATTCCCTACAAAATTCCCTACAAAATTCCCTACAAAATTCCCTACAAAATTCCCTACAAAATTCCCTACAAAATTCCCTACAAAATTCCCTACAAAATTCCCTACAAAATTCCCTACAAAATTCCCTACAAAATTCCCTACAAAATTCCCTACAAAATTCCCTACAAAATTCCCTACAAAATTCCCTACAAAATTCCCTACAAAATTCCCTACAAAATTCCCTACAAAATTCCCTACAAAATTCCCTACAAAATTCCCTACAAAATTCCCTACAAAATTCCCTACAAAATTCCCTACAAAATTCCCTACAAAATTCCCTACAAAATTCCCTACAAAATTCCCTACAAAATTCCCTACAAAATTCCCTACAAAATTCCCTACAAAATTCCCTACAAAATTCCCTACAAAATTCCCTACAAAATTCCCTACAAAATTCCCTACAAAATTCCCTACAAAATTCCCTACAAAATTCCCTACAAAATTCCCTACAAAATTCCCTACAAAATTCCCTACAAAATTCCCTACAAAATTCCCTACAAATTACAATCTTAAATTCCCGATCTAAATCATAATGTATTCTAGCACCCTGTCTGTCCGGATTCCTCTCCATACACCGAAGTAATTATATATACCAGCATACAAATATCCCTCCTTTTTTCGCAATCGCAGCGTTGCCATTCCCTGCTCCGCTTTAGTTTTGAGTGAGTCGCAGGACTATCTATATAGTTGTAGCGTGCTCATGTAAAAAATAATTTCATGAATTAATTTTTAAAATTATGCAGAGACATTCAAGCTCTCTCGAGAAAGAGTTGTGTGCTTGCACAGTACTTCACATGTATACAGATTTGTAGACAGACAGGAAAATGCAAATGATCCCCTTCCCTTTGGCTGTAAATGTGTGTACAGCTTGCCTTCTCCCTCTGAGAATCCCCATACTTCAAATACTTTTATACCGCAAGAAATTAACGTCCTATTTAACGGGGGAAAGTCTCCAAATATTTTCGATGCTACAGTGTGACCTCCCTGTTCAAAGGGGGGACCGCTGCAAAGAAACTCAACTACAAATATGCCCTTAAATCCTGCCAAAAATTAAAACACCTGCAAGATAATTTCCCGGAACAATTTTAATTCTGAAGGGGTCCGTTACATCAAGAGCTAACTTTTGATGACCCACACTTTTGATTGTGAAAGCTCTCTTTCTAACAGGGGGTCTGCTCTAGCGAGGGTTCCCTGTGTGTCTACACATATAATATTATACATATACGTGTGTCTTTGGAGGCTCTCGCTTCTGGAGACTGTCATGATGCATGAAAAGTGAATGAAGCGAAGGAAAAGAGACATGATGACAAAGAAGATGGGTTGCGAATTGTGATCATAAAGTGTACACGAAAGGCCACCAAAGGTTTGTGTCCCATTGAAATGGATAGGATTGAGAGTACGCGATGTCGTTTCCATAAATGAGAAGGAAGTTGGTGGCTAAAGGGAAAAAAGTAGTTCCGCATGACATATCGCAGAGCAAAGAGGTTCTGGGAAAGTCATCAAAATAACGATCACCATCAACAACCACATACAAGTACCAACGCCACTTGGCATTGTCACCAGACCCATGCACCACCTTTCTTTATGACTGCCCTGCCAAATGATCTCTATCCCGCCTTGTCTTCCCTCATCAGCCTCACTTTCCCTTCCTTTCTCTCACTTTCTCCCTCACACTCTCAACAATTCCTCGCCCTCTCTCTCGCAACAAACACAATGATCGTCCCCATCTCCCACTATATATTTCTGGGCTCATCATTACACATCCCAAGTTTATTTTATCTCATCTGCCCTCGTGAAATATACATCAGAGGGAGAGAGAGAGTCGAGGGAAAAATCCACGTCTTACCAACAACTCTCCTCAAGTCTTCCTTTTCCTTCCTCCTTTTTCAAAAAAGACTAAGTCAATTTTATTTTTAATGACTCCAAGTGCCCTCGCACACTCTCTTCGGCTTCAATCCCAAGCTCTTTTATCAGTTTATGATTCTCACATTTATGCACATCCAGCCTCAGATTACAGATGCGGACACTCCTACAAGGACAGCTCATGAGGCCAAATGTAGATATTTAGACACATTCCCATTTAACCCAATGTTAGTTTCTTGCTTTCTCCTCGATAGAGCTCGCACAGTCAACTCTCGTTAACACGGACTTGTTGAAGTCTTACAATCAATTTACTTCAAAGGACTCCTGAGATTAGCCACATCCATTCTACATTACGTCGTCAGGCTTGAGTCAGGATGATGAAAAGGCTTAAATACAAGTGATCTTGGATTTATTAATGGCTTCCTTCAGACTATTCTCAATCCAAGATTTCAGGTTACACAACAATTCTTATAATAAGTTCCTTATAACTAAGACTCTCCTTCAGGCTTTTGACAGCCACTCTCAATGTGACCAGGAAAATCGACCGTAAAGTAAAATTCGTTTATAGTCAATTTTTCTGGTTTAGGATCCTGGAAATTTTAAAGAAAATTTAATATTATTTGTAAACTTATTTATAAAAATATGACTATGATTCCTTGAAAAACTCCATACAATTTCATACAAATTTATATGCGAAGAGAAAGTTTTCACAGGGCACAAGGATTTATTTTTAGAGAATTGTGACGAAATATAATTTTATCCTCAAATAACTTTTAACAAGGTAAACAAATCTGTAAAAATTTCTACAGAGCAGGTTGCAGGGAGGGTTGCATTACAAATTTTAAGAATAGTAACTGGGCTGAAAAATTATAATGGGGAAACTTATTTATAGTAAAATAAATTACGAAAAAGGGAATGTTAAGGAAATTGTTTAAAATTCAGAAACTCTTAGGAAATCTGGGGATAATCCCTCAAAATCCCTACTGATACTGTTGAGCATCAAAGTTGATAGTGAAGTACAAAAGTTGTAAGGCATTCAATTATATGTAAAAGATTATTATATTTATCTGAAGAATTTTTTCAAAAAACGCTAGGATTGAATTTCTCTGAAAAAAAAACTTTTAACAAGCAACAGGCGCAAAGAGGAGAATATCCCAGTGTCTCTCCTTATAATAAGAGCCTGTGAAATAGTAAGTGACATTTATGGGGACTTTTTTTTTGGAGGGGAGCTCTTATAGCGAGAGTATGCTGTAGCTCAGTTTACAACTACTATAGAGCATGGAGGATGTCAAAGGGCTGGAGACTAACTCAGTGTGAGTTTATTACCCCGCATAAAAATGAGGACTGGGGAAAGTTTCTCTTATGATGATGATTGCACTCATAGAGCTTGAAATGGGGGTGAGGTCGTTACGAGCCCATTGAGATAAAATTATAATTCCATGCTCAAGTGCTAGAGAAGGGATCCGCACCTCATTTATTTGTCTTGAATTATCATGCCTCAATGAGGACTCCTTTGGATTGAGAAATTTCAGGGAATTAGCGGCTGAGGATATGATGCACATGTAATTATATTCCTTTCACCCCTCTCCCACACTTTGTCTTCCGATTTTCTCTCACACGTCCTCACATCCCCTACTTTTCTTCCCAGAATTTATAGTCCTGTTGTACGTTAGGGCCGAGTGCCCCAAATCATTTCCTCTCCTTCCCCATCATCATACAAATCCCCAGAAAACACTCTCCTCTATTTCCTACCCCAACTTTCTTCCAAAAATTTCCAAAATTGTTTTCCCTGCACTGTCTCAATGTTTCCGGTCAAAGTCGTTCAACCCATCGGGATTTAGCAAGGAATTCATAAACAATAAAAAAACAATGCTGTTCATTTTTATTGTTTTTAATTTTATTATTTTAAGTTACAATGAGCTCTTAACTAACGGCATGTAGCCGGGTGGGCAAATCTCGGATGATTTCTTCACGACAAAAAAGATGAAATCTTGGTAACAAAAATCGATGAATTTGAATATCCCGCCAAAATTTCAACTAGGATTTCGAAACTAAATAAACATCTTTTTACTGAGGTATTATTAACTGATTTGGAACATCTAGATCAAAATGTATTGCAGTCTTTTCAATTTCACAATCGCCCCCAAAATTTGTTTTTTCAAAAATTTAAAGACCGATGAATATCTATGAATTTGATTTAAAAAAATTTATTCAACAACTTCATCGAAAGACAATTTATCTTGAGTGGGGTGAGCAAGTCTGAGCGAAAGAAATATTGAATTTTTGTTCAAAAAATTGGCAAATTTGTATAACCAGCCAAAAATTTGTTCATGGTTTAGAAATTCTGGCTACAAGGACTTTAGCTTGTAGAGCAATAAAATACCTTTGAGTAGCTAATACATAGCGAGATGTACCTTACGCGACTAAAGGAATTTCTTTAAAAGTACTTAAATCACTTAAGCTCAAAATCGGTGTTTTTGAAATTTAAAAACAACCTCACAAGACAATTTGTCCTGAGGGGAGCCAGGTCTCAGATGATTCCTTTAAAAAAAAAACCATGTCATAAAACTGGTCAAAATTCTGTTTTTTCAAATTTTCGCGGTTAAGATTTTGAAAATTTGTAAATTAATACAAAGATCCGACTCGGAGTCACTAAAACTGTTCAAACGAGGTATTGTACTTAGTTCTACGGTAAGTACAACAAAAAATCACGGACGAGATCCGTAATAATATGTCAAAATTGCATATTTTTTCAAAATTTTAGAACACCGAGAATTGAAATCAAAATTAGATTCTGGGTCAACACGACGGTTTGAACGGGGTATTGGACTTGATTCTATCCGCAGCACTTCTGGATTTATTTCGGGTTACATAAAACATTAGTTAAATCATGAAATAAAATTATTTTTGTTTGCAAACATTGATAGAACCTAACGTCTCTCGGACTCAAAACTACAGACGCAGACTAGTAAATAAATCTAGAGAATTCATAATCAAATCTGCTTCTAAAAGGGTCGAGAGGTATTTGAAACCTTAGATTCGTAAGTTTCGGAACATCGGGGGGAGGAATGTTTTCCAGGGCTCTATACAAAAGGGAATAATTTATACAAGGAAGGGAAGCCCACACGTACAGTGTTAGGGTATAAGACTGTATGTATATGTAATAGTAGTGGGGTATATGGTATGTGAATAGTATACGGGTTTGGCGGAAAATTGCATTTGAATCTCTTTTTAGTTCTGTGAAAGCCCGGTGAAGACAAGGAAAAAAGTTGTTAGGACAATGAAGAAAATGCCGAGGACTGGTTGGGCTGGGAGTACGTCAACAGCCCTGATAATTATCATCATAAAGTTCTTTCCCTTTACAGCTTGTTCCCGCATTATCAGTTCCATTTCATTGGAGGGGAGTTTCCTCTCATTGTCGAATTGTCGATACAACCTCATGCATAATTACTTTGTCATTCCAAACTCCTTCCGAGAACTCTAGCAAAGTTCCTCTGAGGTCCCTTCGAGTAATTACATACTTTCTCCCTACAGTCTACTTTCTCCATCACGGAGCCCCTCCAAGAATATTTCCCCTAATTATTTACAATATCCTCACTTTCCCTCTTCCACGTGAGAATCCTACAAAAAAAACATTATTTGAATGCCTTCCCATTCAAAATAAATAACGTCACCTTTTAAAACTGTTATTCCCATCACATCCAAAATTTAAAGAAAAAAAATTCTAATATTTAAAGAAAATTTTCATACATACGTGCAACATTTAAATATAATTCTGGTTTAATGCTGGGAATATTTCCTTTGAGTCCTTGGTGAAAACAATATTTAATTCAATCAGAAAACACACGCACACTCTGTTCCTTTTGAGGAGAAAGTTTTTCTTTTGAAAAACAACACAAGCCGTGAGCTTTGACTGGGAGGAATTTTGGATTGTATTTAGATCTAGAGATATATTTTGTCCATAAATAATAATTATTTTTTAACCTAAAAGCCTTTTTTTTGTATTCACTTGATTATTTCCTCTTCCCTGGAATACCAGCTAATCAGAAGGAAACAAGGGGAAACCGTAGAAAATAAGAACCAATTTAGGGTCCTTGTCTATTTTCCCTCTGCCACATGAAAATTCCATACGCACTAAATGGGACGATTGAAACTGACATTTGAGCATGGGAAAATAAATACGTTTACAATGCTGATTTCCGAAGACTTTTTAAGGCATCGGTTGTATATTTATTTCCCAATCCCATCAAATTCTCTCCCTTATTTTCTCTCTATATTTTTTTCTCCTGCCCATAAATTCTGTAGTGGATGATTTTTTTAAAAAAATGTACAGTGTACAGTATTTCCTTACCAAAGGGCTTGATAAGGATGATTTGTCAGGTGAAAGAAGCCCCTTTTAGAAATTCTCTTGTGAGGGGGCTCTGTTGTGCATTTGCGTCACTTTAATAAATTACTCCCCTCACTGTCGTACTTAATTAGCTAGTTTACAAGGACGTTCTGTAAAATATCTTTGTGCGGGATGAGTTCATAAGGTATTTATATCTCCTTAAGAGGAGGATCCGTTTAGGAGGGCTTTCTCCTTGTAAGAGCCCTATATTTCCAGTCATTTCCAAGAACCTGCTCCAAATGGATATTTTTTTAAAGGGGGAACACGAATGACGAGTCCTTTACAACAAGATTTGACTGTTTATAATTACCTGGGAATATGGAAATACACCTGTATATCCATATATGGGCGGAGATGTGCTTTGCCCGCACGTGTTTCCTTATATGAGGGGTAAATATGTGTATGTGTGGAGATGCGGAGGATTTTGTGAGGTACGTGGATCTAGTGTAGTAGTTATGACAAGAGAAAATAATCCTCTTGAGTAAGAATGGAGGGAAAAGGAAGGGGAAGTAGAATTTTCCTGGGCTGCTTTGAAAAGCACAAAGGACTTCTGGCAGAAGCGGATTAGAAATCAAGGCTTCTCTCTCTCTCTTATGTCAGACTCCAGCCAGTGCTTATCACTACAAGTAGCAAACCTACAGGTTAAGAATTGTGTGTGTGCTGGAAGAGTTGGGAAATTATCATGGACCTTTATCACATTATAAATATCCCAAAATAGAATCCACAGGCACAAACACTCCCCTATATATATCTATATATATGCTTTCTCCAAAAAGGACCATAAGCTCTTCTCATAAACATCTTTCCTCCCCAGGTACAAGGTCCTCTGGCTATCCCGGACCCCCTTATAACATCATTTTTTACAGGGACATCCGTAGTTCCACACATTCTCATTTTGCCCCAATTTAAAACTTTCTCTCCTTCAAACCCCTTTGGTAAGAGATTTTCCTCCTTGTGAGCCATTCCTTTTAAATAGAGCGCACTGTAAAATATTTCCCTTATTATTCCCTGAATTTAAGACATCTCTAAATATCCCGCATCTCGTATAATATTTATCTATACAGATGCCCTCAAAATGTAAGAGGACATCTTACAGGAGCAGAGTGTACTCCCGCAATAGGAGGCGTAACAATTGGAAGAGGATTTTGTAACAGGAGCAAACAATTGCATTCTCTTGAAGAGTAGGGATATTTTTTCTGTTAAAAAAATCTCGGAATAATTATTATAAATTGTTGGGACTTTGAGCAGGGGGCAATTTTGTGGGAAGAGTGTACTTTATGTAAGAAAAGCCTCAATTTTGCCAGGGAGAAACTCTGAGATGGGGATTCTAACAGTGTCTGGCGGGGGAGCGAGTGGGAATATGTGTATCGTTAAACTCTTGTTAATTGCAATGAAATAAAATCCGGATGTTGGAACTTGGAACTCCTTCAGGTTCTTAAGGCTCTGTAATTTGAGGTGGTGTTCTTCTTGAAATATGTGTGTGTGTGTGTGTATGCTCCGGATCTGAGAGTAGTAACTTATTGAGCTTGTCATTCAGGATTAGTTGGTCAGGGATCTCCTCCTTGCAATCTCTCATAAACACTTGTCCCACAATTCCCCTAAATGGAAGGAAATAAAGGGAGAGGAATAATCCCTGGGTTGGGAATCCGGCTCAGACGTCCAGAAGAATAATGTTCCTAAGAATTCTGGAAGAACATTTGAGAGTTGTAATGTTTTATTAATTACCTGCCTCCGGAGCAGCTCCTGCTAAACTTTTAGGCCTCCTTTTATTGTATTACTTTATATTTTTTTATTTTGTTACACCAATCATGCTTTCTTTATGGAATTTCTGAGTGTTTTTGTCAGTAGTTTATTTGGTAGGATTTCGCGTAATTAGTAATAATTATCTGAGTTGTTTTTCTTCCCTCATTTTTTGTTTTTCATCCGTATTTTTTTCCTTCTTCAATCTTCTTTATTTTGTTAACTTAAAAATATCTTGTGACGTAATTTTGAATAATTGTGACATTCTTGATAATTATTTTATTTAAACACAGCTTTTTATTACAGCAACTTTTTTTAATAAATTGACTTCGTTTTTTATATTATTATATTTTAATATATTATTTTTTGGTCCCGTTGTTGTTCTAATTTTGTTAGAGTTTCTTAATTCATTTTATTAAATAGTGTGTTAAATATATTTCTGTAAAAGCAAAACCATATCCATGGGAAAATGTAAGCTCAAGAATTTATCAAGTGTTTATTCACACATGAAAACCCGTTGTTAAGATGTTACCTGGAGAAAGGGCCCGAGCCTGAGGGCATACATGTACAAATCCTACGTAGAATCCTTCCACACACATAGGAATTAGTTTATCTAATAAATTCTGACGTCCCGTCGGAGCGCAAAGGAATGGACGATAATACCGGAAAAAAGGAGAAGTATGGGGGAAAAGTGGGATGAAAGTTGAGGCGGTGAAAACTTTCCCCGTTTTTTTAACACAACTGTCAAGCCACATTGTGTGGGGGAAATGAAGTTAAAACAGGAAATAAACAGATTGAGTAACACAAGAATCCATTTAAATTTTCTCTATAGGAAAAAAAGCAGGGAAGAAAATGAAAAGTTTGAGGAGGGAACAAAGTTGGAGAGAGAAAGAGAGAGAGAGAGAGAGAGAGAAGGGAAAAAGGGACGAGTAAAATAAAATATAATGACTCACACAATTTTTTCCCTTTCTCCTTCGCCTCCCTCCATTCCCTTGTCTACTTTCTCCCTCTTTGCCATGTGTTGTCTGCTAAACAGAAATAATGAGTTCATCTGAAAACGGGTTGCACAACTTGCAATAAATATTCACTTGGTATCTGATAGATACTTTATTTGTAAGACTTCCACGGAATTTGGACAAGATAAAAGAATGAAATGAGAATAATCTTTTTTCCCACGCATTACATGCTCCAAAGTATCTTCCAAGAATAAAAACTGCTCCGGCCTTTCTCTCTCTCTCTCTCTCTCTCTCTCTCACTCTCTCACTTTCACTACGCTTATTCCCAGTGCAATGCAAGGAAAAAAACAGTGGAAGGGGGGAGAAACCTGAAAACTTTCTATAGATAATGTTCCAGTCATCTATTTAAGGAAAGGACATTGAATAACTTGCAAGCTCTCTACAGTCATTCTTGAGAGTAGACACATCCCTATATAGTCAGGGTGAATTTTCCTAAACATTTATATGTAGGGATGGTAGTTGCTGGAATTCGGTTCCATTCGCACGTAAAACTGGTCAGACAATCCGTCGGGTAATAATAGAAGTGTAAAAGGCTTACAAATACAGACATTGATATGAGGCACAAAGCAGGAGCTACTACCTTTCTTCTCCTCCATTGATGCTACTACGGCCTACAACTACTACAGGGACCATTGTCACGGGCAGAATGGATGCATCAACGCTAAATTTAAAAGTCAGTCCCTGACAAAGAAATATTTTCACAAAGGAATTCTTCCAGAGAGATACAAGCAGTACACTATGAATTGTAAATGCAGTATCTGTTCTTCCATTTATTTCCCCACACAGCCCCACTCACGGACTCTTACATTCCTAAAAAGTAATTACCGGCTACTCACACCACTCCCAATCAATTCTGACCTGGGAGCTCTGATTATGTACGAGTCGGGATTTATGCCTTGTTGGAGAAAGCAGCCCTGTACTCATGCATATATTAAATACTCGGAGAAAGCACGGGAACAATTCCTACACATGTGGGAAATTTACGGGGGAACAATGAACATACGAAAGATAATTACTGGAGAAATCTTGAGACAACGTGGTGGAAATTATGGGAGGGATTAATCAGTGACAGTAACCTTAAAAAACGACTGGAGAAAGTAACTGTAACATTTACTGAGAAATTAGAGAAAGTATCTTCAAAATTTACGGTAAAACTGGTAAAAGTGTCTGAAAAATTTTCGGAGAAAGCTGGAGAAAGTAACTGGAGAAAACGGAATAACAAAATCTGACTAGAAAACAGATATTTGAAGAAAATAATTAGAAAATTACTGGAGAAAAGTAATTAAAAACCTGGCTCGAGAAAAAAATGAACTAAAAAATTCGTTAGAAAATAACTAGAATTTATTCGTAAAATCTATATTAAGAATTATTTGAAAAATAAAATGAAAATTGATGGGAACAATTATACAAATTATTTTAAAATACAACTAAAATTACTGGCGAAAATTAGCCAGAAATTGCCAAAAATTACTGCAAAGGATTTTCTACAAAACACTTGGAGACAGTTCCCAGATTAAGCTACCTGAAACTACATGGAGAAAGCATTTGGAAAGCTGAAGAAAATATGA
This sequence comes from Allacma fusca, assembly GCA_947179485.1. Taxonomy (NCBI): domain Eukaryota; kingdom Metazoa; phylum Arthropoda; class Collembola; order Symphypleona; family Sminthuridae; genus Allacma; species Allacma fusca. Next base: position 10,554,140 of record OX359249.1, read on the forward strand.
AGTGTAACTGCAGAGATTTGTACATGCTAACTGAGAAATCTGCATAAATTAACTGAAGAAAGCTGGAGAAAGTAGCCCCACGTGGCCGCAGAGAGCGCTCGGAGAAAGCAGGAGTAAATCTGAAGGAACTAAGGCACATGTAAGATTGACAAGCTCCCTCTGACTATATAACAAGCATGTATAGGGCGTGGAGAGAGAGTAGGGAAAAAACATAGGTGAAAGTTGTGCTTAATTTAATTCCGCGGAATGCATGACGCCAAGTGTCACTAACCATAAAGGGCTTTTCCAGTTTTTTTAACCAAAGGACAGGTCGTACATGAGGAAACCCAGTGAGGAAGAAGACGAAGAAAAGAAGACTGACTGCGCGGAGGTAGAGGTGAGGGAGAGTTTATGGGAATGTGATTTTGTCTTGATAGTTAATATTCATAGAACCTGTCTCCTTTATCAAGGAATTCATCAGAGCAAACTCCATGAATGCCTGATTAAACCCAGGAAATCGATGATGCATGCAAATTTATGCAAAGACTTCACCCTGGCATCAGTGGCATCTCTCTCTCTCTCTCTCACTCTTGTCTCTCTCTCTCTCCTGCCACAATTCTCTCTCCCGCTCTCTCATCCGTGTCAGATGGATTCTCAACCACCATTTCATTTTCTCCTATATATTCCAATCCAATCATCTAATTCCTAGCATTTCTCCACCTCAATTCAATCCACGTTCGCATCGTTTTCACCCGAGTCAAAATACCGCCGTATACTCCATCATTGCCTCAATAACGTTCGAGACATATCAGTGACCACATTCTCCACTATCTCCGAAAGCCCCAACTCTTTCCCCAATTTCATTGGACACTCTCATAACTAGCCATAAACATTTCACGTATTTCATCGCTACTTTCCCTCCAACTAACTCGTAGTTACGAGGGAATAACTCCTTTATTATTTCTCTCACCATTCCCTCCTCTCTCCACGGCCTATACAGAGGAGGGTCGTTATAACGGACCCCCCCTCATCCCCCACTTTCTCCTCTCCCCCAGAAATACTTTCACAGATTTCTCCGTCCAACACAAGCTCCATATCAATTCTGGGAAGATCATACGGGATTATAACACTACAAGTTTAGTCTTCACGGGATGATCGTATAAAGAAAGTCCACTGTCCTTCCATTTCCAGCTCTTCTTCCTCTCCAGCGGGTCAGGGTCCTGGTCTATTAATCCCGTCTCATTTCAACGGTTTCTCTCCTCCAGATCTCTCCTTCCTCCGGATCCCATCCCCTCCATCATCTACATTAAGAACATTGAGGCTCTGCTAAAATATTTACCAAATTCAAGCATTTAATCCACTCCAATTCTAGCTTTCATCATCTCTTAGCCCTGTATGTACAGTCCATTCCTTCTATGGCAGACGTTCTCTTTCGGAATTATTTGTAGTCTATTGATTCCATTTATTTCACATCTACTTTCTCCAGAAGTTTCTTCCTCAGTTTAACTTTCTCCTCGTGAAAGTACTTTCTCCCCAGAGTCCTCAAATTGGTATAGTAAGTGTACTTTCCTCAGTATGAAGCTCCATAAGTATTTTTCCCCCTTCAAAAGCAAAAAGAGCATGTGGATACGGTTCCGTTAAGTACAATGCTAATTTTCTCCTTAAAACAAATTCAGTTATCTTTAGCACACGAGGAGATGAAGGGGAAGTAGATATAGTTGGAGCCCATAAGATCCAAAGGACTGGGGAAATTCTTGTTCATATGGATAATCGTGCATGAAGGAGTTAAATGAAGGGCTCCATGAATACTGAAGGAGATGTGGTTCAAAGAGGTCCCGTAAAACTTGAAGGAGTCATTAAACGGAGACAGGGAGTGAAAGTACATCGTCCAGGAATTTTCCTGTAGGAAGGAGAAAGTGGGATGGGGAAAATGGCAAGTTGAGTCCCAGGAGTTGAACAAAGTGCTAATTAGTGATTAGTTGAAGATGTTTTTGAGGAACAGATTGTAATTATGAGTCATTATACTTTGCTCAAGGTACGAGGGGATCTCCTTATAGGAGATCCTCATGTAATGCATCTTCCTCTATAGGGGCAGGAATATTTCCACACATTCCCATTTACCATCATGTTAATTCCTCTGCTTGTAAGCCCATGTCCAGTCAAATCTCACTACCACGGACCCCTTACACACAATTTTTCTCTAGAATCATTATCCCCCTTCGGTCTCAAATTTTAGCAAATTGCACTTCCCACAGTTCTGAGATATCTTTGTTTATTTCTAAATACATACTAGACTGGTTCTTGTAAGAAGTCAAGCCAAATTTTGTTTATCTCAGGGGTACGTTTGTAAAGGGAAAGAACGTTATGTAAGAGTAGTGGCCAGGCAATTACAGAGCGTTAACAACTTGAAAATGTCAGCTGGCCAAGCGTAATTCCTATTTTGATGGAGCTCATGTAAAGGGGTTAAACTGTAATTAACAAGTTAGCAGAATGAGAGAAGTTGAGAATAAACGCCGGGTCTGCAGTCGACCCCTTTTATAAATGTCTCATATTTTTCCTCCAGGAGAGACAATGTTGAGAGGAAGGGGATCCGTTCCGAGAATCTTTACTTTACAAATGCTCTCATAATATAAAAAATTAGCAATTATTGTGCATACAAGGTGAACGCCCTCAAATATAGTTTTTCCTTCCCCTGAGGAGACAAAATGTTCTTGAAAGGGAATCCGTTAAGAGGAGGATTCACAGTATCCCCGGATGAGACCCGAGTGGAATTTAAGACTTTCCCCCTTTCATCATGAAATTTAAATGGAGTAATTATTTATAAGGAGAATTTCTCTAGAGTTTTTTTTCCTCTGGAATGTATGAGCATCTCATTCTTATGTTATCTCATGTGGAGTATCAAAGTCCGTGGGATATTTTAAGTTTTTCTTTCTCTCCGGGAGAGAGAGAGAGAGGGAAAAGAGAAAAGGGAAGGAGGGAAAGAGAAGGCTGGTAATTAGGAAACCAGAAGATTTCCATAGACCTTTCCCTCCAGTTAATCATCACTATGTTTTCATTCATTCCATCCATATTTAGAGTGTGAGCTTCAATGATTACGAACCGGAAGGGAGCCACATGTGAAGAGGAAACTTTTCCCAATGGGTCTCTCTCTCTCTCTGCCGCACTTAGATGTGCAGCAGGGAACAAGTTCTGGAGAAAGTGTGGGTGAAAGTTTGCCTTGTCTTTTTAGTTGAAAACTCATTCCCTTGGAGCTTATTGGGCGGAGAAAGCAGGGCCAAGGAACGACAATGAATGGAAAGCCAACAGTTAAGGCTGGGATGAGTCTTCCTCTCCTTCATCTTAACTAAACCTCGACGAAAGCATTATTTGCATGCAGTGGAGCTTAAAATATTACCTTTCCCCTTCCCATCACTGTTTACAAAACTTTCTCCAAGGAGTTTCTCATGCACTTATCTGCAGCTCTTATGCATCCCACTCCTTTCTCTTCCATGCATATGACTGCAGTTGCCTCACAATCAGTGCACATTTCCCACAACTTTCCCACGTGTCCCTGTGCATACAGGGCACTCTCACTATTAGAGGTGTCCTCATAAGTCTGTAATTTTTTCAGGTTACAACAGGGAGTGATAATTTTGTGTCAAATTAAATGCCTGCTAATATCCTGAGAGCAGATTGGGCTTGAGTGAAAGGAACAATAATTGATTCGAAGGTGATGTATGTACATACAGGGAGAAGCAAGCAAGGAGAAAGTAAAAGACCAAATGGGAGGGAAAAGTGTCTGTCTAAAGTCCTGGGATGGGTCTGAAGGAGTGGGAGAGCTCAGGAGTTAATAGTACAGTGAGCTTGTAGGTGAGTGGTTGGGAGAGAATTTTACCAGAAAGGAGAAAGTACATTGGAAAGAAACAGTAAGGAAAATAGTGGAAAGGAATAAACTCTTGACAAGTGAAAAGTTTTTTCTCCCTTCACCTGTTATTTGATAGAGTTGAATGCTTGTTAGTGGTTGTACGTGGACGGAGTGGCAATAAATAAGTCATGTATTTATATCACATTCGTCCGGATTGTTCAGGAGAAAGGTCCAATTAATCACTCCCACACTGGGTCTCACAATCCCTTTATATCAAAAGCCCTCCCAAGTACATAGAAGCTTCAATCCACTATTATCACTCCTACACTCATACACTTATCACTGGTATCTGTACAATGATTTGTAGCTCAAGTTATGGCCCTGGCAGACAAACCAACATATTATTACCAGCAATCCCATGCAATTCTACAGTACACTCGAGCTAATAAGGGCAGTCAGCTATAAAGCAGCTCTTACAATATTAAACCATACTATTCAACGTGAGAAAACCAAAACATTTGTAAACGTTTAAGAAGAAAAAATTCTCATTAAGACTCGTAGTAATAAGGGAGTAAATAATTCTTGGTACAATTAATATGGGAGTAATTAGAATAAGTACAAAATACAATGATTGAAAAGAGAAAATTACCGTTTGGCCGTTTTGGCGAGAAGTTACTGCAAATGGGCTTATAAGCAAAGAAATTAACATTGATGGAAGTATTAAAATTTTTTGAAATTATAACTGTGTTTTCCCTGAAAAAAGTAGAGAATTTCCATGAGAGGGTGTATTTTGTAGTAAGAGCTGTCTGTATGAAAACGTGTGTGTGTGTGGGGTATCAGAGTCAAGCCCGGAGGCTACAATTCCAAATATAAGCACGCAACCTTTCCGAAACTACTCACTCCTGGAGTTGGAATTCCGAGGAGTCTGAGAATATGGAAGAGAAATGTTGGGAGGTTTGAAGAGAAATGTTTTGAGTCTAAGGGATTTCTAATCTGATTCACTTGCAATGAGTTAGTAAGCTGAGTGAAAGGCAAACTCTTTCCTTCAACTAATTCCATTACAGTATTTCCACAAAATTCCTTCCTCTAACCAATGAAATAACAACTTCCCTTTTCTCTTTTTCTCCTCCGCCCGAGAAATTTCAAATATGACGCTGATCAACTTCTCATGAGAGAAAGTGATAGTAGAGAGGGTGAGTTGAAATACAGAAAAATATATAGTACAGAAAGCAAGTGAAAGTATAGAAAGTAAGTGAAAGTAGAGAAAGCAAGTGAAAGTAGAGAAAGCAAATGAAAGTATAGAAAAAAAGTGAAAGTATAAAAAAATAAGTAAAATTAGATACAAAAGACGCTTCAACATTTAAATATATGAAAACATTTTTGCTTAGACGACGATCCTATAAAGGCCAACATGTAGAGTGCCAGAATACAGTTTTCTCCAGTAGGCCCTATCAATTACACAATAAATTTAATTCTGTCAAACTTCTAGCAAATTTTTACTTTACCTCATCCCACCTCTCTGCAAAATCTGGATTCAACGCTGAACTAAATAAAGAATCGCAATGAAAAATCAATGTAACTAATCATGTTTTTTATTCACGATTTTCCCCGTGAGTTCCCAGAACGTTCTTAGACCTAATAGAACCCTCCCTTAAATTTTTCCTTCGTACAGGATTCAATACAGTCATCTCAGAGCTGGCTGAAAACCCATTTAAATTCCTACAAATAACAAGATTCGACCTCCTTTGAATCCATTGTAGTAAGATTTTCTTGTATGTTATTAAAAATAGCTTAATCCCATTATTATCCCTTCCCTGTGTCCTTCACATCCCATTAGGAGCTTAGAAGTCTAATTGGGTGGATGTACAGGAGTAAAAGAGAATTTTCCTTCTCATCTTCGCACTTTCTTCTTTAATGGGGCTTTCCTCCCAGACTTACTCCATTAAATTATTCCCGTTTCCATCCCATCCCCATAGAAACCTAATGCAAGGCTGGAAGTAAAAAGGTGAAAGTAACTCTCACTAATTAGCACCCACAAAGTAACTTTGCTCCCGTATTTTCATTCGTCCCTTTTATCAACTCTGTTTTGTCAAATACCATCAAAACATTTGCACTAATTCCCACATAAACAATTCCCTTTTTGTTTACAAAAACTTTTCCCCCATACACATTGTCAAATATAGCCCGTCAAGGGAAGACTGGTCTCAGACTGCCATTATTTTCAAGCTGCTTAAGAAAACCTAAAGTACAATCAGCTCCCCCTGTGGCGCAGCCCCATTCTGAAAGCTTGCTCTGCAGGGAAAAAAACAACTGCACACTTTCTCGCTTGCAAAAGTATAACACTTCTTTTCACATTAAAAACATACCATGCAATTTATTTCATATCTTTGGCTAACGTGTTTTATATTTTCAGTTATTGTCCATTCAAATTCCCTTTTTACTAATCCTGCAATTTTATTGGACACATTACCTAGGAACGGGATTTTTAATTCGAAGCTCGGATTCGGTAATAATTTCAATCTAGTGATTTTTGTATATTTCATAAGATTTTTAATTAATTTCTATCATACGATTATATGCAATTGATTCCATATCTCGGACTTACGCAGTTCACTTTAAGCAAGCTAATTATGATGCAGGCTGTCGACAGCTAACAGTCTGTCATCATCAGTGTCTCTCACGCTGTATGCACAGATGTTAGTCTTATGCGAGAGACAGTACGGGGAGGGAATAAATGCAAAGAATTCTCCATTAATTAATTAATTACAACGGAATGAGTCTCCTCACCATGTAAGTCATAGGAGTTTGGAAATGTGGGGAGGAGAAAGCTCCCGGAAAAAAATTGTTTACATTCTTCTAACCAAAGAGCCAAAGCATGGAAATTTAGACCCTAGTTTGTTTTCAGTGCATTCATGAGAAAATCTATGCTTCTCCATGTACTGACCACTCTTGCTATAGCGAACCCCGTTATAACATTCTCCTTGGCTCCTAAGATGTTCCCATCAACTCTAAGAATTTCACCCATTTTTACAACCGTTGGAACTTTCTCCAAAATTTTGAAAATAAATTCTCCCATATCTTCAGGACTTTCTCCTGAATTTTCTCCAACTTTCCCCGTGTTTTGAGCCTTAATTTTCCTTCCCCTGCCCATATTTTCAATAGGTAATTCAAAGGAACTTTGGTTTAAAATAAGGGCTGAAAATGCCCATAAAAGTTTCTACAAACAAGTATCAAAGTCTAACTAAAAAAAATATTTGTGGAGAAAGTAATACTTGTAAATAAAGAAATCCGACAAAACCCCTCACTTTACTCCTCTCAGTTGACCCGTGTGACCTTATATTTAGACCTGCAGGCCAATATGCAAATTTTTTTAAATTCTGTAAAAAAATCTCTACAAAATGGGGGAATCAAAAGTTTTGTAACTTGTGTAAGTTCATGGGTTTTGGGGGGGGGGAGAGAGAGAACATGCTTGCAACACCTGTATCTACCACTCTGCACACATGTGTAAATGTCAATGGATCATAATTATGTAGACATGTGTGTGTGGTGATGCATTAATGGACGAAGGAGAGAATAGGACTGGGAGGGAAATGCCAATGAAAAAAAGGGAAATGGAGGGAATTTTCCAGCTCATTTGCATATTCGTGGAAACACATATAATAGGGAAGTGATGCGCTGGATAGAATTTTCCTCCTCTTCAAGAGTCCTTATCACGCTGTGGAAGGTACATTTTCACAGTGCAGTCCCTTTGTAGTGGAGGCTCTCTAAAAGTTGGTCCTCTCAGACGGACTTCTATAGAGAGACTGGACTGTATGTACCTCTGTAATAAATGGAGCAGTGGTATAAGAAAGGCCTCAGTGAGCTGCCTACTCACTAATTCTTATTAGCCTCAATTTAAGTTCCTTCGTGTGTTTGGATGAGTCTGAGATATAAAATGGGGCCTCTCTACAACGGCCCTCTGAAAATCCCGAAATTTTGTGGGGACATGAGATTTCTCTATAAAAGAGAAAGCACTCGTATAAGGTCATAGACGAGTTGGTCATCCGGAAATATTTTGAGGGCTAGAGAGAGAACAGAGTTTACAAAGAGGGCTGGGACAACAAGGTTCGACTGCAATCAGTGTCTCCACGCTCGGAGAGAGCCGAGAACGTGTGTATTAGTTAGACGGAGGAGAAAGTTTCCACAACTTACTTTATTCCTTGTAAGGGGAATAATTTCATTTGTGGATTTCTACATCTATCCTTGAGAAGAAGACTCTGAGACTGGATGAGGATGAGGGAAAGGGGAGAGAGATGAGCGTGCATATGCTTTTATTTGGATTGCAAATGAAAATCCTCACGCTGCCAAGAGCAACATGCGTAAATTAACCTTACTAATGGCCTAATTATGAAAGGAACAACCTCGGCAAAAGATGTGAGATATGGGAAGAGGAGGAGGAGAAAGGGAGACGGAGAAAGTCCTACGTCTTCCTCAAATTCATTCCCCTATCCTCTCCCATGCTTAAAATTAGTACTTCCCTATGTCAATCCCCTATGTCGACCCTTGCTTTCTTTTATTTTCCAGTCAATTTTTATTTCCCAAAATCCTTCCCAGATTTTTCACCTTAAAAATACCCAAATGGAGAAAATCACGTGGGAAAAAGTCCTTTTAAGGAAATAGTGAAGTCTCGCTATAACGGATCCCTTACTCCTTTTAGGGTTGCGTTATAATGAGAACCTCCTTTCACCTTTTTTCACTCCATCAAAAAATAAGAAGCCGGAGAAAGTCTTGGGAAATAAATCAATATATGTACATTATATAAAATTACATATAAGCATTTATAAATATGCAACTTCTTTAGAGCGGCCAATCGAAGGAGCTAATTTGAAACTGGGAGAGGTACAAAAAGAAGCGGAAGAAAATGGTAAACAAGGGGAAAAGGTACGATTCCTGGATATTACTGTCTGATTGACTCTGGAGGAGACAAAAGCATTCATTAAAAAACCATAAGGAGTGTTTTCCTCATCATTTTAAGGCTGCTTTCCCCTAATAATTTCTTGAGAAAACATTTGGCGAAAACAAGCCGAGTAATAAGAGAACTTTGGAATATTTTGAGGATTTTTTCATCCTAGACGGAATAGATAAAAGGAATGGCTTCATGGAAAGTAAAATTAATTGGGCAAAAGCTCTTGCTATTATATTCTATCTGAAAGAAAGTGCGGGTATTTTCAAATGAAAGTCAGCACTCATTTTCCTCAAGCACTATTAAGCCCAAGTTTGCTCTTTGCAAAAGCATCACAAAATTCAGGGACAAAAAGGTGTTTTCCAAATAGACGTTTTTTTATGTACAAGGAGCAAATAAACCTTTTCCTTCTTTCTCTTTTCAAACCCGGTGAAAGTCCACTTTTCTTACTTTCTCTACAAACTGCTTTCTATTTTTATAGATCATTTGGATTCGTCTAAAATTATTTCGATTAAAATCGTGTAAAAATTCAGGTTTTATTACGCGAATGAAAAAGTTCGCGTAATAGAGCTAAAAAAAAGAATTTTTATTCCAATAATGAATTTCCGGCTCGAAAATTTATTTGAACTTGTTGCTAGGTCAAGCATACCTAATTTTAAATAAGACTTTTTGCATCTATATTCACAAAATTTGAGAGGGGCGTTGGGGAACATATGTGTGAAAAAAGTTTTGTTGATCTAACAAATGGGCGACTTTCTTTTTCAAATGTATTATTTTGGGGCAAGGTGAGAAAAATGAATTTCTTTCAACTTTTACGTGCTCACAAGAGCATGTGTTTTTCAAAGGGGCTTTATTATTTTAAAAAATGTGCTTGCGTGTGTTTAAAAGGGGAAATGAATGTGGGTTCTAATTATGTGTATGCAGAGGGGCATTGTAGAGAGTATAGGAAAAGAATTTTCTCTTTTTAGAAGGAATGTTTTCATGGGATGTTGGGACCACACTGTAGGGAGAAAGTTGACCTGGTGATGATTAAATCTGAGTAAACTTGGGGAAGGACAAAATGACTTATGCATGTTGTTGAGTTCCTTGGGTGCATGTGCTTAGGTCGAAAATAAGGCTGGGATTATTTATTAAGCTGTTATTTCAACAGCTAGGACTTATCAAGATAGGGGGAATAAATTCTGCAAACAATTTAATTGAACGTCTCTTTATATTATGCACGTCCAATCTCTCCATCTTATCTCTGTCTTTTTCCCTTTTGACTCTCCGTCACTCCGTGCCTGACACTTACATAATTGCTTGTCCACATGTTTTTATGTAGGGCTGTACATGTATCTGGATTTTCTTATATAATAAAATGAGCAGTAGCTAGTACTCCAAAACTCAAAAACAAATTTTCTGCACACGACACTTAAATACCTGTACAAATGTAAATAGCGTCCCTCCCAAATTTCTCCACATCCTTGAATTTACGGGCAGTACATTTTCTACCAAATATTGTTTCCCCCAATTAGAAATAAATTTTCTCGTGAATGTTTGTAAAATTTAAATTTTAGACACCCTCAAATTTTCACCAGGAATAAGTCAAAACTTAAAGCAAAAAAAAAAGTTTTTAACTTTCTATCCTTGAAAAACTCTCAAATTATTTTTAACTTGAAGTGATTATTTGAATTAAAAAATTTTTGCCTAAATTAAAAAATATAAATCTACCCAGAAAATTTGGTGGTAAATTTCTCCATAAATTTTTTTACAATTTTTGAAAGATTTTTTCCAGGAAGAAAAACAAAGTTTTAGAGAAACTAGGCATAAAAATTCACGCAATTTCATATTCAGTAAATCTCCAATGGGCATCATGTAAAATATTTATTTGTGTGTAGAAGGAGAACATTGAGGAGGACAATTTGGAGGCACGACACAACAACAAGTGTACACACCGTCTCAAAAAACATGTGTTTGTCCTCCGGCTAATGGGATTCTTCCCAGTGAAGTTCCAACCTTCTGTTTACCTTTCTGAATGCTAACACCCGTATTTGTAGACAACTCCGGACAAAACATATTTAAATTCTCATCTGGACAGGAACCTCACAAGTGGAGTCTTGTGTATTTACATGGACCAGCTGCTCCATATGCAAATACATATGTATTTCTGTGTATAAACTCCCATGGAGCAAGCTATTCCACCCTCGGAACTCCAAATAAATTTCAAGAACACAAAACATGCAGGTCCCCTTTTCCCAGAAAATGCTCTTCTGAAACTTTGTCTCTTTTCTTGTTGACCTACGACAATATTTCCGGTCAAAGGGGTTGAATTTCCCCTTTGGGAGTTTCTACCACCTTTGTAGCAATGCAGATGTATTTGAAATGAAGTTAAAATGCAGCTTTTATTTCAATATTTTTGAGATTGTAGATTCAAAATGTTGTTGGCAAAACACTTAATGATATTTTAAAGAATTAGGGCGGTTTTCAAAATTTCTAAGGAAATTTTTGTTCACCGTTGTATTTTACTACATTACGTATTGGAAAATAGGTGCAATTAAAATAACAGTTTAGTTATTAACAAGCAAATATCGTTAAATGTTCACTCGGAATCCGGTTACAAAATTTGCAACAAACTTTGCCACAAAATTTGTGATGAAATTTCTTACAAAGTTTGTACTAACATTTGTAACACAATTTCCTACACAATATGCAACAAGCTTTGTTATAAATTTTCAATCAAAATTTGCAACAACATTTGCAAAGAAAGTTTTACCAAAATGCAACAAAAGGTTTTTAGTTTATAAATAAATTGGAATAAAATGTACGATAACGTACGTACAAAATTGCAACAAAATTCACAACAAAAACAACCAGAAAAGTTATTGAAAAATTCATAAATTGTCTAAAAAAATGTAGCAGACAATTTTGCAACCAAATTTGAATCAAATTTGAACACAATTTGCAACGATATTTGAAACAACATTTAAACAACATTTGCAACAACATTTGCAAAGAAATTTTTAGCATAATGTAACAAAAGGTTTTAGTTTATAAATAAATTGGAATGAAATGTACAATAACGTACGTACAAAACTGCAACAAAATTCACAGCAAAAACAATCAGAAAAGTTATTGTAAAATTCATAAATTGTCTAAAAAAAATGTAGCAGACAATTTTGCAACCAAATTTGAATGAAATTTGAACAAAATTTGCAACGATATTTGAAACAAAATTTGCAACAACATTTGCAACAACATTTGCGACAACATTTGCAACAACATTTGCAACAACATTTGAAAAAATTTGCAATAACATTTGCAACAACATTTGCAACAGCATTTGAACAACATTTGAAAAAATTTGCAATAACATTGGCAACAACATTTGCAACAGCATTTGAACAACATTTGCAACAGCATTTGAACAACATTTGCAACAGCATTTGAACAACATTTGAAAAAATGTGCAATAACATTTGTAACAACATTTGCAACAGCATTTGAACAACATTTGAAAAAATTTGCAACAACATTTGCAACAACATTTGATTAAAATCTGCAACAAAATTTGCAACAAGATTTGGAACAAAATTTGAAACAACATTTGAGCAACAGTTGAGCAAAATTTGCAACAACATTTGATCAACATTTGAGCAAAATTTGCAACAACATTTGAGCAACATTTGCAACAACATTTGAGCAAAATTTGCAACGAAAGTGGAACACAAATTGAACAAAAGTTGCAACAACATTTGAGCAAAATTTGCAACGAAAGTTGCAACAATATTTGAACAAAATTTGCAACAATATTTGAAAAAAAAGTTGCAACAATATTTGAAAAAAAAGTTGCAACAATATTTGAACAAAATTTGCAACAATATTTGAAAAAAAAGTTGCAACATTATTTGAAAAAAAGTTGCAACATTATTTGAAAAAAAGTTGCAACAATATTTGAAAAAAAGTTGCAACAATATTTGAAAAAAAATTGCAACAATATTTGATAAAAAGTTGCAACAATATTTGAACAAAATTTGCAGCATTTGAACAAAATTTGCAACATTTGAACAAAATTTGCAACATTTGAACAAAATTTCCAAAAAACTTTGCAACAAAATTTGCAACAAAATTTGCATCAAAATTTGCATCAAAATTTGCAACAAAATTTGCATCAAAATTTGCAACAAAACTTGCGACAAAATTTGCATCAAAATTTGCAACAAAATTTGCAACAAAACTTGCGACAAAATTCGCATCAAAATTTGCAACAAAACTTGCGACAAAATTTGCATCAAAATTTGCAACAAAATTTGCGACAAAATTTGCATCAAAATATGCAACAAAATTTGCAACAAAATTTGCAACAAAACTTGCGACAAAATTCGCATCAAAATTTGCAACAAAACTTGCGACAAAATTCGCATCAAAATTTGCAACAGAATGTGTAAAACATTTCTTGAAATGGGCCCCAAATGAATACATTTTTGTAACCATTAAAATTTATGTGCTATAACCGCAGGGAAAATATTTCTCATATCGATTTTTGGGCACCTATTCCACAGCATAAATTATATAATGAATACACAAACAAACAAGTGCTGCAATCTTTGTAATATACAGGCCGTGCATACGTTCCTATCTTCGCCAAAAAAATACCCACACTTTGCATGCAACGCACTGGAGGCAGCTGATGCCACAATTCACACAGAGAGGGATGGCTCTGGACTGCAATCCTAATTTTTCCTGAAATAAAAGAGAACAGCAGGAGAAGGAAAAAACAGGAAACAATACAAGGGAAAGAGCGTGCTAGAGACGTACACTCTTACTATTTTATTTATGGCCCATGGTGTTGTGCTCACTGAATGATCTGTCCTGACATGAGAAACAGCCAGAAAAAAAACGTTTTTTTCACTTTACAATACACTCTCACTATAAAACACTCCCTTTAAAAAGCCTTCACTGAAGGGGGATGCCAACGAAAAAACTTCCCCACTTTTCGCAACCCATCAGTGAGATTTTACTCGGTGAAAGTGTATTTCCATACAATCAACTTTCACTATAACGGGTCTCATTTTGAACCTTTTTTCCCTAGCCAGGTAGTACGAGTCAGCCAGAATTTTTTGGGATTGGGTCCGTACCATTGTAAAAAGGGTAGACTGTAATGGGCCTGGTAGGAGATCCGCTTTTGGATGAGCCATGCTGACAAATGAAACAATACATTTGAAATCAATGGGGAAAACAAAGCTACTTTCAATGACCAATACAAACAATGGGGAAAGTCAAGCCGAGTAACTCAATGTGAAAAAAAGATGAGGAACTGCTGGGATCTCTCCTGTTTTGTTTGTCTCCTGCAAGTCTCCCTTGTCAATGTGACAAATGATGGGAAGAGACTTTTGGTCCTCACTGTATAAGCATAGGCATGTCATGGACAGAAATACATGGTTCTCCCCTCACTCAATTTTTTCTATACCCACTCGGCAGGCTCAATCATATGTGCTTCTACAGTAAAATCTCTTTATAAAAGCATCCCTAGAAAAAAAATTGTTTACTGTAAATTCTCATACCAGTATTCCCGCATAAAAATGTAAGGAAACAAACGTAATTAAATGAAACCTTTGGATTTAGAAATTTTACAGGAAACTTTTTCAGGGGGTGCGTTGCATTTAGGGCTATATTTTTTAATGTTCTTGAAAAATTGCACAGAATTCTAATTTTTGGTAATATTTGGAAAATTCTTCAAAATTGTTTTTATTCGAAATATTTTTAAAAAAGATTTCAAAAATATGTAGATACTGGGCACTCGTTCCTGCCCGTAAGGCTTCAAGCGTGAGGACCATTTTTCTGAGAGTTTATTGTCAAACCGGTTTTATGGGTTTGGAGCAATAGCAATAAGTGTCATATTTTTACAGTGACTTCATATATGGCCAATTCCTTTCTATTAACTCCAGTTTGCATTTATATAGCCGTAGAAAATTACCTTCATAAATTTATGAGATATTTCCAAAAAAAAATACAAGCACCCGAGTTGTGTCCGAATGCAGGGCCCCGGCTAATATTTTTGGCAACCTTTTCTTTTTGTGACTACACAAAATTTCTGTTTATAAAAAAGCGATTTCCGGGAATATTTTGTTGCAACTTGAAGCTCTAAAAGTAGAAAATTTAACATTGGGTTAAGCAGGACTTCATCCAAAGTTTAGCATTCTATTAAATAAGTCAGTATCCAAAAATTAAAATGGTGTTAAAAAGGATTTTTATAAAATTTTACATCGAGTTTATTAGGCCTTCGCCTGAAAATGAACATTGTATAACGTGTAATTCGTTCAGAATTTAACATGTTGTAAAATAAAAGTTGCTTTAGAAATTTAACATTTTGTAAATTGGATTTTTTCGAAATTTAACATTAAGCGGAATAGGACTTTGACCAAAGATTAACATTAGGTTAAATAGGACGTTATCCGAAAATTAATGTGTTAAATACGGTTTTTCCGAAATTAAATATTAGCTTGAATATCCGAAAATTAATATTGCGTAACATATCCAAGAAATCCAAGAATTAACATGGTATTGCATAGGACTTTACCCAAAAATTAACATTGTGCTGCATAGACCTGTATACAAAAATCAACATTGTGCTGCATAGAATTTTACCTAACAATTAACAATGTGCTGCATAGAATTTTACCTAACAATTAACATTGTGCTGCATAGGACTTATCCAAAAGTACCATTGTGCTGCATAGGACTAATCCAAAAATTAACATTGTGCTGCATAGAATTTTACCTAACAATTAACATTGTGCTGCATGGAACTTATCCAAAAGTAACATTGTGCTGCATATGACTAATCCAAAAATTAACATTGTGCTGCATAAAATTTTACCTAACAATTAACATTGTGCTGCATAGGACTTATCCAAAAGTAACATTGTGCTGCATATGACTAATCCAAAAATTAACATTGTGCTGCATAAAATTTTACCTAACAATTAACATTGTGCTGCATAGGACTTATCCAAAAGTAACATTGTGCTGCATATGACTAATCCAAAAATTAACATTGTGCTGCATAAAATTTTACCTAACAATTAACATTGTGCTGCATAGGACTTATCCAAAAGTAACATTGTGCTGCATATGACTAATCCAAAAATTAACATTGTGCTGCATAAAATTTTACCTAACAATTAACATTGTGCTGCATAGGACTTATCCAAAAGTAACATTGTGCTGCATATGACTTATCCAAAAATTAACATTGTGCTGCATAGAACTGTATCCAAAAATCAACATTGCGCTGCAAAGAATTTTGCCTAATAATTAACATTGTGCTGCATAGGACTTATTCAAAAATTAACATTGTGCTGCATAGGACTTTTTTCAAAAATTAACATTGTGATAAATAGATTTTTTCTCGGAAATTTAACATTGAGTTGATAGTCAGTTCTAGGCCGGAATGACTGTAGAATAAATGTAGAGATTCCGTGAAATACGGAAAATACCTTGAGTTCGTTACCTACCCGAGAGGTTGCCCATACTTTTGGTAAAATTTACACAGAAGATGATGGTCCAGTGCTTATAGCCTCGCTTCGGAGAACAACTCGCCCATGAAATCACTCATCCATGCAATTATTACAGTAAGTGGAAAAATCCTGGGAAATGCTCCCCGAAAGTCTCGAGTCTCTTGGACTCGACAAAGTAATTTATAGTAATGTTGGACATCATTTAAACACATGTATGACCACACACTTCCTCCGCTCCCGCTCCCTTCCTCCCATTATTCCCATGGCCTTCTGGGCCAGTCAGTGTCTATGTGTAGGGCATATTTTTAAAATATCCCTCCCATCTCCTCCTAACTGTATCCCACCAAATGATAAGGGGATGCAAACAAAACCATTTTTACATAGGTACCCCCAAAAAATACAACATTTCCCTCTACATTTTCCAAAGCCTTATTTTCTCTCCGCTCCTTTTCCAAGGCTACAAATTCGCCCTCCCTCAGTCAATCTGCTCTCTAAAGCTTGCCATTATACACATACAGTCAACTCTTCCTACCACGGACTCCCTAAAACCGTCTCTGCAATCAAGAAAATTCCCACACATTTTTATTCACACGTTTTAATTTCCCCCTATTAAATAGTCCCTACAGGGGACTCTCTCTATAACGAACCCTCCATAAGATCAAAAATTCCCATTGGGATAAAAAACAGGCAGCTGTCAAAATCTTTTGAAAACATTCTCCCGCATTGGGTTATTATATTTTTTTTAGGAATTTTGGTAAGGAAAAAAATCTTTTGAATTTTCCTCTCTCATCCATTTTCCTAAAATTCTTTTTTGTGTGCTTAAATTTTAAACGTGGAAAGTTGGGTGTATTTTTTCCCCATGCTCTTTTATACGTTATTTTTTACGGGACATATTCTTATTATTGGGGATAAATAATGGGAATTTTCACAATCAATTTCTCCCCGTCAGAGTCTCAATGGTTGAATTACATTATTCAAATGCCTTGAAATGTGATTACCAGGTATACAGCTCCTAAGCTCCCTTTGCGATTTTATTATTAATGCATTTCTACATATATCAACTCATGCATTATTATATGCACATCCAATATTCCTTCCTTATTCTCTCGTATGGCTACAGTCACCCTCAAAAGTTTTTCCCAGGCACTTACAATAAATTCGAAATGCACAGAATTCCTTCCACAGAAATGGGATGGAATTATTTGAAATTTCTTTTTTAGAGGGAGCTCATTCAATGAACTCCTTTTTGACACTGAAAAATTATATTGTTAATTTGTTAATTAAATTGTTAATTAAATTGTTTTTGAAAACAATTGTGGGCTTTTTACACCCCAAAATATATTTTTTACACCACGAAATATAATTTTTACACCAGGAAATATAATTTTCACACCACGAAATATATATTTACACCCCAAAATATATTTTTTACACCACGAAATGTTTCTTGTACACCCCAAAATATATTTTTTGCACCCCAAAATGTTTCTTGTACACCCCAAAATATATTTTTTGCACCCCAAAATATATTTTTTGCACCCCAAAATATATTTTTTCCACACCAAAAAAATAATTTTTGTATCCCCAAATATATTTGTTACGTACCAAAATTTATTTGTTACACACCAAAATATTTACACCCCAAAATACGTTTTTTACACCCCAAAATACGTTTTTTACACCCCAAAATACGTTTTTTACACCCCAAAATACATTTTTTACACCCCAAAATATATTTCTTACACCCCAAAATGCATTTTGGGGTTGAAGTTAACTGTATTCCATGAATGGGGGAAATACAAGGGTCTGTGGAAAATAGGCCTTTTAGAGAGATTCTATTGATTTGTTTTGGTACCGTGGGATGTTGAAAGGGACCCTGGAGCCCGCTGGGACATACAACGAGAGATCTTGCCGTATACAATGGCATTTACGGAAGTAGCCCTCCATTCATTCATTATTATGTGAATGGAGGGAGAAAAATACGGAAACTAAATCCGTGTAATAAATAAGGGTCCGAGGAAATCCAAGGAGTCTCACAAAGTCCAGCCCATACGGTATTGTCCATTTGTGGAATATTTATTCCTCACAAATTCCGAGTATTTATTAAACTAAGAGTACAAGGGAAGGGGAAAGCTCTTCTGCGTTCAAAAAGACCAGGTATATATGGACGCACTAGCCCGTACCATTTTTTATGCGGATTTTCCTTTATTCAATATTTCCCCGTGCTTTCTCCATACAAACGCACTCTCAAGACTTACTGCATCCAAACTACACGTCTAATTATTTACAACTTGTGCAGTCACATCTCACTAAAGCGGCCACTCTCAATTTCATTTCCTCCTTTCAAAATCTTTTTCCTTCCTTTTAATATCCCTTCATTTGAGAAGAAGAAATACTTCAGGAATATTTCAATTTTAGAAAATGCCTAAAAATCTGTACAATTGTTCTTTCCCATACCCTACCTTCGTCTACGTCCATAAATCATCTTTTGGGGGCCATTCATGGACTTGTATGCTGTTTGATTGTTATTTCAAAATTGTCGTCAACTTTTCGAAAATGGGATTTTCTTATGGGATTTAACATGTAAAATTTTAAGTGCTACAGGGGGGACCCCGTTAAAAATTTGAAAACTGGTGAAATTCCTTCAGCTCAATTTTGCATCACAAATGCATAACGCTAACGATTTGCTTTACGTTTCTAATCACTGTGACCTCAAATATTGACCTAGGTCAATGAGATAAATTTTACAAAATTTAGAAAAGAATTTTCTACAAACTGGGGGAATCAAATATTTTATGAGTCAATAATTTATAAGGACCAAGGGGGGGGGGAGAATAGTAAATAATTATGGCTACCCTTTCCTTAAGAAGAGCCTGGACAAAAACAGGAGTCCCTGTAAATGTTTTCTTTTGCAAACCATTCCATGCTTTCATATCAAAGGTTTGAGCATCACTCTCATTATTAGGGGCAGGAAAATTTCTTACCCTTGATTTAATATATATGGAAAGAACGTATGATGTATATATAGAAATCGAGAAGGAAATCTTCCCCGGGAAAAAACATTGTCAAGGCTAAAACAAAGGGGATACGAAAGGATGACTGGAAACTCGGTCCTATTTTGATTTTAAGTTTTCCCGCCTCGAACGTGAGCCTTGTATAAAAGAGGGACGTCTGCTATGAGAGAAAATATAGGGGATGATAAATGATAGCTAAATTATATTCTTTTCCCACTTCCTCCATTTCCTATCAGTTTCCAGGAACTGGCTCCGTCACCATATATTAGAATGCAGTCAGTCCTCACTATAAAGGAGCCCTGAAGCCCCACTGTATACAATGATTTCTCCCTATAACGGACCCCCTTAGAGCAGCTCCTTACAGTGAGTTCTGACAATAACGATCCCTCGTATAACGGCATCTGTAGCTACTGTAGTTATAACGGACCCCCTGAAAAAAGGACCCACACTGTTTTTTTTAAAAGGGAGGGTGCTACAACCATAGGGGACTGCATATAGTGATGGTAAGGACTGGAGATTAATATGTATGACATTGGATCTCGTTTTACAGGGCCTATTAAGTAAGTTTGAAATTAATGAAAAAACTTTTCTCATTTAAATTCAATACATTTGACGTGATCTTGATGCAAAATGAAAGGTTAGAAAAAATCAAGAAGTCTCGGGTAGGAATTTCCCATTTTTTATTTCCCCTTCAACAGTGAGAGAAGGGGAGAAATGATGCAGCAGTAAATGGGGGAAAGTTTTTGGTAAAAGGTCGATTGTTTAATACTGGCGCCTTTTTTAAAATAATACAAGTATTTCCTTACAGCTTAAAAGAAAAATGGTCTGTATGTATTTTCCGACTAAAAGCAAAAGGGTCTAAATGTGTACCTTGTTTGAATGTATCAATGAATTTTGAAAATGTGACTCTCTTATGGGAATTAACATGTGAAATTTTAAGCCATATAGGGGGGGGGGTGGTTAAAAACTTTCAGAGGGATCAAATACTTTAAGGGTCAATTTTGGAATGTTAAGGAATGTTACACACGCTCGGTTACAGTGAGCGTCCCCTTATGTACATATATGATGTTACAATAGGAAAAGTACGTGTGTTATAAAATATAGTGTCAAAATAATTTTCCTCTATGGAAAGACTGCTTTTGAAGGGGTACGTAGTACGTACCTGGGGGAATGGACTGTACGTTAGAAAGGACTAAAGAGGGGTTTAATGATATATAGTTTGCAGCCTCTGCCTCTATTATTGTTTATGAGATGGTTGCGTGCAGGTTGAAAGAATAGGGATCCGTTTTTGGAGGATTGTTTTACCCTCCTGTTCCCCCATTGGCTTTCAATTAAACACAGGGCAATCCAGTCAATCAAATAAAGTATCCCAAATTTATCCGAGCTTAAGTGTCACTCGCTTCCTCTCCTTTTTTCTTATTTTCTTTATTTTCCTTTCTCTCTCTTATTTTTTCCCTCTCCTACCATTCTCTCCTTTCCCCTTAACACACCTTCCATAACATTCACTTTTTTCCCTAATACTAATGGAGAGGCAGCTCCACATGGACGATTCCATACTTGGCCCATTTTTTACAGCACATCTTCCTATCAAGGACCATATTGCCATTATTAGCCGGTTGTTACGTGAAAAATATTTCTGAGCACAATTTTACCTTTCCAAATATGAAATCTTTTCTTTTAACATTCAAAATGCATTTCGTCCGTTTTGGATTTCAATTGAAATCCTTTTGATTCAAAAATGCATGCAGGAAATTTTAGTGCTTAATTACATTCACACCATTTTACTTTTAATCCAACATGCATTTAGGCCATATTGATTTTAACCCAAAATCAAAATGCATTGAGACCATTTTGCTTTTAATCACAAATGCATGTAGACCATTTTGATTTTATTCACAAATGCATTTAGACCATTTTGCTTTTACTTGAAAATGCATTTAGACCATTTTGCTTTTACTTGAAAATGCATTTAGACCATTTTGCTTTTACTTGAAAATGCATTTAGACCATTTTGCTTTTACTTGAAAATGCATTTAGACCATTTTGCTTTTATTCACAAATGCATTTAGACCATTTTGCTTTTACTTGAAAATGCATTTAGACCATTTTGCTTTTACTTGAAAATGCATTTAGACCATTTTGCTTTTATTCACAAATGCATTTAGACCATTTTGCTTTTACTTGAAAATGCATTTAGACCATTTTGCTTTTATTCACAAATGCATTTAGACCATTTTGCTTTTACTTGAAAATGCATTTAGACCATTTTGCTTTTACTTGAAAATGCATTTAGACCATTTTGCTTTTACTTGAAAATGCATTTAGACCATTTTGCTTTTAACTGAAAATGCATTTAGACCATTTTGCTTTTAACTGAAAATGCATTTAGACCATTTTGCTTTTAACTGAAAATGCATTTAGACCATTTTGCTTTTAACTGAAAATGCATTTAGACCATTTTGCTTTCAATTGAAAATAGACGTAGACTATTTTGCTTTTAACTGAAAATAGACGTAGACTATTTTGCTTTTAACTGAAAATAGACGCAGACTGTTTTGCTTTTAACTGAAAATAGACGCAGACTGTTTTGCTTTTAACTGAAAATGGACGTAGAACGTTTCGTTTTTAAATGACAGCGTCTGTTGTAATGCAGCATCTATGCCCTTATAAAATGTGAAAATGATGAAAGTAATGTTGTAGGAATGTCTCCTCGTACTTTTACCCCTCTAATAAAAGATATTTATTCTTGCGGAGGGCCGAAATAGCGAGAGTGCACTGCAGAGCTTCCATAGAGTTATTTAAATGTAAATACCTCCCATCCCTAAGTCTATATGCAGAGTTCATATTTCCATTCCAGAGGGTTTGTTGTTTGTGGAGGATGGAAAGGAAAGCGCCAGAGTGTTCTCGTTGGCTGTAGAATGGGATTAAATGACAGTGAGCGGAGAGAGGACTCGAGATTTAATGTGAACCAACGCAGAATTTGGAAACACATTCGAGACACGAGCTCGGCTTAAAAATGGATTTCCTCAAGACGAAGAGTAAGAGAGCGCTTTTAGCCAATTTTCCTGATATCCTATGCAAATCAACCAACTCCTTTTTTATTCTCACTCCCATATATCAACCACACGGAGTCTCCTGGTCAACTAATCTCACCTTCAGCAAATATACCAACAGCGCTCACATTTCCTTTCCTTAATTCCTCCCATACAGTCCCCAAGCTTTATCACGGTACCCCTAAAAGCATCAAATTTTCACTCATAAGACAAATTGCCACAAAAAAACCTGGCACGGATATAATCACAAAATTTTAGAAAATATCTTTTAAGAACTTCCCTATAACGACAGTTTACTGTACATGATTTTATCTGCAAGGCTTAAAATTCACACTTTTGGAAATAACATGTTCTGAAAACACCAAAATGATAATTTTTGCGTACTATAAACTATGGAGCATTGTTTCAAGTCAAATTTTCTGAAATTAGACGGATGCTCTTATAAAGTGGTTCTACTGTAAAAAATGCGAGAAAAATTCAATAGAAATGCTTGAGAGTTGCTCCACAGTAATTTAAATTTTTTTGAACAGTGTGTACACGTCAAAGAAGCCGGGCGTGTGTTTCGCAAAGTATTGCAGCATATTTATAGTAGAGCCTCGTTACTGCGGACCCCTTTGGTAAAGCTTCTTTATACTGGGCTGGTATATTTTGCCATAAAAATACTTATTTAGAATAATATTAGGTTTTGTGCTTATATGAGGAGTAGGATTTTAATAGGCATGGGGTGCTACTTTAGAGATGCTATTTAAAAGAACGTGCACTGTATAGAGGTTCGGGCTAGGATCTGATAGATCAGCATCCTCCTTGGAATTATGCAAAGTTTTGAAAGAGAGATTTCGAAATTGCCCTTCCGCACGTATACAAAGTAGACATTGGCTGGGATTGGAGAAATACGCATTTTAACCATAGGGCGATATAGGCGAAAAACACTTTTTACGCATAGGCCAATATAGGAAAAGTACACTTTTTACGCATAGGCCAACATAGGAAAAGTACAGTTTTTACGCATAGGCCGATATACATTGTAGATTTTTTACGCATAGGCCAATATAGGAGAAATACACTTTTTACGCATAGGCTAATACAGGAGAAATACACTTTTTAAGCATAGGCCGATATAGTAGTAGTAGTACAATTTTTACCCATAGACCAAAATAGGAGAAATACACTTTTTAAGCATGGGGCAGATATAGAAGAAATACTATTTTTAACATAGGGCAGATATAGAAATACGCATTTTAGTGAAGGTCCCTTTCACAAGTCCCAAGATGACTCAGTTTTGAATTTCAACCAAGATTTTCGAGCTACTTGGGATTCTATAAGTGATCTGCTCAGATGTGTGGCCGGACATATAGAATAAGGTTTTTATCAAAGCTGAAACAAATGCGAGTTTCCAGGAGAGTCCTGTCAGGAGGAGAGGAATCAAATTGTGCATTTTGAATCTCACTTGACTTTCCACTACTTTCACCAAAGACCCTCCAGTCCCTTTTGCTTTCTCCTCAAATCATTTCACTCTCTCTCCCTGGGTTCATCTTACACTCAGAATGAATAAAAATGACAACATTTGAAACCCACTCCAGAAACCTCTTATCCAACAATCCTCAACATTTTTAATTTAGAAAAACCCGAACGTTCCAATGCTCAAAACTCAATTCAGCAAAACTTTCCCATCAAAATTCATCCCATAAAATTCTCTACGTTAAACAAATTTTGCCTGAATAAAAATCCTATTTCTTGCAATATTTTAAGTTGAATTAATTGAAATTTATTAAAATTTTTATTAATTCTCAAAACATCTTAAATAAAAACTTTCACTGGTACACTAAAAAATAAAATATTCAATTTTCCCCTTAAAATATTTTAATACTGAATTTTTATGAGCAAAAATCCTTTTAAAGGAGAGCACACTGTATTAAATTATTTACTCATTGTAAGTAATTACACGAGTGGATGTTTTTCTCTGAGGAAGAGAGTGAGGGAGAAGAAAAGAGAAGTCATTAAAAAGGGTCTGAAGGAAATTGTCAAAGAAATTACAAGAAAGTGAAAGTCTTGTAGTACTTTCTCCTTGGAATTGTTTCTTTTTGAGAGGGGTCTGATTCCGAAATAGGATTTTTCCTCCAATGCTTTCTCTTGCACTTGAATTCAGTAAAGAGGGAAAAAATGTCTTTGTATTTCCATATATTGTCCTGTCTTGTGCATCTGTCCCGTCCCTATAGTATAGCTCTGGAGTGCGTGTGTGTGTGTGTGTGTAACGATATGGGAGCAATTTGTAAAGAGAAAAGTGAGAAAGAAGAGAAGAGAAAAAAGAGGGGAGATTGAAATTCTTTTACTTTCCATTTCAATTTCTTGTCACTTGTCGTTATTTCGATAATTCTCAATTGAATTTGAAAATAGTTTTCTTCTTCTTTTACCCATATGTATCTACTAAGGATTCTAAGGGAGAGGGAGAAAGTCATGGGATCTGACATTGTTTTTGATTATGCATATATGAGAACCTATGCATATGAATGCATACTATATACATACGTATTTGAGGAACATCAGGGACTTTCTCCAACCCTTTTCCTCGCTCTAAAAAATACAAGTTTTCCCAATGACTTTCTCCCCTATCTCAATTTTACCCTTAAATAAGGACTTAAACGTAAAATATCAAATTCACCTCAAAACTTGGAAAAAAAATTTACTGCAGATTTTGAATTTTAAAAAAATTCAGAAAAAATTCAGAAAAATTGTTGCAAATTTATGGAAATTTTCCAAATGTTTTTATTATTGCAGGGGGAAAGTCTAGGGGGAGAAAAGGGTTTGTGAATCTCCGCATACCCATATAAGGTTAAAAAGAGAAAATAACCATCTCTAGCTCTCGTTTGTCTCATGCTTTCCGTCTGTCAAGTTTTCACTCTGTCTGACTTGTCGGCTGTCTGTTCCAGCTTAAACGAAGCTAACTGACATTGAGCGAGACTATTGAGTTCAAGTTGAAGGAAAAGAGAGAGAGAGAGAGGAAAAAAGAGGAAGAGAAATGAGAGAGTAAAAAGGCAGAGGATGCCGAAGTAGTAGAAGAAGACGAAGAAGAAGTAGAAAATGTAGGAGCAAAAAGCAGATAGAAGATGATTCGTCGATGCTATGCAGGGAATACAGTACATTACAATGCTTGTATGCAGACGTGTATTTCTACAGTGGCTCCTATCCATAACGGCCCATTTAAAAAATACAAACAGTAAAATATAGTGAGAAAAAATTGTTTGATTTTTAAAGGAATATTTATTTTCTTATCTTGATAGGAGCGAATCCCTTTGAGATTTAAATTCAGAGGTAATTTTGGGACTACTGCTAGAGAAAGAGTGAACTGTATTTTCAGATTCCTACGTTACATTTCATTTTCTCATCAAAGCCCATTCATCTCAAAGGGAGAGAGAGAGAGAGAAAAGGAGAAGAGAAGATTCAACACCATATGGAATTCAATGCTTATTGAAAACTTTCTTGTCCCCTTCCCTCTTCTTTCTCCTTAAAGTCTATATCTTTTTGAATTTCATGGACACGCACACATATGGGGATCTATTCCTTTCCACTTGAATATCTCCGAACTCTACTGTAGTAGCATTAGAGGCACGGTACAGTACAGTCGGGATAGGAGGGACCCCTCATTAGTAAACTTTCTCTGAAGGAAATTTCCGTTTTTTAGTGTCAATGTACCCCAATGCTTAACTTTTGTTTTTGTACGGACGTTGTGTATTCTAAATCAAAGTCAGATTTGCTACTGCTGTTGGATCCTCTCATAAGAAAAGTCCACTGTAAAGTGGAACTGGAATTATTATCACGTCTAACAAGGCACGAGCTGCTTTCTCTTGTAGAACTATCCCCGTGCATTTTTTTACATCTACTTTGAACTCTGGAGGAAGGACCCTCCTCCTGGACTATTGTTTGTCTGCCTTTTGTATCTTGTTCTATTTTGTCTCACATTCTCAGTACAGTGTACTCTTTTTATAAAAGCTTTGTCAAAAAGAGAAGGAACCCGGGTTTTTCCCCTCCGTAAAGTATTACTGCAAGGAGGAGAATTATTGAACTTATTATGCTTTGAAGGTCAAAATACATAGGAAACATTAAGAACGAGAGGGGAAATAATTAAAAATTATGAATATAGGTGAAAGTTTAGGAGAAAGTTGCGGAGAAAGTGAATAGAAAGTACAGGAGAAAGTGAATAGAAAGTACAGGAGAAAGTGAATAGAAAGTACAGGAGAAAGTTAAGTGAAAGGTCAGGAGAAAGTTGAGGAGAAAGCGTAAGGACAGGAGAAAATTAAAGAGAAAGTGCAAGGAAAAAAGGGAGTGAAAGTACATGTAAAAGTCAGTCTAAAAATAAAGGAGAAATTCTCGGAGAAAGTAGCACCGGTATGGAAGAAAGTGCGTGATAACAAGCCCCTCACCTCCTGAACTCCCAAGCAAGGAAAGGTCCTCGATAACAAGGGGAGAAAGCAGAGGAGAAAGTAGCCGGTGCAATTAGTACAAGAGGAATTAGCCTACAGTGCTAGTACATGTACTCACATTAATTCTAGAGAAGAGTGCTAGAATGAAATAATGTAGCTACAATTAATAGAGACTTACTTGTTTTAAGCCTTGTAATCCTTTCAAGTAGCTTTTTTCTCCCCTCCTCCACTTTCTCCTTCGCCAGTCTCTGAGGGTTCCAAAGCTGATTTATATAATATGCATTTATACTGAAGCCTATCCTCCCACAGGGCTTTCCCTACCTAACGATGCTCCCTCCATAATGTTACATTTAGCACCCCCTTATTTAAAAAACTATAAAAAGATTTCCAATACCCACAATATCATTACTTCTGACTCTCCCCCCATCCCAAGCATACTAATGTCTGGGAGGAACGGGCTTATTTTTAAATTCATGATGCAGTGATTTTATTCCATGCTAGGAAACATCCGTATGAGAGCACTTTCCTTCCACATGAGTGGATATTTGGTCCTGTCATTCGCTCCGCTATAATTTATCTGCTCCTAGCAGCATTTGGTTTGAAAAGCCTAATTTACCAAGTTCCAGCAGATCTCCTGTCACATGAGAGAATTTACTTTACAGTTTCCTCTGGCTATCGCAGACCCCTTTACACAACAGTAATTTGTCTCCATACATGGAACAATATTTGTTCAAAATCCATTTTTTTAAATAATAAATTGTAAACATTTTCCTCCTGTAAGAATTTTTTTTCAATGTCAGATTTCCCAGTATTGAAGACTTCTTTTGGAGGGAGTGCTCACTGTAGGTTTTGCATTCTCAGAAGCGGAATGATAGGGTGATTAAGGCTATTTCGGCTTAATATGCAAGGGAAGGGAAATGTATTGACAGTTGTTGGCAGACGCAGATCCCGAATGAGTTTTGGGGTTAAGAGGGAAAAGTGTCAGGGACCAAGATGCAAGTGTGAACGCATTCATGTGTAATAATGCATGACGTCAAACTCAGCTCTAGTCCATTAATTCCTTTCAAATTTCCGGCTATGACTGTTAGTCCAACGCATGTTTTTACATTTCCTTGAGACTCAGTCCGTGCTAACGGCTCAGTTTCTTTCGCTACGTTTTCCTTCCTAAAAAATCCCCTCCATATAAATAAACTACCCAAGGAAGGAGGAGAGGATGAAAGAGGTGAGAAAATTCAAATGTGAAGGTAACATGCAATATTTTATTTTGGAAGATTTACCCCTCACTGGTGGCTTCTGACTTTTTTTTATATTTTTCAAGGAGTGAAAGCACAGCAAAGAAATAATGTTTTCTACTAAAATCTCAGTAGTACATACATGACTTAGAACAAAATAAATTAAATACAACAAATTCTCCAAACCTTCCCTTCTTTTGACGTATCAGTTTAAAATGAGATTTCGATCCACTTTCTCCTCCAAAAATTACATGCTTTCTAATGGATAAAAATTAGCATTTTATTAAATATGTACATATTTGGGAAAGTTACTGTCTGTTTGAATCCCTTGCTGTTCCAAGGAGTCTCCCAAAATGAGAATAAACCTCCAAAAATGAAGTGAAAGTTTTCTATTGTTTTCTCAGGGCAGGAAGGGCTTGATCCTTTGGGAGACAGTGTGAAATAAAAAAGTGTCTTGAGCCTCAGCCCCACGAATTTCCTTGACTCGTAAACACGTGTGTTCATGAGCTATTATTGAAGTTTGCGTGAATGAGATGTTTAACTTTTTTATGGCTGAATCCTTTTATAGGTTAATACAGGGAGGGCTCACCTTTTACTTATCTACCGGACTTCCTCAGCTCCTTTTCCCTTTTATTCCCTTCATTGTCTTCCCCGACCTCTCCCTGACTTTCTCACTTAATTTCTCCGAAACTTTCCTCCCATAATCTACCCTCGGTCTCGTAAACATATCCGGTCATATTGTAAATGAGTGTGAGCATGGAAAGGGAAATTCTCTCCTTGACATGTGCGCTTGTATTGTCTTCAATTTTAAAATCAGACGCTTCAGCTTGCGTAAGAACTTTCTCCAGGGGGTTTCAAATGGGAGGAGAAAGTGCACTTTCTCCCCGCGGAGACAATATTTTAAATACAGGGCCCTTGAATGCAATGCTGATTTTTAAGATTAAAAAAGCTTGAAGACTGCTTTTATGGGCATGGTGCACTGTACTAGGATTTATTACCCTTGTGAGAAGTACTCATCACTCCAGGAATTACTTGATATGGTTCAGTTGACGCCTTGGCTTCGAGGAAATTATTTTGCCAGTTTTACACTCATTCGAAGGAGGATTGCCATTTGAGAGGTCTTCCAGAAATAAGGGATTGAAGTAGAGTCTGGATGTAAGAGAAGCCTTTGCAAGGGATTTATTTGTCTGTAAGAGTAAAAAATATTGAGGTAGTTTCTCTCTTTCCATGATATCCTTCAGGATTTTTTATAGGTGAAAGTATAATACGGAATTGTTGTTGCTGTAATAGTCAAATTTGGATTCTTTTGAAGGGCGGTTTTTGAAGGAGAGATCACTGTAGTATCCTTGTCTGTGAAGTAGCTTCCATAGGGACTGGACTTTTTAAGCCCTGTCAGATAGCGAAGTAGTGGGTTTAATTCCACAAGGGAAAATATATATGCATATGGGATGTAAAGGTGGCTATATGGCGGCAGTAAAATAGTTATTGCAACATTGAAGATATTATTGCGGGTAAGGAAGGCATTAGAGGATGTGCATTTGGTGTGGAGAAAGCAATTCCCACTAAAATCCTTGTAACAAGTGTAAGCTTGTGGTACGAAGCATTAGTTTTTTATCTCTTGTTTCGCACTCATGTCATTTTTCGCGAAAACTAATTTATAAGATGGGGTTTCCCTTAGACTTGGCTTTCTCCTTGAGCCCCTTACACTAGGATTGGGCACACATGCTTGCTCAAGCATTTACTTCTGGACATACTTATTTCAAGGTAATAACTTTCACACTATCATTACACAATTGAGGAGAAAGTGTGGAAGCAGATTTGGGAACGTTTTCAGAAGTCGTCGGTGAAAGCGTAAATAAGGGAGAGCAATAAGGTATATAGAATACAGGGGAATCGCTTATTCATTTGATTACCATTGAGTGTCCTATGAGGAAACATGTTTTAATTTCTCTGGCTATCCAGAAAAACCCTCAAAGGTCGATGAAATTTATTTGAAGAATTATTCCTTTTTTCTTGTATGAGTAAAACGATTTGAAGGCATTCTCATTCGACCCAGTGGTGGTTTTTTTCCCATGGAATTTGTAATCATACATCAAACATAATTATATTATATGTACAGGACTCGGATTGTAATAAACCTTATATCAACATTTTCTTACTGTGAAACTTTACTGAATAAATTGTATTGCAACACCATTTTAAATTTTACCTCCAGGTAAAATATTCAGAGCAGCAAAATATACAGACAGTGGTAGTGGCCAGAAAATTATACAATTGCATCATTAGCGAAAACAAACTTATGTAGGAAGTAAATTATAAAATACTAATTGCTGAATATGTTCACTTATTTAAAAAATCGGGACCATGTGAGCAGAGTAGCTAGGAAATAATTTAAACAATCATTTCTCGACCCAATAACTTTTAAAAAATGTACTGTAAAGAACCCCTATCGAATTTATTTGATGTCAAAAAAGCACAAAAAATATTCTAGGGAGAAATAGTGAAGGCTAGAAGTATTATTGTTATATTAAAAATGTAAGGAAAGCATATGAGAAAGTGTAATAAAAAGTATAGGTGAAAGTTTAGGATAAAGTATAGGCAGAAGCATTAGAGAAAACATATACGAATGCATAAAGAATGTGGAGGAGAAAGTATGCACAAAACAATAAGAGAAAGTGTAGGTAAGGACATACGAGAAAATAGGAGAAAGTATAAGTGAAAGCATAGGAGAAAGTGTAGGTAAAAGTACTGGAGAAACTAAAATAGGCAAGTGTAAGTAAAAGTAAAGGATAAAAAGTAGAAAATGTAGGTGAAAGTATAGGAGAAAATGGTGGCGCAAGTACAATGAATGAACTACGAGAGAATTGGAAGGTGTGGAGAAAGCCCATATAGAACCTCTCCATAAGAGCATGTTTTACAGCCAGGGACTCTAATAGGAAACTAATACATTGGCAAAGTAGAGAACCATGCTGATAATTTTTCAAGCGTCTGGAAAATTCTGATAAGAGCCCTTGTTAGATTGCTCTCTAATGCTCAAGTGGCTCAGTATACATTGCTGCATCGTGATGATAAATTTTTCCAAATCAGCTTTTCATGTAATGCTTCCTCTTGTCTGCCATTCCTCCCCCTCAAATATGAAACAGGCTCATATTATTATTTATATTCCTCACTCCCTTTACAATCAGAGTGACAGTGAGGCTTATGCACTATCACAGCTCCCTATACTTTCCCACATGCATCCCTTCAAATTTATATTACATACAATGGAGACCAGGCCTTCGGAAAAAATCTACTTCAGAGCCTTCCTACTCATTTATCCTATGCCTAGTTCCACACGGAAAATTGTGTGAGAATTTTTATGCTGAATAACGTTTTCCAGTCTGTCAGAAATATTACAATTTATTGTCAGATTACCAAAATTAAAATACAATATTTTTCCAAGTATATAATACCCGCCGGGAATTTAATTTAATTCTTTCGAACGTTAATGCTTTCACCGTAGAAAGCAAACAAAATGTCTGCGAAAATTATGTCCTATCTGCATGAATATGAATATCATTATGATTACGGTATTTCAAGTGAAAACATTTTTAGCTGTTTTCCAATGCTAATTTTTATTTCTTACGTAAGTGCTTGCCAGTATTAGAATAAAATTTGCTCCTTCCAGTGTGCTCCCACAGATAGAATTTACGCCATGCATCGTGCGCCAGCCCACCCCGTCAGGGCAGGCTGACTTTCAGAAAGTGTGCGGATGGGAAAAGAAGACAGACAAGTGTATGGGTAAGATTAGAGACAATGAAAACCAATTCATCATCACGTAAGTATGTCATAAGGGAAAGTGAAGTCGGACGCAAGCATGCATGTCAAGGGAGTGTAAGTGTGGTAAGAGCATGGTGAAAGAGAAAGCTGGGGAAAGGAGGAGAAAGTGAGTGAAAGCTGGGGAAAAGTTGAATTGGCTGGGAAGAGAGAGTGCCAAGGCCTGATCACATATGCACGGGAAAAAAGATGATGATGATGATAAGATATGAGAGAGAGCATCCGGAATCGGGAGTTTTCAAGAAATTTTAAGATTTTTCATGCCTCCCACGAGTTCCATTCAAAGTCCAGCATATAAATCTCTTTTTATTATACAGAACCAAATCATCATCATTAAAATGTATTCGGCATCGATCCCGCACTCAAACCTCGGCTCACTACTATCACATACAACATTCCTATATACGACCAATGCCCTTCCTTTCTCCTGTACATGATCCGCATACTTTCTCCCGTACTGTCTGCCCTCTCCATCAGAGACCCATTTTCCCAAGGATTTTTCCCGCTCAAAATAGTCCAAAATTTCCAAGGAACCTTGTCAAAACTGGGCTTCAAAACTTCCTCTCATTCAGATACTCAGAGCCATAAGGCACCCAAGCCCTGCTTTCTCCTCACAAAATCAGCCTGAGTTAAGGCCAAGTCTTAGTTTACATGACTCCATCGCAGAAAATGACTTGAGAGAAAACAGCTTTCACTCACACACCTAGACCCTACACTGGAAGTAAGTCCCAAGCGTTCAAACAAACTACAGTCAGCTCTTGCTATCAGAGACCCTCTCAGGAGCATACTTTCTCCCTTTGATCAAAACTCGAATTCTTATCTGACACTGGTGTTTACCACAATGTGAGTTTTTGTATTGCAGGAGCCTCTAAGTTTGAGGATTTTTGGGGGCTGTGGACATAACGAGAGTGCACTGCAGCTAGGGATGTTTAAAGAAGGGAAGTGTGTGGAAGGAGGAAGAAACTGCCGACCTTTTGTGCAGGCCATTTTGAGCCATCATATTATCACAAATCCAAGCTCTCCCTTCCCTATATAGGAAGACATGCTTTGTGAGGGCTGTTTGTTGGTGTGGTGAAAGGAGCGAGGAAAAAGTCCTCAATATAAGAGCCTAATGGATCCACATAAAACAGAACGGAACAGAGGAGGAAATCTATGCACTATTCTGCATTGAACGAGAGAACGACAACCGCATCAAGTGTATTTTATCATGAGACGTCCCACTCCTATAACATTTTATGCCCGCCATCACCCAACCTATACAAAAAACATGTACAAGAATCTAAAGGCCTAGGTACAGTCTGAGCTTGGTATGAAGCCCCTCCACCCAACACCCTCCATACGCTCACACAATTAATCCTAAAATAATTCCTCCAATTCCCCTCTTGACGTTCTCTTAATTTTCTGAATTTAGCCGACAAAATTTTTGCAAAGAGCCCTAGGATTTTGGTCCATTTCCAGGGATGTAGTTCCAAAGATAGTCCACTGTACGAACAAGTGTAAATAAGTACCAGGCTTGGGATGAGTGTGTAGTTGAGCTGAAGTCATCAGCTATTTTCTGTTCACGAGCTTTTTCATCCAAGATTGTCCACATGGGCTGGAGAAAGCAAACAAGGTAAAGTGAAAGATTCAATCATTATCCTCTCCAAGTGCCTCCATACAGAACTCGCTTTATAACGGTCCTCCTGTAAAAACACATTCTCAAGTCAATAACTCGGGGCTTTTGAAGGATTACAAAAATTAGCAAGGGAGGAAAGGGAAAGGTAGGAAAATATTTTTCCCTGTGGAGAGAAAGCGCTCGTGGGAGGGGGACTGTTATAGGGAGGGTGCCCTGTGGTCCTATACGTATAGTGCTTTCTCTATTGGAGTATGTACTTACGTGCATAGAGATGTGTCTATGGAAGGAAGTGTACAGGAGGAAATCCAGGCCTGGCTTTCTCCGCTCGCTAATGTCCTCACTGTATTTGATATGAAGGGATATATGTATGTAGTATAATTATCATACGTACATATGGCTGTGTGTATAAATGTGTGTGAGTTCGAAAGCTATGTACATATGTATGCGCATGCAAATCGACCCAAAAATGTCAAAAAATTTCAGCCACATTTACTCCAGAAATCCACGCATTAGGGCAGAGATCTCATGAATACACATATCTATAGGGGACCTTTCATAGGCTTCCCTGTAGGGATGCTTTCTCCATAAGGGGATATGCATATCGGGAGTGGAAGTTGACTGAGGGAAGGAATCCATTCAGACCATTGACAGCAGCTGGTTTATAATGCATACGTGTAGTAACTGGCTTTCTCCTGATTCCTTTTTACATTTCAACTTCCTTGGCTTTCTTCGACTTTCACCTTTATCATTACTTACATGTGTGGCATTTATGGGCCTTCGTAATATATATCAACAGTGTACTCTCGCTAGGAGGAGCCCCCTTAAAGGAGCAGCTTCTCTGAAGGAATTGAAATATTTTTATTTTTACTTTCACCCCAATATAAAATTTTCTCTTTATAAGAGATCTTTATAAGAGCTTAGAGCATTTCTTCTATTGAATTACAAATATCTAGGCAAATTATTACTTACGACATTTTAAAATCTTCTTGTGAAGATTTTTAAAGAAAATATAAAAATTTTAAAATTTTCGAGAATTGTGACTCAAGATATTTTTGCGTGAGTATTTGATTAAAATATTTTGTTATCATTTTTTTCACAAATCAGTTGTGTGCCAAAGGAATGAAAAGGACTTTGGACTTTGACCTGCTTTGGAATATTGGCCTTGTTCGGGATAATTGACCTAGTTGGGAGAAAGAAATTTTGTAAAATTGGGGAGAGAATTTCTTGGAAAATGTGGGAATAAAATATTTTAAACTTCTCCTTCCTCCAAAGTGCTCTTTTTGAGTTGTTCGTGGCCCCGAAAAAATACATTTGTCCATAAATGTAATTTGAAGTGTAGCTATGACTTTTTGCATGGATGTACATATGACCCTTTGGGTCTCAAGCACAGCTGGATGATTTGAGCGGAATGTGTGGAAATGGGGGATTGGAAATTCCGCACACGTCTCCTCCATTTGAGTCTGTTGCGAAACACTAGAAGTGACTTGTGGCAACTTTTCCTCATTCAGCAGACTCTCGGTGTGGAGGGAATAAAAAAGGAGGAAAATTCTAATGCATCGAAATGAAATATATACAGAGCGGAAAAATAAGGACAACGTAGTTCTCAACCACTTGGCTCTTTCTCCCATCAATGGATTCCCTCAACCTCTGATTTTCCAGCAAATTTACTTTTTTCTCCCAGATTTTCTCCCTGCCATTTGTCCGCCATAGAAATGGAAATCATACAAGATCTGCACAAGTTGGCCATTACCATTTCCCCCTCGCTCTCTCTCTCTCTCTCTCTCTCTCTCCCTCTCTGTCTCTCCAGCCAAGACAGTGCTATACATATCAAGTAATCAAGTTCTCCATTTTGTAGCAATTTATATTTTATATTTTCTGAATTTATTTTTATTCATTCAATGTCTTCATTCTTGCCAAACAATTTTCGTTTCTAACAGTCGTCCATATTATTGAAGCGATTTGCTGGAATCGGATTCAAAATGTCTGGCAAATTTCTTCAAGCAAAAGTTAACGAAAAATTTTGCGAAATATTTTTTACTGTGTTTAATAAATTATTTAATTTTCAGGTCTTCTATATTTATCTGAAATTACTCAACTCTGTAAAATTTTAGATTACAGGTCAATATTTGAAAACTTTTATAAAACTTAATTTTCTAGAAACTATATTAAATTCTTTTTTGGGGAAAACATATTGCAGGAGTAAAAATTTTATTTTTAAAGCCCCTAAAAACAGTCAAATTTTCTTCAAATTTTTTTTTTAATGAAATTTGACATTGGTGAGAAAATTTTGTCCGAAAAAGTCTTACATACAAAGTTGTATAGAAAATTTGACTCATTTTTTGCCTGATAAGAATTAGTACGTGAATAGAAATAAGGGGAATGTAGGACCGGAATCCTTGTTGGAAAATGGAAAGTAGCGGTGACGGGTTGGGAGGAAAAATTTAAATATTGGCGCCAAGTTTCCCATAAAATTTGAGATTTCCCCCGATTCCCCAACACCGGGACTCCTATTATGGTTGAACTGGAGCGAAACTTGAGACTCAGGGGAAAAGGCCGAACTTTCTCCTTACTTTCACTTTCTGTCCACACATGCAAAGGATGTGATGGTACATTTTGTTTTTATAATGTCAGACACAGAGCATCCCCCTGACTGGAAATAATGCACTGGAAATGGAGAAAGTAAAAAGATTTCTTGTGTTTATATTTGGTGATGTTGAAATGCAGCAAATGTTTTCCCAAGTCCCTCATCTTCATCTCATGTCCCATTACGGAGATAAGATCCTATTAGGTTGTACAAATAGAACCCACTGCCGCATCCTCACTCACACACACACACACACACACACACGTAGTATGCACTCCCGCTTTTATCATCCTGGAATCCATCAAGTTTGATCAAACTTCTTGTGAAACCCTACCCCGTATCCTTGGACTTCACAGACACAGACACACACACACACACAAGAGATAAACGGAGAAAGTCAACGCAGGGGAAAGCAAAGCACAGAAAAGGCCACGAGAGTCAAGGAACCCAGAAAATACACACAGCATCCCCTTATCATTTTCCCTCTCTAGAATTTCTCTCTATCCCCTACCTCCATTCAAATCATCATCTCCCAAGAATTCAAATTTTCCCGGTATAATTCTAAATCCTCCAATTTACACACATTTAAAGCTTTACTAAAATTACATCCATTCTTTAATATTTATTGTCACAGAGATTTCAAGGAGAAAGTCCTATCCAAGGAAAAATTTTGTTATTGGTTCTAAAATTCGTATTTTTATTCCTAAAGGTTTTCTTTTGAAAATTTCTTATGAAATAGATCTTAAAATTTAACAAAGTTTTTGGGACAATTGGACCGTTACATCCAGAGTGGACTGTATGAATAGGCCCCAGCTCTGTACAGCTGTTTCTGAGGGCTACAAAATCCAGAGCTCGATAATCTTGTCCAGACATCTTGCAATTTGGGAAGGGAAAGGAATAGTTATGGTAATATTAGGTAAGGGATGATGTGAGATGAGGCCTAAGTATAATGCTCATATAGGGATGGAGTCTTACGTGCATAAGGCTGCTATATAGTAGAAGATTGTATGAGTGAGGGAAAAACCTTTTATTCCTCATCATAAAAATATACAGTGACGAGTCATGGAGTACACGATATCTGGAGTTATCTTCCCTTCTCCATATGGAATGACACCCTTGTTCTTATTGGTTTCAGCTTATGCGATATCCTCTCCCTCTGAAAATTATGGCAGGAGAAAAATGACTTCAAACTATAAAGGCACAATCTTTATATATGGGAATAATGTCATATAGAAAAAAAACCTATCCAGCCACTCCAAATCTCTGTGTAGAGTATTGACATATGAATTTTTTTTTGCGAGGCTTTAAACACAAGATAATATTGTCAATGGGAGTAGTTACCATTCTCGTGAATCATTTCTTTTTAGTATGCATTGAGTATGACATTTTACAATAATTCCGAAGGGGGGAGAGAAATAAAATACTTTTATTCACTGACAATTACTATTACTGGGAATTCCCAGAGCCTCACCGTCTCAGAGTGTAATGGTCGGGGGGATTTACAGGGGGCTCTCACTATAGGGGAAATATTATTATGTACGTGTATGGAAAATGTTGGGATAAAAATTCATAATTACAAAAAATGATTTTTCTTAAATGAACAAAAAGTTTGAATGTGTGGGCATTTGACAAGGATATTAATTGAAGGGCTCCTGCTGTAGAAAGAGTACACTGTAGATGGGGACAGATCCTTAGACATATCTACTGGATTTTTTTGGAGGAACGTGTAAAAGGCCAATTGAAGATTTGCGATAGTTGAAATGATTGCTTTTATACTCCTCCCTTATTTCTTAAAATCTGAGGAATTTTTTTTTGGGGGGAGAGAAAATGGAAAAATTTTCTGGTTTAAGTATATAGTGTGAGAATATCAAAGGCCGGTTTTTTTGTAGGGGTATGTACGTATGTATGTATGTATGTATGTATATATGTAGATATGGGAGTATGAGGAGAGAGAGAGAGAGGGGAAGTGACTTGCTGTGATGATTATAACTTTTGACGTTATCTTCGATCAAAGTTTATGCAACTTTCAGCATGTTTCCCAGGAAGACGCTCTCCAGCTCTGTGTGAATACTTTGAGACTGGAAGGAGCATGGACTTGGGCTGTAATAGTCAAAATGGATAAAAGGAGGAACATTCTCCTTCCTGTAAAGCAAAGTCAAACATTTATCAATCTCAATTATTTTGATTACATCCCACCGATTCCCCAACAATTCCTCTTCCGCCAGAGGAGTCTCGGAGGGCTGGCAAATTCAACCAGGATGAATACATCTCAAAAACCATAACTTTAGCCCATTCTTCGACTCAACTATTTTTCACAAACTTATTTTTTACTTTGAGAATTTCGCGGCTCCAACGATTCAATTTCCAATTGGTTTAGAGACACTTGAATGAACTCCGTTCTTACGCTTGATTAGATAAGCTTTTTTGGATGTAGAGCTACGTGAGGGTCTAGCTATTCAGGGGAGTCATGTGGAGATGGAAGTGCATTCAAGTGAGAGGGAATCGAACTTGGTTTAAAAATTATTTTTTTCAACTTTGCTATGAACTTTTATGCTGAACTTGACTTGAAACTTAAATTATCCTATTTGTCTTGAAATTTAAATTACTCTAGTTGACATGAAACTTATATTACTCTACTTTACTTGAAACTTGAGTTACTCTACTTGACTTGAAACTTAAATTAATCTACTTGACTTGAAAATTAAACTAATCTACTTGACTTGAAAATTAAATTACTCTGCTTGACTTGAAACTTATATTACTCTACTTGACTTGAAAATTAAATTACTCTGCTTGACTTGAAAATTAAATTACTCTACTTGACTTGAAACTTAAATTACTCTACTTGATTTGAAACTTAAGTTACTCCTACTTAGCATGAAACTTAAGTTACTCCTACTTAGCATGAAACTTAACAAGACAGAACTTGACTTGAAACTTAACAAGACAGAACTTGACTTGAAACTTAACAAGACAAAACTTGACTTGAAACTTAACAAGACAGAACTTGACTTGAAACTTAACAAGACAGAACTTGACTTGAAACTTAACAAGACAGAACTTGACTTGAAACTTAACAAGACAGAACTTGACTTGAAACTTAACAAGACAGAACTTGACTTGAAACTTAAGTTACTCCTACTTAGCATGAAACTTAACAAGACAGAACTTGACTTGAAACTTAACAAGACAGAACTTGACTTGAAACTTAAGTTACTCCTACTTAGCATGAAACTTAACAAGACAGAACTTGACTTGAAATTTAAGTGACTCCTACTTGACTTCAAACCTAAGTGACTCCTACTTGACTTCAAACTTAAGTGACTCCTACTTGACTTCAAACTTAAGTGACTCCTACTTGACTTCAAACTTAAGTGACTCCTACTTCACTTCAAACTTAAGTGACTCCTACTTCACTTCAAACTTAAGTACTTGTGTCTGATTTGTACTTGACTTCATATTAAAGTGTTAGAATTTGAGCCGAAAATCAATAGTAGCGTAAAAACCTGAATCAAAATACAAACCTTAAAAACCCCAACCTGACTTGCACTTCCCCACTTGACCTAACCACCTAATAAAAGTAGGCCAAAATCTGACCCGACTTGACCCACACCTGACCTGACCATAACTTGAATCTTGACTTAAGTCATTTTAAATTTGATTCCACTTGACTTAATAGTAACTTGAAATTTGGAGTGACATAAGGATTCTAAAAAGTCCCAATAGGAAAAGTAATGGAAGATTGCAATGTAAAAGCTCAACCCTACGCCTTTAAAAAAGGAAACCCAGTTGATAGAGTACATGTTTAACCATAGGGAAAGAGAATTAAAGGAGCGATCCGTAGCGGAAAGGAGTCCGGAACTCAAATCGTGTGCCGCCAGTTTTAAAGAGGCTTTGGAGAGTAACCGTGAGGAGTGACTAGATAAAAGGCTGGGACAAAACATGCTGATCCCTTGATTGGGCAATCCATCAAAAATCCTCCATATTATCAATACACAAGCATAAATGTTGCCTCATGCCCATGTAATTGTACGTAAGCTGGAAGGCCTCATGAAATATCTCCCGATTTATTATTCATTTCCCCATCAGCCTCCCATCCTCACGTCCACACGAATCTCTTTAAAAGCACCATTTACAATAACATTGTCTCCTCTCTCCACACAGTCTACAAGTTTTTCCCAGTCACCCATTACATCCACTTTTGCCTCCACACGATAACACAAACTTTTTTATCTCCTTGACGAGAGCAAGAAAAACTTTGACAGTTCGCTTTTACTCCTTAAAACTACCTCAAATTACTGCATCCCTCAGCTTTTGCCTATCATTACAACCCCTAGTCCAGATGCATATACAAAGTTACTTACTTCCCATATGGTTACAAGCACGTACATACATAATTTATTTCCTTACATATACTTACATGTAATATCTTTGTAAAATCATTACCCCCCAGCCCTAGTTCACATAAAGATCCCTAAATTCAAAATAAAATTCCCTTGTTAGCAAATTTAGTTCCAAATTTTATTTAAAAAATTCATTGACCCAGGTCAATATTTCCCGTCACAAGGGTCAAAATTTTCAAGTAAAAAAAATTTGCTCAAGATTTTAAAATTTACAATTTTTCCTCCATACAAAATATTTTGTACAAAAATAATTTGAATTTTATTACAGCAAGTCCTAAAATTGGCAAAACTATAATGGGTAAAATTTTAAGCGGTTTTCAAATTTTGAGTTTTTTTTCAAAAAATTGAAGGAAAAATTGTAAATATTTTTTATAGTAAAGAAGATGATTTCATAAGTGGGTCCGGAAAGGAGGTGCAGTTTATGCGCTGTTTTTTAAACGAGTAGAAAAAATCAACCCCAATAAAATTGGTATTAAATGGGAAATGTCTGCAGATGATTATTTTTGCCCCCTAAAGTATTACTCCATCGGTATTTATTCCTCCATGGGTATTTGTAAACTATTGGAAATTGTGGGTTCACATTTAAAGTTGCCTGGTTAAATTTCAAAGCCAGAGAACAGGCGTTTTTGATGGGGAATGTGTGGGGAGGCGGAAGAAGAAGAATGGATTTCCCCTGAAAGGAATTCTTGTATCTTTTATCCGAACATAATTTAATTAATGTAGCTGTCACCGACCAAGACCGTCTGGAAAAAGAGGGAGAGGGGAAAAAGAAAGGGTGGATTGAAAAAAAAATTTTTAAGGGATTACAAACCAAGGAGAAAAAAAGGGAGTATAGAGAAAAATTCATTATTTTCCCTTCAGCCTCTACTCAAGTGCAAAAAGTGGTATTTTCCCATGGAAAACGTTCTATGTATGGTGAAGAGGGGGAGAAGGAAAAGGGGTAGGGGAAAAAATATTACAGAACAGAGACACACTTGAAGAATTCCTATAAGAAGCTATATACCTCCCCCCAATAGAATAGGCCCACTTTAAAAACCTCCGCAACTTTTTACATTCATGACTGCGTGGATCCCTTGGATTTTTAAAAGGGGGAAAATGGGCCTGTGTCTCTGTGTGTGTGTGGGATAGGAGTAAGAAAATATTTTGATAAGTAGAAATAAAAGCGCAACAAATGAGAATTTACATGAACTAGAGACACACACACACACACACACACAGAACAAATTATTATTCAAGTAAAGTCAACAAAAGAATTTTTTTTCAATCGGCAGAAATTTCTCCTTGAGTTCCTTCCCTCTTCCTCCTTTTACTCTTCCCTATCATATGTCAAACAAAACTTAACTATTTCTCCGGCGTTTATACTTATCTATTTTTATGTACATATATACATACATAAAATACGTATGCATACAACTATCCATTCCCCAATTTTACACTTGCCTTTCCTCCCGAGCCAGAAGCTCATGAGGAATGTACAGGGCTCTCTTTATTTTTCCTCTACTCTTTCTCTACCTAACCTAACCAAACCCTGTTAATATTATTTATTTTTCATTTAATAATTTCCCATCCAAATTTATGTAAATTTTCAAAGACACACCACCCATTTCAAAAAAATTGATAAATTAATTTTCCCAACAAGTAAATTCAATTTTAAGAGCCAGGAATAATTTTGTCAGAAAATTATTGTCTTCCAACTTTTGTAAAAAACAATTCAGGTGAGTTACGTGAAAAATAATTATTGTGGGTGCAGTGGCAAAAATTCATGCTAAATTTAAAAAAACTTGGGGAAAATTTTAAATTCCTCTTTTCAATGCTTACAATAATTTTATTATTTACGCAACTCTAAATAATTTCTACAGATACATGACATAAATTACTTTCCTTTTGTCATTCTTATAATTGATAGTAAATATTTTTAATTTCAAAACGTTAAAATCATTATTCACAGTAAAGGGGCATAAATATTTGGAAGGGTCTTGTACGTGTCCCGGCGTCCCGGAGGGAATTACATAGAAAATAGTTTATAGAAATGTTTACAGTTTAAAGGGAGAGTTGTGGGAATTGGGAAGGGATTGGGGTTATTAATATTTAATGGATAGGAAGTATGTACATGCACACACTGCATTGGGAAAAGGAAATATTGGGTTTTGGGAACCTGGAAGAAAGGCATATTTAAATTCCTGGTTTTTCCCTCCGCCCTTTCTTCCGCCTCACTTTGCAGGAACAGTAATGGATATGGAATTGAAATGAGGACACCTCCTGTGCTGCTCCAAAGGAGCAATTTCACATCAAAGGTTAGCCCTCCCAATGCCCTAACAACCCCAGGAATATTTAATGGGCTAAGAAATTATTATCCACCACAAAACAAGCTCTTCAAGGGGAAACTCATTTATTTTGTCTTGAGGTTCTTCCTCATCTCTTTATTTCCTCCGATATTCCCAGTCACTTTCCCACTAACAACACATCCAGAGACAATAATATCCCCAAAACATTTCCATCATTCACAGTCAATTCTCCCAGCTTTTAGAGGACTTATCCCTCATTGTTTTATAGACCCATACCTGGTGTAACCAATTGCTTTCAAATTTAAACCACAAAACTTTCTCCGCCTAAAAAATTTTTATCATTTAAGAAAATGAGCCCAAATATTTCTATCCCTCAATTGAATGAACGGAAAATTGCACCCATAAAAAATTCTGTATTCATATTTCAGCCATAAGTTCAAACCTTAAAGAATTTACTTGGAAAAAAGGTGCTATATATGTACATACCTAATAAATTAATGGGAAAGAGAAAGCATCTTGTACATTCCTCACATTTGGTCCTATTCCCTGGATGTGTCTCGCTATTTTAATTATGTGAAATTACTAAGGCTTAACCATCCCTTAAAATTTTCTCCTTGGCCCTGAATTTCCCTCTACTTTCTTCTAATTAGTGGAAATTATTAAGACCATAACTACTGGTTTGTTCCGGGGGAGAGTGTATGTAGCTCATTAAATGGTTTTTAATGGGAGTTGGTGTGAGTGGCTTAATTAGGGATATTCCATGTATTTATAAGAGTGGGCTGAGGTCTCGGAAGATTTACTCTGAGGCTGGGTGGAGGGGAGAAGAAAACGAGCATTAAAGTTCCCGCCACTGACAAAAAGGAAGGAAGGTTCCTTATGAGAACCTTCTGCCTGAATGGTAACTCCTGTTACAGGGCTCTACTATCCTCAAAGAAATAAATGACTGAATGGTAAATTTCCCTGGACTGTTTATCCACGAAGATAGAAATTCTATTTGAACAAGGGACATTTGTACGTAAAAAAGGGATTCACAGAGGGCTGGGAGTAAAATACAAGAAGGAGACAGAACCGAAGGAAAAAATGGCTAGTCACACACAAGTCCATTTGGAGAGGAAGAGAAATGGAGGGAGTATAGGCTTGTGAAGGGAGACAAGGGAAAGTAAAGTGGACTCAAGCTAGGAGAAAGTCCTCGTTGAAATTACATTGGATCCGTGAGGATAAAAATATGGAGCAATCCTGTTTAGTAATATCGTAATTCTTGGAGAAAGCAGAGCTTGGTTGGAATTTTACCTTAAATTTTGAGGGTTTATGGGAGGGGCTGTTACAACCTGCCTGCTCTGTATGTCCGAGGAAGGAGAGTGAAGGAGAGTAAAATAATTGGACAGTTTGACTGGTTGAGAGTCCTGGACGTGGAGAGAGAAGCTCCACGTGAGCCTTCTCTATGACAGCCTCAAGGATGACTGACAACCGCTCATGTTTTCCTTGACGGCTCTCTTAATGCCACACATCTATTTTATGTAACGAAGTCCCTGCCAAGACTCCCTTAAAAAGCCCCTCTCATTCAAGGAGAGAGCTGAACTGGCTCAAACTGTATCTTTACATCAGACCCACCTAATAATACAGTCCAAGGACGTACAGTGAGAGAGAGAGAGAGAGAGGGAAGAGGCATAAGATTAATAATTATTGTACCAACATTTCTCTTTCTTATCTCCTGTCGGCTCACCCTCCTCCAGTAGGGATACAGGAACTTGAGGAATTTTTCCCACACAATTGAAATAAAGTGGAAGCAGTTAAGTGTTAATCCGAGGATGCTCCGTCCAAACCCCTATAAAGCTTTCACTCCCCTCCCAGCACTCCTACCAGCAAGAACGAGTATCGTTTCTTTATTTTGTTGCAAAAATTCTTTACAATTAATTCTCCTAAATGAAACAAGTTTTTCAAGTTGAATGAAAAATTTTAAGGAAGAAAGCTGCAAAAGAGAAAGCACGAAATTTTTAAAAACACAGCGGCGCAAAAAGAGAATAAGCGTCAGAGCATATAGGAAACCAGAGGAGAAAGTAATAAAGCGAGATAGAGCCGAATATCTGTAGAACGCAGAAAATGGTACAGGAAGTAAAAGAATTGAAAACAAATAATTCTGGAGAAAGCAAAAGTGCCAAAAATAAAACAGAAACGCGCATGATTAACTACAATGCTAACGAGCAAAGGGGAAGCAACAAGCGCTGAAAAAGTGAAA
Source organism: Allacma fusca (assembly GCA_947179485.1). NCBI lineage: Eukaryota > Metazoa > Arthropoda > Collembola > Symphypleona > Sminthuridae > Allacma > Allacma fusca. The sequence goes on from OX359249.1 coordinate 10,599,057, forward strand.
CTGAATAGAAATCAAAAATCTCTGGAGGAAGCAAGAGAAAAGAAGTAAGAGAAGCGCTAAAGGAAGTAGGACATCTGAGGAGAAAGGTTTAACGAAAGTAGGAAATCTGAGGAGAAAGCTATAACGAAAGTAGGAAATCTGAGGAGAAAGTGTTAGCGAAAGTAGGATATCTGAGGAGAAAGGTTTAACGAAAGTAGGAAATCTGAGGAGAAAGCTATAACGAAAGTAGGAAATCTGAGGAGAAAGTGTTAGCAAAAGTAGGAAATCTGAGGAGAAAGGTTTAACGAAAGTAGGAAATCTGAGGAGAAAGCTATAATGAAAGTAGGAAATCTGAGGAGAAAGTTTTAACGAAAGTAGGAAATCTGAGGAGAAAGTGTTAGCGATATTACGAAATCTGAGGAGAAAGTTTTAACAAAAGTATAAAATCTGAAGAGAAAGTTTTAACGAAAGTATAAAATCTGAGGAGAAAGCTTTAACGAAAGTTGGATGTCTGAGAAGAGCACAGAAAAAGTCAAGAGAAAGTCAGATATCTGAAGAGAAAGCATGAAAGCGCAATAGAGTTGGAGAACGCATAAAGAGAAAACGAAGAACGCAAAAGAAACCATAAAAGTTCTAGAGTAATCGGGACAACGCTAGCGGTAGAAGATGTGGGGAAACATCAGAAAAGCGCTAGAGATCGGAGATGCGAGGAGAAATCAGAATAGCGCTAAAGGTGAGGAGACAGATAAGCGCTAGAGGTACGGGATGAGAGAAAAGCGCCAGAGAATAAAGCAGAAAAATATTAAGATGTTAGTAATGTTGAGAGAAAGCAGAAAAGCCATTTGGAAAGCATAACGAACTCATGAGAATCTACAAAACTAACCTGAGAAACAAGAAAGGAACCCAACGCAATCAGCCACCAGAGTACGCTAGGGAAAGTAAAAGTGCAAAGCACCCCAAACCGTTAGAGCCCGTCCGAGTACTTAAAAACCAGAAGCCCCAAACTTCCAAAAACCTACAACTAGAACAGCTCACAGCACAAACTATAGCCACACAAGGAAATGCACAGGGAGTTGACATTTAATCACAAGATTTTAATTATTCATAAGGCTGTAACTGACTGAGCTCCATTCCAATTCCACACTCCGTCAATATTTACTTTATGGTGGGAGGGAAATAAGTCTTCCGTACTCAACAGATACCTGAAAAGTATTAAGAGTTTCCTCTCAACTTTTCCACCCATACCTACTTATATTTACCTTGTCGTCCGTCCATTCAAACAAATCAGCTCAGGAGAGTGAAAAAAAACCTCATTCCCCACTGACTCCAGCCAATTAAAAATACAAGCTGTAAAAGTCCCACAATCTATTTCCACTTCACTCTCAACATACATACCTCCACTTGCTTCAATTTTCTCCGAAACTCTGGACGAAAAAAATTATTATAAAATAAAATATTTACAAAGTCATTCCATTTAAACACAATGCTAATTTTTGAGCATACAACAAAACTTTCCATGACAGTGACCTCTTGCTATAGCCCCCGTCGTAGCAAATAACCCAAGAAAAATTTACAGTATTCATGGGAAAGTCTAAGTGTAGTTTGAACTGCTGTGTAATTATGTATATAGTTGGATATATTTTTGTTGTTGTGAAAAGGTAAGGAATACAATAAAATGTGCTATAGGGAGTTTTTCAATAGCTGTCAAACCTGTTGAGACTTCTGCGTGCTTTTCCTTTATGGAGAAAAAGAAAGGCGGGTGATCGTTGGAAGATTTATGACACATTTGGACAGGATTATTAAGCATATTTTTTCCCAATGGTCTCCATTGTTTTCCTTACTCTTTTCCATGGATTTGTTTCCTCCCCCGTACAATTCCCATTCCAGAGGATGTAATCATTAATATTACATTCCCCGACTCAGCCTTTGACGTATGAGGCAAGGTTTTGACATTAAAATTGTTCCTGAAATTTACCTCCAATTTGTAACATGACAAACCCGTTTCATATCATATTACTCAGGCTGTAAGAAAACCTGAGAGGTTTCCACACTCCTATTTAGGAACTTGAGTCAGTGGGTGTGTGTGTGGAGGAGGTCTCCGAGTAAATGTTCTAATATCCCAAGAAAATTTGAATAATGGATTTACCATGCTATTTTACAGCCTGACATTTCTAGGTCAATGTATAGACTCCTCACTGGTGGAAATCATTCCCCTTCAGAAATTTCTTCATTGGTAGAACATATTTTATAATTTCCTGAACAAAAAATTCCAGTCAATTCCTCACCCAGTTCATTCTTCTCACATGAGTACAAGGACCCACAAAACCATGCATCCCATAGATAGACAATTCCAAGGTACTGGTAAAAAAACATTTTAGTTACCAAATTTTATGACCCACTTTAAAAAAAATATTATGGAAATTTTCTCCACAAAAACCCCAATAGTCTAAAATAGATCAATGAGAATAATTTTAGGAAAGGGAAAAGATTTTCCATGAGCTATAAAATTTGGGTGAATTTTTATACGGACTCTGTATTAGGGTAGGAAATCTCATTGGACAATGCATTGATTAAAGAATGGCATTACTGTTATCTCTGAGCGGGCGTCATCCACTGGAACAAAACCGAATATTTGAGAGAGCTTCATCTGTCAGGTTAGTCCCTTCAGCTCACAATCAGACCTAAACATTTGGATTGTGTCCGAAACGGAATTTAAATACAGGAATCCCACATGCCCTGACAGCATAATCATACCATATGGCAGTCAGACATTAGCCTATGATTTAACACTGTACAATTAACTCTCCCTATGAGGGACCCCCTTACTAAAAAAAAAAAATTCCCACTGACGAAAATAAATGCAAATGCTGCTGAATTAAAAGGAAATCCCTACAAGTGAGTTGCTCAGACCGAGAGTCCACTGTACAGAGAAGGTAAGGCTTTAGAAATGTGGTTGGGATTGGGACAACACAATCCTTTTTTATTTTTGCGTCCGGAAGCACGCAATCACATATGCACAGAGGCATAATAGGATTTTGCTTGTATTACCCAAAACCATGGTTACACATAGCTCGGGCTGGGAGCATTAAATAGATGAAAAGTAATGAAAGATTTATTGTCATACGATCTGTACACAGAGCACTTTCACCCTGACAATGGACATTTTTGAAATCATTTCTCTCCTTTGCTAAATAAATCCCTAGGACTGTCTCCTCGTCCCGAATTGCATACTCAAATATGGGACTAAATAATCGGTTTCCCGAGACTGGGGTTCCGCAACCAAACACACAATAAAAAGAGCCGACTCAAAGTGATTAGTGTGAGTACACGGCTCGCTTTCACTCTATGACAGTCCACTCTCGCTATAAGGGACCCACTAAGAATTCCATCCTTTTAAATAAAAAAAATAATAGTGAATGTGTATTTTCCCCAAACAGTTTTCTATTGTTGCTATTTTTACGCCTTATACAAGCCTCTGGAGCAAAGTCTCGTTATAGCGGACCCACTGTCCTAAGGCAATTTTTACATTTAGAGACAGACGCATCTAAAAACATTTTTGATAAATAATGTAATTTTTAAATAATTTCTGATTCATGTGTATTTCTTCCGGGGACTGTTATAGCGGGACTGGACTGAAAGTAGTTTTTTTGAATGTGATTAGATAGCCATTAGTTCCTTTCAAATATTGTCCAGCCCAGTGAAAGTCCCGTATCTCAGCTGGGCATCGGCCCTGGAATAAATTATTAGAGAATTTCATTAAGGATATTAAAAACGCGAAGTTCCAGCCATTCATTATAGTAATTGCGTGAAGGGAAAGTAATCCACTAAGCAGTGCTCAAGAGACTCCCTGCAATGGATGGTTTTGAAAGCGGATCCAGTCCGAGGCTCTCACGAGGGGACGTCATAGCCACATGTCCCTGTAGAAAGTTGACAAAGGCTCATAATCAAAAATACCTGTGGCTGGAGCTCGTCCAAGGATTTAAATTTGAAATCCTATAAAACGTCCGTATAACAGACGGGAGAAAATTTACATGTGGAATTTATACACTTGAGAGAGCTGATGAGTCAGTTTAATCCTTGAGGTTTGAGATGTGTCCTTTGAAAGTTTAATCTCCAGTGACAATCCCTATATGAGAAAGTATTAGAGGAATGTAAATATCCGGCAGTTTCCAATTCATGTACTGGATTTCAGGATCACATGGGATTTTACCCGCCTTTCACTCACTCTCTACACAAATACTCTGGATCGGGGAGATTTTATACTTTTACGTAAATTATAAATATTTTATTTTTTCCTCAGCCAACTTAAAAGAAAAAAATTGTACAAAATATTATGTGACCCTAAATTCGAGGAATACTCGAGGAATTTAAATACTGCCGGATATTCCAGAATTATTTTCATTGGCCTTGGCTCTAGGCCTTTGTGGTCAGAGGGTTCCAAATGTGCTTCTTCAAAACCGAGATTTTTCCAAGAATATCAAAATAATTGTTTTTTTGTGACCGCTACGTTTTTTATAACAGTTTTAAAGCCGAATTTGTTTATAAACTTTGGTGTAATTATTACAGGGATTGTTGCTTCTAGTTTTAAAAAATTATTTGAGAGACTAACGTCGTTGAAGACAATTTTTGAAAATCTGGGGGGATTTACCCCAAATCGGGGAAACTAAATGTATTTTGAGATTTACTTTATGTGGACTGGGGAGGGAGAGACAGGTTTTGTGGGAAACTGGGAATAGCTACAGTAAATGACCCTGTCATGGAGGGGATGGAGAGAGTTGATAATACGCTATTACATTTAACCTCCGGCAAGGAGTGTTTTCAAAGCTCTCTCATCTTCAAGTAAATTGACGCTATTTATCTCTCATATGATTTACTTATCTCAGGCTTTTTCACTGGTGTACATTCACGTAGATTTCCTGAATTAAAGCGCACGTTGAGGATGTCACAACAGGGTAGCATTTTGAGAAAGTAGGGGATTTATAGATATGTATATCAATATAATACCAATTTACTTTTAGACAGCTAAGAAAACGCAAATAAGAAATGTATGGAGAATATGTACAGGAATAATTATTACAGCTACATACGCCAGAGAGCTATCAGTATATGTCCAAGGGGAAATAAAAGTAGGAGAAAGTTCAGGTAAACAGTTTAAGAAAACAACTTTCAATTTAGCCAAAAATTCTTGCAGTGAAGCCCACAGCTTAATTTTGGAGGGTTCTTTGTAAATCTAAATTTTTCAATCTCATAGACAAATCTGCATGAAAGCTCAAGATACAATTATCAACTGATGTTTTCAAGCATGTAGGTCTTGGAAGGTTGAGTATAGCCAAAATTATGGGTATGAGTCAAATTCAAGGGATTTGGTTCCAAAATTTTATTATTTTACAAAAATGTGTTAATTTGTTTTACGAGGAGTTTTATTGACAAGTTGGTGATTTCTAGCAATCTCCGAGTATTCAATTATTATAATTTATTCTTTGCTTTTTCTCAGAATGTAGGTGGTTTTTTCAGCAACTGAAGCATTTTCCTAGTCTGTGTTTGTACATACGTAGCCATGTGACTTGAAACATCTGCTTGGTTTTTGTTTTTTTTAGATGAACCTGTCTTTCATGTTCTGTTATTCTGTGCGTACTTTTAAAGGTCCTCCAGTTGGACCAAAATATGCCCTAGGATAGGATTTGCAAGTGATTTTGTACATTACGTCCTTTTGATGTTCCTCTGGATCTTCGGGTGGTGAAAGCAATGCTTTAATTTTCTACTGATACCAAGGGACAATTTATTTTCCAATCAAACTTACCCCGTAGTAATCTTAACATCATTTTGAGAGCGCGTCCATATGAAAAGGTCTCTTCCATTAGTTCTACAATCAAAAATTCCCCTAATTTTTTTTAAATCCTCTTAAAAATCTAGATTCATTTATCCGAATATTAGGTCATCTTATACTTTTAGTTTACTATAAAAATAAACTCCTTGAATATAATCAAATGATTATGCATGCTCCTTACTTTTACTCCTAAAGTTTCCTATTATTTTTTAATTCACTCATAGCATTTTATGATAACCTTTGGATATAAAAGAAAGTATCGGTGAAAGCACAAGTGAAAGCATGAATTATAGCCCCAGTGAAAACACGAGTGAAAGCACAAATGACAACAAACGTATGAGTAGAATATAAATCAGAATACACAGAATCAAGTATCGAGTATACAAACTCTTGCTATTATAACGAACGAATCCTTGACTATTTTTAATATTGTTTTTTTCCGGTCCCTACCCTATGTAAGCAATGCTTAAGGTACTTCATAAAAAGGACAGCTTCCACATAGGATAAAACCCAAAGTTCCCAGAGGGCTGATGGTAATAATAGCGAGAGAAGAACTGTAGAACCTAGTGTGGGACTAAACCCTGTAGAGTACCTACAGTCACAAGTGAAAGCACATATTTACACAAGATCCTAAATCTTACGGGAGAGAGAAAGGCCCAGGAGAAAGCACAGGTGTAAGAGAAAGCATAATACTCGGAGAAAGTATAGGTAAACGAGGAAGCATGGCGGGAAGTCAAATGTGAAGGAGAAAGCATATTGAAGGTGACAAGTGGGAGAGAGGAAGAGCATGTGAAAGATGTCCGGTGCTGATGTGGATTCTAAAGGGATACGTCCCTATCTATAGGTATAGGAAGGGCCTCCGTACATAAATGGCCGGAGGACGTCTGCACACTTGATTCCTGGCGCTGCTATAAGGGATAATAGGTGGTGAAAAGTGCGTGGAAGTATACTTGCCCATTTAGTCCCGAGCCACATCTGACTTGATGAAGGTGGAAGAGTGGAAGTAAGAGGAGAAAGGGAGGAAAGTTAAGCCCAAGAATTACGCTGGTGATGCGGGTTTTCCCAGGCTTTCGACCCATATGGATAAGAGAGCCCTGGTCTCCAGCATTGGGCTGGTATGTGTGTGTGTGTGTGTGTTGAGACTTCACCACCTAGTCAGGATCTCACTCGTAGCTGTCTAATCGTGATTACATATCCGAGTACGTGTAACTTTTGTGAGAACCAGTTGTGACTTCATTTCCTCTTTACGACCCGCCAATTTTCCTCAACACAATTCAACAGATTGCTCTCCGAAACGAACCACCACCAGACCTCCCCGTACTTTCTCCTCCGTCTGCATTTAAATTTTACTAGAGTTGAAAACTTTCCAATGGAATTTCTCTTTTTCTCTCTCCCTCTTTCTCTCTCTCTCTCTCCCTCTCTCTCCCTCTATCTCTCTCCCTCTCTCAATTCCTCACTCACACACTCTCCAAACTTCTTCAGCTACTTGTCAAAACTTTCTCCAGTACCCACACATGCACATATGCACACCCATGCATACTCGCACACTCTTACAAATACTAATCTACACACTCACCCATACAAACACACACATGTACATATCTAAGACACTTACATAAATATGAAAATTCATACAAATGTCCAGTATATACCCAAAAGCACTAAAAATTCGAATGCAACTGCAATTGCAAGCATACAACTAACTACACACATACTCTCTAAAATCGACAAGGTCAAAGATCAAAGGACTGGGTCCAATGATCATGTCAAAAGTGTATTTTGCTCCGAACTGGAACAAGTCCAAACACACTGGCTGAGGGTAGCACGGACCACAAGTCCATACTAACTATACAACATTCCCTCAGTTTGCAAAACCCGTATCATGATGACATTTTGAAGTGTGTCTGGGTGGTAAGCCTGAGCAGAACAGAACTACGGTCTGGAGTTATACCCGAGTCTGGAGTTCATTTCAGTTGGAAGTTTATACTTGGAGCTATCGCCCATTTAGAGAATTATTTCCAGGAATTATCACTCCTTCAAGTTGATTCTGGGAAAGGGTTGATAAGATCCAACATATGCTCTCCTCCATCCCAAATTGTCTCTTCTCAATCCCCAGCACATTTTACAGGCAGTCGTTATGCTTCTGGCTGGAGTTGAAGATTAGGGAAGATAATGGATCGTGAGGGATGGCAATATTGTAATTGGATTTTAAGAGATGCATTTTTCTTCGACTCTTCCACAATTGAGACTCAAATGCAGTGAGTGTTCTTTGTAAGGGGAGGTCTTGTTTGGAAGGGAAAAAAATGTTGTAGTGTACAAAAGCTCCGGAAGGATTTAAGATGAGCCCACTTTGGATCATTTGAAGTATTTTGGGAACTTTCTCCAGGAGAAAGTTGTTTTTTTTTACTAAGGTCTATGATAGCGAGAGTGGGCTGTAATGCCATATGCGAAGAAGAGGAAATAATAAAAAGGACATAATTCGGCTCCATGGGACATATGAGAGTAACACATGTTGCTGTGCTGGAGGATTCTACTCCGTAACTGAGCCTATAGCATATGTGTATTTGTTGTTGTGTGTGTGTGTGTGTGAGACAGCCATCATATGAATGGTATGAATTTTTTTTACTTTATCCAAACGTCAGCGAGTCAGTTTCGTATTTCCAGTCCTTTCCCACAGCCTGGGAGAAGGCAAGGAGAGGGAAAGCCAAGGAGGGAGAAAGTCTTTGTGAAAGTAAACCGGTCATTTACAGCAAGATAAAAAATGGGTTTCTCAGGAAATTAACATGGTTCAAGTGTCCTTTACAAAAAAAACCAACATTTTTCTTACACGCTGGAATTTCTACAGTGTGCCAAAACATATCCTCTACATAATGTCAAACAAAAAGTCAAATATTGAAAATTTGAAAGTGTCCCGAATTCATAAAATTCACTTCATTAAATCCAAGCTGTGCAGAAAATCATTCTAAAATTAATCTTTTTTAAAAAGAAATTTTATTCAATCAAAATCTTAGAAGCTCAAAAATTGCAAAATACAATTTTCACAACTGTAACTGCAACTGTAAACAACTGTAACTGCTCAAGTCTAAAATTTAACTAATCTCATGTACAGAAACGAAAACAATTAAATTTGGACATTTAAAAATATTTCCCTCTATAGGGGCTAATGAGTACTGGAAATTTTCAGGGACCCTGCATTTACACAAGGCTGAGGCTATTTTGAGGATATGGGACTTTCCCCATAAAAAAAGGGCTTGAGTTATAAAATGTGAGTATAAATGTTGGCATAACTAAGGTAATAAAGTAAAATAGGATGTGGGAGGGAGTGAGTTGTTTGAGCTGGGGAAAAAAGTTTATTCCCTGGAAATAAACAAACCAATTTTTCTTCAAATAACGCCAGTTGGCCTACTTAACAATATTTACGATTCCCCATAATGACTCCGTTGGATTGTGCAAATCGACGCTCCGTCCCTTCACAATTTCAGCCAAAATAAAATGTGAACAAAAGAGAAAAAAATCCTGAGTAAAAAAAATATAAAATAAAGGCTGAGTGTGTCCGAAGGATAAATTTCCATCTTATGTGTACACAGCATCCGTCCAATGATGTTCCTTGCTTAAAAACAAAGTACATACTACAGTTCACTCCATTTATTACAGGGTTCCTCAAATCCCAAAAATTTTCCAAAAATTTTGGGGAAAGCAGGGAGACTTTCTCCTGCTTTCTCTTTTGAAAATATGCTTGCAGCTGGGCGGGTCCTATATAACGCCAGTGCACTGTAAACCCTCAGTGGGCCTTTATAATAAGGGAAATTGTCAGTGTACATGGATGAGGAAAATTATTAAATTTGTTCTGTTGAGGGAGCCCCTTTACAGGGAGAACCCACTGTGCTTGGAGGTTTATAGAAGCGGAGGGAACAAAAGGAGAAATTCCACGCTGCTAATGCCTCGGTGCTCCCTAGTAAAGTAGTAAGTCAATGGGAATATAAGTTATGGAGAGGAAAAGCGTCCTCCGCTTATCAATAGCCAGAGGAGAAAGCATGAATTCATGAGAAAATCAATTCCAAATGAAGATCGTTCAGTTGACGCAAGTCGTGCGTCAAAAGACTAACGTCCCTGTTTCTATAGGGACTTTTGTAACGGAGAAAACCTGTCGTCTATCCTGCTCACTCACAATCAGCTACACACACACACACACACACACAGGCACTAGCACAAAGGATAAATCAGTACAGTGCACCCTCTTTATATAAACCGCCAAATATCCCCCTATTCAAATTCCAAGGTCTTCCGTGCCAAAGGGAAATAATTGCAATAAAAGCAACTTTCCCCAAGACTTTCTCCTCTCTGGAAGTGTTTTATTTTATGGGAGTCTGTTATAATCACAATTCACTTCCCGAGATCCAGAGAAAATAAATTCCCAATAAGTAGTACACTACTGGAAATGTAAAGCATGAGGAATACAGAGAAAGCAGGAGAAAGTTGCAGAAGACTCTTGCTGTAAAAGCATCCCTGGAAGTTTACAAAATTTGATGGTAAAAATTATTGCATGAGGAATATTTCCTAGGAAGAATTTAGAGTAATTTAGTGAGATTAATTAGGAATGTTTGAAAATGTGTTTTTAGAGAAAGTTGGATCGGCGGGAGGGTTCGTTACATTGAGGGTGGACTATGCAAACTTGGCTAAAGGGAGTTACCTCCTCTGGGCTAGTGAGGAGATTCCAATGATAGAGTTGGGTCATTTCCCCGACGTAATCAACTCCAATCGTGGGTGGATTTTCTCCTACTTTCACTGCCTTCAAGTATGTGTGTACAGGGAAGTCTGGTTATGAAGTACAATGGGGGGAGTGGTAGGTTTTATTGGTAATGAAATCTTGACGTTGGCCTCAGTATTAGGATTTGGTTGGCGTTCGGGAAAAAATTAGGCAGTTGTGGGGATGTATCAGGGGATATTGAGGTGGCTGATCTAGTGAGAGTTGTCTGTACTTGAGAGGATTTTTACCTGTTTCTTTCCCCCTCATTTTTTTTCCTCGGCTGAATTATCACTGAGCGTACCTTCAATTCCTCCCTTGCTTTTTTTTACAACCCATCAGTCACAAGTTATGGACCGAGTCGAGCAAATGGTCTTTACTCTGTCCATTCATTGTCACTTGGGCTCTGGAACGCTTTCACCTTTTAGCACGATGAAACAGTCAGCATTTTTTTGTAATAGGGAGCCTTTGGTTGTGATGGCTTTTACATATGTGGGGTGCCATAATACCGAAGTCTCCCCTAAGCACATGGCCATGTGAAATTTTGAAATAATTCCTATTCAGCGCAATGTTAATTTCTGAACAAATTCCTATTCAGCGCAATGTTAATTTCTGAACAAAAACGTGTTCAGCACAATGTTAATTTTTGAAAAAGTTACTATTTAACCTAATGTTAATTTTTGAAAAAGTTGTTATTTAACCTAATGTTAATTTTTGAAAAAGTTGTTATTTAACCTAATGTTAATTTTTGAAAAAGTTGCTATTTAACCTAATGTTAATTTTTGAAAAAGTTGCTATTTAACCTAATGTTAATTTTTGAAAAAGTTGCTATTTAACCTAATGTTAATTTTTGAAAAAGTTGCTATTTAACCTAATGTTAATTTTTGAAAAAGTTGCTATTTAACCTAATGTTAATTTTTGATAAAGTTGCTATTTAACCTAATGTTAATTTTTGAAAAAGTTGCTATTTAACCTAATGTTAATTTTTGAAAAAGTTGCTATTTAACCTAATGTTAATTTTTGAAAAAGTTGCTATTTAACCTAATGTTAATTCATGAACAAATTCATATTAAGCACAATGTTAATAATTGACCAAATTCGTATTCAGCACAATGTTAATAATTGACCAAATTTGTATTCAGCACAATATTAATTTTTTAATAAACTCCTATTCAATTTAATGATAGCTTTTGAAAAAATTCCTATTCAGCGTAATGTTAATTTTGGAATACATTTCTATTCAGCACAATGTTAATTTCTGAACAAACTCCTATCCAACACTATGCTAATTTTTGAACAAATTATTATTCACCACAATGTTAATTTCACTCCGGATACTAAAAGAGTATTGCAATAATTGTAAAAGTGTAGGTTTTAGGGATGCCTCTACAACGGCATTGGACAGTAAATCCAAAAACAAAGTTGACTCCATGGTAAAAAACGACGCGCTTAAAGTTATACGTAGCTTAGAGTTTGTAAACATATGTAAGGTTTATTGTAAATGTCAGTTACTGGATACAAATTTAATTGAAAAAATTTGTAATTGAATTAACTTTTCACTCCCGGAGAAACTTTCCTTACACTCAATATTACAGACATATGTACAAACAAGAGGGGAAACTTGGACAAGTTGGAAAAAAACTTATCCCAAGAAATTACCTTCGCTTCAACTTTCTCCAGCGTCGTGGGGAAAAGTCGCTTTTCCAAAATTCCTCCAACCTATCCTGTATCCATCAAAAATGTCCTTTTTCCACTTTCCCCTAAAATCTCTTTGCAATAAGTCTTATAATATCCACCACTCAACTATATTACTAATCTTCAGGCGTCTCAAATACAGTAAACTTTTGTTATAACAGTCTCGTTAATTAAACCTCCAAAAGTTGTCTCTTACATTGAGATGCTCCTCTAAAACAATTAATGACAAAAATTCCGGCACATGACTGATTACGGGTGCCTCAATGGAGAGAATTTTTTTTAACTGATCCGTGAAAGGGAAGCTTCACTATTTACTTGTGCTCTTATAAAATTAAAACTTTTCAACGGGAATGTCACCAGATATTTTTGTCACTAAAGAGCCAACTTTCTCTCTTATGTAATTATCAGGCGGGGTCCATTACATCCAGATCGCCCTGTAGCAGTTGTGTTAGACTTGTGTATATAGGAAGACTGTGGGTGATGTTAAGGAGAAGAGGAAGGAAGGTCCCAGGAAATGAGATGAGGAGCATTTGGGTCTAAAAGGGATAAAATATGCATGAGGGCCATTCGGGACTCAGTTACTATTTGAAAGGTGCTCTCATCAGATGGCCCCTCATCCTTATTAACCTTTATTCTACAGTACACTCCTTACATAATTGACCCCCTTACTGTACCATTTTTGCCATATCCAGTTCACACAATAATTTTCCCCAGCCTCCATTACAGCTTGAATAGAATCTAAATAAACAAAATTATAAATAATGACATTTGCGTAGGTCCTGATACGGGAATTTACAAAATTCCTATGTTAAATCCCATTTAAAATTTTGAGTTTTTGATTTCGAGTAAAAATGACGATTTTGCTTGAATTTAAAAAAACACTAATTTGGAACTTTCCAGGTGAATTTTCGTTGTCAGCAGAGTCCATGGGACTTTACTAGTTCATTTTTTGGGTAGTTATTTGAGATCCTAAAAAACATTCTATAGGTAGTGAAAGTACAGCTTTAGTATTGGAAGGGTGGCTGGTGGAGAAAGTTGCTTTCTCTGAGTGGAAAAGGAGGAAATTCCAGGGAGGAAAATACATTGCCTTTAGAAATGTGTGCATTAGAACAAATGATGTATGTATAATTCACCTTGCGAGTATTTCAATTTAACAGTCTCAATCTCGTTTGGAGTAATGGTTACGACCCTTGTTTCCTTTATCAACACTTATATACGCAGACACACACACACACACGCACAAATAAACAAACTCCCTGAGCTGGGCTTTCCTCCGTGTAAAGGCTATAATAGGAGCTGCAATAAATAAGGTAAGGACGAGTAAGCGGGGCTTGTTTTCTCAAGTCATAAAAACCTTGTACCTTGTTCCTATGCTGAGCGGCCTCTCTGGAGCTCAGACTCCCTTGTTGGAACAAGCTGGCTTTCCGTAATGCCTGGGTAACTGTTGGGTTTTGAACACTGAGGATGTAAATTAGAAAATGCATAATTACTGTACTCCAGAAAATATTGGAGGGATTGTGTGTGTTGGGAGGAATGAGAGCCCAGAGGAGGAGAGACTTTGAAGCAGTCAAAAAGTGACACTTTCAACCATACATTTATAATGAGAGGAAACTTGAGCACTTTTCTAATGAGAGCGGGGATAATGTTGTTCCTCCACAAGCCCCATTTCAGTGCATAGAGGGATGTGGATGTATGATAGGGACGGGCATGACATTTATAGGATTTTGCATAGCGTTAGGACTCACTAATGGTAATGGAATGTGAACATTTTGGGTTCGTCGGGGAACTAAGGATAATAACACCTTCCTCTCTCTTCCCGTCTCCAGCACATTTACCTCCATTCACTACTCACAAAATGCTACTATTCAAATAGCTCTAGTAATGTAACAATTGCTTTTATTCCCTCCTACTTCTATTCTCTCCCGTTCTCCAGTTTTCTTTATTTACTTTCACCTGCATTCCTGATGCTGTCAAAGATAACTGTGGACGTATGAAATTTACAATGGAGCTTTTGGAGGCTGGGCGGAGAAAGCATGGGAGTTTTGGATGATTTTGCTTTCTCCACTTTCTTTTTGCTTTCTCGTGCTTCCTTTGACTTATTTTCATTTTAATTTTCCTTTAGTTTCTTCTGCTTTCATTTACTTTCTCTTCGGGTATTGTGCTTTCACTTTATGTCCTTTCCTTTGGGTTGGTTAAATTTGATTGTTAATTCTTTTACTTGATTTGTCTGCCTTTCTTTTACTTTAACTTCTTCTCTGGTATTTGGGCTGGCTTCAATGCGCTTGCAATTACATTTTTATGTTATTGCTTATTTTATTTGAATTAACTTTCTCTTACTCCTGCTTAGTTTCGGGTCTGATATATAAAGATTTATCTTTCTTGCGTATTACGTTTTCTCGAAATGTATTTGATTTAAATTTTTAAAACTAGACTCACATATTTTGTCATAGTTGTTTACCTTGCTTGGTTCAACTTGTTTTCGTTGACTTTCTCTGATTTGTGAGTTGTTGAAAAAATCTGGATTTCTAATTTTTTAGGTTACTTTCACATGTAATGAATTGCTATTGTATTTTATTTTAATTAAATTAATCTGTTACCTACACTTTCTTACCATTAAGCTTGTAGGAGCTGCCCAATTGTTGAGTGTATGTCAAGTAATGAATTCTAATATAAATTATTATTTTCTATGGTTGCAGATTTCAAAATTCTGTTTACTTTCGGGTCACTTGCAAAAATGTTTTTTTTCTCCGACTTTCTCCTGCTTTCTCCTACTTTCTCTTGTGCTTTTATTTTCAAACAATTTACTTTCTCTTGCTTTATCCTGCTCCTACTTGCTTTTATGTTAAAATAATTTACTTTCTCTTGCTTTCTCCTGCTCCTACTTGCTATTTTTTTAATGCAATTTATTTTCTCTTGCTTTCTCCTGCTCCTACTTGCTTTAATTTTCACAACAAATATGCCTTGCTTATATTGTGTGACTTTCACTTGCTTCAAATTACAAAACATCTTCCTACTATCAATTGTATTAATTTGGAAAAAATATTGTTGCTCTTACTTTCTAATGCTTTCACTGGCTTTCTTGTGTTTTTAATTTCTCGAGATTAAGGAAGATGCTTTCTCTTCCCCTTGCTTTCAATTTTAAAATAATTTGCTTTAACTTGGTGTATTTTTATTGCTCTGGCTTTCTTCTCCCCCTTCCCTTCCTTCCCATTTGCCTTGGAGCAGCATGTGTTGTGTTGTGGGGAGTTACGAAGCCTGGGAACCAGGTCTCCATGCGACTCTGCAATATGCAAATGAATAAATAACCATTCCCTAAATAAGGTAGGGACGGAGTGGAGGGAACTGCTGGTAAAATAATAGACTTAATTTGAATACATTCCTCCAACTGTTTACTCTGAGAATTTGGAGTGGTCCTTATAAAATCTGACATGGAGGAGTCAAAAGAGAGGGAGAGAGAGGAAGAGAGAGGAAGAGAGAGAGAGAGAGAGGGGGAGTTACTCCCAGGTTTTCTCTCCATATGTGGATGAGGAGACCGGAGTGAGGGAGACATTTTTATGTTTTATAAAATAGGAATAAAAGGATTTGATGGCCGCAACTAACCTCAATCATAAATTCATGTGTGAAAGCCTTCTCCCCAGCTCAACTGGCTCTCTCTCTCTCTCCCATTGTGTTCTACATGTGTGTATACATCCTGTAGTTACAATCACTCGACACTATACTGTACAGAGGGATTGGGAATAGTCAAGTGTGGAATGTTTGTGGTCCCTGGTTTAATTCCTGAGTAAATAATACATGACTCTCGGCATGTATACTAGTTACAAGATAAACTAACATTGCTGTATATTTTACGTTACAAGAATTTCCCACAGTTCCAAAATGCCGGGCCTCCCTCCGCAAAGCCTACTGTCAACTCTGGCTGTGGAGCATCCCATAACTGTACGAGGAGCTCCTCATCAGTAAATATTTCCTCACATCCCTGTTTACTGCCCCCTCTGAAATGTCTCGTTAAAATAGCAAATGAGTCCAATCATCAAATTAACTGTCTTATCCAGAGCTCCTCTTATAAAGGGAAAACACTGTGCATTGTAATACATGGAGAGCAAAACAGACTCCGGCCCTGCTAACAAGTTTTACGTCCTTGGAATTTAGGGGAGGAAATTTTCATTACATTTCATTTAATTTCACCGAATCTCTAAACGTCTCTAAAGACTCTCGTCCCTGATATTACGGCTTGTTTTATGCAAAGCTCAATTGAAATTATCAAGGTTGAGGATCCCAGTTGAAGGGGATTTTAGGGCGGGGATGATCATAAACCAAATTGTAATTCCGCCCAAAATCATATTTCCTCTCCTCAAAGGAGACCAAATATCGTTTCATGGGATGATGCTCAAGGAGAAAGTAACCTTTCTCTTCTGTAGTTCATTAACGTGCCAGGATTTACAGCTCCAGTCAGCCCTCCCTATTACCACACATCCTTAAGACATTCTCGGTGAAGACCCAAAATCAACTTTCTCCCTACAACACCTGAACTCAAACCGTATGTGCAATCGTGAGTGATGAGCTCCTTGACAAATAATTATATTTCCATTACTAAAATATCTCTATGAAAAATAGCCAGGTCTAGTTTTACAGCATAAGTTATTTTCACTATTTCCGACCTTCTTTCCGCAACAGTTCCTTCCAGAAATGTGACAATTGAGTGCTCCTTACTCGAACATAGCAAGGGACAAATATTGGGACTGCTCTGATGAGAATTGGAACATCTCCAAAGAATCCTCTCCCCAGAGATGAGAGCTTTAATTTAAGAGCATCCGTTTCATTGGGAGTTTACTGTCGAACCTCTTGTAAGGACGAGAATTTTCCCAAGTCTGGGATAACATGCTTTTAAAAATAATCTCTAGTAGCGAGAGTGCACTGTTTTGATCAGGGGTTAAACTCTGTGTAGGAAGATCGGGGATAGGAAAATTTCCCAGGGAGTGGAGTAAAGAGGTCTGACTGTAACTAGACAGGAGGCTGGTTGGGTCAGAGAAGAAGATAAGATTTGATATGTAGAGTATGGTGGGAATCATTAATGAATTCATTCTCGCTCGTGGGTCCATGTTTAAGGAATCCCGTGTGTAGGAAATTCAGTTAGACGGAAGACATTTGGATCTTCTACATTTGGACCGTTGATGAGGGAAAGGGTTGGTTATACCTGAGGTTAAATTGGCCTACGTTGATATAATACCAAAATAATTAAGAATGTACCTCGGAAATGTTGTTTGTCTTGCCGTGAGGCACTTTAGATGAAAATGTCTTTTCTATATGGTAAGTACACACATAGAGGGGTAGGAGTGGAGAGGAGTGAGTCAAGTAAGAGAGAGAGAGAGAGCCATTCCAGGGGAAGAGGATTCAAGGATGAAATTCAATTAGATTGGATAGGAGAAGGAGTCTTATATGGGCTAAAGTAAATACCAATTTTCGCTATACAGAAACAAGAGTATTTTTTTGAGGGGTGTCTCATCCCAACTCTTAAACACCGTCGTATTTCCGAGCCTGTATATTTATACAGTAGATTCTCATTGTACAAAATTCCCTTACAAACACTATTTTCTGTCAAATCCCAAATATTCTCGGAAATGTTCCCTTCTCTCCTCCAATATTAAATTCCCCGCTGCATTTCCTCCCTAAAAAATTAATGCTGTGCTGAAGGAGACAAGAAGTGTACAATTTCAAAGGAGATTAGGACGACTAGATCTATGGACGTCTCTTGGGAAGGGATTGTGGTTGCTGTAAAACGGGAGTTTTTGAAGTACTATTTGACAAATGATTTTTGAAGAGGAGGGGTGTCTCTTCTAGGGAGAAAGTACTGTAGATCTATTACACAAATGCAGGACTGATGTGACTCCGGACCACAATGAGACTTGTTAGATGAAAGTGTTGGGGAGAGAGAGAGAGAGAGAGAGGATGAGGGAAGGGATGAAATGAGGGAGGCTGAAGCGTACAGATGAAGCCATTTGGGATGATATTGGGCATTTTATAAGTGGTCAGCAGATGTGATGACACACCAAGCCATTGCACCACATAACCATCAGCCACAAGATAAATTACCGTCATCTCTTTCTACACGAACACTATATCAAGGAAATAAGTCTCCATACATTTTGTCCCACTTTGCACGTCCCCACTACTCCTCTCCCAGCCCAGACCACACAATATTTCTGGATATTACTGGGGCAATTTGCAACCCACAACATGGCAATATTTTCCCTCACGCACAATCACCTCCCTGCAGGAGCACAGGTCCTCTTACATTTCTTCTAACGGCCTCTCATTACAGCGTGGGTCCTTGTTGTAACAGACAATTTCTAAAATCTCATCAAGTGTCCCAGTACATGAGGAAATGGACTGACAGGGGTTTCCTTCCTGGGGAAAGTTGACTGTACTTTCTCCATGTATGGCTTGTATGTGGGAGCCAATGGCCAGTGTATTTAAGACTGGAGGCAGGGATCCATGTTAGAGTCAAGGACAAGCATTTATTTGGAAGTGCTTTATACAACCTCGCCTCTGCTATTATTATTACTTTGATCATATATATATAGGTCCTTTCGGGGAAGGAAACATCCAAGGCCAGCTGATGGTAGAAACTTGGTAAAAGTCAAGTCCAAGGGAAAAAGGTAAAAGCGGTTAGAGGAAACTACTTGAGGAAAATAATGACGACAAGAACAGAGGTTCCTGCTAAACCCCCGCAACTCAAGTCACTTTTCATCTTATATGAGATTTTGTTACACCTCTAATGTCCCCAACAACACTTTCTCTCTCTCTCTCTCTTATAATTTGAGAAAGCTCCCTGGAAATCTCTAATGTCATCTATAAAAAATCCTCTCATGATCAAAATACCGAGGAGCTACTTGACTCCTTCATCAGCTTCCTTTCGAAGAACCCCAGAAACTGGGTGGATATCCTCTCCCGAAAAACTTTCACCAACTTTCTCCAGCCGTGTTTACTATATACTTTGAATCTCCGAACCATCAACACTCATTCCCCAACACTCTTACAACAATCAGGACAGATTAAGGGCACTAAACTTGACAGCCCTATAACATATGAGATCCCTCCTTCCGTACTATTTTCTATGGGTTTAATATCAAGTGGCTCAAGTGCAATTAGGAATCTTGGGATTTTTCACATTCCGGCTCCTCTTACAGTGCAACAACTTTAAAACAACTTGGGTTAATCTGGGTCCTATCGACCAGCGACAGGAAATACATCACGTGTTTATGGATTAAGTTATAGGACACTGCCTATAGCAGAGCAGCTCGAGAAGGAGTTAACTCCCACGCTAAGTTCCCATCATGCTCTTATAAGGAGAGAAAATAACTTTGTTAGTTTTTTAACCACAGTTCTTCAACAATTTCCAGTTCTTTCGAGAAAGTCCTTTTTAATTAGGATCCCTTCACAGAATTTTTAAAAAGAGTTGAGGAATTACAACTAGCACAGTCTCACAGGAAATATCCTACTTTTAGAGCAACTTTGAAATAGAATCTGCCCGTAAATAATTCATTTCAAAATTGTCGGCACTTTTTATGCCACAGATTGATTTCTAGTCATTACATGCCCAAAATGTGATTTTGGATTCAACACGTTATCAGCTACCCTTACATTTTTTGTTTTTGTTTTTTTGCTATTTTGAGTTATACCGCTTAATAAAGAGACTAAATATTTTCATCCACACCTGTAAACAATACTGGTCCTCAACCTGATGCTAAATACAGCTTTTGCCTGGAGAGTGACAGCTCCTCGAGTGGAAACATATTTCTTGGAATGGTTCCAAAAATAAAGATCCGATGGCACGGACTATACTGTAAGTTCCCCTTCCTCATGATCCTTGGGCCAAAAATTAATCAAGATCAGGGACAGAAGGGAAGATCATTTAGTGAATTTAGATTAAGTTTTTACTCACAGGGGCACTCTGAGATACATCCAAGAGGAGGGTCGGCTATTGAAAAATTAACGTCTTTTTAATGGAATGAGGAGACGAGGCTTAAGAGGAGGCGTGGTGAGGACTCCGCCTTTCCCTAGTCTCAGGGCATTTAACGAACTGCATATAATATATATGAACTCAAGAGAGAATTTTTCCCAAACATTTCAATTCTGATAATCAGAGAAGAGATAAAGAATTTCCGTGTGTGAAATGCTCGCTGGCCTTGAGAGCTAGATCCCTTCAAATTGAACTTCCTATTTGGAAATGGACTGTATGTTACATATCTCCTCCATTTCCGGTCGAGTCCAGGAGCGAGATTGAACTCCGAACCTTTCCGTTCCAAGTACTTCCCAATAGAGGGAAATCCTTCTTCCGGAACTATTTCCAAGTATGAAATGCTCTCATGCAAATAATTGTTATTGTTATGCACCTTCACTCAGGTTGATTCCCAAGGTGTGGAATCAAACTCGAGGATTGTCAGTTCGCTCATGTACTTGTGCAGAGCGTTCCTCCTCTGATAAATAATTACCTTTGGGTTGTATGACCGGAGCACAATGGACTACATCATTTCAGCTGGCTCTTATACTATAGGAGCCAATATATTTAGACATTTGCATTTACCACAATTTAATTTTCCTCATTTATGCCAACGGAGCAATTTTGCTACTTTTGGGGGGATATCCTTTACAAAGAGGCTGTAGACGCTACTAGTGGCTGCGAGTCTAGAATGTTATTCAAATGTGCATTAGCAGTCAAAAGTACTACGTTGTTTATACTTTATGAATTGTATTGCATGTACATATTTTACGGAGGCTTAATAAGTGGTGTGTGAGTAATGCCATGGGTACATTTTATAATGGAGCCGAGGGAAAGGGAAGAGTTGGAATTTTCAATGGGGGAATTTCCGAGGAAAAGGTGTAAGTAATGAGTTCATCGGAGCGCAATGCCACTGTGCGGATTCATATTAGCTCAATCTGTTATTGTCAGTATTCATCACGGATTTAATTGGAACGTACACATTGTTCTTCTATCCCACTCTTTCTTATTGTTAGCTCTGTCTCTATCCTTACAGTATCTCCTCTACCGCATCTTTCCCATGTATCAGGCGTATAGTCACTTTTCTACATATTGTAATCATCTAACTTTGCTTAATCATTCCCACTCCACATCCCCAAATGAGGGGGTTTATTCCCTTGGATGCGCCTGCCGCGCTTTTACCACCAACCAGTTTTTATTCATAATAATATTATTAACCAAATTTAATTTTTTATTTTGATTCCAGGATTTCCAGAAATTTTTTAATGTTTAAGGATTTTTCAGCACTAATTTGCTTCTCAGGGATTTTGGAGAAAGTTTTTTGCTGGTCAAGGATTTTGGAGAAAGTTTTTTGCTGGTCAAGGATTTTGGAGAAAGTTTTTTGCTGGTCAACGATTTTGGAGAAAATGTTTTGCTGTCAAGGACTTTGGAGAAAGTTTTTTGCTGGTCAAGGATTTTGGAGAAAATTTTTTGCTGTCAAGGACTTTGGAGAAAGGTTTTTGCTGTCAAGGACTTTGGAGAAAGTTTTTTGCTGGTCAAGGATTTTGGAGAAAGTATTTTGCTGGTCAACGATTTTGGAGAAAATTTTTTGCTGTCAAGGACTTTGGAGAAAGTTTTTTGCTGGTCAAGGATTTTGGAGAAAGTTTTTTGCTGGTCAAGGATTTTGGAGAAAGTTTTGCGCTTCTTAAGGATTTTAAAGAAATTTTGTTTGGTTCTTAACGAGATTGCAAGAATTGTTTTTGATTCTTAACATTTTGTAGGAATTTGGATCGTTCAAGGAAGCTGTGGAAATAACTTTAGTGAAAGTCACCCCCTGAGTTAGATTAACTGGGGTTCATTTTGTGCTCATCTGAGCGCGGGATATTTGAAATATGGCGCTCTTATGTAATAATTTTCTCATTCCTAGATCAAGCGCTTCCGCTATTATGCACATTAAACTCTCGGTTCATTTAGTCAATGGCTTTGGACTAAACGGGAGGGTGCCACACTGAGCCTTGCGAATCTTCCATAGGACCTGCTGTTATGAGCCATATGTCATAACTTACGGATGCAGCGTACCCAAACATCTTTTCTAAAATTTTCCTTCAACTTTTTACTTGGATTTTATTTGCTGATGACTGAAATATGAAAAAAACATTTTGAATTTAGAGAGGGGAGCGCTCCCAAAATTTAAGTGTAGTCAAAATCTTCAAAAAAAATTTTTCTGGTAACGGGGTTAAATAGCTTTAAGTTTAAGTAGGATTTAAAGTAGAATTTCAAAAATAGCATTTGATTCAAATACCCCTCTGACTGGAAATATTGACCGAGGTCAGTGAAACCAATTTTGGGAAATTTTGAAATAACTGTTTACAAAATGGCTCTAAAAAATACATTAAAGAAATGTCAGTATTACAAATTGTTTACTTTTCAAAAATCTATTGAGAATCCTGACTTTGTTCGCGGTTTTGACCCCTGTGACCGGAATTGTTGGCCTAGGTCAATGAAAATAATTTGAGAAAAATTGTACGAAACTTGGTTAGTATGTTTGATATGCGTGTAGGTTTTAGCGTTGTCCATTGCATGGGCAAGGGGGAAAGAGTTTAGGGACACCCCGAGCACATATGCTGACTGTGACTACTGTGAGTTTAATGAAAGCTGAAGGTATAATTGGACTTGCTGCGACTTCATATTTGAATAATATTGTTGTGGAAAGAAATAGCTCCGGATTTGTACAACGACTGGAGACGTTATTAAAGCATCTCGCAGTTACCATTTCCGACTCCTCCACGTCAACTGGGTTTTGTTTACTTGCAAAATACCAGCCTCGCCAAGAACATGAGTTTTATTTGTTACTGTCATGTTAGCGAATTAATTATTTACGAATTGTCTCTCCCTTTGATAAATTGCGAGGCAGGCTTGCCTTAGGAATTGCACCCATTACTTTTAATATGAAGAGCACAGATAGGCACGAAACATTTGTTACTCTTTCCCTTCCAAATTCCAAACCATGTATTTACAATACTCATAACAATTATTAAAGATTGTATAACCTTTTGCGAGAGCACCATAATTCTCTCCTATTTTCTTGTTTGCTTCCAAAACCAATGGATGGTCGTTTTCTTTTGGACAGAAGGACATCAAACTATAATTACAATAAATAATTACATTAGTACACCAGAAATCAAGTCAAACTGGAGAAAGTCCAGTTCATGTGAAGTTAGTGAAAACCAGTTCGACGTAAGAATGTATTGGTTTGAAAACCAGGTCTGAATGTCAAGCTAGAGTTAAGCCCAATATTTTTTATTCTTATTTTTTTTTTGAATTTCTATTCAAGTTGGAGTAATTACAAACAACGTCAATGTAAAGTTAGCCTAGGCTAAAATTGCAGCCAGTACTTTGTAAATGCAAGGTCTTGGCCCGAGAACAAGATCGTGTTTTGGTTACCTTACAAAATGCCACAATATTATTTATGTCATGTTAGCTTTGATTATGGCAGTGCTACAGAGTGTCAAAAGACAGACACCGAGTGTCAGATTTTGAGAATTTCTGACTGGCTGAACCAAGTTGGAGTCAAAATGTTCAGACGCAAATTTTGGATTTAAAATATTTTCCATTTGGTGTTCATTGTTTCAGTTTGGGTTTCCGCAATTTGGAGCAATAATAGGAGAAGGAAACTCCAGGGGACAGGAAAATATATTCTAAGAATAAAAACACATTGCGTGTTAGTATAGTTTTGGAGTCCTGGAGAAAGCAGGAGGTCTTTGTATTTCCTGGAGGACGGCACTCAAAGTTGCATACCTTGTTAAGGGCTATTGTTGAAAAGTGTTGGGATAAGGGACAAGGGTAAGTTCCATGGGAGAAAGTACTTGTCGAATGAAATCGGAAAATCCTAAGAGAAAGTTCGAGGAATAAAGCCTCCATTGAAAATTACGCTTAATTTCATATTGACCGAAGAGTAGCATTTTCAACTGTCCTCTTCATATGTAAATAATACGATACAAATTTTTCGATTGTATCCACGTTTTCGCAAGATTAGATTTAGTTAGTGTAACCTGAGCTTTATCCACAGTTGACCTTCACTTGACCTCACATTGGCCTCCACGTGACCTGACTTTGGTTTATATACAATTAATCTGTATTTGACCTCCACTTGACCTTCACTTGGCCTTCAATTGACCTCCAATTGACCTCCACTTGACCTGACTTTGGTTTATATACAATTAATCTGTATTTGACCTCTACTTGACCTTCACTTGACCTCCACTTGACCTCCACTTGATCTAGTCTTAGACTATGAACTCATGGAATTAACGGTAATAACCTGATTTAATCTAGACCCGGTATCGACCCCATATATCATAAGCCATACTGTGCCCAAAGTATCGAACAAAAAGACTTGTAAAAATGAATCGAGTTAAAACTTAATTCGAAAGTTGGATGCTCAAAAACATAATGTTATCAGATACTATATCACTGGAAAGCACTACTTCTACAAAGATGCATTCCCAGCGGGTATCATTTCATGGATGTGCTAATCACAGAATCAGCTTTAATGTGTTGTCTTTCAAGACGGATAAAAGCTCAGTTGAAGAAGAAAAGCAAAAAAATAGATCCTGGAATCAAAATCTAGTCCAAAATTACACCCCACGTGTTTTTAGGTACACTTATTGCACGCATGGTTGCTTACACGAAAAAAGTATAGCAATTGCGAATGCTTTGTATGGGAAAGCCAGAGGTCTAAAATAATTTTGTGATCCTTTGGAACGCAGTTCGGACAGAGATAAAAAGGATCAGGAAAGGAAATGAAGAAAGGAGTGGGTGAAAAAAATGAAGGGCGTTAATTGAGGCCGACAATGAAATGTTACATGATCCAGGAACAAATGGGAGATGGCTGAGAAGACCCAGGAGAGAACCGACTAAATGCTTCAACTCTGCAAACACAACTGGAAACAGCGTGTTTCTTTGGGATACGAGGAAAAAAACAATCGTCTCAAGAATACCTCTCAACTCAATCGATTTTTCCAGATCAGGGCGGTTCAATAAGAATTTTTTCCAAGGAGCATAAAATTTTACCTTCGGGCTTCCGCGCTCATGTCAGTACTAGAAGGGTAATTCAATTTGAACTCAGACTTGAATTTAAACTTGAACTCAGACTTGAACCCAAATTTGACCACAGACTTGATCTCAGACTGGAACTCAGACGTGATCTCACACTTGACCTCACACTTGACCTCACACTTGATCTCACACTTGATCTCACACTTGACCTCACACTTGATCTCAGACTTGATCTTAGACTTGACCTCAGATTTGACCTCAGACTTGAACTCAGACTTGAACTCAGACTTGAACTCAGACTTGATCTCAGACTTGAACTCAGACTTGAACTCAGCCTTGAACTCAGACTTGAACTCAGACTTGACCTCAGAATTAAACTCAAGCTTCAACTGTTGTTGTTTACCTGAAAATATCTGAGACCGAGCAAAACTTTAGGCTCAGGTCAAGACCAATGTAATTGTGAATGGAAAATCATTAGAAATCGATATTTTGTGAGAGGCTGAGAAAGGAGAGGCTTTGGAAAATGGAAGTTGAAGTTGGAATAAAAGTTTTTAACCCGAGCGTAGCCCTACGTTAAAGTGCGCTGTGGATTCAATTAAAGAAGAAGGTATTCATTTTCGGGCTTTAGCCAGGATCCGCAGAAGGAACCAAACGGGAAAGCATCAGAGACTTGCTTAACTCCCTGGCTTTTAAATTACAGAGGTATAATTGAGCCTGAACTCATCTATAATTTCATTACTTTCTCTTCCTCAAGTCTTCCCAACACACTTGCCCTCACACAACACACCATTATGGATTTCATGCTACAACTCAAATTACACTCTCATTAAAAATGGATTCCTTTCCAGGTCTTCATTCCAAATATCCATTCCCCAGCTATCCACTCTCCTCCAAATAGTTTCTCCGACCATTCATACGTCCGCTAATAAATCTAACAAATTCCCCCTTTCTTTACAACTTTTCCCAATCAAGAACGCACAAACTAGCAGAAAGTCACAAATAAAGTCCACCCTCTTTCTTACGAATCCTTCCAAAATCACAAACAATTATTAAAAGAACAGCCTCAATTTTTGTCTATATATCACTTATGTACATGATACTTGACAGTGACAGGAGTTGGTGCTTGAGAATTCTTCCAGGTATTAGAGTACCGTTTGCATGGTACACTTTGCAATGGTAGGATTTGTGCAGTATCGGTTACTATGGATACGTTCACTGGGGCACGACTTATAATGCTGACTATACATAGTAATGGTGCAATTTTTATAAATTTACTGGTGTAGTTTTTGTACTGTCATTTACATCGGTACAACTTAATCTGTACCAAGTAGTGGTTAAAATTTACAGTGGTACCACTTAAACTGAACCAAGTAGTGGTTAAAATTTACAGTGGTACCACTTAAACTGTACCAAGTAGTGGTTAAAATTTACAATGGTACCACTTAAACTGTACCAAGTAGTGGTTAAAATTTACAGTGGTACCACTTAAACTGTACCAAGTAGTGGTTAAAATTTACAATGGTACCACTTAATCTGTACCAAGTAGTGGTTAAAATTTACAATGGTACCACTTAATCTGTACCAAGTAGTGGTTAAAATTTACATCGGTACCACTTAATCTGTACCAAGTAGTGGTTAAAATTTACATCGGTACCACTTAATCTGTACCAAGTAGTGGTTAAAATTTACATCGGTACCACTTAATCTGAACCAAGTAGTGGTTAAAATTTACAATGGTACCACTTAATCTGAACCAAGTAGTGGTTAAAATTTACAATGGTACCACTTAATCTGAACCAAGTAGTGGTTAAAATTTACAATGGTACCACTTAATCTGAACCAAGTAGTGGTTACAATTTACATCGGTACCACTTAATCTGTAATAAGTAGTGGTTAAAATTTACAATGGTACCACTTAATCTGTACCAAGTAGTGGTTAAAATTTACAATGGTGCCACTTAAGAAGGTCCGTAAATAATGGTGCGATTTACAAGGGTACCACTTAAGAAGGTACGTAAATAGTGGTCCTATTTACAATAGTACCACTTAAAACGAAGCCTAAATAGTGGTACTATTTGCAATGATACCACTTAAAAAGGTACCTAAGTAGTGAACCCAAGTAGTGAACCTATTTATAGTGGTACCACTTGAAAAGGTACCTAAATAGTGATACTATTTACACTGGTACCACTTAGAACTTTAACTAAGTACTGTACCATCTACATCGTTACCACTTAAAGCTGCACCTACATTAGTGGCACCATTTACAACGGCACCATTTAACACCTAAGTTGTGGTCCCACTTACAACATGCCAAAATTAATCCTACCACTTACACCATACACATAAAATAATGGGTCAAACTCTTGAAGTACTAGTCGTACCGATGCCTTTTCTATTCATAAAATTACATTGACACCATTCAACAAACCCCGATTCTCTACTTAGAATAAAATTAAACCCTGACATTTTCATATACCACAATTTTCGTCCCAATGAAGTTGGAATGGTAAAACTGGACTAGTACCACAATTCCCACCAAAAAAATTCCCACAGTAAGAATTTTTCCCGTAAAATTCTTACCAGATAGGCAAAATATCTAAAATAATCTTGGATCGCTCTTCACTGTCTCCCCCTTCCCTCATATCATGTTTTCCCTGTATATTCGGAAAGATGAGAAATAGTTGCGGAGAAATTTGATACGTATTTATTGGTAATAATTATTAGGAGCTTGACGGAATGTAATTGCCAGCTATTATCAATAAGAGAGATTGAGCTTGTTGAGTTTGTGTAGCTGTGGAGGGGATTTTTGCCAAATAGAATTTCCTTATCGGCTTCCAATCCTTTCTTTTTCCATTGGCCAAAAACACAGGGCTTTACTTCCCCCTTAAGCCTCCAGCCTCAATGAATGATGAGGTTCTTGTCGCAGGAAAAACTGAGACGGGCACAAACACACACACACACACACAAGGGATAAGAAGAGCAGTCCCTTGTGTGTTCATACAATAGACCCTCTTCATAGCGTCATCCCATAAGAAGACACTTGTTCCTTTTTGAGTATTCGTGAGGACATCTCCTGATTGAATTCTTGAGGATGATGTGAACAGGGAAGCTGAAGTTTGAAATGTTGTGATGATATATATGATGTTTGTGGAGAAGGGAAGAGGAGGCGTGGGAAAGGGGAAGGGAGAAAGTAAATATTGGGACATTGACAAGAAACAGTTTGAATTAGATTGTTTGGGAAGTTGAGCTGGATGGAAGGAGGCTGAGGACGGAGTGAATGAGGAGGAAATGCAAGAAGTGACATAATATTTTGGGGATCAAAGTTAAGGGAAGATGAGCCTCAAGACGGATGGATGAAGGAAAAGCCGGGGAGACAGAGACTGACTGGAAGAGGGAAAAGTGAGTGTGTGTTGGGGACGTGGTGGAGAATCGCAATAATAGAGAAAGGAGACCAAGACAAAAGAGTTGTTCCAGCATGAAACAAATTAGTTTTAGAAATATAACCCTTTCGTTTCACTCGCTAAACTCCCCGTCTCTTCTCACTCTGTCTTTCAATGGCAGTGTATAAGCAGGCAAGTTAGCATTTTCAAAACCCTTTCAAACCCATGTATAGAAAAACTTTCCTGTATTACATTTAGTATAGTTTCTGTTCAGGGCTCCGGTCAAGCACCAATGAGCCTGGACGTATTTCATGGGTCGAAGGGGGGGTGAGGGGTTTTGTGGGATGGGGTCTGAATGCCTTGGGGTCGAATTTTTTATCCGGTCAAGCTGGGGTTTTAAGGAGGAGCAGTTACTTCAAGTGTGGGGTCAAAGGTGTGCGGAGATGGTATTATGTGGGTCAACTGGGAGTTAATTTTGGGTCAATTGGGGGGTCAAATAGGATAATCTGGAGTCAAGTGTGGGTCAAGTAGGGGTTATTTGGGGTCAAGTGCTGGTCAGTTTGGATCCAATGAGAGTTAATTTGGGAAGATCGTTTTCCTACCTTTGGCTCAAGCTTAGGTCAATGAGTTGTCAATTTATTTTAATTAATTCAAGGTCAAGTTTGAGTTAAGTCGAATCAATTCCAGGGTCAAGACGTTCAAGTCAAGGCCACTTCCAGATACTCAAGATTTAAAGGATCTCCCCTAGATGAGGTCAGTTCCGGGTCGACTACTAAGTACAATTTTGAATGAAGTCGAGGTCAAGTTGAAGTTTGAATGAAGTCGAGGTCAAGTTGAAGTTTGAATGAAGTCGAGGTCAAGTTGAAGTTTGAATGAAGTCGAGGTCAAGTTGAAGTTTGAATGAAGTCGAGGTCAAGTTGAAGTTTGAATGAAGTCGAGGTCAAGTTGAAGTTTGAATGAAGTCGAGGTCAAGTTGAAGTTTGAATGAAGTCGAGGTCAAGTTGAAGTTTAAATAAATTCCAGGTCAAGTTAAAGTTTGAATGAAATCCAAGTCAAGTTCCATCTTAAATAAAGGTCAACCCCAAGTCAATATAAATTCCCATGAATTTCAAGTTTGACTGAAGTTCAAGTTTTAATTCTACCGCATCCAGGTCCCAGCTCCATGCTTTGCAAAGTTTGGTCCCACATGTACGTATCTGTTTTATAATAAACAAGAGATAGAAATAAAATTAAAGGACGAAGCATAGGGAGGAGATCCCGTAATGCGAGTGCATGTGTGTGGTGTTGGGCGCAACAAAAGGCATAAAATCCATTGCCGTATCTGGTGCAACTGGAGTTGGAGCAATAGCCACTGTTCATATAGCACGTGAGCAGGCTCATATATGTAATGTTCCTCCCCGTCAGACGTACATACATACGTTGCAGTGGCTGGACGAGTGCAGTTTTTGGAAGGATTTACTTTAGCATGAGCAATGTCATATGAGATTGTTTCCATTAGTGCATATCCCTGCCCCTCACAATACCCATATCCATTCAAGTCGAGAATAATGGTCCCGAACAATAAATATCACTTGGAGTTCCCCTCTTTAATTAAACACACACACATACACACTCTCTCTCTCTCTCTCCCACATACGAGACTCATCTAAAAAATCCACGGAAGCTCATTCTCATGTCCCTGCACTCTCTGCCCGTCCCTGAATCCTGTCCCCATGTCCTTTAAATACACACAACTCCTCCATTAATTACACCAATAGTCTTCCATTTAAATCCATACAAATTCATATACTTAACGTCAAACATTAGTTTCCTCATGCAGTCAACCCTCACCATCACGGACCCCCACCGAACCACTCCCTTCAAAAATTACAATCATTTGACCAAATTCTCATTCACACGTTGTTTTTTCCCGAGCTTTTACATAAGATACAGTCAAATCTCTTTATAACAGACCCGGTTGTAAATCCACGTAAAAAAATTATCCCAAGAAATATAGCCTGTATTTTGGAGAGTGTCAAAAGTGAGTGGAATGTAAACGCGGAGAAAGCTCGTGTTGTGTGTGTGTGTGTTTGGGTTGGGAGGGGAGGGGCGATTAAGATGAGGGAAATGCATTTGTTTAAGTTGGCCAAAGGGAGGGAGACGTGACGAAGGAATCGATTTTGCATATATAGTAAATTGAATTGAATTGAATGTAAACAGACGGAGGAAATTGGAGAAATCCGAGTGAAGTTCCATTCCTTAGATTCTCACTTTCTCCACGTATGTAGATACATATGTATGTACGTACACACAGGGAAATGCCTACTCACATAACATGTATACATCACCCGTAAAAATCAATAGAGTGGTTAAATAAACACATTCCCTCGAGTGTGCACTTGAAACTTACCTCCCTCATACAGTCCACTCACACTACAACGGACCCCCTAATCATCCATATACAAGAACCCTATGTACCCCTAAACAAGAGAAAGTTCTATTTATTATAGTAAAAAAATTATTTAAACCAATCAAACGCATCTGCACCAAATCCAATTATTTCCTTCAATGTAAAAATACACATGTTTAATGAGTCTTGTTATAAAGAACTCCTTGGAGAAAAAAGTCTTTCTGGGTAAAATATAACATTCCTGTTGAACACAATGTTAATTTTTTTAAGAGCTGCTACTTGAGCAGCAACATTGAGTGAAAGGTTCTTTTGGGGGGGTTGCTTGTATAAAGTTTGTATTCTATATAGTCGGGTACGGACCTGAAGGTACTTCTTTGAAAGTAAGACCCAGGACCTTGTCTAGCTCTTACTCCTTGCCTTTTCGAAAATCTTTGTAGGACGGGGCTCAAAATTGATTTGCTCTCTCCATACACACCGGCCCGTGTAAAGAATCCGGCATTGACTCAAGTTATATTTTACAGGGATCGTTCCAGCTGTACTTTAAGCAAAATTCAATTTACTGTTATGGCTCTTGTGTCTGTGCTTTCTCCGGAGCTAGTCTAACGTGTCGTCTATTACTAAAGGAATGTCCACACTTTACGAGAGTACAGTTTCACAATTTAAAATTCTTGTGAAAAACCACTGGAGTCTCAAGAGTTTCTGAGGCCCAATGCTGCTCTTACGGGCCTCTTCAAATGTTTTTAAATGTAGTTCCTCCGGGCCTCAGTATATTTAATCTCACATTTTACTCCCTTAAAAACCATTGAAAGTGTGAAGATAAAATTTCTGACAACTGAATTTGTCCCAAAATTCTAAATTTTTACCCAATTTTTATTTTTATTTTTCACTCAATTTTCACATAGTATCCAAATATTAAGAGCAGGTAAAAAATCTCAAAATTTCTGGAAAATTCATTTTTGAAATCTATGCATTCCATACGGAGCTCTTCAACTTTGTTGATATTACCCCCTTAAAAACCATGGAGCAGGATTGAGGCCAATGTATTTCTAACGGGCCTCTTTCAATTTTTGTCATCAATGTCGGAAAAGGGAGGGACTGAGTATTGTAAGTATATCTGTATGTATTATGCCTGGCCCCTGGATATATAACGGGCAGTTTCTAACAATGAGTATATCTTTTACGTTTTCAGACACAGAAGGGGCTTCCAATTTTCTAATAAAAACCTGGGGAGATGCGTATCTTTTGTACAGCCACAAACCCGATCCGTAAAACTGGGGAGAAGGAAATAAGAGTGTCGTTGTATTTTATTTCAGCTTTAAATGCTTTTCGTCTCACATTACTGTCGGATTCGTCCCCTTCGGAATGTGCCTTGTGTCGAGGTATAAAGCGCACCCTATTTATGAGGGTCATAGACCGTTATAAAGGGACTCTACTCCTGAGGGAGTTGAGGTACGATGATCATGGAATCTGGAGAGAGAGATGAGGTATAACGAGGTCCCTGTAAAAGGAGTGGCTGTTATAAAGAGATGACTGTCATAGAGTGGCCGTTATACAGGGACTACTATATGCAAATGAAGGCTTTGTTCTTAAAGGGATTTGATGGAAAAGGTGGTGTCAAAAACTCTTGGGGAAAAAATTTGGAGAATTGTATTATTGTACTTTTATGGGACAAGTTGTAGAAAAATTAATTAAAGTTGGATCGTACAATAAAAAAAGGATGAAGAGCTATGGTTGTAAATGACGACACGAGAGAGAGAGATACTCAAACATCGTAAAAATGTGAGGAAATTGGTCCTTCACGTGTGTTATTACAGGGTAATAAAAACAATGGCGGAGAAGTGTGAATTTGATTTTTACAGCCAAAAAGGTACATGTACAAATGTTGAGGATGGATATGTGAAGTGAAGGGAGAAAGTGAGAATGGGACGATAAATCCAATATTTATGAATTCATATGAATTCACATGAGAACCGTGGTTTCACTCGAAATTGAGAAAATCTCTGGTGAAAGTATTCGGAGAAAGTAATAATAGCAATTCTATCTATTTTAGTTTCCTTTCACTCTCCGTGAAAGTACATGGAGTCAAATAAGTTGCAGATTTTCTTGAAAGGGGAAAAGACAATTGTCACGGTTCAACCAATTTCTCCACTTGTCATAGGTCAGGTCAGGTCAGGTCAGGTCAAGTCAGGTCAATTTTATAAAATCGGTCATGTTATATCACATTATCGATTTCCATTGACCTGCTTTCATGGCTCAATTATAATACGCGAAGCCTATCGAAATTGTAATTTCAAATTGATAAGGTCAAAGGTCATCTAACATTTTGGGCGTCTAATTATACGAGCATATGTCTCTATTTTGAGACCTGTTGAATGGCAAAAACCTGAAATCTTCCAAAGCATAATTTACTTGAACAAGTGAATTCATCTAGAAAAATGACATTGTCAGTAAATAGTAGAGAAGTAGAGCTTGAGATGACGAAATCGCTGACAGATTAAAGATCATACGAAAATAGCTATCACTACGTGGTGAGTTCGAGCAAAGTCAAGGATGAACTAGATTTAAGAACCTTCTTTCCAGACAGCAAAATCAGGGAAGACGCATTCAGCTGCTGCCCCAATCTTGCTTCCTATAGTGAAATATAATTTTTTAAAACATGTTAAATAAGGAAGAAGGATAGAAAAGTTGACATTTTTAATATGATTTTAATTATCGGCTGCTAAAATTGTGTGTGCAGAAATTTTGAGTGGAGAGCTCAAAAATAGCTTCACATCTGCGAAGTTCATTTTAAAATTGGGGAAAGCAATTGCGGAAGGATTTTTCTCCACAGCAGGGCAAGGAAGAATTAAAATAAGAATAAAATTTAATGAATAAAATTAGAATTTTAAATCTCATAAAGACTTTGTATAAAAAGCGACTGGAAAAAGCATTCTTTCCATCAGTTCTTCCTCTTTCATCCAACACTACTCATCTCTCGACTTCACTTGAAATCACTCTGGGCCTACTTTTGTTTCTTCTTCTTTTGTTACTTATCTATAGTTTCACTTCTGGTTTTTTCCTATATTTTCCAAATATTAAATTTTCAACTTTTTAATATAAAAATATTGACTTGAGTAGACCCTCAAAAGCGTTCAGCAATCCATCTTACTTAAAAACTTTCTCTGCCTTAAGAAATAATTCCTACAGCCATGAATACCAACACTGCTACCTTATTCGGAGTCATCCTCTTTATCTCATTCTGTGTTTCGTAAGTTAGTAATACTAAAAAAAAACAAAAACAAAAAAAAATTGCTAACAATTCTGAATTGCGAATAGATTCACATTCGGAGCAGCTGGGATGCCCAGATGTCCCCCCTGCCCTGGAGGGGAATGCCCTGAGCCTGATAATTGTCCTCACGGAAAAGTAACGAATTACTGTGGACGGAAAGTGTGTGCAAAGGTAAGACTTGTTCTATACGATATAAATACGATGATATAATTACTTAAAGGAATAAAGAGCGGAAATACTCTCAACTATTTTATGTTTCGGCGTGAAACACAGGGTCCAGGTGAAATCTGCGGGAATGGGATGTTCCAAATGTACGGTGCCTGTGGGGAGGGGATGTTCTGCCGTTGCGGCCGTTGCATTGGATGTTCTCTCAATACGTTCGAGTGCTATGACAAGACCTGCATATAAACTATGACCTAAGTAATTCCTGATCTAGACTATGATTACAAATATATATTGTTTGTGGTATCTGTTGTTTCGAAGAAGATCTTAATACACGCAAAATTTCCATAGCTAAGTTCGCTTTTTAGCTCCAGATTTGTTAGATTTCAAAATAAGAATATTGCTAATGCTAGCCTTTTTGAACTTTATCTGTTTCTTATGAACCAAATTTGAGTTGTTGAGGTTCTTCTCTTGGGAACTCAAATGTGAACTCTTTTCAAAGCGTATTTAATAAAACTTCAGAGTGACAATTCTTACATTTAATTACGGGAAACGTGTCTGCAATTCATTCCATCATGATCAATCAAAAACTACATCCTGTTCTATTACTAGCTTTTTATTTTTAACCTGGACTCTAGTTTGCAAACTTGAAAATTCAAGTTCAAGTTTATTATTCAAGTTCATTATTCACGTTCAAGTTTATTATTCAAGTTCATTATTCACGTTCAAGTTTATTATTCAAGTTCAAGTTTACAATTCAAATTCAAGTTTACAGTTCAAGTTTATTATTTAAGTTCAAGTTGATATGCTTCACTTCAATTGACTGAACCCTTCATATGACTTTCTCCATCCGCCTGGATTCCCCTGTTAAAGAAGTTGTGCCAAAAGAGAAAGCAGTACTGGAATTAGTAGCTGTAAAAGTTAGGGAGAATTAGACGGGGAATGGGAGGAAGGGAAAGGGGAGAGATTTAGAGTAAATATCTTTGTAAGATGATGAAGTCTAGAATGTAGTTGGAATGGAGCTGGAATCCGGTAGATGAAAGGGAGCCTTAAGGGTTTGGAAGGAGGGAAGTTGATTTTGAGGAGCGAGGAGAAAGTTGTGACTTATTTGTGGAGGGAGGGGGGAAAAAAGAGGGAAGAATTACATTGGGAAAGAAATTCAAAGGTGATTTTAGGTGGAAGAGGAATAACGTCTCAAGAGAGCAATATGTCAAGGAATGGAGTTGATGACACGGAGAAAGCATTGGACGCTCCAGGCTCCTCACTTTCACCTCTTTTTCATACTCGAGCCAAGGGCCGACACTTCCTCGACAAGAACAATCCCTCTGGAGTCATTCATTTCCAACAAATATTAAAAGATTACAGCTATCTCTTCCACTGAGTCTCTGTGTGGGAGGAATCATCTCCAACGCCATGGTCTCTGGACGCCCTTGAATACCATCCTTTTTATACGTATTTTCTCCATTCCAAACCATTCACCAACATAAAATCCCCTTTTACTGCCCCATCCGTCAAAATTTATTTAAAACTTTTTTAAGCATATTTTCTTTTACTTTCACTTCTTTCTCCATTCCAGAATTTTTCCCATATGGAGGGGGAAAATCCGTAAAAACATTTTAAGGGAGGGAATTCATTCTTTCAAGGAACTTCACAACACAACTAGGATAAAAAAAATGCTCTGAATTCTTGCTATCAATCCTTTACCTTTTTAGCGCTAGTATTGTCCACATTTTGATGCTACTATTAATTCAAGTCAAAATACAAACACGGATAAAGTTAAATTTTCTTTAGTATTTGCTTGTTAATTAGGAATTTTTCCCATCATAAATAAATTTTAATCTAATTATTTATATGTTAAAATTAATTTCTCAATTTCTGAAACTAAATTTCCTGGGGGAAATAATAAATTAATATAAATATCTATTTTAGATACAATCAAAAAATCAAAGTAAGATTTCCCCCGTTTGCTTTCTTCATAAAGCCCGTAATATGAAAACAAATGGGGAAATGTTCCTGTGACATTTATGGGCGGGTTATGGATGGTCTGTGAAAATGGGCTCCCCCATTTCCTCCTGCCCAACGAATAGTGGAGGTAAAAAAAAGTATGGTTTTTATTAAATGTAAACTGTGGTATGCAAGGTATTTTTATGTAATAAATATTGTGCAGATAGTCTCAAAGAAAGTCTATACTTGTAGTTTTGGAGGTATGTCAAGCATCCCCTTTCATTCTTTGGTATGCGAGATGAGGGTGAGTTTTCCCTTCGAACCGTATAGGGGAAAGTATGAGAGCAAACTACGAGGTGTTCTTGAACATTTTTTATTTATTTTATATTTGGACGACTCCTTCCAACAAAAACTTTCCCCTTAGCAAATTTTTAGTCAAGTTTTCAAAAATTATTTTCATTGACCTAGGTCAATATTTCCGGTCACTTATGGGTAACATAAAACAAAGTTGTTTCTCAATTTTTCCCATTTTTTAAAACACCTAACTGTCCATGCTGTTTTGCGGAAAATTGTCTAAATAAATTTTTATTAACATATAATTAGTCAAATTTTTTACACGACACATGGGCTCTGTGGAGTCAAATTGACAAGAAGATTTCGGGGGGTAGCAAAATTTGTAATGTCGAAAAATGCTATAAACAAATTCTAGACTTTGAGTAATTACCATTGTTCAGCACCCAATGAATTCAACAATGTTGATCTAATGACATAAAACAAATTGTGGCAAAATATGGAATAAATTTTGCAGGCAAATTTTGAACGTGGATTCTTTTTACCAATGCTGTTTATAATTATTCATAGCTGGAGATACAGTAGGGGAAATATTTGCAGGTACTTTGTATGTAGTTCCCAGCTTGTAGGAAATTCTTGGGAGGTATTGAAGCAGAAAGGAATAAAGGGAGGAAGCATATGGTCAAAAGGAGACGTTCTCGTCATTCCCAGTGAAAGCTCAGGGAGAAAGTCCCATTCAAAGGATTTACTTGGGCCAGTAGAATGGGCTTACATGAGAAACCTATTATTCTCTCCCATCCCAACTTTGTATCTATTTAACTTTTATTCTCCAGTCAAACTGCAAAAGTCACCTTGCAAACGAGGAGTCGTACAAATACAGTCAAAAACTTCCCAGTGGACACCTCAAAGCTCCTTTCTCCTTCAAGTATTCAAACAAGCATTAAGACCTTCTAAGTTGACCCGCAGGTGAATGCTACAAATTTGTAAAAAATTACAAAACAATTCTCTTGAAAATATTCTTTCACCTTTTATGCTTTCACCACACTAACACCTTACATATGTAGAGTAGGGAGAAAAATTCTGTAAAATACCCTGAACATACCCAGCAGTCCCTGTTTTTCTCAAGCCTTGCCAAGCCCTCATACTTTACAAGAGTACACCAAAACCTAAAGCAGCATCGAAATTTTTAAAGGATTTTGAAACAAATATTTTGGGATTCTCTTATTATAAAAACTCCTCCAAAAACATCACAAAAATTGACACACCTATTGGAGTGCCAATTCTAAACAGGATTAATATTCAAATTTAAAAAAAACATAACTGGAGGGTCCGTGAGAATAAATAGTTACTGTATTTCCAAGGAGAGAATTGAACTTAAATTTATGTATGTACGAAGGCCTCCAGGGTTTTTCCCCCTCCCCTGAAAGACATGGAGAGGAAAAAAGGAGAGCAAGCGGAACTCCTTCCTTACTGCGACAACATGTTTTATTCACTGGCTCCAATTTCCATACTCCCGAACTCTCCGAGCATCTTGTCACACTTCCTTTGCTGTCACACAGGAACGTCTCACCCTCAGCCTTCCATCAGCTCCTTCTATGTCTAATGTAAGCATTTCCCTCGAACGCGTGTAAAGTGCGCCTCTCCATAATCCCTACCTCCAAACAAGTCCAGAGCACTCGCCCTATAAGTATCCATAGAGAGAGAGAGAGAGAGAGCTGTCTATAAGAAATATCCCTCAAAATCATATCTCACTCCTCAACTCCCTTCCATACATGCTCTTATCCCCCTTAAAAAATTAGCATAAGTTAGCATAGCCCGGAACATCCCAAAATATTTTTCCTAGCGGAGAAAGTTCACTGAGTACAGAATCCCTTATGCGGAGAATTCACTGTAATTGACTGTACGTGCTCTCATAAAGGGAAAAATTAATATTTGAGGAAAATGTATATCTAGATATATATGAGGGAAAATATGAAAATATTTGTGCCCTTTTCTTATTTGAGGGCAGGGGGTCCGGCATAGCCAGCATGGATTGTACAAATGCATTTATTTTGTCTGCTTCTATGAACAGGGCAGGAAAAAAAAAGTCCCACGTGCTTGTATGGTACATACGAGCCCTGCTGCACTATACGTCAGGAGAGTCACATGTGTATGAGTTACATGGTGAAAGTGAAACCCATATGTATTCTAATGGGAAGGGTAGGACAATCTGTGTGGAAAGAGATATGAATCCAGATCAGTGCTTTTGTGTACACTCCTGCAGACTCTATGAGCGTGTTGGGAGGGAAGCCGAAAGCAACTCATTGTGCCGTCACAAAACCATCCATCCGCTCAACAAAAATATTGCTTTACACTCCTTCTATCTATATACGTATTAACTCCATCCTCACTGTATTACTCACTCGATAACATATGTCAAGTCATACATCAGCGGAATCATCTAGTCTTCCTCACACATCAGCCCCTCTATACAAACCATACCCCTCTCAAAAAATACAAACTAGTTGCACATGTACAGACCCATTGAGTGCACTCCTTCCCCAAAGTACAGAGCACCCTCTCATGTAAAAAAAAATCACTGGTGAAAGTAGATACCCAGAATCGAAAATGTCAACCTCAAAAAAAAACATTGGGATACAAATGAGATTTATTTCAAATTGTGAAAAATATACAATATTTTCCAGCCATCAATGATATTTTTATTGGGGGGTCCGTTATAGGCAGAGTTAAGACTTGCCTGGACAGAACATAATTATTGGTGGGACAACAAACATTGGTGTGGGGAAAGGGGATTTTTGTAAAGAGGGGCTTCTAGGGACGTTCATTAGTATAGGATTTTTTTTGAGGGGGTTGTGACAAGAAGGCCGGACTGCATGGGTTTTTGAATTGAAACGCTGTTCTTATTGATCCTTTGCATTGAGCTTGGGCTGAGTGACTGTGTTTACAGATTGTGGGAGAGAGACTGGTATGAAATAGAATCCTGGGCTTACGGGCTAAAAACTTGTGTGGAACTGAGTCGTGGGTGTAATATATCAATGAGGTAGAAGTCCGTTAAGAGATTTTGATGCACGGAAAGTAGGAGAACCTGTTGATAGCAAAGGGGAGAAGGATTATGGTACGGACATGGTTCATAATAGAGAGAGTCCCTGG
Organism: Allacma fusca; assembly: GCA_947179485.1. Lineage (NCBI taxonomy): Eukaryota > Metazoa > Arthropoda > Collembola > Symphypleona > Sminthuridae > Allacma > Allacma fusca. Next base: position 10,638,925 of record OX359249.1, read on the forward strand.
AAAACCCTGAGAATGAATCCCATAGTGTGCGCTTACCTTCTTTCTCCCAGCTGTCACCCGTACGTTGGGACGGTGGTGGGAGAAAGCATGGGTGAAAGCATATTCAAAAAAAGAGCTACCGCTCCATCTTCATTATACACTGTCTCCAAACTTTCTCCGTCCTTTCGATGTAACACCCATATTTTAAGGGATTATTCCTTGGGAATATTACCCACGTACTGGTTGACCTCATCTGACATGAGCAGGCTTAAATAAGGTTTCCCTCAACTGGAAGGCCAATTAAATAGGTACACTTGCGCTTCTGTGAATAGCAACTCATGAAAAATTCAAGGATAAATTTCCACCTTTGCTTGTGTTGTTAATGTGAAGTTTTAAAGTTGGGCAAAATTATACAAAATTACGATTAAAATTCAAATTGAACGTCCCTCTGGTTTTATCAAAATTTTTGCAGGACTTGGCCAAAGTGAAACAGAAATTTTGAGGAAATTTGTCCGGGAAAGTTTACAAAACAGAAACAAAATCTGATGCAAATTTTCCCTCCTGGCGTGATTGTAGGAAATTCTTGATTGAATTTATTAATTTTTTTGATTGACCTTGCTCGGTATATTTGGAAGGTGTGAATGCTGTGGTAAGTCTAAATAGCTGGGATGACTATTGAGTTGAATGGAGTTCTGTGGAAGGGGAATGAGGGAGAGGAGAAAGTAAAGAGAAAGTGGGCTGAGCCAAGTGTTATGACAAGGCTTGCTTGAATTTTGCACAATTGGAAATGTAGTTAATTTCCATAAAGGAGTTTGATACTTTTAAACTTTCCTAGAAGCTTGTTCTTTGCTGGTTGTGTGTGTGTGAGTGTTTGGAAATGAGAACTGCGGCTGAAGAATACTTGTGCTTAATGCACTTCTCTCACCCAAGACGTGGGGGCTGGTACATATGCAAAATCCATTAGGATGATTAAAACTATGCATGGAGGTAGAGAGACATGGTTTCTTGGGCCAGGGACGTCATATTGGTATTGATGGTAGGGCCGTGGTTGGGCTCTCGTACCAAATCCCTTTCAAATCTTTAATACTCCTTGCGTCCTATCCGGAACCCGAAACAACTTTTTTCCCACCATGTCCGTTTTAACTATCGTATTTCAACTCAATTACGTTTTTAACCCCAAAAGTCCCGTTTTACTTAATGCATTTGCATTCCCATGGAAATAATCGATCCTAAATACAAGAACATGGGGAAACTATACCGCAGGAGCAAAAATCTTCCTCGAACTTTAGCTTAGGACTATATCGTCGGTGAGGAGGCAAAATGATCTATGTATATACATTTATACTAAAGGGAAAATGGTCTAGTTGCAGAGAAAAATACATGCTTGTGGACCCTTTTAGATTTAGTGAAACTTCCATATAGACCAATTTTGATTTTACGCGAAAATGTATCCAGACCATTCTGTTTATTCGCCGATAACGTGATCGTGGCGCTCTTAAAAGCGAACTCCAATGCCAAGGTTAACTAACTGGACCACTTTTGACCCACGATTTACATTACATAGGTTTGACCTACTAAACAACTTGGTTTGACCCAAAAAAAGGCAGAAATAATTGTTACACACAGTTGACCCGAACTTGCCCTTACCTTACCCAAAGGTGACAAAAGGCAAAGTCCATTCTGACCTGAGGTCGACCCGATTTCGTACAGACGAAATCCTAGCTTGAACAACGCTTGACCCAAATTTAAAAAGTGAAATAAGTTTAGACCCAAGTTGACGTAAACTTTACCCAAGATTTAAATAAATTGGAAATAAGTTTGGACACCGTTTGACCTTAATTATTTGACCTGAGCTAATGAAATTGGTATGAAATAAATTTGACGAGCTCGTTGATATGATTGATTAAATGATACTTTAAATGGAATTAAATTTATCTGAATTTGACCAGTCCGTGACCCAGACTTGACCACGATTTATCATACCTTAATTCCGACACTTGTTTGACCTTAGAATGAACCAATTGCACCTCAGCTTCTCAGTGGTCACGACTTGAGCACCAGCTTGACGTCATTTTGCAATCAGCATGGACAGACTGACCCAATCGTACGATCTTGACAAAGTATTGACCCAAATTTAATTCAAGTTTGGTTACCGAAATTGACCGAAATTTAAGTTCACCCAAAATTTTGTTTTAAATTCACTCTAAAAATTGATTTGGGTCTGAGGAGATAAAAAAGTTCGGACCAAATTTGAATTTGACGTTGACCCAATTTTGACCCACACTACTTTGCTTGCTACAATAGCTTGTTCCAAAGTTAGTTTGACATTGACCAAAGCTTTCTCCTTGGTGTGACCCAAATTTGACCCAAAGTTGACAGAGACCTGAACGATATTCCAGCAAATAGACTTCTAACAGCATCAGACTTGAGTGAGTCTTTGATATAATAATTTACAAAATAAAAATAAGAATTTGATATCATAAAATATGAAAAGGAGCGAGATGGAATGACTCAATAAAGATTAGCATTCTGGAGAATTTCATTTAACAGTCCTTCCCTCACGAGAACGCTTGTCAACCTAGAAAGTTTTCATTTCAAGAGGGAATGCAATGTTGAAAAATTTAATTTACATAAGTTAGTTCTACACGACGTAAAATATAGACGCTCATGCATTAATTCATGAACAGAAAATCCTCTCATGTTTATTTTTGATTTTGATGCCATTTTGGGGGCTCAACAGCTGCTTCCAGCACAGCCACTCATTTTGGCTTAGATCATGTACAAAGTCCCTCGAAACATTTCCTCTCTTGCTCACCCATTCATACAATATTTGTTAAAATATTCAAGCACCCATTTTTAAGGAACTTTCTCCAAAACTTTTAAAGTTTACTCCATTGTCCCACATCAAAATTTCTAGACTAAAAAAAGTTTTTGAGGTATTTGGATTATTGATTACGTAATGTTTATTTCCATAGCTCCGAATTACAAGAAACTACGTTGAGGAACGTGGTATATCAGTTCCTCAATATTGCACTATCGTTTTTTATTAAGGCTTTGTATCCTTGAAAATAAAACAGCTTATCGTGATGTCATTCAGTGTACAGTCCAACATCCGTATAAAATACATGAGTTGATTTTTAAGTGCAAGGATATCACAACATGTTGATGAAAGCTGTGCATTCGTAAAAACTGCTTGAAGACTACAGCTGTTTGTGTTTCTCATTTCTTGAGGTTTACTCGCCCCGAGCAATGTAATTATAAGGAGCGGGATGAAACATTTCGTGAGCAAAATGCTCAATTTGAGGCGTATCACCTTCCGCCCAGGTAACAAAGGAACATGTCTCTTATATGTGGGGTTTAATTCCACTGAGAAAACCTATTATTTTAAGACATCAAGGCTAAAAATACCTTGCCTTTTTCAAGGATCTTAGCCTCCAGCAACATCAAAACCTTCCATTAACTTTCACCTGACAAGAGCCTGCAATTGAAAACATTCACAAACAGTTGGAAATCTTTACCATTACAGTTATTAAAGCTTTGTCTTATTTTTAAATTAATTTTATCCCAGATTTTTTTTGAAGTATCAAATTGCATCAAATCCTGAGACTGGTCTATGCTTTCACCACTTTCTCTCAAAAGTTTTCAATTAATTCGGAATTACGGTGTAATTATCATTTTATGAATAATATATTCATTTTTCGTACTGCAGTATTTTATTTTTGTTTTTATTATTTACTTCATTCAGTTCAATATTCTAAATTTTTTAACATCTTTTTACTTTTAGTTTCCAAACGAAATAAAAAATTCAAGATTTTGTTTGCATAAGAGTGCTTTACAATATTTATTTTCTTACTGTCTTAAACAACCAAGAATTTCTAATTAATTTGTAACTTTCTCTGCACTCTCTTTAACGATAAATATAAATTTAATACAAATTGTAACTTTCTAAAAGAAAAATTTTCTTCAACTTTCTCCAAAAAAATATTGTTGTCAAGGCCTCAATTTGTCTTACTTTTTACAGGAAACCATTTTATAAATCTTCTCCCAAGCAACCCGAAATTTTCTACAACCTTCTAAAACCTCAAGTTTTTAACTTTCTCCCAAAACCCAGTAAAGCATCTTTCTCCAAATTTTTGACAAACTTTCCAAATAAATCTTAATTTTGCTAACTTTTCAAAACCCCTTATTTTCCTGCTTTCTCCAAGAAACCCTATTTGTCTTCCCTTCATAAAATTCTGGAATTCTCAGGTATCTCTCAGGAAATCCATTTTTCACATATACTCCCAGTTACCCAATTTCTTAAACCTTTTTGCAAATCACCCTAATTTCGAATGCTTTCTCCCAGATTTGACTTCTTTCCCGTAAACTCCAATTTGTAATGCTTTCTCAAAGAGCCTCAATTATTTTTACTTTCTCCAATCACCTCCAAATTTTGATTTCAAATGCTATAGAATTATAAACCCCCCCCCACCCTAGCTTGGCTAAAACCTAAAGAGCCTATTGAGAAAACTATAATCAGAGGGAATAGATGACTCCCCTTGAACTTTCTCCTGGGGAGAAAATTGTGGAATAATTGGGAGAGTACTTGCTCCAGGAGATTTCCCCACTCCGTTATCATTTCCCAGAGCCACTTTTGCAAATGGACTTTCTCCGGCTCCACACACCTCCAGCTCCCACTCCCTTTGAACTAAAGTCTCAAAAGAATCAGGGCCAACTTTCACTTTGTCCTCTTAGGAAATAATACAAGGAATGAAGCGTAGTAAATTGGAATGGTATATATAAGTCTTGTATGAGAGTAAATCCATTTTTAGGCTATGTTCCTTCAAAAAAAAAGGAAAATTTCTCCATTTTTCGATATATACTTGAGCCCTCCTCCTTCCCCATACCTTTGTGCTATCTTGGGGAGAAAAGGCATGTACTTGGAGTGTTGGAAACAACAGGGGATTTTTTGCCCAAGTGAATTGAACCGTTTGGAAACTCATGTGCATCATGAATATCCCTACTTTGATCAAAATAATAATAAAGCAGACAAAGACCGATTCAATGCTCTGTTGGAGGGCTTCTTAGAGGAATATATGCGCAACAATATATTTCCCAGGCGTAGGGATGATTGAGGGAAAACACCATCCTCACCCAATACATAGGAGTCTTAGGGATGTATGAATCCTATGACCAGTCCTGTACTTTTACCCTTATACATGCATATGATGAGGAACTCTCTCTCTCTCTCTCTCTCTCTCTCTCTGCAATGACTATCCCTGAACCCATACAAGTGTGGAAAAATAGGAATTTCTGGGAGAAAAGGCTTTTAATAATAGCCCCTCTTACCCGCTCTTTTTTCTAAGGATTTTCTCCCCCGTGTCACTTTCTCTCTCCATGCAAAAATAAAGGGAAGAAAGGGAATAGGGAAGCTGGTGTAAAAGGGAAGTATCTTTTTGCTGATTTATTTGTGCGTATGATTACGTTCAGGCTTATTCAGTGCATCTTTAGTATAAAGAGCATAGATGGGCCCGATTGAAAGAACAGTTTTTATTTTCTTCTGTCTCCTTTCATTAACTTCATCACATTTTTATTCTCTGTCTCCTTTCACTTTCTTTTTTTTTTACTTTGTCCATATTCCATATCTTGAAAATCACTAAATTTATAGAGCATAATATAGTCTCGCTCCAGAAGATCCCCATGAAAGGCTGCTTTCTCCATTGGGGCCAAAATATTCGAAACAAATTTATACATTTCCCATGCGAATTTTTTTTTTTCGATATGAAAGCACGTTAATTTAATCCAATGAAATGTGTCCAAGTGTCTTTGGCCCTATGTATCTACAGGAAATATTTTTATATGGAGGTGACGTCTGGCACCAAAGGATTTACAGTATGGAGAAAGTAACATTCAAAGACAAGTCCGAAAATCCACCTGGAATAACGAGACACATGGAGAGACCGGAAAGTAGGTGTAATTTGTAAGGGGGGAAGACTCTTAAAATTTTGATTGACTGTCTCTGAGCTTGAAGGAGAGAAATTAGGTTTTAGTTCAAGTCGAAAATAATTCTAGGAATAGGAAATTAACCATTTCAAATAACTGACAAAGACATTTCCACAAGTGACACAACCAGATGGAAATTGTGGTCGCATAATGGCAAATGACTTCTATCCTTTAAACATTTTCTCCTTGAAATTACATATACACAATGACAAATATCATTTCACCCTATTTTCCGGCATCTTGTCCACAGGAAGCAGTTTTCCCTACATTATCCAAGTCCTCGTCCAAAATATCTTGCATATTTTCCAAAAAAAATTCTTACACTTTAACATTTTATATAGGCCAAAATAATCCAGGGTTTTTTAGATTTAAAAAAAAATGTTTTACAGTAACTGCCCTAAATTTTGAAACGCCTCAAATTTTGACGCTTTTTGCAAATCAATTCGTCTTCCATATTTTAACGTTGTTTACATTGATCTGGGTCAAAATTCCTGGCCATAGAAATTATGCTCAGAATTATTTTCTCGCCCCTTTAAAATACAAAATTTGTCTCGCAATTTACATCCCAATATAAAGTCTACAAAAATATTTGTCCAGGAATAAAATCAGCAATGGATTGCTTTAAAATAAGATTAAAATTTTAAAAAATATGTTTGCGAGGGAATATCCCCAATCGATTTTTTTTAAATCTCATTGAATCCTCACCTCAGCACTAACCGATTTAGGCTCTGTGGCCGTAAATATTGACCATGAATATTGAACCACTAAAAATGATTTTAGAATATCAGGATTTTTAAAAAAATAATGAGGTGGTGATTATTCGAATTTGTAATTAAATATCTGGCAAAATTATTTACACTGTAGTGAGTGAGGAGTAAGAGTGAAGGATTTAAACTGAGAGGAAAACGGCTATGAGCCCCCCTCCACACTTGTTTCCCCTTTATGAATTGACAAAGTAGAGGGATAGATTTTTGCCATACGTGTATTAGTAGCGTGCTGAGTTGAGGGAAACAAGATAAAAGAAATATTATTTGTGTGGGATTAGCCAAATCAAGGGTATAGGGAAGGTTGGGAAAGTTTCTCTTTTTGAGGAAAGTCTCGTAAGATTCGTAACACTTCTCAATTTAGTCAAACTGATGTAAATTAAATTATAATTTGTGTCCTTCCCTGCGCCTCTTGTGAAGGCGAGAGCGACGAGGAGGAGAGGAGAAAATCCTGTATTATTTGCATAGCGTAATCAACCAAAGAATCAGGGAACGCTCCCTGCGGTAATATTTCCACAATGAATAACATCTTCCACCTCTTTTTCCCATGAATTTCATTATGAGCCAGAGACACTTCAAAGAACCTCTCCTTTCTATGCCCGATTTCAAAGAATCCCATTTTCTCCCCAAATTTCCCAGTCACACACACACACACACACAACCGTCCCAAGGCCTCCCTTCCTGGTCTCCTTTCCCTTCATCTACATCCCTAATTACACAGAGACAGTCCACTCTCCTTATTAGAGCAACTTGAAGGGACCAAACTTTCACTTTCGAATTCTTTCCTTTCCCATACAACTTTAAAGCCTGGCATGGCCGTTAACGGGGAATTTCTTCCGATTCTTTGAATATCAATAGCCCTCAAAATTCAAAGGCTTAGTTTTCTGGCACTGGAGTTTCTTTAAAAAAAAAAACTTCAAAACGGACCTTCCAATCTTCCTTCAAAAAAAATTCGTTAATGCTGTCAAATTTAACTATTTTTTCCCCTTATATTTTAAATGATAAAGTTTACATCCCCAAAATTTGTGATAGCACAATCTTAAAAATTTGTAACATTTTTTACTAACTTTGGGTAGGTCTGTTTGGGGAGGATGAGACTGTAATTTAGAAACTGTCATTGATGAAAACATTTGTAGACAGCTGTAATAATTATTGGAAAAAAAAACCTTTCAAATCCACTAGAGCATCCGTTCTGACCCAAGAGTTGGTTTTTTCTGAAAATGCTATTTACGTGTGATTTCAAGAACATTACAATTTGCTACTCACAATCAGCTTCTTTCCCACATTGAAAAGGTCTGGAGAAAGCACGTACGTCAAAGGAGCCCCGAGCTTCAATCCCAGGACTCGAACACTGGATTCCTTGTGTACAGAGTCCTAGAAAACAATTTTCGCCCTCAAAGTTCCTATCCAAGCAAAAACTTGCTTCCCCTTTTTTTTGGAAATTTAAAGGAAATTTTTGTTTTCTGTACAAAATAGTTGCATTTAAATAACTTTAGAGCATATTTTTACGTGCTAAAATTGATATCAATTTTTTTTAATTAAATAAAAATTATAAGACGCTAAAAATTTTTATACAAATTGGGAAATCAACCTAAAATTTTATTTTAACTTGAGTTTCAGCCATTTTGGAAAATTTGGCAAAAACTTACAGAAGATAAAAGGAAGGAATCAAATTGTAAGGTGTGTTAGTTCCAAGAGGAAAATTTGAAGGAAGATTTTGGAGGACCCGTGATGCAGTCGTATTGCTAATATGGCTGGGATAGAATTTGAGCTCATTTCCACCACGAAATGACATTTTCAGGGGTTTTCATCATCCATTTAATTTCACCTCAGTCTTGTTTTCACTCAAGAAGTAATTTTCGTCTTGGCCTCCCCATCCCTTTGGTTTGATATGTTCCCTGCCGCCCTTCCCCCCAGTTAGTCTGCACGTATAGCAGAGGTTTATAATGTCTTGAAGGATTTGTAGAAAAAGGTAAATGTCCGGTGGAAGAAAATTGAATATCCTTGTGGTGAGATCAAACCGTCTCCCAGAGCAGTCATTTCCTCCTGGAAAGTTTCTTTCTCACATGTGGTCTTCTAAACATTTCCATTTCCTTCCCTTTGACTTTCTCTACATTCCCACATCTCAAGGATCATTGTCATCATGTCTGAGAACAATGTGGGTCCTCAAAGTTGATTTGGTTTGTTTGGTGAAAGTTACTTTTGTATTTTCCCTATATTGACTCGCTTTAGGAACCCGGACCTCTTTGAACAACTGACTTGGGCAAGTCAACCACATGCGTCAATTTAATCCAATTTATTTCCATTGGAGGTATGTGCTGTACGGAAATAGCCTTTCTTTTTTTCTGCGGTTCCAGGAAATACGTGACATTTCATTATGTGTCGGTCTTTGAAGGGGAACGCCAAATTCTTTTTTTTTACAATTTTATTGCATTTATTTAGTCAACTTTTATTTCCGAAACCTTTCAGCCCTCCCAAGTACATGTGAGGACGGATGCGACAAAATATTCAATTCCCTCCTGTTCTAGTGCTAAATCTTATTTCAGGTTTTAAATCTCGCTAGCCCAAAAACCCTCGACACAGTGGTCAAGGGAATGGAGAGAAGTGAGGGATTTTCTTGAAAGGGAAATTTTAAGTCTTAAATTGTTTACTTATATTTCAATAACACGTTCAGAATTTGATTCCCTAGATTCAGGAAATTATTTTATTTATTTTGATTTGTTCATATATTTTCACCGGCATGGGGCACATAGATACTTATAGATATGTCCGGATTTTTAAACTTTGCACAACTGGCATTTTTTCTTTCCTAGAAAATTATTCATACATTATTCATTTTGACGTTAGTTTATGGAAGTAAATGGAATGCAACAATTTTTGAAAAATATGGTGAAAGATTTCCTAAAACAAGGTGGAATTTTTCTACCATTCATCATTATATGGGCTGGAGGTCTTAAGGTTGTCTGAACATCGATTAAATGTTTTTGAATTTTCCGAAATTCCAGATTTCAAATTTCGGAATCTCTTCAAACTCTTTACTTTCTCCAATTTATTTCTTTCCACTTTCTATTTTATTATTTTCTTTCACTTTCTCCTTTTTTATTTTCTTTCATTTTCTCCAGATTTTTTATTTTCTTTCATTTTCTCCATATTTTTTATTTTCTTTCATTTTCTCCATATTTTTTATTTTCTTTCATTTTCTCCATATTTTTTATTTTCTTTCATTTTCTCCACTTTTTCATTTCTTTCACTTTCTTCGAATTTCTTTCTTTCAATTTCTCCAAATTTATTACTTTTATTTTCTCAGAATTTTTTACTTTCTCCAATTTTTATAAACGAAATTTGTGCAATTATTTTTTTTCAAGCAAAAAACAATTCTTAACTAAATTAAAGCATTTCATCCGAATATGAAATTTACGTTGAACGAAGAGACCAAAAACAAAAATCCAGCTAGACGATTTCAGCAACTGCAATAAGAAATTCCTTTAATAAGCTTATAAGTTCAACATTAATGAAAAACGCCTACTCAAAGGTATTAATAGAAGATATGAATGACTGAAAAACAATCAATATTCAACAATTCGGTTAAATCAACGTATTTCAGACTAGTATTATCAATTCCTTGGCTAAATGAAGAACATCTGAAAAATCAGGAAGAATATTTATGTGCATAAATGCGGATAATTTTATTGTAGGCCAAACCCAACTTAGGCCAGGGCTTTACCCTGTAATAATTTTGGAGACTGTTGTTTTTAAATGCGCAGAAGAATCAATCTTATTTGATATGAGAGAAAATAAATACACAACAATTACACAATTAGCCTTAGCCTGAAAATTATAAAAATTTTGTATAAAATTTGAGCAATATCACTTCCCTCAATAAACCCCTACTACATATCTAACAGACGAATCCAATCTTTTTACAGATGACATTTTTTGCTTGGAACTATTGACATCATCTAGGATAAAAAAAACTGCACATTTTTACTACGTAAAATTTAATCTTGACCTTGGACTTCCAGTCTTTATTTTTGTCTCGTTCTGTACCCATAAAAGTTTTTAAATGAAGCCTTATCGAGTAAATAAGTTGCCATATTGACATAAATAAAGTTGCAGGTAAAGTTTACTTTTATCACGTGTTTTCTATATTTGCATTCTAGTTACGATTGGAAATCAATTAAAATATATCGTTAAAAAGGAACACTTTTAAAGTCCTAAAAAATTTCTGGTTAGAGTTCAACCTATCAAAATTATAAATGAAAATAATTTTGTTAAATTTCATCCATTCAACTTTCACCAGTAAATTAAACCCCTTTTTGAATGCATGCTGTCACTACTTCCTGCAGTTTTTGCCAAATTTGACAAAGCTCTCACCTGCTTTATCCAACTTTTAGAAAATATTTGAAAACTTTCCTCAACTTGTACTTCATTTTTTAAAACTTTCTCCAACTACCTCCAACCTGCTTCCTCTATCTTTCACCAGCTCTTAGTCAATTTTTTATTTTTCTTCAACTTTCCCTGCTTTCATTGACTTTTTCCAACTACCAGGTTTTCTTTAAAAAAAATGACAGACTTTTACCTTCGAAATTTATGGAAATGGTGGGAGATGACAATGTCGTTTTGGATTGGATTGAGAGTAAAAGGGGAAAACCAGAGCCTCTAATGGAATGTCTTAACTGCTTTCTGATAAAATATTTCATCTTTTTAGAGAAAATATCTGGCTCTGTATCTCCGGCATGTGAAAGGTTTTAGCATTGTTTTACCATTTCTATAGGGAGTTAGAGCTGTAAATATAAATTGGGATTCGTGTGCTTCTGCACTTACGGATGAAACCGCAAGGGTGGGATTGTAGCGAGAGAGTGAGGATGCCAAGAACGGTTACTTTTACGATCTTGTTACAGCTGACATGACCCTATTATGAGGAAGGGTTTGGGTTGGGAAAAGGTGGGATTTGGCAGGAAGACCGGCTGCCATTAGGCGTGTGAAAGGGGAAAGTATTATTTCATGCTTTGGATATTGTCAAAGGTATAAACATGAATAGTTGAGCATAAAGGGCCTGTTAGCTCCGAGAGATTTTAACGACGGACTTTTTACCTCACACTTTACGAGCACTTGTCGAAATGAGCATTACAGGCCTGTCACTCTATATGGGTTCGTCTGTATGTGTCTCAGTGTGGAGTGAGCTCTGCGGAGAGATGAAGACTGAGTGGAGGCGCCTCGGAAATTGGAGTCATGGTCGTAAAAGAAGAAACATGACGACAGCCAGAAATTTGAATGGTTAATATCGGATAAGAATTTTGTTTTGTACTCTTTTTCATGTTTCTCCGCTTTCCCCAACTTCAACATCCTCACTTGAAAAGACAAGATGTAAAATATATTACTACTCTCCTCTTCACTCTCGGAGTCGCCCTCAGTCCTCAATGTCTCTTCCTTTCCTCAAACACCACCATTTTCAATCTTCAACACCATACTTACATTGTAGTCTGTAGGACGGGACGGGATCACTTCCTTCGCTAAGCTCAATTTCCAACATTTTCGATCCAGTCCTGAATTCAATTTTGGTCACGCCCAAAGGTCTAGCAAAGGTCACACTGAATACAAGTCTAGAGGAAATGGGGGTCAAGTTGAGCTTAAGTAGAGGTCAAGTTCAGATTAAGTAGAGATGCAGAGGTCAGTGTCAAACGGGTAACGCAATTCAGTGATAAAGAAAAAGCATAGCTCAGATAAGAGATTAAGGAAAAACAAAGTAAAGATCAAACTGATAAGAAATTCCAATTTAAGTTGAGTGTTCAGCTTAAAGTTAAGTTCAACACAGATTCAATATCATATTGAGGTCGAGTGATGACAAAAGGTCAAGTGAGGTCAAATTAAGGTCAAGTGTGGCCAAAAGAAGGTCAAGTGATTACAATAGGTCAAGTGAGGATAAAAGAAGGTCAAGTGAGGTCAAGTGTGGCCAAAAGAAGGAAAAGTGTAGCCAAAAGAAGGAAAAGTGTAGCCAAAAGAAGGACAAGTGTGGCCAAAAGAAGGTCAAGTGATTACAATAGGTCAATTGTGGCCAAAAGAAGGTCAAGTGAGGTCGAAAGAAGGTCAAGTGAGGTCAAAAGAAGGTCAAGTGAGGTCAAGTGTGGCCAAAAGAAAGTCAAGTGAGAACAAAAGAAGGTCAAGTGAGGTCAAATTAAGGTCACAATCAAGTTAAGTTTATGATCATCGGTTGCAGGTCCATCATTATGAAGATTCAAGTTCACCTCAACTCAACATTCAAGTAAAGGTCGATAAAGTTTGTTTTAAATCCCAAAAATCTCCATCCTACTAGCATTTATGTAGGTACAGCTGGAACAAACTTGAAAACCCGTACTCAAGTTCAATATGGGTGTGGGGACTCCATTTACCAAACGGAGCTCTGTGAGTGAAAGGGAGACAGGGACAAGAAATTGGATTGGAATGTAGTTTGGGTGAGAGACGTTGTAAAGAAGATGTGGATGGAGCGCAAATGCTGGAGCTGTTGAAGGACCTGAAGGTTTTGGTGATGGTTTTGAAAAAGACTGGAGCTGGTTGGGATGAGATAGACTGAATAATGGCAACTGGTTTTGGGAGACAGAGAGGCAGTCGACAGGAAGACCAACTGATATTCAAGTCGTCTTCTTATTTTCTCCCTTACACTTCGTCCTCATGGATGGATGGAGGGAGTCACATCGTCTCTCTCCTCTTTATACCCTTATTTTTTATACAGTTCACTCTCCCTACCACAGTGCGCCTCTAACTCCTCCAATAAATAAGCTCCGCCAAAAACTTCACACTTCAAATTCCCTTCTTTTCCAACATGAACATTGAATAGTGCCTTGAACAATAACATCCTTTTTTGTTCGTAGATCTTCACCCAACCCCTCCCAAATTCATGTATTAACTCAGGAGTAATTTTTATCTGTATCTAATCCCTGAGAGAAATGTATGCACTTACAGAGGGGGTCTGTAATGACGAGAGTACACATTGGATATCCCTCCAATGTCACGTCACTCCATATGCAAGATCTTAGCTTCTATCCCACGTCAGCCCCTCTCAAATTCACAAATTCCAAAGGGACTCATAATAATGTTCACAATTCAACATCTCCCCATAATGCACGCTTCGGTTTCCCAACCAAGACCACATCATGTTTTCGCAGGAGATACAATGAAATCTCGCTATCGGGGACCTCCTTCTTAAACCATCATCTTTGAATTTGGGTCTAATCCCTATCAACAAAAATGCTATTTTGTTTCCGTTTTTTAAAAATTCGAGTGTTCGCGGTCTGTACCAAAATGTTTAGTTGGGTCTGGTTCTAAGGAACAACAAATGATTGGGTGGAGGTGTATATTGAATGGTATATCCCAATTGGATGGTATATGAAGTAGTACATGTTTTGGAATACATGACCGGGAAAGTACAAGTAAGTTTCTAGAATCTATTTAAACTTAACAAGATAATGTAAGAAGTTATGAGAATAGACCAAGGCTGAAGAATAAGAACCAGTCCTTACTTACTACAAGATAGAGGATACCAAAATTGGTCAGCTAAAATTGAGGAGAACAACAGACATAGAGTAACCTTACAGTGTGTGGGGAAAGCGTGACCTAAACCCAGTGCTTACTAACCAGGAAATTTTCCCGATTGAGTTGAGGTACGGAGAAGAACAATGTGAGTGTAGTAATTGTGCTAAAGTTGGAGCTGCTTGGACAGTTGTTGTGGGAGCTGATACTGGATGATGGTGGTGGGAAGATAAAAAGGGGAGCTTGTTGGTCCACCCTCCTGGTTCTATCGAAACCTGGAATATTGACTTTACTTTTCATAAATTCTATATCAAGTCATATGAAGCAAAGGGGACGAAGCTAAAAATGACTTGGAGGAAAATATATAGCCTGAAGTAAAGCAATAAAAGGGAGATTTTGAGTTTCTATGAGTCCCGGTTATCCCCTCCGAGTCTCCAAAGCTATTTCAGCGTAACTCAAAACCTAGTGTTTTGTCATGTCTGGTCAGGATTTTCAAATTTCGGTTAAACTAAAATAGTTTTTGTAAAATCTAAACATCAAGTTCACTGGACCTTCACTTGACCTTCAATAGACTTTAACTTGAGCTTCACTTGACCTTCAATAAACATTAATTTGACCTTCACTTGACCTTCAATAGACTTTAACTTGACCTTCACTTGACCTTCAATAAACATTAATTTGACCTTCACTTGACCTTCAATAGACTTTAACTTGAGCTTCACTTGACCTTCAATAAACATTAACTTGACCTTCACTTGACCTTCAATAGACTTTAACTCGACCTTCAATAAACATTAACTTGACCTTCACTTGACCTTCAATAGACTTTAACTCGACCTTCAATGGACTTTAACTTGACCTTCACTTGACTTTAACTTGACCTTCACTTGACTTTAACTTGACCTTCACTTGACTTTAACTTGACCTTCACTTGACTTTAACTTGACCTTCACTTGACTTTAACTTGACCTTCACTTGACTTTAAATTGATTTTAACTTGATCTTAAATTGATTGTAACTTGATCTTAAATTGATTTTAACTTTACCTTAAATTGATTGTAACTTGACCTTAAATTGATTTTAACTTGACCTTAAATTGATTTTAACTTGACCTTAAATTGATTTTAACTTGATCTTGAAATGATTTTAACTTGATCTGAAATTGATTTTAACTTGATCTTGAAATGATTTTAACTTGATCTGAAATTGATTTTAACTTGATCTTGAAATGATTTTAACTTGATCTGAAATTGATTTTAACTTGATCTTAAATTAATTTTAACTTGAAATTGTAATACTATACTACCATGTTCAAAGAGAGTGAAGCATTTGTAAGCAATTTGCAGGGAAGAGGGGTTACGTCAAATTAAATAAGGAAATTCTTATGGTAAACTTCTTGAAATTCTCGGTTTAAGATTTCAAAAGAACTTCGGGGGTAATTTTGAAAAAAATGTGTTAAATAAAAATGAAAAGAGAGACATGACACGAGGACTGGTTGTGAGAGGCGAGAGAAAGGAGGGAATGGAAGGGAGAGAGAGAATAAGAAAGATAGTAGAAAAGTGGAGGAGCGGCCATGGGCGACTCAATTCACATTTGTCGCGTTGTCTTCACCGTCCACCCCAAGACAAGCATCTACAGAGAAATAGCTTTACCAAATATCAACTTTCATCATAGTCCCGGAGGTCAAGAGAAGCCGATAAATGTTGGCAATACCTCCACACATTCCACACCAACTCCTAATCTCTGTCCTTCTCCAATTCACACACATACGAACATCCACTCACATGTATTCTTTATATACGTCCACACGTCATACACACGAGCCTATGTGCAACCCTCCTCAAACTACTTCTGGCACCAGACCTCCACTCAACCAAGTAGCACTCCGATCCGGATACAAATACAACAGTCCGATCTTCACGCTAACTTTTATTTTCAAGGACAAGCACAACAAACTTTAAACTCAAACTAGGAGTAATCTAAGTCTTTACAGAGATTCCACTTGCACTTGAAATTTATTCATATTTTGGAATGAATTTCGTCTTAAAGTTTAACAATTATTAAAGTAGTCTTGACATTGAAGCTTATACATAATATTTTCAAACAACTTGAACTTAGCTCTCATTCAAATTAGCCTAAAATTAGATTTATTTTCAACTTGACCTTAAATTTGTCCAGAATGCTCGTTGGTTCTGCCTTGATCTTAAAATTTGAACTCGGTCTTATTCTGAACTTAAACTTGAACTTGACCTCATGAACTTACTCTTTAAGAACTTGAATTTGACCTCACTATCTTAACCTACACTTGAACTTAACGTATTGAAAACTTGAGTCTAACCTTCACTTGAACTTGACGTATTGAAAACCTGAGTCTAACCTTCACTTGAACTTGACTTATTGAAAACCTGACTCTAACCTTCACTTGAACTTGACGTATTGAAAACCTGACTCTAACCTTCACTTGAACTTGACGTATTGAAAACCTGAGTCTAACCTTCACTTGAACTTGACTTATTTAAAACTTGAGTCTAACCTTCACTTGAACTTGACGTATTGAAAACCTGAGTCTAACCTTCACTTGAACTTGAGTCTAATCTGCACTTGAACTTGATGTATTTAAAACTTGAGTCTAACCTTCACTTGAACTGGAAGACACAAACCTAACCTTCACTTGAACTGGACCTCACAAACCTAACCTTCACTTGAACCTGACCCACTGATTTGAATGTAACTTAAATTTAAATTAGACCTAATTATTGAAAATTTAAAACTAAACTTCACTTGAACTTGACCTATTGAAAACTCAAATCTAACCTTCACTTAATCTTGACCTCATGAGCCTAACCTTTACTTGAATGTGACGTACTGAAACTTTGAATGTGACCTAAACTTAAATTTTGCAAGTATAACTTGAGCCCGTTCGTACTGCTGGTGTAAAGTAGTATAATAGTATAATAGATACATAGACTTGTGCGGAGGGAAAGAGAGAGGGTGGGGATATCGGGCAAATTGCCATTGGACTTGTATGTGTAGAAAGGCAATAAAAAGAGAAGAAAATGATGCGTGGTGGGTTGGAGAACGGGACTAATGAGAAACCACAGCAGCGATCTCCCAACCGCCAACAAATCCTCCCTTTTTCCACCACTTCCAAAGGTGAGGTGCCAACTGATTATGTACACTCAAGCATTCCGTGTCTCCTCTCTCAGCGTCCTCATCCCGCTCCTTTCATAACGACAAAAATTAACATTGTGTTAAACCGCAATGTGTCCTAATACGTTCCATATAGAAACATGCTATTCTACGGGAGTCGGGTATAGTAAGAGATAACTCCAAATGCTTTTATAAGGTAAACAATTCAACGAAAATACCCTACAAGACCAAGTGAAGTTTAAAATAACCCAGAATCTGCTCTACCTTTAACGTGACTTACCTTGAACTTTAACACGTGTACACATTTTATTATACCCGATCTTGGCCTAACCAATCAACTTCAACTGGGTCAGAATTTTAAGTGCACCTTTACTTAACTTTGGATTGGTATCAATTTAATATTCAACAGCTTAATCGTAATAATTTCATATAACGTAAACTCAAATCAATCTTAACGGTAACTTCAACTTGGTCATAACTCGACCTTGATTTGCATTTGAACTTGACCCTCGGTCAAATGACTATTGAACTCAAATTTATTCTAAATTTAGCCTAAATATAACCACTGCCATAAATGAGAGTGATAGGCACGTTAACCTATTATTATTATACTTGACCTGACCATGTATTCAAAAAATTACCTGCATTTAATCTTGCCACTGATAAAATCAATTTCGAATTCAACACATCTTGACCTTAACTTAAAATTTGTTCTATCTTAACTTAAGATTGACCTATACTTGAGCTTAACTTAAAATTTGTTCTATCTTAACTTAAGATTGACCTATACTTGAGCTTAACTTAAAATTTGCTCTATCTTAACTTAAGATTGACCTATATTTGACCTTAACTTAGTATTGACAAAAGCTACACCTTAACTTGACCGTAAATTAAACTGCCCTAACTTAACCTTAACTTAGGATTGACCCTAAAACTCAAACTTAACCAAAACAAAGAAACTCAACTTAAAGTCGACCATATCTTTACCCTACTTTAAAATTGACCATGACTTGACCTTAACTTAAAACGGACCATTATTTGACCTTAACTTAAGTCGACCCTGTGCTGACTTAAAGTCGACCTTCACTTGACCTGTACTTAGGTCGACCCTGTAATGACTTAAAGTCGACCTTAACTTTATCTTAGCTTAAAGTCGTCCTTAACTTTCCCTAAACTAAACCTCGGTCTTAATTTGGCCTTATCTCAAAAAATTACCCAATAATTTAACTCAACCTTCACCTCCACCACTTTACCCTAATTTTACCCCGAAAAGAGTCAGAATTACTTTGACAAGGGTCTATACAAAATAGGAAAAAGGTGCTTGGTTTTGTATGAAAGGCCCAGCGTTCAAGGGAGGGTTTTTGTGAGACGTGTTTTTTTCCTTGGTCTTTTATTCCCTTTAGTTGTTTGTGGGCTTTCTCCTCCGCCACGTCTGTCTCATCATTTTCTCTGTGACGAGTCGCTCTCTCCTTTAACTCACTCTCAACCCATGGATAGACTCCAAATTTAATTTACCACTACGACCCAGGCTCCATCATTTCTTCCCTCTTTCAAGGAAACGCACGAGAGTCCGAGACTCGCCGTGCATACACATGCACGTAAATTGTCCAATGGCCGTATATTCTGCTTCGGAATTGGGTCTGGCAAAGTCCATCTTTTCATGGGAATTGCATTGAATTATCCACATCTCCGTTCGATCCACAAATTAATTACCCACATTCTCAGTCCTTCTTTTACTCTCTCCGAACCTCGTTCCCTCATCACTGCGACTCAGTCTCTGCTCGGACTCATCCCAATTTATTTCCCTTCCCAGAAACCCTCATCATTACTTCCATCCATCCCACTATGGATTTATATCCCAAACTTTTTTTCACACACACACACACACACACACACACACACACACACACACAAGAGCACCATTTCATCAAATCTTTTCCATACTTCTTTCCAAACCACTCATCATCATTACTCCAGACCCTTCATCATCTCTTCCCCTGATTCATTCATTCATTCATACATAATTGCGTTTGAGCCTGCGTACACATATACTTACCCTCTATGTATGTAATTACATATAATGTGGACTCTCCCTATAACGGCCCCCTACATAAGAATCTTTCCTCAATGGGAAAAATATTGTCACATTTTCCCACAATTGTTACCTTACAAATTTACAAGAGCAAACAAGATATCTCCAGAAAATAAAATTCCCATCATAAGAACAATTTTTCTATATACAGTTTTCACTTTCACTTTACTACTTTTTAGAAAGTTGCTCTTACACCAAGAGTGCCCTGTGCTCTGAATAGGAGTAAAGATTGACATGACTATCTACATACCTGCTCCTTGGAGGAATTCAATAAAAAAGGAAGAATCCGAACAATTCATATTTTAACAAAAAAAAACCTCCGGCCTTATATTAATCAAGGGAAAGTTTGGAGAAAGGTTTGTGTGCACTACTATAGGGATATGATTAATAAAAAAAGGTAACCCATCCTCCTCCCCCCGTGGGTTCTCATGGAGCTGGTCCTTAACAACAAGGGAAAATAATTTAGATCAGTGAAAGCCTCTGAATCATGTCAGGAGCTGGCAGGAGGGCAAGGAAGGGCTGAATTGCTTTCTCTGAGGACATTTTTCCATCGATATTGTGGAACCGTTTATAAAAGCGTCTCCTCATAAATAAATCTGACGTTAAGGATTGAGAGTGCGTTTGGGAAGCGGAGATAGGAGTAAAAAGCATTATTTACACTATAAATAAGCCCAAATGAATTTTTCCCCAAAGTTGAGCAAAATCACAAAAAAAATGTCCTATGCACATTTCTGTACATAGGGACTTTCCCTATAACGGCCTTATAAATCTACCCTTCTGACAAGGGATTTTTTAGGGGGAAAAATATAAGGGAAAAAATGATTCCCTCTTTTATAACTATTTAAGGAAATATTCTACGTTAAATTTCATGGGATTTGTATGGGGTGCTGGAGCACTCCGTCTCAACTGTAAAACTACAGATTAAATTCGAGGAGCTTTCCATGGGCTGTCGATACACCAAAAATGATCTTTGGGTTGATTGTGAGAATGAATTTTGTCCTGCTTCCATGCCGTGCCTTGGTGAATTCACCCCCCGTAAAGACTCTTGCAGGAATGAGGATTTTGAGCGCGTCCAAAAGACAACAATCTCACGTTTACAGTGTACTCGGGCAATGTTGACGGCCCTCAAATTTATAAAGGAGCTTATATATAAGGGGGCCGTGCTAACAAGTGTGTACTATTTTTCTGACTCACTCTCTTCCCTCTGTGCTCTCCCTCTTTTGCTCTTTCTCTCTCTCCCTACATCCTGGTGAGCGGGAGCGTATCACCCTTATTATAGAGTACACTCTCGCTCTGCCGGATCCCCTCTTAAGAGCATTTTCTCTGAAGAGAAAAATATTTCGAGATATTCAAATCACTTTTTGGAGAGAGTCAATTTTTGTTCCACAAATTTCTTCAAATATTCTTTGAATTGATGAAAATAAAAGAATAGAGTTTGTACTAATTTCGGGGGGATTCTTAATTTTTTTTGTGGGTAAAAACAATGAAACTTTATAGTTTTTTTGTGAGTGTGCTTTTTATGTAGATAGGAGGGAAAAATGCATGGGGTATATGTATCTACTGTATGTATGCGAAAATGTCTTATTTCAGGGAGGCCGTTGAAAGAGCAGGGCTGGGGTTGGTGATAATGATGCTTTGAATTAGGGTCGATTCCCCTCTGGTCCTGACTGCTGGTTTCTCCCGGAGCATTGAGCTCTGGGCTGACTTGAGAACCTCCGTAATTTGGAAAGTCACATAATTAACAAAAGGTTAAGATACAAACGAGCGTGGTCATAAAACGCAGACGAGCTCTTAATAAATAATAGTTGTGTGGAGAGTAAAAATGAACTTCCATATAAATTCATATTGCATTGGGGAAAGCTGGAGACAAATAATTACTTGTATGTGCATGGTTCCTCTCTGGGGGCCGTTTACAAACCATAAATAATAGATTTTAAGGTTAGGGGTCTCGGAGGATTGGATGAGGCCAGTGAGAAAAACACTGGCCTCAATGGGGGTTTCTTTTGAAGAGTTTCCCAGCCAATGGGATATTTAAAGTTTGAATGGCTTCTCAAGTATAGTTTTTAGTATTATGTGAAGATGTCCTTAAGAAAAACACAAGCCTCGAAGGGTTTTTCAAGTAAAATCATATTTCACAAGGTTGTCACAAGCGTTTTAAATTATTTACCCTTTCTATGAAGAGGCCTATTGGACGTAAGGGTCTCAAGGGGTTTTCCATTGAATTTGAGGCCCACAATTAGCTCTCGTGGACGTGAATGGTTTTTAACAGGTTTTTGTTATTGTAGAGGTCCTTAAAGATTCCCAATGGCCTCATGTGGTTTTTCATTCCTTTTGACGCCAATGCTGATATTAGATGCTGGCCTCAATCATTATTCCCCCCTCATTATTTGGCAAGCTAAATAGAAAAATTAGTATGAGGCCTTAAGTGGTTTTTCATTTCTTCTGAGGTCCGTACCTTGGCCTCAATGGTTTTTAAATTTGTTCTCCCCCTTTTAAGAGGTATCAAAAATATAACAAATAAAAAGGCCTCAAGTGGTTTTTTATTCCTTTTGAGGCCCCTAAATTTACCTCCATGGTTTTTAGGATTTTTCCAGAAACATCCAGGGTTTTTTCTTAATAGTTTCTTAATATAATTGACCAAGGCTGTTTCCTGGGAATAGTCTCCTTTTGGGATTGATTCCAGCTAAGGCCTCACAAGGCAATATCTGGACGGGCCCTTGCATGCATAGAGATGAATCAGGGTCTATGATACGTGTATGATGAAGGGTGTGTAAATTGGGTCTAGACTAGAACAGAATTGGCGGGAGGAAAGAAGGCGTATTTACTCGGGAGAAGATTCGGTTTAGGGAAATAATGTGAACTTGGGGATGAAATACAATGAGCATTTGCATAATATATTCAGTGCAGTGTGTATTGAAGTGGACGCGTGGCGGACGATTGTGGAAGAGCAACTTGAAGCATTACTCGTGAATGGAGTAGAATAATACACTTGTCGTTGAGTGCATTAGGGAACCAAAGGGCTATGGCTCACAACCATCACATGTAGAGTGCGAGTGAGAGAGAGAGAGAGAGAGAGCGAGAGAGTGAGAGAGAGTGAGGGGCTTAAAAGGAAGGGAAATGGTGTCGTTGTGTTGAAAAGGCAACTGTACAGGCTACTCTCACTATAAGTGACTTCCTTACAAGAGTACTTTCTCCACTTGAGCAAAATTAACCCTTTACTTTCACCCACAGTCCAACATTACATTTTCTATTTATGAATCCTGTCATGAAAACAATCACATTTTGAAGCTTCATATATGTAGATGTCTGCTGTTGTGTAGCAAAAGTCCACTGTGATTTTGTGAGGGACTCCTTGCCCCCACAAATGAACAATGCTCCGAGAGAGTGATTAGTATGCAAGCTCAGGCATTGTTTCCATGTGCTTAAGTCCTTTTACTCTATAGTTTTCAAACGTCAACAGTAAACTCTCGTTATGACAGTTCCCCACACAAGAGCATACTGTTTGTTTCAGCAAAGATCTAAATAATTTCCCCATTCCAATTTCCCTGTTATTACCATTACATTAAAATTAATTATATTTTGCTAACTGTATTAATTTTTTTCCTTGTAAGAGCTCCCACTATAACAAACTCCTTTAAAATAGGGACATGTGTACAGTAAATTCTCTTTCTAGGAGCGGCCTTTGAGCATATTGTCATTGTACCAAAATTGTATGCTAATTTTTTCACACGTCCCTAAATTTTTCAGTGCTCGTTTGACCCCTTGCAAGATTGGGGAAGAATGAAAAATACTCTTGATATGGTGTCCTGAGGGGATTTTTTATTTGGGGATCTTGGATGAGGGGAAGACCAGTGTTTGGTATAGGGCGAGTGGACTGTACATCTTCGGATGCTCTTTCACAGGGAGTGCTATGTATGAATAGGGTGGAGGTAGGGATCCTGGCGTGAATTGCCTTGGCATGTGTTTAGATGTGTGTTGGGTAATAAAAGGGAGAGTAATACTTTTGTATTTCTCCGTTCCTGGTCGTTGGGAGAAAGTGAGAGAGAGAGAATTTAGAGAATTGAGAGAGAGAGAGAGAGAGAAAATAGAGTGCGGGAAAGGAGTGAGTGAGAAAGTGGTCTGTTTAAATGGACCAGGGAACGGAGGACGGATTCGTATTCTGCCAACTTCCCAGCCTTAAGATGGCTTTCACGCCGTATATGCGAAAATCGACAAATAAAACACACATTGGGCTCCATTGCCAAAGAGAGAGAATCGCTATTCAAGTTCATGGGTTGAGTCGTAAATGGGACCGACCTGGACCTCTCTGAAATGCTATACTCAGCTCCTGTGAAATCCTATATCGAACCTGTGTGAAATCCTATATTCAACTTGTGTGAACTCCTATATTAAACTGTATGAAATCCTATGTTGAACTAGTGTAAAATCCTATGTTGAACCTATGCAAAGAGAGTAAAAGGCTCTGTGAAATGCTATATGAGACCTGTGTGAAAGCTATGGAGTAAAATATTCCTATAAGGCTGTTGTTATAAACGTGTCTCGTTGTATGGAACCCATATACTGGGTTCCTTATACCTATATACTGGGCCCCCCTCATCAATTTATAAAAAGCTGAAAAAGCTCTTTAAGGATATTTTCTACAAGAGACAAAATTCCCAGGGAAAATCCCTTATAATGATATTTGACTGTATTGAAACCCATGTGAAATTCCGTACGGGTCTTGTTTGAAATGTAATACATATTGAACTTGCTTGAAATAATAGTCTCCCAAGGCTCTCTAAAGCATCAAGTCTGTTGCTAACACATGGAATGCATAAAGTGCATAAGCCTGAGCACACATTTTAAACGACAGTAAATGCCTGGTGTAGTTTTTGGATTATAGTGTATATAGTCTGTGAAAAGGCAAAATGGTGTACGTGCGCATGCTTTTGTGTAGCACTTAGAACGTTTTGCCTCTTTAGTGAGGATAGGTCTGTACATATGTACATCTGTGTGAGACTCCTTGTTGTGTTCTTGTACGGATATTATATGGGACTTACATTACCATACGAATGTAACCAGACGTTATGGACTCAATTCCTTAAATATAGCTAAGAGAAAGTTTGGGTGTAGGTATGTACATGAGTGCGTGAGGAAAGCCCAAGAGGAGGAGAAAGTCTGAAAGCCATGTTTTCAGCTGGAAGTTTTTAGTTGTGTGAAACAATTCCTAGGATGTTGCTCCCATTCAAGTGTCTTTGTTGTTGAAGGTGAAAAAACTGTGCAGTTTAGTGAAAGGACTTTCACTCTCAACTTCATGTCCAGCTTTCACGTGAGAGGTAGGTTCCACCTGAGATGTGAACTTTTGCCAAAATTTTTTTATTTGTAGGAGTCCTATGAACTTGTGTGTGTTATGAGTGAGTCATTCATTAGGTTCAGCTCCATTTTGATTTCGAACTTGACTTCAACTGGGGAACTCCAAATGGAACTTGAGCCTCAACTTTAAACCTTATCTGAAATCGATATTCATTTTATAGAATTAAATTTACTGGAAGCAAAAATGCAATATGCCTGCATTTTAAATTGAATTTAAACTCAAATTTTGAACGTGCATTCTAAATTGAACTTGAACTCAAAGTTGAACCTCAATCAAAACTGAACTTGAACACAATACTTCAACCTGTTTTCAAAAACCACTATTCAAAACTGAATTTGAACTCAAAACTTGAACTTCCATTCTAACTTGAACTTGAACTAAAAACTTGAACTTCCATTCTAACTTGAACTTGAACTAAAAACTTGAACTTCCATTCTAACTTGAACTTGAACTAAAAACTTGAACTTCCATTCTAACTTGAACTTGAACTAAAAACTTTAACATCTATTCTAACTTGAACTTGAACTAAAAACTTGAACTTCCATTCTAACTTGAACTTGAACTAAAAACTTTAACATCTATTCTAACTTGAACTTGAACTAAAAACTTGAACTTCCATTCTAACTTGAACTTGAACTAAAAACTTTAACATCTATTCTAACTTGAACTTGAACTAAAAACTTTAACCTCTATTCTAACTTGAACTTGAACTCAAAACTTGGACCTTTTCTAACTTGAACTTGAACTCAAAATTTGAACCTCTGTTCTAATTTGAACTTGAACTCAAAACTTGAACTTCTGTTCTAACTTGAACTCAAAACTTGAACTTCTGTTCTAACTTGAACTCAAAACATGAAGCTCTGTTCTAACATAAACTTGAACTCAAAATTTGAACCTCTATTCTGACTTGAACTCAAAACTTGAACCTCTATTCTGACTTGAACTCAAAACTTGAACCTATATTCAAAATGGAACTTGAAATCAAAACTTGAACTTGACCTCAAAACTGAACTTGAACTCAAAACTTCCATCTCTATTCAAAACTGAACTTGAACTCAAAACTTCCACCTCTGTTCAAAACTGAACTTCTACTAACATTATCTTGACCTATACTTGACACTGAGTTTGAAGGTGCACTTGAGCCTTACTCAAACACTCGCGGGAAATTCCCTTTGTTTCCAGAATTTCAAAATAATATACATAGCTAGTCTCTGCCAATTTCCTTCAAATTTTGACTTGCTGACCTAATTTCCTGGAAGAGAAAGCCCGGGGACTAAGAATTTAGAGGCTGGATATGCTCCCCAGCACTGGCGGGCTACTTGGTTTCAGAGAATAAAAGGCTGAAGACTAGTACTTTTCCTGCCTTTGGCTCAAATGTGGAAATTTAAAATAAGAAAGCAAAATAGGATTTCCTTTGTGTGTGTGAGTGTGTGGGAAAAAGGATAAGACGAATTTTCTCCGGCCATTTTCTACCAATACAAAAGTACATGCTCTAAGCTTTACAAAGCTGGGAAAGGTGACGATTTCCAACCTCACCGAAAAAAAACACCATTTCCTAAACATATGCCCTCAGCTTGCATTTGGAGAAAGTGCACATTTACAGTACACGCTTTTTCAAACGAGCGCCCCAAAAAGGAACAAATTTTCAATCTTCAAACAATCAGTATTAAAAAAATTCCCAATAAATAGAAAAAGTTTTTACCCTAAAGAGAAAATGGCCTTACAAGGCTGGTCTTTACAACAAAAATCACTGCATAAGATTTTCCCATGAACAGAAAATTATGAAAGTATGTGTCAATCAGTGCTCGGACTGGGTACGGGTAATACTCGGGTAAATGGGTACGGGTACAGGTATGGGTACTACCCGGGTACAGAAGTTGCGTACTCGCAAGTACGCGGATACTACCCGGGTACTCTTGATTTTAGACAATAAAGTTGGTACAGGTACGGGTACGGGTATGGGTACTCACTCAGTGGAAATCGGGTAGTACCCAATGGGTACGGGTATCACTATGTAAAATGCCTGTACCCGTGGGTGCTGTACCCGAGTATTTTTGGGTACTTCAAGGATTCCTGATGGGATGGATTACTATGGCTAACATTAATACCTACCAACCGTGGAGTTGCTTATTTCGTAGTATACAGATACTTGCGTTAGTGACAGAGCCAAGTGGCTTCGCCTCATTTATGATTACGTGGTAGTTGCAATCTAACGCTTCTAATAATTCATCCAAGGAATCTAATAAAGAAATAGAGTCAGTGAAATCATCTGTTTATCGACTTAAATAGTGAAGCTCATCAACAAAGAATTTCAAGAGGGAGGTTCTTGGGATTCAATTTAATTAGCTTCATTGGGAGTGTAACATTACAATTATTTGAAGACGAGATAAGATTGGAATAAATATACATTCATTAGCAGATCCATTTCTTAACGCTACAAGTACCCAAGGTCACCCATTTGAAAACGCCAAGGCATTTTATGCAGGCAATTTGAGCATTTTCAATTCTGGGTATTTATGACATTTTGAGTATTTATTGAGGTGAATATTTATAACATTTTAGAATGAAAAATAGCATTCCTTGCACGCAATATTTATATTTCAGTCCCTTTGATTAATCTTGATAATTTTGATGTTAAAAGAACTTGACAGACATCTGAACTTGGCGTTCAAAACTTCCATGGGGTTGCATTTTAGTCCTATTTTGCCTGCATCTTTCAAAAATCTCCGTCTCGGGCTTCATAAATGTGAGAGACAGTTAATGTTTGTTTTATTAAGCTGTAATATAAAATGAATATTCAATGTTGCCTCCCAAATTTATTTCCTGAAACCGCAATATTTGACTTGGAAAAATTATGATCAACTCAATTTTTCCGTATAACATTTTCTATACACAGAGTTCGATTAGCCGGAAAAAAAATAGTTTCTTGTTCTCCAAGTTGAAAAGCAAGTTATGGAGAGTTTAGTATTAAAGAATCCGTCCCAATTCCAATTAGCGAGAACACATTTCATTTCATTCAGCAAGTTATTATTTTGGGGTAGTAGGATTTGAATTTCGTCAGTGTTCATTAAAAAAATCCCAAAATGCCTTAAATTATTTTTTTTAAATTCAAATAGGATGTCTTTAACGCCTAGGGAAAATTCCCAAAATCCCGGACACTTTTAATGGAGGTAAAAAAAATTGACAAATTAAAATTTTTCAGCTGGGCAGGCTAATGCCGTCGGGGATTTTAAATCGCCCTAACATCCAGTACCCGAGTAATACCCGGGTACACACAATAGATACTCGGGTACGGGTACAGGTTTTGGGTACATTACGGGTACGGGTAAATTGTGGGTACAGGTACTACATTGTATTTTCAGGTACGGGTACGGGTACTGAAATAATTTACCCGGGTACTCGGGTATGGGTACGGGTATAGGTACAGCATTTTGTAGTACCCGATATTCGGGTACGGGTATGGGTACAGGTACACGGTTTCTGTACCCAGTCCGAGCACTGGTGTCAATATAAATCTTAAATTATGAATCTTCCACGGGAGCTCTTACAAGGAGAGTAAACTGTACTATGGGAAACAGGAAGGAGAAAGTAAAAGAAGCAAAGTGGTTTTTTTTGGATTGACTAAAGCCATATATAGACTGCCAAAGGTATACGGTAGTAAATAGGAATAAATACGGACATTTCTGGGGTCCAGGAGAGAATCAGCATGTGAAAACTGGGGAGGGTGCATGGTTGAATTGGTAAAAATAATTGGTATAAGGGGGCAAAGTATATAGGAATAAGGAAGAACAACAGGGAGAAAGGGGGAAAGGTTTGGGAGAAAATGGAAAGGTGAAAGCTGTCTTAAGTACAATTCGCATGGACTGCTGGGGAGTGGTGATAGGGATAAGATAAACCTGTGGATCGGGAGGAAGCGAGGTGAAAAGACAGAATGTGTGTTCCAAATGTTCATCTCAAATCCCAGCTGAGTTGAGGCTTCAGGGTACATCAACTCCTGGTAATATCACGGAAAAGCTAATGCATTACCTCTGTACTTTCACTCCTTCCCTTATTCCTCAGCCCAGACGAAAGGGATTTTCCAAGGCGGGGAGTATACATGTATGTATATACAGCCGAGTTTTAGACAATCTTTAGAAAACAAAGTCAAAGGCGTAAGAGCAAGGAGTGGGATGAGGATGTAGGAGAAAGTAAACTATAGCATTTTAGGGATGACTGGTCAAAATGCACGGGGAAAGGAAGACTTATTTTACCCTTACTGCGTATGTTTTGATGATAAAGACATTTTGTCGAAGAAAGTACGTGGGAAAATCCAGGTAAAATACGCGGAGAAAGCAAGTGAAAGTGGAGAAAGTAAAAGAAAGTCCCTGAAAGTGGAGAAAGTAAACGAAAGTCACTGAAAGTGGAGAAAGTAAACGAAAGTCACTGAAAGTGGAGAAAGTAAACGAAAGTCACTGAAAGTGGAGAAAGTAAACGAAAGTCAGTGAAAATCTATAGAGAAAGCATAGGGCATTGTAGAAGAGAAAGTTAGAAAATTTCCCTGAAACCCGGAAAATAAGGAAATTTCTTTCAGAATGCGTTTAAAAAATTCCAACAGAAATAAACTATAGAGAAAGAAACAAATTGTTGAAAACCTGAACTAAATGCATCCGCTAAGGTAAAACAAACGATTGGAGAAAGCATAAACATTTTCTGACAGAAATTCAGAATCATTTCGTACAATAAGAACGAATAATTGCACCTAAGGAATGCTTAATTAAGAGTAGCGAAAAAAGAAAAAACATTGCATATAAAAACGATATATTCCCCCACAATAATTAAAAGAAAGTACACAATAATTTTTTTCAAAAAGGGAAAGCTCTTTAAACTACAGAAAAATATAAATCTGTTCAAATATGCTTACCTTCATAGAGGCAGTTTTTCTAAGGCGGTCCGTCATCACGAGACTTCATTATTTCCGTCGTTACAAGGGAGGGAAATGAACAACTACGTGAACAGGAATATGTACAAAGTTCCTGACCATACGGAGAAAATGCTCCTCTAACAATAAGGAGGATGTCTCTAATAGCGAGACTTGAGCTTTCTCTAAGCTCCAGAAGAGGAACATCACTTCTTCCTGGGACATCCTATACGGACAAGCTCAAGAAGTTCTGTACATTTAGAAGGAGGATTCCCCAGGGAAATCCCCCCAAGTAATTCTCTCATGAAGGAGAGAAGAGTAGCTTGTCGGTTTAGAATTCACTCAACCACCAAACACACACACACACACACACTCACACACGTTCCTGCCCACTCCTTGTCCATCTTCATTTATTATCTACTCATTGGACTTTCTCCTCCCTGGAATGAGCCATCCGTACCCCAACAACAACAGCCACAACTCCTCACTACCAACAATTCTCCATTCACTCTCCACCAACCACAATCTCTCTCCTGTCCGACGCTCTACTTCCCCCAAAAATTACTCTCAAACGACTTTCACCCCATACAGTCTGCCCTCACTAGAACAATCCCCTTACAAAAATATTTCCCCCACAAGGGAATAAAAAATATATCGAAACACACCCTCATCTCAATTTTTTTAATAACTTACAACTTTTATAATCAAAGGATCCTTCCAGGGGTGCTATTAAAACAAAAAGGTGCTGGAGAAAGTTCAATTTTTTTTGAATCCTCCACTAAGGGATAAGAGAAAGCTGGAAGTGAATTCACTACAAGAGGACTCCCAAAAAAAAAAGAGAAAGCTTCATTTGACAATAACAACGAAATTCAACAAGGATTCCATTGACCAGGAGGAATTTTGCAGGTGGTTCGGATCTCCCCCTCAGACAAAAAAAAATTAACCAAAAAGGGGATTTAACCAACGACTGTGTCCCCGTGTTTCAGGAAGAAAAGCACTAAAAGTAATTATTACAGCTCACAAAAACAATCCACTCTAACCAATCGCCTTGTAAACCTCACCTCATTGCACTCACCCAGACCCATTACAAGGGACATTTTTATCCTATAACGTCCATAGATCCGCCGTGAACAGGGCTCTTACTAGTACCACAATTTTCGCTTCCAAATTCAAGCTTAATACTAAAGCCCGGCAGAGAAAAATTCCAGAGTTCCACTGATCCATTTTATTTTTATTTTTTGAGTTCGCTCCTCACAGCAGGGCTGACTGTACCCAATTTGTGTAACAAACAACAAGCCCGAGTTTCTTGTATGCATAAGTATATGTTTATTTATTGACTAGAGGGAATGGAGCTGGGGAACATTTGGGAGCCTTCAAAGTGACATGATGGATGATGACTCCTGCCCCGTCCCCATGTGTTCTTATGTCCGTAATACATGATGAATTGAAATATGAACAAAATACGCGGAGAATAAATGTGCTCAATCAAATATGAAATGGATGAATTAATAAATGAGACTGGGACAGAGGGAAGGGATGACCGCAAGATTTTAAAGCATAGTATTCTTTATATATCTGATTCATATATGTAGTTTATATATTATTATGATAGAATAGCATCCATTTGAAAGGCGACAAAACTTGCCATGTTACATTCAATTACAATTGTGGAGTTGAGTACAACGTATAATAATTATATGGATAGATATAATTAATAATTACAATTACAAGAGATAGTTGGATATAGTTTTTTGTAATTTGTTCTTGTTGTATGTAGTTATGTAGATACAGTAGCGTACAGTTACATTTATACTGTTTTTTTGGGGGGGTAAAGTGAGACACAAGCTTGTGACCAGAAGGGGAGGGGTACTTCACACACCTAATCATGTATAATTTCCCTCCCTCATACAGTCCAATATATATCAAGAATATCAATATGTACATACACAGTATTATGCTTATACAGTGCCCTCTCTAAGAGACAACTCCCCCTGTCTCAGGAGCAAGAGCAGGTATTGTCTCTGTAAAAAAAAGGAGAAGGGTACAAAATATTTTCAAAATTTTATCCCTCACAGAAAAATTAACATTAGTAACTCAATATTAATTTTTTTTTCTTACAAGAGATTATACAGATATATAAGTCAAATTTTTACTCGAGTCGGGAGAAAGGGGAGTGTCTTTATAACGAGATTGCACTGTGCAGACACATAGCTTCATCTAGCTATGATTTATATGAGAACTACAATAATAATTACTCAGATGTAGTAGGCTCAATGTATGAGGAAGAGTCTCTTACAAGAGGGGGAAGGAGTGGTCCATTGCATTTTTTAATTATAGTGGCTTCAGTGCAGTCTCGCTACAAGGGCTTGTCCCTTGAGGGGGCGGGGGAGGGGGTGAGAGGAGAATTGGAGGGGTAAGAATATTTGGACATATTCTCATTGTACCCCTATGTTAATTTTTCTTTCCTCCTTATGCATGAAGACTACAAGAGGAATTTTGACCTTTCGGTCTTCACCCAAACACAACAACACTACGACGAGAGTGCACTGTAATTAAAATTAACACTGCCAAGGATTTTAGGACATTTTTTTAGAGCACTGTCAGGCTGAACAATGCTCCAGAGTCAGGTTGAGATTTGGGAAGAGGAACCTATAAACATTCATATAATATTGTCCTTGTAAATTCCAAATAGGATATGATTTATCAATGTGGATAATATCGTTACATTTAAGTTATTTTATGCAATTTGTATATAGATAGAGTTTGGACTACGCCTACGTCCTATATAACCATTAATTATAGGTGTACAGTCTAGCACTCATAAAGACATACATAGCTAATACTCACATAATTATTTTATTCCAAGCAATTTATAATCAAACCTGTAGTCACAGGCTGAGTCAAATCATCCGGTTCTTTGTAGCCCACATGAGGGGCAATCCCATTTTAAATATTTAGTGTCCTCAAAAATTGTATCAAATCAGCCTGATTTTTTTAAAAATTTGTTCAAATACACCCACGTTAAAATTTCCGGTCACAGGGGTCACAGATACTAGCAAAGTTTAGAGAAAATTCTAAGAAGTTCTACAGAGCAAGGGTTTTAAATTTGACAACTTTTTATGAACAATTTTTTTGAACTTGAAACTTGGACAAGGATTTCCAGGAAATTTTACGGGCTTTCAACTAACAATATGTGATATATCCCGACGTTCCGAAATTATGGGCTCCGGAGAAGACGAATGATCCAACCCATCCTGATTGTAATAGTAGCCCTTAGACTGTATAGCACTAGATTCTAAAATTAAATGTAATACATATTGTAAATAGATCCAGACCATGTTTCACAACTTGAGTGAATCTTAATAAAATCAAAGGATCGGAAATTACAGAAATATAATTTTATTTTTCTGTCATAGTATATAATTATAATATATATATATGTATGTTATAATAGGTAATATCAATATTTATGTAAAACTGTATTTGAAATTACATTTGATATTAGTTACCATTTTAGGAGCAGACTTCACACTAGCCCTTTGGAATGTGGGGATAAAATAGGGAGCTCAATATTCTATAATAATTAATTTCTTATACAATTCTTAATTTCAAATTCCTATTTTTAATATTTTTTTAGGGATAATTCCTATTGAGAGAATTCAAGGGGCTGTCGTCACAATGGTACATAGTCATATTACAGCATGAGTGCATTTATGGTTAATTATTATAGTGTGGGGTGCGGTGAAAGGGCTTGGGAGGAATGTATGAATGGGGTACAGGTAGGAGGACCTTATATAAGTATATAGGCTGTATAACAATGACAATAGGACTATGCTTAAGAAGTAGCATTTGTTCGGTGTGTATATATTAAGTAAGGTAAATGTGGTCAGAAGAAGAGAGCCGACGTTGACACTTGTCATTTTTCAGGAGGGAACCTTGGGAAATTGATGGGAGGGCTGTGTCTTTAATTTTATTAGGGCTTGTAGAAAGTCAGAGGGACTACCATAGATTATATATGAGCTGGCTGACAGGGATGTATGGATTGAGAGCGCCCCAACGGACGTTATAAACGTCCACTGGACGCGCCTTGACACTATAGAGAGAGAGAGAAAGAGAGAGAGAGAAGAGACCAGATACGGAACAGTTATAATATCATTTCCTCTGCGAAAACTACATCTTCGCACATCAATTCTCCTGCCAAATGAAATTCATCCTGTCAGTCCAACATATACGTTCCGGACTGGCTGTACAGTGCCCTCCCGCTGTAAGAGACCCTCTGATAAGAGCACAGGGACAATAATGACAGCAGACCTCTCCTGTCGCACAAATTTATTATAATGAGAATTATCGTAGGAATGCTCTTAGAGAGAGGGAGTGCACTGTACGTAGCCCTTCCTTCGACTCTCAATAAATTAGCCGGCCCGAGATGAAGATGCTGCTCTTGACTACTCCTTACCCCCCATGAACTGGTCCTCCTGTAAACTCTTACCAAGAGCCAAACGACTGCAGGACTGGAGGAGTTTCGTCCGACCTTGGAGTTGACACAATTTCTTCAAATTCTCCATCGTCATGGGATCATTGGGCTTGAGGATGAGGGCGGTCAAATAGCTCTCATGTGCTTCCGGATATTTTCGGTTCAAGTGACGAATGGCTCCTAAATTCATATGAGCCCGGGCTTCCTACAACCAGGCAGGCAGGCACAAAGAGTGGAGAAAAGAAGAAAAAAAATTGCGAGACGAGAGAAAACACAATTAGCCTCGAGCGAAATCCTATTCCCTCATGATCTTTTTCTTCTTCTCTATACTCCCTATCATTACATTAGAGTCAGAGAAGATGCGGCTCTTTCTTTCTCCAGGATAGGATTACTTTCTCCGAGCGGTGAAACCAAATTAAACCCAAGATACACAACCCCCCTCCTGACTCCTCACTTCTCTTTCTATTTGCTCTTGTGAACACTCAAATTAGAACTTGAATTTAGTGGAGGGAAGACATGGACACAGACAGGGATACATAAGGGATAGGGTGAAAGTCAATTGAAGGTTGGAGATAGTTATTGGAGCCT
The DNA here is from genome assembly GCA_947179485.1 of Allacma fusca. NCBI lineage: Eukaryota > Metazoa > Arthropoda > Collembola > Symphypleona > Sminthuridae > Allacma > Allacma fusca. The sequence continues at coordinate 10,673,731 of OX359249.1, forward strand.
ACTAGGTATCGGGAAAATGTAGGGGCATGTGAGGGTATCAGTAATGAGAACTAAGGGCAATAACTAGAGGCAATATCAAGGAGAAAGTACGGAGAAAGTACTGAGAAAGTACGGAGAAAGTATGGAGAAATTGTGGGGAAATACAGGTGACAGTGTAGAGAAATGAGAATGCAAAATAAAGCTACATCCGACATGATAAATAAGAGGAATTTGCAGTTCCACATAGTATTGGAAAGTAAACAATATTTTACGCCTAATTATCTAGCATTTGTGCAAAGAAATCAATGCTCACTGGAGAATAAATATAAAAGGTCTGAAGAGGAATGTCAAAACACTAAAGAATTAGGAAACAATTGGTATAAAACACTTCTAGGAATAAAATCTGTAGAGAAAGTAAAATGAAACAATTCTGACTAGAACCGGAAAAATTCACGGAAAAATCGAGACGAATGAAAGAGCAAAACAAGCGTGGGACAGAGAGGAAATATGGAGAAAAATGCCACGAAAATTAGCACTTCTCGGGAAAACGAAGTCGGAAATCGGAGAAAGTCATACGACAAACAGTAGGACAAATAAAAGAAAAAGCAGCTGCAATATTTGAAGAAAGCGTCAGGATCATAAGCCACAAGATTAATTTCAGGGGAAATCAGAAAAATAATCTAAAGAGAAGAAGAATGTACCGGGAAAGTCAGGAGAGCACGGGGTACCACCAACCAGGAAAAATACCAGGAAATTCAGAACCCATAAAAAATCATTAAAAGAGAAAGTACTAGGAATTTCACAATCTCCAAATGAAGTAAGAGAGAGTACCAAGAAATTGAGGAAGAGAAAATTATAAGTTATCTGGAAATACCGAACCCAGAGAAATAGAAATAACCAAGAAACTCATAAGCCAGAAAAATAATGAAAAATAAAATAACTGGGAAAATTCGAAAAAAAATTTAGTAAAGGTTGGAGGAAATTAGCAGAAAATTAAAATTCTAGATAGGAAGTACAGCATTCAAGGTCATTTAAAGTTGAGTAGGACAGTTTGAAGAAAAAGATTCTTGTGAGAAAATTAGAGATAGTAAAGATTTTGGGAGCTACAGTGGAGGAGGCGGAATTTCCAGTGCTTTGAGGTTACAGCAATTGTAATAAACAGGGCTATATATAAGGACGTGGGGTGTGATCGAGCGAGATAAGTTGCCCTCACATCCTAATAAGCACGTTATATAGAATACACTGCGTGGATTTTTACCTGCGGCCGAAGAGCAACAGCTTTTTCATAATACACTTCTGCCATTAGATTGTCTCCTGCCTGCCTCAAGCCATTTGCAGCTCCAACAACAATCTCGTAATCATTAGGAGTCAACGCATCAGCCATCACGTAGGATTCCGCCGCCTCAGAATTTCTTCCTTGGCTTGCCAGAAATTGTCCTGAAAGTAAGAAAAAATAGCATGAAAGGACGTAGCAAAATATAGTTACCCCTTTTTACACATTCCTTCCCATCCAAAAAAAATCTACTGCAGCTGCAAATACAAATTCTATTCTAGATGTTTTTTACCAGAAAAAAAGACTCCCTCAGTTATTTAAATATTCAATGGAAATATATTATCTGAAGATTCGGGAATTTATAGGGAGAAAGCAAGGAGAGAGAAAGTAACTGAGATTTCCCAAACTATAAATCATTCTCACGCTCAAGTTGCTTTTTTCTGTCCAAGACCTCCTGCAAGCAAGTGGTGAGTGCGAGTTTGGAGAGAGTGTCACGGACTATACACACATGAGCGTCTGAGTTTCCCTATTAATAAATTATTTGGAAATTTTATACTTACCGTAATGTTGATACACTCTAGCATCTGCTGGTGCGATCCGTTTCGCCCGACGAAACCAACTCTCAGCCTCGAGCAGTCTCGTTTTCTGCATAATCAAAAAAAAATGTCATTTCAACACTAGATTTCTTCAGAATTTATCACTTCATTCTTTGATAAAAGGAGGAAGGTATCTTTTGTATCACTTCGCCCCAAACGGTCTGAAAACTGTGCATTAATTTAATTGGGGACTGTCCCGCAGGAATTTAAACAGAAACCCCCCGAAAAAGTAGAAAACCTGTGGGAGTGAAAGTTGCATTCGATTTTTATCTTTACTTTCACTCGACTTTCACTTACTTAAATCTCCCCGACTTTCACTCATGCTTATCTCGAATTTCGCATGATTTTTGTTTACTTTCAAATCATCAAACTACTAACGACTTTCACCTGATATTTTCTCTAACAGAAGTTGATTTCCATTAAATGTAAAAATTCCGGTCTCCGGATTTCCTTTTTAAAAAAGATTGAGTTTCCAATCTAAACTTTTTAGTTATTTTAAAATTACAATGGAAAACACTTCAACTAACTTTCGCATGTGAATGTGTCAAGGCAAGAATAAATATACAAAATTCATTGAATGAATACTATTGAATTGAAAACTTTTCTTAAAACACCTAGCACAAAATGCTTCTTTGAATCCATCGAGATCTTTTATACTTTAAATAACTTGAAATGAACAATTTTACCCAGCTTTCTCCAGATTTCCAGTTTAAAATACACAAATCTAACTCGAAACTGATTAAACATATTCATGGTAATTTTATTCGGGGAAAGTCCCTTTCACCCATCCCGAAATAAAAAGACTGAGGCTGAAGTGGGGAAAGAGGGAAAGTTTAAAAATGAGACTTGTTTTCAAACGAGAGAGGAACTGTTCAATTTGGATCAATAGAATATAAAGAGTGTAGTTTTGTACATGCATATGGGAGGGACGGAGGAAGGAAGGTAAGGAACGAAGTTAGGGGAAAATTTTGAGAAGGAGAAAAGTTTGCGAAATTTTTCTGGCTCAAGCAGAGCTTTTATTTACGGGGCTGGTAAAATTTAATTTGGAGTTAAATGAAGGAAATGTGAGGAATTCCTAGGATCCGCCAGTATGAAAAAAGTAGTTGAATATTTGTGGACATTGAATAGAGAAGGGGAAGAAGAAAACGAGAGAGAGAGAGAGCGAGGGAAGGTAAAGAAAAAAGTTTGTCCTTTCTTTCACTCTCGCATGCAGCAAATCCTGTATTGACTACATTTGAGCTACATACATGAAGCTACACAAACACACTTGGTATTTTCCCTTCTCTCTTTTCAGATGGTGCGCACAGTGTACTCTTGTTATACCAGACCCCTGAAATTTTCTCTAAAAATTACTTTCAAATTTTGGGCTAAATATAATTAATTTTTCTCTTTTTACCAGAGCATGTGAAAGTCAGACTGAAAACTTTTGAATTCAAGGAGAGCTTCTATAAAAAACCCTATTAAATGAAAGCATGTCCTTATAAAAAAACACATATGATTTTTAAAAGGATGTAGACTCCTATAAGGAGAAACAGAATTATTGAGGTAAGCTGGAAAGTGTTCAAAAAATTTCGTTCCTGTACAAAATGCTCTTATGAAGGGGCAAGTATAACAAGAGTGCACTGTTGACAAGAGGTTGGAACGTGAGCTTTAAGGGTATGTTCCGATTGGAGGAGGAAAAGCTTTGGAGGATACTTTTACACAAACACGGAGGCAGAGAGGAGACAACAATACATTTGTAGAAGCATCTACATACAGAGGTATGTATGTACTCCCGTTATAGATAGCCTCACCCAACTATGAGAGACAAACTTAAGGGTTTCTTTTCAGGGGAAAGTTTAAATTGAGAAGAATTGACTTACATTACGAGCAAGCATCATCCCGTACGTAAGATGGGCTGGTATGTGATCAGGGCTTCTTCTTAGGGCCTCTTTGAAATACTCCTCAGCCTGGGATGCCTCACCAACGCGGGACAATGCCTCTCCCAATGCATTGTAGACGCTCTGTAGGAAAAATTCACACACAAAACAAATTGACTCAAAATGTCCTGCATCCAATGGAGGTGACAGAATGGAAGCAATGCAATTTTCACAAATCTTTCTCCTTCCTTCCTTCCCACACTCAAGCGAAGGTATCTACAGCATTGCGCTGAATGAGTGAGAGCACCACTCTGAAAAAAACACGCTTTCTCTTTACTTTCCCCATGCTATTTTAAGGGTTGCAATTAACGTGGTGTCAAAGGAAAAATCCTCACGATTTTTAGCCCAGTTGGGTAATGCACTTCCAAGTGGGTCTCAGATTGCGAGGATAATTACAGTGTAAGTGGTGTGGAGTTTTGCCTTTAATAAAAATGGGATATTTTGAGTATTTCGCTTTTCTCCCAAGCTCTCATCAGGAAACTATTATAAGTCTGATTTATTTATTTACACCCATTAACTCCCCATGTTTCTATCCTGACATATGGAGAAAGTTACTTTCACTTTGTAGAACCATTTCAATTTCCCCTCTTTCACCCAGTTCCTTCCGCTGTCAAATAAGTATATCCTTTTTCCTGGAACTTTCCCCATATTTTAAATCCTTTAAAACCTTTACGTGTAGAAATTTCAAAGAATTACCCAAATCTTCCCATTTCCATATTAATGACACACTCAATGAAATTTTAGCAAATGACTTTAAAAATGCATCAGGTGGAACTCTAGGGCACAGCACTAATGCCTGGTAAAATTTACTTTTTACCTCGAAAAAAAAAGAATTCCCCCTAAAATCATTTGTGCATTTCCTCTGAAAGTTTAGCTTCTAAGTTATTGGTTGGTCCACTTCCAATTAGAATAATTGCTAATAAAATGAATTACACCCGGCCCAGCAATCCCTCTTGAACACAACTGTTCCCAATTAAAGTCCCATTAAAATCCAGAAATATTTAAGAAGCGATAGCTCTGGAATATCATAGAACGCAAAAGTGTTAGCTTTCTCCTCAGAGGATGATTTTTTTTTCACTTGAAAAAATCTTCCAAATTTGGGTCAAAATACATACACACGAATAGGAACAAGTATCCCTTTGATGTTTCAAGTTAGGTTGAAATCGTTGAATGGATTTTTGGAAAGGGGAAGACAAGGACTTTCACACCAAAGATTAAGATTGAGTGAAAGTCACAATTAGCAAAATCCATTTGTGAAGGTGGGGAAGTTGTGGGTTTCACGGGTGTCTGCAATTATTAGAAAGACCTTCTTTCAGTACGGAGTTCAGTGTCCTCTTGTGAGAGTGCTTTCTCTATGGGGCCAAATCCCATTAGAAATATTTTCTTTTGAAACTATGTTAATTTTTGCTACATATGTATGTACAAGCATGTAAATGTTAGCGTTAAATCTGAGTACTTCAAGGGTTGCTTTTATTAGGGAGAGGCCACTGTATGGAGGGAAAAGAGGTGCTTGTACACAACAGCTAATATCCCGAACTGACTGTGACGCAGGAGTATGAAAGTTTTGCAATAATACCAAGTCCTACATTTGGAGGAGAAAATGAGAGCTAGCGTCTGTGTTTCTATTACACCTCGACAAACAAGTCTTTCCTGCTTTCCTGGAGTTTCTTTGTAACTGGTGCTGTAAGTTTGCTCTCCCAACATTTGCATCCGTAGCTAGAATTGCTAACCAGATTGGAGAGAGAAAGTTTTGGGTGTACAAATGGTAGTTTTGCTTGCAGAAAATTCCGAGCATGTAGACATTCCGGGAAAGTAAATTCGGGGAATCAGTTTATTGATTCTCTGTAGACGGGTTAAAAATGGAAGGGAGGCGGAAACCTTCTAATTTCCTATAGCTAGGACTCCTCTCAGTGTTGGGTGAAAGTAAGGGGAACAATAAGGCACGGAAAGGAACTGGAGGAGTACACTCCAAGATTTATAGCCACAAGTTAAAGAATTAGTCAGATCCGGAGGAATTGCGTTTATAATTTCAAGAGCCACGAGGGAGCTTACGCCTTCCTTACTCACAGACGTGACTTTCAAAGGAACCAATAGTCAAATTAGTGCGTCCCATTAAAATGCATTATCAACACATGAGCGTTGTTGCTCTCCTTGGGCTCCACTTTTTCCAAATACTGCTCTCCAAGTTTCACTCAGGATTGAAATTTGGAATGTAATAAAAGAAAAAGTGGTAGATATTTATTTTTGGAATATTTCTGGACAGTTCAACTTGGAAATGCAAACTCAACTGAAAATTCAAACTTGAACTCGTAACTCAAATGTAAATCCCAACTCCACCTTGAAATACAAGTGGCAACGGAAGCTTCAAACTTGAATGCAAATTTAACTTGAATTTAAAGAACAATTTTTTTTTTAAATTTGTGGAAATCATAAATTTTCTGTAAAGCTGGATAACGAAAAAAATATCACAATTCAGTACCACACAGCTATGTACGTTTAGTAAACGTAGCCCCTCACCAAAAAAAATTTAAAATGTCTAGTGCTATTTTTTCATTGTCAGACAGAACTCATACTTCAACTTGACACTCAAGTGCATACTCGCAGCAAAGCGTGAAGCTATAATGAGGTGAGAGGGGAGAGTGTTTTTACCACCATATCTCCGTTGATACTACGGTGGAGAAAGCATATGGGGAATTCCCGTGAGAAAAAGTGTCATGTTCAGTTTACATTATTGGAAAGGGATGAGTTACGAGAATATATCTTCCTCCTGCCTACGCATGCATAGCTTAGCAAGTATTCCCCTTCCATTGTGTTAAATAGGGAAATAAGGCTTATAAGAATTATTGTATTGGGAAATATTCAGTGGGAAGACTTTCCCTACATCCAGGGCATGGGAGACTGTCGGAGGGAATCCGGGGAGCTGGTTAACAAAGCACTTCTTTATTGACTTAAAACTACTCAAGGATTAGTGCAATACTATGGAGGCGATACCACATTAGGGTATTAGGTTAATTGACTTATTGCAGGATATAAAATCCACCCAGATTGGATCCAAGATCAGTGTCTAGCTCAACGGGTTTTGCTTTCTCCATGTACTAGTTAGCTCTTACATCCAATGTACGCTTTCTCTTTGCCTAAGGGACATCCTTGCAAAAGTATTTTCTCTTCAGGGACAACAAAATCCTTCTACATTCATATTCAGACAACGTTTTTTTTTTTCCTTTTAAGAGAGATTAAATACAGTGCCCCTCAGCTGTTACAAGACCTCTTATAAAAGCAATCTGGGGACGAAAAATAATTAGAAGCTTTCCCTTTGAACACAATTTAATTCTACTCGAACTTACCAGCAAGTTTTCATAAGTTTTAAATGTTTCCCCACATAGATTATATAGCGAGTGTATAGAGAGAGAGTGGACTTTGATTTTCCGTGAAAAGGAAAAACATATTTTTCTTTTAAAAAATTTATTTTTGTACATGGGAAAAATACCATAGGGTAGCATGTAACCATGAATCAGTAAAAATATTTTTACTTGTATAGAGAAAGTGCTGGTGTAAAGGGATTCCTTATAGCGAGAGCTAACCTTATATCCATCAAAAGAGAAAAAAATTGCACTGTGGTAAAGGGAAATGTGGCAGACTATTTTTGCACCTATAGAGAAAGCCCTCTCACAAGAGGATATCTCTTAGCAACTGTTCACTGCATGATTTAGCTGGGGAATTTGCATTTAGCTTTTGGTTGTAGTAAAAGCTGGTGGGGATATGTTTGAAGGTACCTTAATCTATTTGCATTGCTTTTATATAGGTAGGATTTCTTCGAGCTCTCTCAAAGTCGACTGTGTAAAAATGAGTGAAGCTCTGAGGACAAGCTGAGACTTGGAGAGAAAGCAGTAGCCAGTCAAGCGAACTTGTATGGATACAAATGGATGGTTTGACTTCATTTGTCACAATAAAGATGAGCGAATCAAGTTTCTCCATGTCTGGAAGAAATGAAAATAAAATTCTCCGAGGACTAAGAAATTGAAAAAGATAGAGGGTCGAGACTGACGGCTCGGGTGGCTCACAAGCAAGACAATAAGTGAGCCAGTCGAGACGACAGGATATTCAGTGTGCGATGTATGTATGGACTTTTTTCCTTTCTCTATAGTTTGATCCTCCAGAACTTTCCTCCACTCTCACCACTGTGAGGCAGAGGAGGAAAGTCATCTGACCAATTTTTTATTTGCTCAAACTGAATCAAGCAACCATTTCAACCGCCTACGTGTACTGCCAGTCCTGTCTAGACATAACTCACGATTACTGCTCAATCGTATTACTTGCCTTTGTGTTCAGTTTTTTCATTATACTTGTATTAGTATTATGTCCGTATATAAAGGGTGTCAGCATTATGCTGTCCATCAAATGTCACCTAATAAAATATGGAGAATGCGGGGAAGGGACGGGCTGGAGAAAGTTACTATTTATTTTACTTAATCCATATTACGTGGTGAAAGTTATTTTCTCCAGTAAAAGTCGCTTGGCAAAAACTTCCTTGGGAGAAAGTCGTTCAGGAGTAAGTTGCTTTCTCCCGAAAAATTCTCTTTCAATGGAGACAGTTGTGCTCTGGAGAAATTCCTTGAGGAAATTCCCTTTCAAAGAAAAACTTCGCTTAGCCTGGAGAAAGTCATTTTGTCCTGACAGTTTTTAGTCTCCTGGAAAATGTGTCAGCAACTGAGAAAAGCCATTTTGTCCGAATGAAAATGAATTTTTGAGAGAATCACGGTCTATAAAATTGTTACTTCAAAGAAGAAAGAATTAAACGCAAAAATATTTTAATTTTTTAAAATTGAGTTACTTTTAATAGATCTGTTTGGGTTTGCTGAAAAAAATATTTAAGAAAGGAAAATGTACGTAACGAAAATGTAATAGGAGAAAGTAACTTTCACTTAGCCAAGACTTTCTTCGTGGTGAAAGAACGTTTTATACGTTTTCGAAGCGGGCGTCAGTGGAGAAAGTAAGATCTGCCTTAAAAGGGGTTTCAGCAGAGAAAGTAATTCTAAGTTGGAGAAGACCCCGCTCAGGTTAAAAATGCAGAATGGAAAAATACAGGGGAGAAATCGCAAAGGAAGGGGAGGCTTCTGTGGGATTGAAAGTGCGTATAGGATGTAAAGCCTTGGGATTGTCTACTTTTCCCTCCACCCAGAGAAGCCCACATAGCAAAAGGAAATTTGTCAAAGAGATATCGTTTGGCTTTATCTAAGTTTGGGTTTTTATGCCGTTTTTACAATTCAAATGCCACATAACAGATGAGATCTAGAACATAGAGATAACGCTCTTTTTAAATTTCCCTTTCTTTCATTTTATTTCCGACAATTTTTCCCAAGTTCACTCCAGTCAGACGCTTCCTCAAGTTTTGTCTCACATATATACATGTGGAAAGAGACTCTGTCCCTACATTTTTATGGGAGAGGGAGGGCAAATGAGAAAGCCGGCTTACAGATTCCTGTATTCATATATATATATATATATATATATATATATATATATATATATATAGGGATATGTAGGGATATGTAGGGATATATAGGGATACGTACACGCCCGTCCATGTATGGCTCACATATGAGAGGATACAAGATGTATATATAGATAAGAATAAAGCTCATTTCATTTTTTCTCACTCACTTCCTCTCTACTACTTTCATCCTCTCAACTCCATTTCCACCCCTCTCCTCTTCCCTCGCGGGGGATTCCTTTTGTTAGGAAACTTAAAATCACATTTAATCCGTAGCTTTTTTAAGCGTTAAACTTTTCTAATGGTCAGTTTTCTAAATAGTGACGGAGCTGGAGTTGGGAAGTTGTTTTCTCTAAACTTCTGTCAGGAGTCACTTATTACGTTATTTTCACATTGCGCCTCCCCTCCCTCATTTTTCTCTCTCGCTTTCTCTACGTTCACTCCCGCCTTTCCCTCTTTTCTCCTCTTTCTCTTCTTTCTCTCGCTCATCCTCCGGCTCAGTGACTCGTTAACTTGTAAGTTCATTTGATAATTCTCTATACTCCCTACCTCTCCATTCCCTTTATTTCTTTTCAGGAGCTTTCTCCAATGTTGCCACAGAGGCTGGAAAACACAAATATACCCAGTGAATAATCTAATGTCGTCATTTAACCGAATCCTAGAATTACTTTTGTAACTCTTCTTGCGTTTCCCTTGTTTGGATGCAGGTAGATTTTTTAAACTTGTTATTTTTTCCACACGATTTCTCTGTATCATTTTTAAATGTACTCTTTATGTACTTTTTTCTTGCATTTCCTCTATACTTTCTCCAGATATTTTATCCAGACTTTCTGTTTTTCTATTCGTTCTCCGTAAAATTTTCTCTACACACTTACTCCATATAATTTTCTCTTCATACTTTCTCCATATATTTTCTCTCCACACTTTCTCCATAATTTTCTCTTCATACTTTCTCCATATAATTTTCTCTCCATACTTTCACTATATAATTTTCAAGTACATTCCTCGTGTAATTTTTTTCTAAGTTAAGCTTAATTAAGTTTTTACAGTATTTACGTTTTCCTTGTTTACATATGTAAGATCACGAAATTCGTTTGTGAATATTCTCAGTGCATTTGGTAAACAAAATGTTTTCTTGTAGCCTTTCCTATTCCATCTTTTTAGATAAATCAGTGTTATTTTGAGGGACGAACAATACCTCATGTAATATCAGCTCTGTGGTATCCTCAGTGGTTGATCATATCCAAACCTCAACCATACCTAGCCTAAACGTTATTTCATGAGTGGATCAAACTTCCTGCTCAAGCAGAAAACCCCAAATTTCTCCATCATGAGGACTTTTAATGCGGTCGCGTACATCCACAGGGATTTCTATCCCCTCTAAAAAACTAGTTTAGGAATATTCCCATAATGACTGACAATAGTGAATTAGTCCGTCGTGACTTGAGCATCTTTGCTAGTATTGCTACATCCTCTCCCCGTCAACAGTGGACTAAAGTAATTATGTTTATTATTTAAAATAAAAACTTGGAAAAATAGCTTTTTAAATTCTATGAAGTTCAATGTCATCTTAAAACGAAAGTTATTGTCTCAGGAAACAAATGGTCAATGAAATAATAGAATAAAAATATTTGCTGTTCGGATATCAATTCCTTAAAACTATTCATAATTTTCCCTTCATTTATTCTGTGCTTGACAGATTCCTACAAAGTGTTATGGAATCCTGGAAAGCTTCCGAAAAGGGAGGGTTTGAAATAAGTGAAAGGTATGGTGAAAGGCTTCTTCTAGTCTTTCTCCATTGAATTTCCTAAGCAACCTCAGGAATGAAGCCCTGATCCCATTGACTGCGCTTGGTCAATTATTTCCTTACGGAAGTTATTATTATATACTGGTGATTTTTTTGTGATAGTCTGATTGGCTGCTCAAACATGAAGAATGTGAGGGAGACATGGAAGGCGGACAGAAAGATGAAACTCTCTGGTTCTCACGGAGCTCAAAGAGCTACACAATAAAAATCAATTACGAGACTGTGGGAGAAAGTCCCACTCACATCTCACCCAACTGGGCTATTCCCTACGAGTGTTTTAGGTTAGGAGGTTTTAATATGAGAGTATATGCACTAGTTCCCGAAAGTATGTACTGTCAAGTATAGACACTCGAGTTGAAATGATCTCAGAAAAATTTCCTGAACAGAGCCGTGATTGGGTCAAGCGATCAAGAGATAAGAGACGACATCGATAAAAGTATATCCTTTGTAATACTAATCTAAACTTATCTCCCAAAAAATAATTCATGTAGGAGAAAAAAATCTACCAAGAATTGACGGCTCAAATTCACCCCAAAATTGACTCCAAATCAATTCAAAATTACTCAAAGTTACTCAAAATATATCCAATTAGAAACTTTTGTTTATCCTTGAAATACTTCAATCAAGTCTTTCCCTAAGGTTAGCTTCGACAGAGATCATTGACCCTTTGAGATAAGACTGGAATTCTTTTGAAGTCTTCAAGTGAAAGTGAAAAACTAGCGTGGAAATATGTACGCCATGTAATTTTTGCTAGAATTATTGGAAATGGAAATGATACGAAGATGCTCGTGGGGACGAAAGAAATTCTGAGGAGAAGAAGACAGGACAGAGTTACATGTGTAAGAGGGACAAGAGAAAGTATCGACCTGTGCTTGAGAGAAGTGTGGCGGCATCAACTTGACTGCTTGTCGGTATATTCCAATAGCCGTTTTCGGGTCATCATCTTCTTCGACGAGGAGCTTCCCATAGCGGAGGAGCGCCGTTACTTTGGCCTCGATATGGATCCTCAAGTCCTTAACTCCCTCATCAGATAATTTGAAACACTTCTCGTACAGCTCCATAGCCTCACGGGTCTTCCGTTGTCTTATCAATACTTGCCCCGCATTCAAATATCCCGCTGTGGAGCAACAAAGTAAAGATGAATTTTCCATTTAAATTTACATCCCCTTATCACAATACAGGAATTAAATTATGCACAAGTACAGGCTACATGCCTAAAAATATTTTCCCCAACCAGCTAGAGCTTAAATTGGCTTACAGTGGACTTCAAATATTTGATTCCCCCTGGTTCGGAAAAATTTTCCGAAATTTAAAAAAAAAATCAGGGCAAGAGGTCAAAATTTCTGATTAATTTTGTGTGCACAGTGTGGAAATAATTTTTTTTACATCAGTAAATTTGTTTAAAATTGTAAAAATTAAATTTAAATAAAAAACAAAAAAATTGTGAAATTTTAAACTTTAAAACAGTTCAGAGGAAATTCAAGTTGGAAATATTGGGGTATGTTTTGGTGAAGTAAATTTTGAAAACATCTGGGGGGAAATTGTAATAAATTGAGGGAACCGGTATTTTATGGTTTGTGGATAAAGTTGAGGGTTAGGAAATATTTCTGGGCACCTTGAGCGTGTAGCCCTAAAGCTATACCCCATGAAATAAAGATATCAATACAAATATAAATTTTAGCATTAAAAACTATATTTTTGCATGGGAAAGTATAGGGGAAGTAAAGACTATCAATCCGGAGCACTTTCTCTCATGACATTTTTAAAAGGGAGCCCGTTAAATCCTTTAATAGGAGAAATATGTACGTGCATTTATGTGCAACTCAATTTGTATTTTAAGCACGTTATCAAATTATAGCTTTCGAGGGAAAAGCGGATCGCTCTGAAAAATAAAGTCGCGAGCGGGGAGGCACTTTTTCCCTCCAGTTTTTATCGTTTTTAAAGCCACTTTTCGCTCCAATGCTTATTTCTCAGAAAGCCCATTGAGACCTTTCACATCCACCCGTTTTGGCAATACACTCTCACATGCAGCTACTGCTAAGGAGCAATTCTGAAAGTAGAAACGTACATTCATTTTTTCGAAGAATTTTTAAAAATCATAAGTTGACAATTTTCCTCCCCGATATATTCCCCAAGGTTATATTTTCGAATTCTTTTTCAAATTAATGTTCCTTACTTAGGAATTCTGCAGAAAGACTCTGGCTCTTTAAAATTCTCTAATAATTTCCTTTTGAAGCTGTTTTGATATCCTTATTTGCATCGTATAAGTTTCAAAATAGCATTTATTTACTTTCACTCTCAAATTTTCCTTCTCAAAATTTCAACATTATTTTATTTTTCACCTCAAGAGATGTCCAGTTGCACTACACAAATCAACAGTTCTGGGATGATATCATGCTTTTTAACAATTTTGCACCCAATTGCTTTCACCATGAATTTTTCATCTTAACGGGTCCTGCATGTGATTAGTTTTGGAGCTTACAGTATTTGTAAATGTTTTGGGCGTTTTAGTAGCAACACTCATTTTGCATCTCAACAGTTTTGCATGTACTTGCTGTACAAATTTTTATTACGTATACGTTGACTCTTGCATCTTGAAAATTTCACGTTGGTTATGTCCTGAGTACCTTTCTTAGTAAATATGTGCTTCCTTTAGACCCTTAAAATTTGTACGTACTGTTTTCCCTTTGACTCCGGGAAAAATTGAGGGTGCTCTCGAATTTGCATTTTTCCTTGCTACTGAAAACAGTGCTGTGACTTTGGAGTGATTGTATTGATTGGGAGTGCCGATAGATCTACAGCCTATAAAGGATGCTAGTGCAACGCTCTTGCTGCTTAACGGACCATTCAGTTTCATCTTGTATTTCTATGGACGCATTTAAATTTACTACAAATTGCGTGCAGCTTCTCTTCACAGACGATGTATGTATTTATGCACAGGAGTCTCCACACCAGCGTGTGGGTTTCAATAGTTTGCGAGAGGATCTATAAAAAGGGATTGCGTGAAAGAATGTAACTGGGGACGTGTTTTTCTAACATAAATCCAATTTTATACGTATCCAAGAATTTTGAATGGTCCGGGGGAAAATGTGAAGGTACGGGATCCTTACGTGCATTGAAGGAGGAAGGAGGTTTTGAAGGTTGGCTATGGAGGAGCCAGGACTGCTGGGAACAGGCACCTAATCACCCAGCAATGATTTTTTTAATGTTGTAATACATCATACGTTATTTGACCATTGTCAAAAGCTAAACAGCAATATTGCTCCTTATCTCAATGGAACGGTCATAAAGGCGGGTGAAAGTCTCAAGAAAATAGGCAATCTCTCTTCTTTATACATTGCATTACCGCCTACTTTCTCCCCCTAAAATGCTTCCACACTACACAGCTGGGGCATGTACTTGGGCTGTAAATTTTCTGAGATTCCCATAAAAAATATTTTTGAGGATCCCAATTCAAATTTTTTTAGCTCAGAAATCGTCGTAAGGAAATTGAGAAAATAGTTTTGCAAACAAATATTTTTTTTAAATTGGGGAAAGCTTTATTTTTTCCACTCAGAATTTCTTCATAATTTAATTTCTTCTAATTTTTTCCGAGTTTTATTATTTCTCCACTTTTCTACAGCTGCACCATGCGTATATGTAAGGAAAACTGTTTTATATTTTGAAGAACAATACCTATTATTTTTTGATATTTTGAAGGTAAAAACATATTTATACAACACTTTAGCAAAGCTATTGAACACTTGGAACATCATTAACATTTGAAGGTGAAAGTATACGTGGGAGTCATTGTGGGAGAAAGTTTAATTCAATGTGATCAAATATTGAATATATTTTGGATGAAAGTTTCCACTTATATTTTCAAATTAATATAAGTAGAGATGTACATATACAGCAATCTCATAATTATGAAATCTTAAGTAAATACTTTGGGACAAATACTTTCTCCTAGAAAATATACTCGGAAATTTGGGAAAATGCGCGTGTAAATAGTGCAATAAAACGTAATATTTTACGAAAGCTGTGGCCATTACTCAAACCAAAGTGACAACGTCCGTAATATAATGGCAGTATAGAAACTGTGATGGGGGAAGGAGGAAGGACTGCTTTCTCCGGCTGAATTGAATGTCTGATGGAGCAGGGAAGTTGGAGCCCATTTTAATATATTTAATGGATGTTGGAAAATGAGAGGAAAGTACTATTGACATGACAGGAAGGAAGAAGGAAGGAGGGAAGTCAAGGGACAGAGAAAGCGGGCGGAGGTGGGGAAACTAACAGCAAGAGAAGGAGACAGAAGGAAAAGCATTTCTTAGTTTGGACTCTAACGGCCAGCCCAACTCCGGACCAGCATTGTTTCGACAGCTCTGGAGGATGCAACTTAATTCCATTTGATTTCCCTGGGAGAGAGTTGGAAGGAGGGGGTGAGGAGCAACTTCTCAGGAGAATGATCTTAGCCTGAGAATTTCTTTCTACCAGCCATGATTTAGCGAAGGGATAGTTTCCTTTCTTTCCTTTCGCTGCATTGTCTGTAATTGAGTTCAGGGGCACATGCAAAGCAGACACTTTTCTCCTCACTCGGTTTAATCCCATTTGAAATTAGAGGCCCCGTAGCTATCGCCCATGGTCAAGGGAAAGACAAGAGGGGCTTCACGAAGTGGCCAAAATTTTAAGCGCAAGGGATGAAGAGGGTTTATTTTTGTCAGGTATTGCTTGTAGAGCCCGTTAGTAGGCGTCCATAAAAGGGAAAGTGGTAAAGGGAAAGTTGAACACTCGACTCCTCAAGAGTTTGTTTCAATGAGGACAAAAGTACTCGGCAATTGAACAAAAAGGATGATTGCGAGAGCTGTTTCAAACCTACTCTCACTTTCCCCTCACTTTCTCTTTGCTTTCTCCTCCCTCGCCAAATAATGAATCTCTCTTTGATTTTACCATCTGTTGCTCCTGCTCCCGAGATCTGTCAGCCTTGTATGAGGAACAGGAAACGGAAAAAACTAATGCGGAGAAAGTACAGGATTACTTTCTCCGACAGTTACTAACACATACCAGGCTCCGGAAAAATAATAGCAAAGTAGAAAATTAGATTGTACGTCAAAAAACTCGTAACTTCCTGAGTAACTGTGTTCACTTTCACCGTCACTTTCACTTAGCATTACGAACCCTTGAGGAGAAGACGGGGAATAGGGGAAGCCTGATTGGTATTATGATAATGGAAATGGTAGCGGCGGAAGGATTTATTGGAGAAAATTAACTGTATTCTCACTTTCCCTCCCTCGCAAATTTTTATTGCAAAAGGGATAATATTTAAATGATGGTGTCGTTTAAAGCCTGGATTTAATACTATTATCTGAATGTGATATTGTTGAAACAAAAAGGATACAATCCTAGTGGATAAATACTTCAAAGAAAAGATCCATCCATAAATTAAAAGCCTGCAAATATTGTAGTGAGGAATAACACATGTAAAAAGACGTAGAACTTGTATAATGAAAACTCCTGACATTAATAATTCTGATTCCGGAAAACAAACTTGAAATATTTGATGCTGGTAGTAGCATTAAAAAAATTAAATCGATATAATGAATTGTGTAGTAATTGATACGTAAGCCTAGAAAGTGATAAAACTTAGAACCTATGTATATGTATCGTGTGTTCAAGTATCACATTTGAAGCAACGATAAAAACCAAAGAACGAAGCCCTAAATAATTTAATGTAGAAAAAATACTGATTGTATACATATGTAGATGGAAATGGACGAAGGTACGTCGGATTAGGAGATAGTCTGGAAAATTGGACTTGCAGAAGTGCACCCGCGTAAGGAGAATTGCGGAAATTCAGGAAATGTAGTATCAACATAGAAAATAATTTAGAAAGCCAGGTGAAAGACCACACATTTTTACCAGGTCCCCAGAAAATCCGCACTACTTCATACTGTCCACAGAATCCCGAAACATTTCAGAAGGTCAAAAGAAAGTCCAGACAATTTTAGAAGGTCCAAAGAAAGTCCAAATATTTCAGAAGGTCAAAAGTAAGTCCAACAAACTTTAGATGGTCGGTCCCAGGGAAGTCTAGACAATTTTAAAATTTTCCAAGGAAATCCGTAAAATTTTGAGAAGATAGGAAAAAGTTCAGAAAAATTTCAAAATGTTCCCAAAAATACTTAAGACATCCAAAGGAAATCGTTCAAAGCAGGCGAAAGGATGCGGGGAAATTCTACAGAGAAAATTGGGAATGGTTGGAGAAAGTAGAGAAAATATGGGGAAGTTGTTTCCCGAACCAAGTTTAAATGGAGAAAGTATTCCATTTCAGAAGATCCCAAGTTTGGAAGTGATGCAGTGCAAGGCTTGGGAGAATAAGCAAAGAAAGCGACCCTTGTCTCCCGCACTGTCCTCGGCATATACTACGACTCTCGGAAGTCATCTTCAAGAGTTTCTGTCTCCCTCCCGAGCTTTCCCACTAAATAAATAGACCTTTGCCAGCCCGAATTTATGCACTTGAGCATGATAATAATAAATACATTTTCTCCTCACATCCCTTCACATGTTGACTTTCTCCATGAATATTACCCAAAAGCCCCGTACATACCCCTTTACTTTGGCTATCCTTCCTCCCTGCAAGCATAACTTGTGTGTATTTACATCTCCACTGAAGTACATTTGGGTAAATTACTATTTTCCCTTCATTTCTCTTCCTCTCGCCCGCTGCTACTCCAACGATGATAAAAGTGCAGTGGGAATAACCTCAAGGAAGTGAAAGGACTTGTTTCCCCATTGTGTGCACTGCAACTTGTAAATACACATGGAAGTTCTCGTACTCAGTTACCGCATGCATATCTAGCCCCATACAGTGCACTCCCTCCCCATGAACATCTCTAAAAGCAACTTTCACCCACGCCACCCCTTTCACAAAAAGTTATAATTTCACGTGGAATGTCTCCAAAAATTTTATTCCTACAGAAAAAGTTGTCTTAAAACCGTCTCCGTTGTAGCATCAGTCCTTGTAGATATTTTTTAAATGTATTGCAAAATTAAGATTACGGTAAGAACAACTTTCTCCATTTGATTTTGAACCACCTTCAGAAAGGATGTTTCAAAAATTGGATTTTTGCAGAAAGAGAAAGTTCACGGATCAATCTCATTCTAGGAAAAAAAAGGAACTTTGAGAAAGCATTGTCCTAGAGTGAGGATTGTCTCTTATATTTATACCCGGGACTTTTATACCCCTACTCCTTCAATAAGAGACCTTTTATAGAGAGAGTACACTGTACTTGTAAAATACACACGCAGGGACTCACGGTCTCTGTACAGAGCAATTTTAGAGGCAGTTAATAAGTGCTTAAATGTAATGTTACGTCCGGTCCCTTATGCACGGAGGGGGAACACATGGAGGGTATTGTCGGTGTGTGAGTTGATGGAGGATGGGAAGGAGGAAGAAATCCCTCCTGGAAGGACAAACTAATGATTACATTTTCTCTTAATTATGCCCCATTAATTGCTTTCTACTTCCACGATTATTTCTATCTTTCTCTTCCTAATAACCGGCAATATATTTGTCTTGCTCAAGACCCTTGTCTCTCGGTTGCCGTAACCCTTTCTTCTCCCTTGTGCAAGGGAATAATAATTACGGGAGAGCAACATCCCTCAATAAATAACAGGACGAGGGCTTAACTCATGTATACATCTTCCAGGAAACAAGGGCTAAGTTTCCCTTGAGTTCCCATTCCATGCCCATACTTATGTATGTACGTCTTGAGCACTACAAAAGATACAGTTTCCGCAGAAGCACAACCTTTCCAGTATTTTCTCAAAAGTTTACATAAATACGCCTGAGCTCTACACCCACAGAAAATATGATGTGCAGGATATGCTCTCCCTATAAGGGACTCCTTATAAGAGTATGGTCTCCATTGAAGTAGAAACAGTTGGAAACATTCCCATTTACCACAATGTTAATTTTTCTCCAGAGCATATGTCATGGTACAAGTCAAATTTGCTACTTTTACGGATGCTCATCTTGTAAAACTGCTCACTGTATTAAAATGAATGAGGGCCTCCATACACACGCTACCTGACTCCGGCAAAACTTTAGGGAAACTTCAAACAATAGTCAAGGACATGAGAAAGAATTAGATTTTTATTAGTCCTGTAATTGGCAGATACAAAATGGTAGAATGGAGAAAGTAATAATTGCTTTCACCGGTAAAGAATCGATATACACAGTTCATGTTGTAATGATCCAATTTTTTTTTATTCCAAAGGACTCGTTCCCTTAGAAACCTTCCTTGAAAAAAATTCTGCTGTAAAGGTATTCTCTAGCCATGAGAAAAATTTACGTACAGTAATAACTGTCATGAAGGAAAATGTGAAATATATCAGCTCCTATGGTGAAAGTGCCTTTATATGGGGGAATCTTTAATTGACAGTGAACTATGCTTATATTATGGGAGGGATTGTATGTACACTTTGAAACTTTGAGAGATTATTCAAATATTATACGCATGTCAATCTGGCCACAAAATAGAAAGATAGGGATTGGAGGACTCCCTTCAAATAGAATTTGAAACAAATACATGCTAATTTAACACAATTCTGAAAATGTGATCTCACTGATACACAGCCCTGCTGGATGAAGAGGAGTAGCTAACTCGGCTCTCTAATCCTGAATACGTTACTCGAAGAGTCCTGGCTCTGAGCTGGAGTAATAATAGATCCTTAATTTCCTGTCCTTCCCTTGATCTGGCAAAAGCTTCACCTTCCGGGAGAATAACAAACGGTGTGGAAGGAGTGGGATGAAATGGAAGGAACGGACACTTGAATAGCTCTATCACTTGAGTTTAATCCAACTCCCAATAATGTTCCTGCGGAGTTTTGTCTGAGGGGACGGATGAAAGTGGTCCGCCAGCAGATACGAGGTGACAGCTGAGACCATAAAATGATATTATTGCTATTACGGCACCGCCTGTGTACACTTGCTATGACAGGAGATTAAAATAAGGGAGAGTGGTCCTCAGCAAGGGAAAAAACAAACCAGTATAATGCATACACAATCTCCTCCATATTTTCATCTTTAGAATGTATACAGTCTCCCCTCAGTGGAACATACCCCCTTGTAAGATCCCAGACTCTGTGAAACCACGGGGAAAAATAACCTCAGACATTCCTGTGTATTTCCCAAAAATGTCTCTCCAGGTAGGAGGATTTTGAGGAGAAAGTTTTCCAAAAAATTCCTGTTTTTTAAAGCGGGAAATTTGAGGAGGGAATTTGTGCTCCATGTTGGGATGCTGTAAGAGAGGGAGGGGACTGTATACAAAGGCAGGGGACACAATGCATATATTGCAAATATAGGGACAGTACTTGAGTATGTCCAGCTGCGACTGCATGGTAAGAGAGCAATTCCAACCACCCTTCAGCTAAAATAATACTTAAAGAATCCCATAGAGAATTCTGGTGCTGGAGAAAAAGCTATCAATAAAATGCCAGGGATATGAAAGAGGCTACAGATTGGTTCGTCTCCCATCCCTCGTCCGAGTGGCTGCATGTGTGTGTGTGTGGCTATGGGCTCTGAAGCTACTTATGGCTACTAAAATAGTGCCTGGCATTGGGATGGATATGGGGTATTAGGGATGGAGGTATTCATGTACGTATGTACATATGTATGCATAGCCGTGTGGGCATAGGCCCTGACATGAGTAGATAAAGATACATGTGTTGGGAAAGGAACAAAGTGTATGTAAATTGTAAATCAAAGCAGCCATGATGAATTACCAGGGAGAGTCATAATAATAATAACATGTAAGTAGAGGAGTTGTAAACTTATGGTGGAGTCCCAGGGTTCTGGCAGAAAAGCCTGGCATGGAAGGGAAACCAATGAAATGAGAGCGTGCAAGATTCATGGTTGGTGGAAAAACCATTAGAAAATGATGGGAAAGGAAAGAGCTTCCCGCAAGCACATAATAAATAGCAAATCATGATGCAAAAGGACTTGCCTTGTTCCCTTCGACTTGTTCTTCTTCCACCAAGCCTTTTCTCCTCTCCAAAAGACTTGTGCATATGGGCCCCATAGACATAGAGATTTATACTTATATTTTATTAGTATGCACAAGTCCCCCTGTGTACATTCCACGGAGCTTTGCGTAACCTCTGCTTTCCGTAACAAGTATATAAGAGCTAAAGTGGTAAGGGGTGCATAGTAACCAACGGTATTTTACATCCCAGCCCTGGGTTCCCTCGCATTCCTCCGTCCTAACACATGCAATAAGTCTCGAGGCAAATGTTACTCACAGCAATGCCCTATTATGGATGTAGATCAGAGCAGGAAAAACATTATGCGGCTGCACCTCAATTCCAATTACATCCAGCCCTCCATGTGCCAGATCACTCCCTACTTGTCCCACTGTACCTTTCAACCTTGTACATTCCCGAAATTCCCTCCACTTTCCCATCAAAATCTCTCGACGTCCCTCATATGAATAAATACTGGATGCATAGCTTTATATTTTCCTAAAGTGCTTTCACTAGAAAATCTACTTGCAGTGGGGCAGGATATTTTCACTGGAAAATTTGCTTGTTTTATTGGAATCTGTTAGTTTGAGAATTTACTTGTAGTGGAGCAAGATACTTTCACCGGAGAAACTTACTTTTTAAAAAAGAAATCTACTTTTGCTTAAGAAATTTGCTTTCACTGGAAAAATTATTTGCTTTCACTGAAAAAATTGTTTGATTTTACTGGAAAAATCTACTTGCATTAAGGAAATATGTTTTCACTGAAGAGTTTAATTTGGGAAAGAAAGCAATTATATGTGTATTTCGTTGGAGAACACTATACATGCTCCTTTACCTAAGTCGATGCTTTCACCAAATGGAAATCGTTGCATCCTATTAAATTGGGACAGTAAATGGAGAAAGCCATCTTAAATTTCAACTTTGGTTTAAACGGAGAAAGCTGCTCAAAGTAAAATTCACCTGAAATGGAGAGAGCTACTTTCAAGGAATAATACATTTTAGCTGGTGAAAGCACCCGTCATTAATTAACAGTGAAGACTTTCCTGCAAATGAAGAAGGCTAAGTTCAATAGAAAATTTGCATTAGCTCGAGAATGTGACTGGTGAAAATCATACGTTAACTTTAGAATTATTATCTGAATGGAAATCTCTCGTTATTTGAAAAAGAAGCTTTTCCTGTAAAATTATATTACGTGGAATAAAGTCGGACTAATCAGGGAATTCTTTTCACTCGAGAAACTAGACTTCGTCGAAACTACTACTAGTATGAAGTCTCTTCCACATAAAACGTCCAGTTTTAAGCAGACGCAAAAATATATAAATTTAAATTGTGAGCATGCACACATCACGTAGTGGAAATTAGAGCTGGGGCGGAATTGTCTCCGTGATACCTAAAATGAATGGCTTTTGATGTACGAGGAGTTTTTTTCTTAAAGCGGAGGGATTTTGGTAAACACGCATCCTCAACCTTGAATTTATACATATGTAAGAACCTGAGACCGTTTTTGGTTTATAATTTCCATGTAATTTGACTACCACGAGCCTTTCATTAGTAGCAGGCCCCATGAGCAACCCTGGGTTACGGACTATTGACGGGATATTGAAAAACTGGCTTGAATATACGATGTGAACCTTCCCCTCCCCAGAGTGCCTATTATAAAAGGCAATAGATATATGAGCACACGCTATCAAGTGAGAGGAGATGTTGAGTGGGAGCAATACTAATAATTATGGAATCAGCTGGTGGCATTATATTTCCATAGGTTCTTGTCCCAACAGAGCCCTTTACTATAGCTACGGAAATTACAGATCGATACGCTAACAAAACAGCTCCTCCAACTTTCACCGTGTCTATTCTTCCCCAGTAGCCTCTCCTTTGACAGGCGATACACAAACAAGGGCAATTTTACTTGACAATTTGAGCCTCACTGTTCTTCCACTTACCCCTAAAAATTATTTCAATTTTTAGCAGAAAAAAATAATAACCCACGTTTGGGGAGGAAGTTTGAATGACAAGATAATTCCTTGGAAGAAAGGGAATTTATTCTAATCGAGCAATTATAACATTTTATTTTGGGAAAAAGTACAGTCCTTTTCAAAATTGTGACAATCCCCTTGAAGGAAAGTACTGAAAGCGTCTCTTCCAATTAAATTAAATGGAAGGGTAGAGACACGCAGAGGCAAACCCTCACGTGCCAATATATATTTTATATGCACGCCGAACAAATAATTCTGATTAAGGATTTAAACTTTTCACTCCACCAAAAGAGATATTGAGTTGGCAAGGAAATAACAACGGGCTAAGAGTATTGCTGTGGAGTTTAAAAAGAGGAGAAATGTAGGAGACAATGGGTTCCCCGATTGAATTTCTATTGAATTAAATGAGCTTAGCTCACGGGAAGCTCCTGCAGCTTGCATTTGCTTGCATGACTTGGCACAGTGAAAACTCTCCGGCGGTTGAGTCAAATACTGTCGTGTATATATGTAAATTTTGGGGCTGCGTATTCCCTCCTTGCTTAAAAAGTTGGGAGCACTATATGGTGAGTGTGTGAGAGGTATTCCGGAACAACATTCCCTCCCATCAGATCAATAGGGAACTCGATCCTTAAGCCCGAGAGAAAACTCTGAGGGGTTTTATTTTTACATAGACTCAAGTCTCCATTTCTCCAAGACACTTTCTCCTGTTATAAGTCAAATATAGATGAGAAAAAAAAGGAGATGAGAAAAAGGAAGAGACGAGAAAAACAAGATGAGAAATTTTAAGAAAATGTTAGGCCGAGAAAAACCTCACCTTTTAATATGCTTAAACTACTCTGTGCTATTGCTCTGAAAGACTCTCCTTTCCAGGAACGCTTTGTTTTACAAAGGTGCAAAATTCCTGGAAAATATTTCCTTTAACATTGTTAAGTCTCTCAATTTTAATGCACTAGCTTTATGAGTGAAAGTTGATACGAACTTTCATTTTTCTTAGAAAATTTTCTCTTTTGTAATATTCCTCCTAATATAAGAATTATTAATAGGAGTGACCTCGGTTAATTATTACAGCTACAGAGGTCAAATATCTAATTAAAAATATAATGATTAAATATCTTAAAACATTTATACGCAGGTTTCTTATTATAAAATAAATGCTTAAAAAAGGGATTCATAGAACAGGCATTGTATCCACGTATGATCGCATTTGAAATAATATTTTCCCTGAAAGCCTTCGTAACAAGAAAAATTTGGTCCATGTAATCAAATGCATTTTTATGGAGAAACATTAACACCAGGCGCTCCGCTGAATGCGAATTTATCCAAATAGTTTTAGCCTTCCAGGGAAAATGCTTTTATAAAATACAGTCCCGCATAGAAAGATAGAAGCTCACTGTCATGCAAATGCCCCAGCGTTGCAAATGCATTTACACAAGAGTGCACTCAAAAATGGTAAATATTGAAAGAGAATTCTATTCAGTGGAATACCATTTCCCTCCCAATTCCGAACACTGATTTGATTCCCAATGTGGAAAGGAAATGGGGAGATAAGACAAAAGAGGAAGGAATCTTGGGAAGCGAGCGCCTATTACGTACAGGGTCAGAGCAGCGCCAACCTCAAAGTGAGTCTATATCCACTGACCCCTACCCTTTTACACCCTGGGAAGGTCGGATGGAGTAGTCAATGATGTCATGGAGAAAGTTCCTCGTATAAAAACGCCCCACCATCCTCTCCCCAAAAAGAACAGACTGAGTTGGGAATAATACGAAAGCGTATACATAATCAGTGGGTTTCTAAACTCAGCATGTTCATCGAAATGCGAGGAAGGAGTGAATAAACTTTGGCTAAAATTTGAAAAGTTTTCTTGTATCAAGTAGTACAAGAAGTAGGAGCAACAAGAACAGGGAGAGAGAGAGAGTGAGAGAGAGAGAGCCAGAGGTTATAATATGAGAGAGAAGGAAGCAGAAGACACGAGCGAGAGACAAGAAAAAAAGGGGAATAGAAACAAAACAAAAGTTTTCCCTTCACACAAGAGGATAATAGCCAGAGAAATTCAGAAGGGAAAGGGAGAAGAAAACAAGTTAGAGGAACTAGAGATTCACACCTTTGAATCAACCGCCTATAGCCTTCCCTGAGTCCAGCCGACCCATTCACAAGCTACATAGTCAAGAGTGTACACACAAATTTATCATTACTTTCTCTCCGCTTGTCTCTTTTATAACTACCATAAAACCCACAAAAGCTCAAAATTATTTACAGCGCATATAAGTACTAAGGTAAAGTAGGGAGAAAGTAAGTCAAGTAACGCGAAGTGAGTGCGAGAGGGAAAAAAATCTATTATTATTTCACACACACCAAAAAACTGTTGAATGTCATATAAAAAGTCTTAAAAACAAACTTTCTCTCTCTCTCTCTCCTCACACATACACTTTCTCTCGCTTTCTCTTTGTGTATGTGTGTATGGCTGGGAGAGAGAGAGAGAGAGGGAGAAAATACTGCCAAAAACTTGCACATGAAACCACGAAAAATCCTAATGCACTGATCTACTTTCTCTGTGTGGAAAAACTTGCAAAAACAGAGGCTTTGTACATTTCCTTACGTGCATCTTCCCTCATAAGCCCGAGCCCGTTTGGCTGGAGTAATGTCATCTCGTGAAAAGAAAAACTATCACAACTTCTGTTCCAATTCAAACTCCCAGCAATAATAATTGTAGAATCGGGGAAAAGCTCTGAATTTATTATACAGTCAAATTTCCTCTCCACAACTTATTGTTCCTTGCTTCGTATGCATGAAGGACTGCAAATGTGTGTACATATTTATATATACATATGAATATACAACAAAAATTATTACTTTTATGTCTCCCAAATGGGGAGCGAGTCACTTTGCGTGTCTGCTACAAAGTTACAGTTACACAACCAAAACTCAAATCAAGCCGGCATGCAAAGTATAACTTTTTCAGGGTTAGGAAAATATCTCTCTCTCTCACTCGGTCCTTTTATGGCCCCTATGAATTTCACATTTACAATCCCCATATACTAATTATACACCACCCAGACATGTCATATTTGTAGAGGAAAGGAAATAACATTAGTCCGTTGTGGCGGCATGGTCAAAAATACAATATTTCAGAGTCCTTTCTCCTGCATTAAAATGTCGAAGGGAAGGTAATGCTTATTTTGCGCTCAGAAGGACAAATTCCCATACAAAAGATATATATCTTTAAAAAAGGGTACTAGTGTGGATGAATCCCTCTATTCCCCGTCCGTGTGGAGGATTTCTATTCACTTTTCTCCCTTGTACACATGCACTTTTCTTTGCAGGGGAAGATGTTTTCAAGATATTTCCTGGGTAAACCTCCCGGAAAATATAGTGACTCGAATGTAAAAATCTGCCTGTCACAACGGAGATGATATTTGCCTTGAGGAGATGAGAGTATGGTGTGGAGATGTAGATCAAGAGAGGGGAAGTACTGGAGAGTCTGGGAGTCAAGGGAAAGTGAATAGCGTAAATGAAGAGAAATGTAATAATAGTCCCTCTTATTGGTATGCATACTTGGAAATGTCAGAATAAGGAACACACTTTCCCCGAAAAGTTTACTTTCTCCAGGTCTCCCTCACACTTACTATTCTACACAACGATATTAAAACTAGGAACAAATTTCGCAACTTTATCCCACAGATTTCCTCCTCTGTTGTGCATTTTATGCAGGATGGAGAGAATCAGAGCGAAAGTAGGGAAAGTAAAAAGGGAGACAGCAATAAATGTGGAGAAGGAGTAGAATGGGATGAAAGCAGCTATAGCAATAAAAGTAAAAAATAATAATTCCAACCGGAGAAAGCACGGACAAGATAATCAACTGAGAGCAGATCGACATTCAATTATATTGGGAAAACAGTTCAAGAACAAAAAAAATTATTGAATTAAGTGAAAATACGTAAGAAGAAAAAATCAGTGAAAGTGGGTCATATATGTTTTGAATGTGAAAGTAAATTTGGTGGCAGTGTATACTAAAACAAGGGGTAATATTTATTAAGACCTGGGAAGCAAAACGGGACCAGAGAAAAGTAATAAAACTCCGGTTGGGTACCTTGACCATTCAGAAGCTTTGTTTCATTCCCCTCACCTCGAAACCCTTCCTAATTGTTATTTTCTTGATTGCGAATATTTGCTGGGAAGCGAGGAAGCTGAGTGCAAACAGACGATAAAGTAAAAGTTTTGTGGGGCCAAGTTTTTGCACACGAAAGTGTGTGAAGACATGGTTTGGAGTTGGGAGGAAAGCAAGCATGTATTTATCTACCACACACTACATGAGCATGGAGGAAAGGCTAGTCATGAGGGAGAGAGCAGCAGGGAAGCCCTACATGAATTTCTCAACTTGTTTCCCGCACGTAAGAAAAAGTGCAGACGAATCCTCTCCTAATGTTTACATTTCATCAAGTCCAAATGGTGAGCTTCAATTCGATTGCTCTACTACTGGCTCTATTTTGGTACAAGAGAGAGAGAGAGAGAGAAGAGACAGCTATCATGTACAACTGTTGTCTACAGTTCAACTGGGCAGAAAGACACTGGAGAAAAATCAACTGAACAAAACTTTTTTCCCTCTTCCTTCCCTTCAACAAGAAGACGGTCATCCCAAACACGCAATTGCCCCTTACAGACCAGACCATGAGGTCCCGCAAGTAATAAAGCCGCAGACAGACACACTCGCAAACACACACACACACACACACGCCGATACAATTTATTCACCTCACTTGTCTAAATAAATACAATTTACAACCCGTTCCTATCCCACAACAACGAATATCTATTAGTTCATTCTACTTTCTCCTGTCTTTTTTATTGCTATATTTATCCCAACTTTCTGCCTCGCGGCACGAGCTTTCTACAGCATTTTTTCCCACAACTAACTATTTGCTCAAATCCTTTTGTGCACATACCTTTTTTCTAAAAGGCATAAATTCGGTATTAATTAAAACCTTGATTTGCATTGCGACTGAAAGTCCCAAAATAATTCTGGGCACATGAAGGTGAAAGTAGAAATTCTTCCAGTCAGCTTTACAAGAGAAAGGAGCATTTATAAAGGAGGATAACTCCTATAAAGGAAGCTAGGAGTCTTTGGACATGATAAGGATTGTTAGAGAAAGTTACGTCTAGATGGGGACGTAACTTTTATAAAGGGGAGCACATATATAGCTGAAAGGAATCAGGGAGAAAGCAGAGTGTATTGTAGGAATGATAATTCGGAAATGATAGGACCGTGATTTATTAGAAAAATTAGTTAGGGAAAAACATGAGAGAAATTTTCTGGCACGGCTTGTACAAAGCTGCTCCAAGGAATGACAACCACTCTGTCTTAAATGCAAAGGGAACCTGAGCTTACAATATGTTCCCGGACATGGTAGAATTCTCTGGCAAATGTTGCCGGCTAGTAGGGAGAGCTATATTTAAGCGTGCTATTATAAGTATAGAGACGATGCATGCATACTGCAAGTGTGGAGAAAGTTACTTTCCCTGAATTGTAAAGTGAAAGCAAGTTTCCTCACAGAGTGCAGCAGCACGTTATTTTTCATAAGATAAAGTACACGAATCCATATGGAAAACTGGTTACATTCAGAGAGAAAGGAGAGGTTGTCGCTGGAGATACAAAACAAGAAATCATGTTAGGCTGGGAGGAAAGCTTGTTATACGATTACATGGGGAAAATCATGTTATATGTGTAAAGGACGAAGAAAAATGGGGAAATTTAACATGAAAGGTTGCTGTGAGCATGGTGTGGCTATGGGAGGGGAGGAGGTAGGTCCGTGTGAAAATTTCCTGAAAAAGTGAAAGCATGCAAGAGAAAAGAGAAAGAAAAAATGATTGGATTCTCACGAGCTAGTAGAGGTCGAAAATGAATGGCAGATCGATAGGAAGTCAATGCCTCATCCAGTCTCCCTTGCCCTTCCAGCAGCAGGCCCCTATAAATAAATACATCCATATGTAAATTAAACTTGCTCAATTATTCATTCGCACCTTTCTTCCAACTGTCAGGCTCAACTCCTGTCTCTCTCACTCTGTGTCGCATCATAATGGGGCCGCACATGCAATCTGCCCTTTGGATTTCCTTCCTCCTTTCACTCTCAACAACCACTACTTCTCCCTTCTCCTGGCTTTCTCTCTGCTCTCTTTTTCTTTCTTTCCGCTCCCTGCTTTCTCTTTGCTCTTGTCGCTCTCTTTTTGCTTCTGGCTTTACAATTTTGCTTTCTCAACTTGCTCTCTCTCTCTCTCTCTCTGTATTTCTTATACTTGCTTATGTAGACTCTACTCCTCTGTCTCTGCTTTCTTTCCCTCTACTTTCAGTTCTTATTTAATGCTTGCTTTTCCTATATCAATGAACTTCTATTTCGTTTTATTTGTATTTTCCCATGTTCTATAGCATTTCAATCTATTCCTGTTTGTTACTATTCCACTTCTGGCTTTCTCCTCCTAATTTTCTCCAGACTCATATTTCTGATCTACTGTCTTCTTTGTAACGTTTCTTTTCTACTTTCTCCACTCTCTATAAAATTTTGCTTTTATGTCGTCTAGTTTTTCTCAACTGCTTCCCATTCATTCTACACATTGATATATCCCCACTTTTTTGTGGTCACTTTTTCCATATCTTCCCGAACTAGCTATTTTTCAGCCGTTGCTTTCCCTACACACCTGCTTTGGGTCTACCTCAGGATAACCGTACATATTTTGTTGTACTCCACTTCTTGAAATCTCTACTCATCTTCTTTTATTCTGCGTATCGCTGTCTCAATTATTTTCTCCCTGCAACTTGATTTCTCCTTTATACTCCTGTTTTGCTCCACTTCCATAGTTTTGTTTCTGTCTGATATTTTGGTATTCCCAGCTCCTCCCTGTCTTTCTCTCAATGAGTTTCAGGCTCTTCCTCAGAGAACAAGAGATACGAAACAGAACACCAACGAGCCTTCCTTTGCATAAGTCTTCCATTACAAATGACGGTATTTTTAGTTAATCTTCATAGCTGGGGTTTAGTTTGGAAACTAGGGCAACAAATGGTGCTCTTCCCTACAACACATATTTTCCCGTCCGCAGAGAAAGGAGCTACCACATCCTTGCGAATACTTTCCGCGGAGTGTAGTTTTAACTACAGCATATCACCGTGTATAAAAACCCTTTGAAACCATTCTTCCACGTATGTCTCTTTCCTCTCCCAGAACCCTGACTGCCTACTAGCTACTACAAAAGCTGCATATTAAATTTCGTATGAGAATTCCAAAGGATACAAAGAAGGGGCGGTTAAGAGGAGGTTTTACTTCTGTTGGTATACATTCCGAGACTTGGAATCTTCCGAGTGGCAATTGGGAGTATGTTTGAAATGGGATAAGTCTAAAGGATATACATATTTCCCTTTCTTACGTTGTCAGTAGGTATTTAATTTGTCTGTGGGAAATTTCCGTAGGGGACAACATACTTTTCCTCTTAACAGGGGAAGTATGCAATTACGTGTGCTTACTTGAAGAGCATTTATATTTGGGGCTGTGAGAAAAGCTACAATCAACTATCGAGTTTCCATAAGTCTCTAAGTACTTTCTCCTGAGAGATGCTTACAGCTTCAGGATTGGATAGGAAACTGTGTTTATACAAATGTGGCAGTCAAATTACTCTTTGAGCACAAGGTTGAGCCGTGACTAAACACGAGTGGGGTTTTTGCGCCTGAGCTCCTGCTACAACAGAACTAATGTAAACGGTGTTTTGTTTGTCGAGAGAAAATTTCTTTAGTGGAAAAGAAATGGTTCGCTTCAGTGGCAAGTAGAAATCAGAAAAATGGTTATTCGGTTACACTATTACTTGAGATGTCAGATGCAGAGTTCCATATTCACTCTCGGGCTGTCATGCTCCCCCCGTAATGGAGAGAGGGAAAAAAGAAAGGGGAAAATTCTTTTTTAAACTCTAGCCCTTGCCTCTTTTTTGAAAAAGAAAAAAGGCAGAAGAAAAAAGCAGCCTTGCATAATTAACTATTGAGTTGCTTTAACTCCCTTCTATACCTCTGCCTTTTCTTATGTATGGTCACAGCGAGAAATTCCTCGAGGACTTTCTCCGTCTGCTTTCTCCGGGTTAATTTGCATGTGTGTATTTATAGGATACGAGAGATAAGATTCAAAAGTCCCACGTTTTCAAAACTGCGGGTTACGGATGGAGAAAGCAAAAAAGAGAGTTGCCTAATATTTCCTTTATAAGCAGAAACCTGAGGGGGGAAACTGCGCGCCAGGGAAAGTTTTCTTGAAAATGACACCGCTCAATATTTTCTTATTCTGTGGCAGTCAGCAATCGGAGGACAAGGGGAAGATACTTGGCGCGTCTTGGCCTATACCCAACAACTCAATGGCTCTCCGTCAGAGACCAACTTCCCAATTTCCCAATTCCGCCTTTCTCTCTCCTTCGCTCCCACTCCATCTCCTACCTTACAGGGATAAGCCAATAGAGAAATAAGTGTCGTGTTCAAATATATACCAATTATACTCAACCCTTAGCAATTACTAAGGGCATAGGAGGAACTGAGTCCAGGAACGCAGTCAGCTTGTTTTTATAATATCTTAAATGTGGTAATAATTTACTCTCTCCCAAACCAGTCCGGAGAGACAGGAGTTGGGAGATGCAAAAACACTCCAAGACACACTCTGATTCCTTATGCTGAGACAGGCAAACAGAGCCAATTGGAAGAAGAGCTCGGTTTACACAAACCCAAAGGGGAGAATCTTCCAAAAAACTAGAAATATCTTTTGAAAATAATTCTTTCGGCTCTCAATCCTGTCAAATGGGGAGGAAACTCGGGAATTGTGAAAGTGCCAAAATGTAACAAAAAACCTAAAAGCAAGGGAAAGAGCTCAAAAATGAAAAGTAACAAAATTTGGCCCTAAATCGAAAATCTCGAATGGCAATCAATGCTTCCGTAGTTTTACCTCAACATTTATCACGTCGATTCAACGCTATGATCAGGAGTGTAAATTGAAAGTTGACCTTCTCTAGTTGTCTTTCTCATCACAGGTTACAAATACCTAGTACATTTTGAGTAATTACATTAACACTACAGTAGAAATATCAAAAAAAGCCTTTGCCTCCTTTCACTAAAATACATTTTCAAATATTTCGTAGCAAGTCGAAATTATGGGAGAAAGCAAAAACTAATCAATTCAATCCGAAAATAGAAACAGCTAACTTTCGCATATCATGAGTGACGTCGACTCCTCATTTCTCACACCTTGACTTTCCCATTAGACAAAAGTGTTAGCTATAATTTTTGTATAATCAATTTTAGCTGAAAAGAAACAACTTACAGGTTATAGTGAACATCAGCCATGTTGGATCGAAATCTCAGAGCTTGTCGATAGGCAACTTCAGCCTCAGCAAGCCGACCCTGATTGTGAAGGACATTGGCTAAGTTCCCCCAAGACTTGGGGGGATTGACAGGGATTCCCGCACTGTAGAGTTCCTCCTCATCCCTCCAGTCCTCATTCCGGCGAGCTGTCCGGAGTGAAAGGAAGAGAAGAGTGATAATAGCACTGGTGATGAGGATTTGAGAGAGTCTGGGTCGATTGTGTCTCTGAGTGCGGGTCCAGAGTTGGAGGAATCCATGACCGGCAAGGAGACAGAACCCGACGGAGGGGAAGTAGAGAACTCGTTCTGCGATGACGAATCCCACATAAAAAAATAAATTTGTGGCAGGTAGGAAAGGACATATGAGGAATGCCAGTTCCAGGAGAAAGGCTCCATGCTCGAGTGGGATGGAGGAGTTGACTCCGCCGGAGCAGGCGGAGGTGGCGGCGGGTGATGAGTTGAGGAGGAGTGACGGGTCCACTGTGGAGGTGACTGATGGTACTTGTCTCCGAAATGTTTTTCCTAATGCTCTGGACAATTTATTACTGTTGATGGAATTGAATTTGAAATGTGGGCCACCTTGTCCAGTTCCTCCCCCTCCCCCGCCACCTCCTCTCTGAGATTGTTTCCGTACTCCCGAGTGATGATGATGATGATGATGATGAATCCCACTCATCCCTTTCCTCAGCTGATCATCCACTAAACTCGTCCAGGCGGGAGTTTGGATGATGGAATTGTTGTTACTACACTTTTGATTATTAGAGGATGAGGTGAAACGGCAAACATTGCACACATTTTTCAACGGACTTGTAACTCCCGGTCCTCGACACTCCTCACTCTCGCAAATCTCTCCCATTGATTTATTGACGAGTTTAAAACTCATGACTATTCTTCGGACAAGGAAAAAATAAAAGAGCACTGTGATGAGGTTACGGGGATCGGAGATCTCCGTCACTCGTGGCACAGCCTCCATTGACCAGTCATAGCTGAGGCAGTAGGGGTACAGGAGTAAGAAAATATTTAAGACGGGGAGGAATAGAAACGTCGCTAGCCGCACACACACATTCCCATGATGAGCTGTGGGATTATCCGCTCTTGCAAACTTTGGCGGCTCAAAGCCTCCCATGAGACTCACTCGGAGATGGAACAGGGCGAGGAAGGAGACTCCAAGGATAATCACACTTGCTGAACATTCTAATTTCCTCCAACTTGGCTGCGTCTGGAAATTATACGGCAATAAAGGCAAAAAATCAAGTCATTAGCATTATTAGTCACAATCGATTCCCATCCAAGCCTAACCCAAAACCTGAAGGAGCATAAGCAGTCAGGGCCCATTATTACATGCTTTCTCCCGCATATAAACACATGCATGTGCATACATAGCTACATAAATCCTGCTCTTCCGGAGAACTGCATTAATCAGTATATGAACACATAGTTTGTGCATATATGTATATATAGATTATATAATAGAGTCCCGTTTTTCTTATACTAATCCTCGGGAAATTACTAAAGATCTATACGCACGTGCACATCGCCCTTAATAAGCTCCATACAACATATGTACTCACACATAATAGATAATAATGTATTTCCCTATGAGGCTATGTAATCCCTAGAGCAAGCACATATCTCATTTCAAATGCACGTAAATATGCACCTACTTCCTTTCTTCCATGTAACATCCCCACACACATTATGTAATTTGAAGGAAGAAAAAAAACTGGGTAAAAAAGCTAGCTCTCCTATCCCCCTCTCATCCCACTATTGCCAATCTCATCAACTTGGTAAATACAGTGTATAAACATCTCTTTGATAAAAATTCCATCACCCTTTTACCCAACCCGTCACAAATTAGATTTATGGCCTGTTGTCTCTCAGCTAATGGCTATGTACATCATGGGATAATACCCCTTAGATCTAGACACACAGACTATCCTACAGACTTGTAAGCGGAAATCAATACTAGGAGAAAGCAATACATACGCCGGGCGACGAGGAAAGGAAGACAGAGAGGCTTTAGAGTGGAGAAAGCAGCGTGGAAGACAAGAGGCTATGAAGAACAGAGGCGAAAAGATTCTGGAACAAAATACCTGTGTGTCACACAATCAGAGTCTGATCAAAATTGAAAAAAGTAGAAGTACGCTGTGTTCTCCATGGCTAGTTGCCATATGAGTGTATAAAATATGACTTACGCAGGATGCAGTGACTCAGAGTGAAAGCCGAGGCTGTACTTCTCTCAAACCGATAAAAGGAAAAGCATGAGGGGAAGATTTGCGGAAAGTATAGGGCAAAGTATATGTAAAATTACGGTCGAAACTGTGGAGAAATGTATAGGGGAAACTGTAGGTGAAAGTATAGGTGAAAGTATAAGTGAAAGCATAGGAGAAAGTGTGTGAAAAGTACAGGATAAAAAATAGGTGAAAGCATAGTAGAAAGTATAGGTGAAAGTAAGTTAGATATTCAAGCAAAGCTGAAGTTTTGCCTCCTTTCTCTCTCCCGTAGTCTGTGCCATACAAACGTGGCGTTATCAATTGACTATAAATATTTTCTTCATACAGATTGAAACTACTAACTTATTTTGCTCTCTGGTGGATCTTTGAGGGTTTTTGCCATGTACTCTTTCACTGGTCGTAGAATTTCGTGAAGCTATATAAATGCTTCCTGCTACATAGTCAACAACATAAGTTATGGGTAGAAGCAAGTTGCTTCAGCCAAGAAACTTTTCAACGCTCAATGAAGCTAGGCAAAGAATTTAGAGTGGAAGGATGGAGCCCACTACATTTCAACATGAAAGATAGACGAGCGAAGGGATTTTGGAAAATTCACTACAGATCGGATGCCGGACACAGTGTGTGTATCAGTCCATAGGCATGTATAGCTATGTATACGTGTGTCTATACTTTCACCGGGGGAAAAACATGGAAAGGAGGGACAGATTAAACTACGGAACAGTCGAGCGGACCGAATGGGATCCGCAAGAAAGATTGAGGATGCGGCATCTACGGTCACTGAGCCTCTATCAAGACATCTTTGTTACGACCACTCCCGACCCACCCGCAACAGAGACAGTCATATATGCATCGTCCCGCACCATGAAGAAAGTTACCACATGTACATGCATGCGGGTGAGAGCGAATGTACTTTTTACTCTAAAGCAAACCGACATTTGCTCGGTAAGCAAAACCTCCAACAAAACCATATTTCTCATATGTCTCCACGACCAACCACTCTATCTACGCAGAGTCCTTCGACTCTTACAGCAGCAACAGCAGCCGAGTGACAGAGAGGCGCACAATCAAATCCCATTATCAAACTTACTCAAACTACAGTCCTAGGCCCTTTCTCCCAACCTGCATTTCCCTATATCATTTTCTTTCATAGTCTCCCACAATAGCACAATCCATATGTTATCATTTGAGACCTATTTCCCTGCTTTCCTAAATATAATACAGTTTACTCTCGCTGTACAATACCCCCAAATATAAGGGGCATTATCTCTGCAGGAAAAACAATATTGGGACACATTCCCCTTTACCATAACGTCAAATTTTCTCCTTCAAAGTTAGGACATAGCGGTACTCTCCCTATAGGAAACTCCCTACATAGACAAAAATATTTTGACACATTTCCATTTAACACAATGATAATTTCCTTCCTTATGCGAGCATCCTATTTTACAAGTCAAATGATTTTATAAAGTTTGTGATTTAAAGGAGGAGCAATTTTCAGTATTATCTCAGTATAATAAGAGACCCAGTAATAATATCTCTAAGCAGTTTCTCTACATAGGCAAAAATATTTACACACATTTTCAATTTCTAATTTCATTTAATAATTTCTAAGGATGCTCTTGTAAAGTGATTGTACTGTATCTATATAAATTTTGGTGTAGGAAACTTGATATCTCAAATGTCAGGATCTTAGAAAGGTCAAGAATGTATTTTCCGCATCCTAACTTAACATCTCGAGCTCTATTTTTCAACTAAATAATTCAAGCTTCAAACTTACTCCCCGCCAAGTCTGTAGCTGACACTTGTAATAATTTCTGTGTGAACAAATTTATTTCATTCATTTGTACATCTGACTTACTCCTTGATATACACATTTCCCACATTTACCCAGTGTTATTTATTGCCAAGTAATTTTTTGGATTAATATCAATTCGTAAAATTTTTGACGAAGCTGATTATTACCTCCACCGTATATACTGATTGTGAGTATAATTTATATATAGAAAATGCCTCAAACTGTTTTAGTATACTTTGGCTTGGGTGAATGAAAGTGAGTTAAGCTCGTATTAGCCAGGCGGTGTTAGAAGGACTATTCCATTCATGCGCGTCATTTAAGACATATAGAGGCATTTGGCGTCAAACGAGAGTGAGAGTTACTTGGGCATTTCTGCAAAAGATTTACAAAAGAAATACAGGTCAGGGATAAAATTGCATAAGCTCATACAAAGTGTGGTCTTGTCGTAAGAGAACCTCGGGGCAAGAGTAGCGCCCCTACAGAGGCAAATCATTCTAAAATATTCCCGTTTAGAGCAATGCAAGTTTTTTCTATAATAATATTTCGTCCTAGGAATTGAATTTCATTCCCTTTGTGAGTGGTATTTTAAAGGTAGTGCACTGTATATATTAGGCGAAAGGAAGCCTGGGAATTCTCCATGGAAAAAATCGTATTTTTATAGACTCCATCGGAGCTTGAATAAAGGGTAAAGTCCAGTGATGGAGTTCCTTTAGCCCTTGAGTACATTTCGAAGATGGGATAAATCCAGAGAAAATTCAATGGTAACTTTCATGGAGAAAGTTGCACCCTTCTGAGCACAATGCAGAAAAGGGGAGCTGATGAGAGTGTAAATCGATTTAATTACTTGTCCTGTCGATGTACTCGCAATTCAATGCCCATGCTACCCCTTGCTCTTGCCGGAGTATTTTCCGTGAAGGAACTAACAGGCGAGAATGGGCTTAAAGAACCCACTAAATTTCCTAACTTTCCCATCGTACCCACGTACAGGCCGGTGACCGGGGTAAATTTAAGGATTTCCTATTTATTCTCACAATTGCTTATATATATCTCCCTCCCTTTCTTTCTCTCGCCTTCATCGATGTGATGTAAACAGGCGCTGTGGCTACGCTTGAACTGCTTTTGTACTCCTATTTTCACCTAGTGAATAGTACACAATACCTACAGCCACGAGGCTGGAGCAAATATAGACACGGCCATACTGACAGGGACAATGGTTCACAAAGGAGTTGGGTCTGTCTAAAGGAGTTTACACCATTCAGCCTAAGAACGCAACCAAGGCATATGGAAGTTCTGATTGAGCAGTCAGTAATAATTTTCTCCCGACCTTCATGTGCCACGTACATGGTAAATTAATATTATGTGTGACGACAGCTGGGACGGACAGACCTCACGGATTTCTCACAACAGCCCAGCCCATTGTACAAAGCCAATTAGACGGACGAGATTCGATTCTCCTTTCTATTTACATCCCTCCCTTTCTCCTTATACATTGCACTAACTACGTGTGCACTGTGCATGAGCCTGCAGGAAAAAACCCTACACCTGCCTATACATACGTACATGGGTGGACCTGCACCTACACAAAGTTATATAACAACAGTCCACGCTCACTGGAACAGTACCCTTGAAAGAGTACTTTCTCCACAAGAGCAAAATAATTTAAACACATTCCTATTTACTACAATGTTAATTTTACCCGTACGAAAATACACGCCTAAAATAAATACTCTTTATAAGCTACCCCCAAACCATTCACTGTATAAAAACATTTGTACAATGTTCCAATTACCTGTGTTAATTTTTATCTTCATCAGAGCATATGAGTATAAGAGCCCATGTTTGCTCTTGTCGTGCTCCTATATTACAGTACACTGTAATTATTTGTGGATGTATACACGTTTGTATCTAATTGCTTGTAGGAGGGTGTATATTTGTATACAGAAGCGTATACACGCGTAACTACTAATTACTATGCACACATGCGTCTGTTTGTTATTACATGAATTCTTAAGGAGTAAATAATTATGTAACAGTGTATGCTTATGAGTGTACATATGTTCGTATGTACAGAGTGTACTCTTGCTATATGAGATGTAATCACAAGACGATTTTCCCTGTAGGGGCGAAATTATTGGGATAGATTCGAAGTTACCACAAGGTCAATTTTTCTGTTTATAAGAGCAAAAGTGGTGGAAAAGCGTCAGGTGTTTTATTCAGAGATTCTTTATAGGGAGTGTAACCTGTATGGAATTATTTGTGTTTACACAGCGTAAAATACATTCGAATCACAAGGCATGTGATAGATTAATACACAAGTGAGTGCATATTGGGAGGAATTATATAGCAATTGATTAAAGACGTGAGCATACCCTTGCTTTCACTGTTATACATGACTTTGATGGGAGGAAAGCCTGTTAGGAATCGATTGGAAATGTACGAAGCCTTACTTGACGCGCACTTGGTTGACTACACAAGAGCTAGTGCAGTAGCTACAAGCACATCAAAACAGCATCAGAGAGAGAGAGAGAGAGAACCCCAGTCGACCTCCATATCAACTCCTTGTACGGGAAATTACACCCGTCCACTGTATCTGCAATCAGGTGGACGTCAAGAAAAATAAATTCCACCCTGGTGCTTTCGCATCACCAAGTCAGAGGAAAGGGACTAGCACTAGTACCCGGTTTATCTACTAACTACCAAATGAGTACATTCAATTATGCAGTCCTCCCAAGGAGTGCCTGTACTTTCTCCAGATTTTGGAGGCACAGGACTACTTTAGAGTAAGAGCCTACTCTTCATAACAATAGATATGTAGGTTCCTTGTGGATGCCTGCGTTGGGAAAAATCACGTTACTTGAGCCTGGGATAAGTATTTACAGCAGGAGTGGAATGGCAGATTGGTCGCAAAGGGGCGAAAAGACCTTTCACAATACTAACAACGGAGCATATCCGTGTATACCACATTGAAGAAAATTGAGAGCTATCGTGGCTGCCAAAGTAGCGTGTCGAGCCTTCAATTAACATCGCTAATTATGCCTGATGAATCATTACTGCATTCCACTGACTACAGCGTCAGTGCTTCCGGAGCTACACGGGGAAAGCAATGCTTAATAAATAATGAGACAGTTTTCCTCACTAAAAGCATTCTTCCTCTCAGCAGTCTCCTTTCCCTCACACCAACATAAGAGGGAGCATAACTGGAGCAACATTTTGCTCAGAGATGAATAAGGTAGTCGAAAGACTGTCGCTCAATTTTCATTGCAAGTTAAGTTACTTTCTCTTTTATTAAATCACACACCTTCTCAATCTACTTTCTTTTCTTTCTCTCCTCCTGGGTCTTCCTGTCATGCCTACTTTTACCAATGTAAAGAAAACAGGGAAAGTTATGGTGAAATTCATGGAGTCAGTCACGTTGGAAGGAATAGCACAAGTCACGGGGAAATTCAAAGAGAAAGTCACGATGGAAATAGTACGGAAACCCCCTCGGAAAGAGTCACGGGGTATATCGGAGTCACGTAAAAATAGCACAATCCAAACCCAAAATTAGTAAATACTTTCCCTCAAAATACAGCATCAAATTTCGGTCATAAGAGAACGTCAAGCCACGAACGCAACTGGAGCGTAGGGGAACGAAGAAAATAGAAAAGGGAATGGGAGGGAGTCCAATTGCAAAAATGTTAAGATTGCTTTGAAAAATGTCTTTGACTGCGCGCACTTTGATGAGAAAATCATACATGTAAAGGGGCTGAATTTAACGAAGGCGCACGTGGGAGACACAATTCAGCAAGGAATGATACTCTCAAGACTAAAGGGATTTGCACTCAAGGGGCTTTGAATGCGATTGAGAAAAGCTATTCTTCACTCGTCAGCCATGGAATATTGAATATTTATCAGAAATATGACACCAACTGCGTATACCTATTTTCACTTGCTTTCTCCAATGTCTTACCCTCCTCCGTCGATATACATATGAACGTACATTTACAGTCTGAGATCCGTAGGTATGTTCCCGTCTATTTGTGCTCACATACAGGTTATTTTACATATTCCCTTGGCCTGGTGTATATTCATATGTACTGTGGTTCAATGTAAGTTTAGTATTCATAAGTATACGTGTGTTTACTGTATGTATGTGTAGGGCTTGGGTGGGGTGTATATCTACATATGGTTGAAGAATTACTTTGGGTGTGAATGCATATGTATATGTATATAGCATGTACAGTAGACTGTTCAATATTACGCATTTGTATACATGTAGTACTAAATGTATTGTCAGCTGCAGTGCTTTAAGGTGAGTGGTTTTATTATGCAGCTTGCTTTCTCCGACTTACTTCCCCTGTGCTCAACATACGGAGAGTATTTTGAAAGAGCCCAATGATGTTTTCGGGGGCTACTGCGGAGTGAAAGAGCTATCGGCTGAGAAAAGAATGGGGAAGATTGTGTGTAACTAGGAAATAAGGATGTAGTAGCGTAGCTACAGGATCTCTCCCGCCTGTATCTATATGTAACTAATGGTTATGAAGGAGTGTAGCTACAGAAGAGGGATGTGTACATGTCACCACAGAATAGGGATGCCATCGGAGAAAACATTGAGAACAAGAGCAGGAAGAAATCTTGAGTGGGCCATATATACCTCGAGAAAATAACCACAGACCATGCGGCGAGCGTCTTGGATTTTATGAGGATTCTCATGCTCCCCGTCCCCTTCCCTGTGTCTAGGGCTGTATAGGGCCATGGAGATGTATGTAACTAACACACTAGCAAATGAAAGCCCGTATCCATGGACCTTTCAAGTGTGAAGTGTACAAGAGCAAGGAGAAAGTAAGAGTGAGAGGGAATGATAGAGGAGAGAGAGAGAGAGAGAGAGAGAAAGGGAAGACGAAGACGACATGCAAAGAGACTTGGTGTGGTCGTGCGTGATTCGAATATCACATCTCAACAAATTCCATACCAGTTGACTCTTCCTATTTTCTCATTCGATTTTGTCCCAAAATGCAATTTCACTCTGGAAGCATACAGAATTTACACCTGCATCCACGCACTCAACTCTATTCTATATTCCACTCACTTTCCTTTACCACGTTCTCTTTTTGCATTTCATTAATACTCTCAAGCCTGCTTAAATTCCAAACATGATTTGCTTTCCTACAGCCTCCTCTCCTACTGCGACACTTGGACACTTATTCACATCCAACCGTTCAAATATTTATGTCTCCCAGATATTTACCCTAAAACAAACAGATACACTTCCGGGGAATTCACTCCGCCAACTCAGCGCCTGCTCCAACTCTCTCTCTTCCCAGTCCCATCCCAGGGAACACTCTCCAGCAGGAATGAAAGCTGGAGAGATTCATTTAGCACAATGACTCAGGAACATTGTTATTCCCTCTTATCACTCCTCTCATCGCGACATTCATGAGACGGAGCAATATCGGTTTGAAGCACCGCAATTATTTCAATGATAATTCCCAATAAACACTTTCTCCAGCCATAGATTCCCACACCTCTTTCTCTCCACACAGTCCAAGTACTTTCACCTCCGCCCTTCTATCCCTCAAATTGAGTTTTAGCCTTGTCTCCGGAACGAGAGCTGACAATACCGGTGGAGAAAGTTGCAGTGCAGCAGGTAGAGTTCCCTGAGAAAGAGGGGCTATTAACTAATTGGGAACGCTGATTTAATGCCATAGAAGGGAACAAGGTAGTAAAAAGAAAGTTTTTTTCCTCTGCTCTACCAAATGACATCACAGTTGCTGGAGGAGTCAATCAAACAGGTAATCAATGTTGACATGGGAAAAGTCAGGGCGAGGACACTCTGAAAGAACTAGACTCCAGGAAGATGATAAAGGACAGTCGGAAGAGTGAAAGTTGAAGGGATATTTGGATAATGGAGATTGAAAAGGAAGGGAAAGATTACTAGAGGCAGGGAGAGAGAGAGAGAGAGAACCAGA
Source organism: Allacma fusca (assembly GCA_947179485.1). Lineage (NCBI taxonomy): Eukaryota > Metazoa > Arthropoda > Collembola > Symphypleona > Sminthuridae > Allacma > Allacma fusca. The sequence goes on from OX359249.1 coordinate 10,716,118, forward strand.
AAGAAAAGAAGCAAGTATTTGATTAGAGACTGCCGCATATACAGAAACTCTCATGTAAACGCACTAATTAGTTACCATTGGCTGAGCAAAAGTGAAGATAGAGGAGGAAGTGAGAGCAAGAGAGAGTAAGCACCCAAGTGAGAGAAAAAATGGAGAAAGCAATCCATACTTTGGATGATGCCTATATTTCTACAGTGGTAGTCAGTGCGTTGTGGAGAGGCTCATGTATGCACGTAATTACGTACATGCGGAGGTACACCCTTGTCGGAGGAAATGAAAAAGCAAGGCGATAATGATGAAGGACGCTTGGGAAAAAGGAGACAAGTGCCTTAATTAAGTGTGAATCAGAGAAAATAAAGTTTCCTCAACTTTTCACATCTCATGATCTATGAGAACATGGACCTGGAGCCTTATTCATGAATTGGAGAAAGTCTTTCACAATTCCGACTCCTTCCTAAACTTTCTCTACATCTCACTATGAGACATGGGAATTCCTAGTGGTAGCATGTACATGCATTTGTGTAAGGTGAAAAAAAAGAAATAAAAACAGGAGTCAAACTGACGGCAACAACTTCGACACAACATCCCAACCAACAACAAGAAACACCCAAATCTTACGAAACTGTTCGAGTTTGAAAGTCTGGGCAGAAGGAAAAAATAAGCGCATCATTATGCTCCAACTTTATCAACGCTGTATATTCCTCAACTTACACTATTTCGACAAATGTGTCCTCCAATTTTTCCTATTCACTTGTCCAACTTTCTTTTTACTTTCACCGCCGGAAATACGTCCGAACGTGCATTTACCCCATCTGTACATACAAAGTCTCCCAAATATTTCCTCCTCCTTGAATCTTACATCCAAAAGAGTCAATGAACCTTAAAATATATTTCATCAAATGTACTTCATTCTTAGTACTTTCTCTTGAATTCTATTAGTTTTTTGCTTAAAGCAAAGATCAAATTAACTTAACTACTCCTTGCGTAATCCCTACCCTGCCAACAACTGTACAATAACAAAATAAGTTTTAAAAAAATTCACAAAACATTTTCATACCAAGTGGGAAAAAAGTGAATAAAATCTTTGACACTTTCTCCTCCTTCTATTCCGTTTGGAAGAACAGTGTTCACTGGTATACTTGGATATCTCAACTAATGTAAATATACATATGTAGTATACCAATACAGATCCAAATACAAGGACAATTTCTCCCTACTAAGATCACACAGGCTTCCAAGGCATGGGAGGCTCAGCCTTAATGTGTTTTGAACTAAATGACCCACACACACATAGCTCTGGTTTATACCTTCACCGTCCCAATTTGCATGGCACCGTAAATAGGGAAAGCGTGCCCACGAATATGACACGATTCGCACTTACTCCGTCTCTGGGAGGAGAAGGTAAGAGGAAAAATCTTTTATGGCCTGTACTGCTCAAAGCCGAGGGAAAGGTACGGTAAATGTGAGTAGTTAAGGAACGGAATGGGAATAAATATGTCTTTATCTAGCCAACAGCCCCGGCATACAAAGAGCTACCCTTACGTGGAACATCCATTAATATCTTAGCAGTGTACTTCGTAATAAGGAGAGTCCAAAGCCTGGAGGTTCAAACTCCAATAAAAATCTTGCAAATTTGAATTAATTCAAGCATACACTTTTACTTACTTCACGCAAAAGTGAAAGAAACTTTAAATGTGAGAACTGGTCCTAAGTAAATGAGAAAATCAGGAGTAAAAAACGTAGTAAGTTTTTTTTCCTATCAGTAGACTTTCACCCTATGTGCATTCTGTAAATTATAGTAACATTGACTTTTAGTAGGCTCCGAGTTTTTCGCTCCTCAAAATGTGTGCATATATATACACATTGGGAGCGTTCTCCTATTAAGCGTTCCTCATCGCCGGCAGATTATTTGCTCAATCTGGAGAGACTCCGGGAACGACTAGTTCCAGCTGGAGCTGGGGTTTTATATTAAGAGCTACAATATTTGTTAGAGCTACAATCTACATATGGAGGTGCTCCAGTACATGTCGGAGTTAGGAACTACAAGGAGGTATATATAATACCCAGGAGCTGGAGCATAGGGAAAGGGAGCTGTGTACAAATTATAGGGGAATGGTGAGCATGGAGGTCCTGGAGGATCCGTAATGTGCATGTTCGTTAGGGAGTGTTTGAGTGCATATGCAGAGGCAGGATAATGGTAAACTGCATGCAAGTTTCATTATCCTGTATCCCCGGTGCTTTCATTTTTATCTCGAGCACACTGACTTCTTAATTCCCATAAGAAAGCTTTTATGAATGTCTGGAGTCGTGAGTAGAGGTCTTTTTGCTTTCGAGAAACTACGAGTTTATCTTTAAACTTTTAATAGTTTTTATGTGTGAACGGGATTCACAGCTCTTGGCTCCAGCCATTTCACTCAAGTACAATCATGTAGTCAAGTTACGATTAGTTAGGTACTTAGCTTGAGACAGTCTCAATAGCTCCTATTTCCTAACTATCAAGATTTAGATCACAAATGCTCATTTCAAAGAAAAACTTAATGGGACACAACCGATTCTCTCCTCGCAAAAAGATATGTTAGGAGGGCTGGATGTTCAATCCCTAAGCCTTCTCAGGCTATCTACACTAATAACCCTCTCCTTTCTTCCTTTTAGTCGGTGAAAGCTGTCTTATCATCTACAACAATGATTTCCTACATCCTGCCCCTTCCAAACTTATAAGTACCATATGTGTAGGTAGATACAGTGCGTATGCACAACTTTCTCCATAGGCTCGTAGTATTTAATGTAAGTGCTACAGCTACAGTATACTGAACTGGTAACATATGGTCTTGAAGATTGTACAGTAGCACAAGTTTCCCTAAGATTTAAGCATATGGTAGATATGTATATCCAAGTATAAAGCAATTCAGAGCACATGGCTTATAAAACTACACTTTTGCTTAAATATACGTAACTAGCATATACTTACCAAGTAATTATAGATACCTGTCCCGTATGCTTGGTAAATTATATCATCAAGAGTTATAGTCCGTGTGAACACACAGGCCATATCTAGCTATGCCATATGCTGAGTAACGCATGCCATATGCAGTACACGCTCTTTGTACGAGCACCCTTCAATAGAGCAGGATTGAATACGGATTTATTACTATATGACTAAAAATAATTGGAGATATTCCTGCTCTTGATATCTATATACATCTATACAATGTTAAATTGTCTTCAGAAAAATAGTACTACATTTAGAGTTAAAGTTAACTCCGTTGAGAGTGACGCTATTGGGTAGAGTGTACTGTATATCGTGTGCAAATTTCAAATATTACTTTCCTTTAAACAGCTCTATTTTAGACTGAGCATATGGAACTGCCATACGGTGACAATTTTCTAAGCTGGAATTAAACACTAAAATAGTCGACTAGCATGGATGGTACTAGTTACGAGTATTTCATTACAAGTAGGAACATTGGCCAAAAATAGAGCAATGCTCATGAATTTTCTAATGCAAAGTTACACATACATAACACATGTTCAATGGTTTCCGAGGATTTGATATAATAAAGAATGTATAAGTGTCTGGGATAATCTGATTGTAACTGTTCCGAGTCGAGTCCATAAAGTAGCATATCTACACAAGTGTTCATATGACTTGGGGGGATAGGCCTTGAAAGGCAAGTGTAAGTTTGCACACTACAGTAACTTCCTGGCTATACTCGCCTGTCAGCCATAACTCAGTTGCTTGGCCTCTAACTTTCTCTCACACTCTCTCGCCCCTTGCACACCGATTCACAAAATCCTGTACATTCGTTCGGAATAAACGATTAAGCGGAACAATTGATCGGTCAGCAGTGGATTTTTCACAATTTGACAGCCGAGTAATAAGAGTACAATGGTGGACTTTTTTAAACTCTGCTCTGTAGTTCAAGTCCTATATTTTTCTCTAAAACGTCTCTCCTGGGAATTGCAAGGATTGCAAATTTTTTACATGCATTTTAACCCCAGAGAATACTCCTAACACGGATTTTCAAGTCAGTGGTTTCTACTTTTAGGGTTCACCTACTTTGACTGGAATATTTGGATTTTCCATTTCAAGCAAATTCGACATTATCTTTAGTAGCACTTCTTCAGATAGAAAATGCCATTCAAGGCTCTAGTTCTTTCCTAAATTATAACATGTAAGTTCAAGGTTAACTTAGTTTTCATAGGGAAAGCAGCTCAAAGTGCTTTGAACAAAATATAAAGCAAGTTCTCTCCAGAATAGAAAGTACGTTTTCTCCAAAATAGAAAGTACGTTTTCTCCAAAACAGAAAGTACGTTTTCTCCAGAGTAGAAAGTACGATTTCTCCAGAAGAGAAAGTACGTTTTCACCAAAAGAAACAGTATATAAACATGTAACACATGAGGCAAAATATTTCTTTAAATTATTAAATAGTTTTCAGGAAATGGAAATAAGTTTCACGGGTGGAAAAGCCTGGTTTCTCAAAGATAGAATGTACAAATAGCTAACTTCCGGGAAGATACGTCGCCCTCAGTCACGGGGTACCATCTAGCCTATTGACAGTGACTGTGTGTGTGTGGGGATGTAAATAAACACATTGGAAATGCTAACCTCTGTTTGTTCAGCCATTGAAGGAAATGTTCACAATTTTGTGAAGTCCACAAGTTGTTTAACATATGGCATGGTCCGGAGTATGGACTACTGAATATAAAAGCCTTACTCAGCTGTGAGAACCAGTTCAAGAGAAGAGCAAGTAGTAGACGGAAAACATAGGGAAGCGACATATGATATAAAATGCAGACTATAAAATTCTAGAGAAATTCTGGTTGAAGTAAGATGGTAATAGTTAGGGAAAGTGCGCTGGATGTTTGTAGTATTACCTGATATTGCCTCTCCCGAATGATTGATCGTATCAGATCGTAAGTAGCACAGACGAGGAGAATTGTGATTCCTTGTTCTTTGGTAAACATCGCAGCTGCTGCCAGAATGATGGAAGCAGCAAGATACATGATACTTCGAAAGTAAAACTGGTGATGAGGAATTGGTCCTGGCAAGTGGGTCGTCTGAGTTGAATTTTGATGCTCGTTCCTACATAACTTCTTGTGGGTGACGTACGACCCAGTACATCTATGCATGTTGCAGTCATGTGAGCAACCCCGTTGTTGGTACGGCTGGTCCTGCTGCTGCTGCTGGTGATGATGATGATGATGATTCTGATGACTCCGTTGCTTCAACTTATCACGGTATTTCACATGACTGACATAGAGTAAAAACGCGGCTAGAGCAAAGCCCGTGGAACCCACCTCCGCCCTCCCCACCACACCCGTTACGGCTTCCGTATGAATCGGGTGACAAGCAAAGAGCAGGGAGGAAACTAACACAGCCATTTTCCGACTCCGAGCACTAGTCGAGGCTGGTGAACTGGAAGAAGTTGATTGCGAACGAAAAACAATCCGCGCCACTCTCACAAACAACCAAGTTGTCAGTGTGTGGAGAAGAACGTTGGTTAAATGGTAAGACCATGGATTGAAGCCGGAGAAGTAGTAGTTAAGTCTAAAAGTCAGGGTGGTCAGTGGACGAAATGATTTGTGAGATCCGGAATGAGAGAGTGGACTTCCCCAGAAGTCATTCGTCATTAATGAAGCCCAAGGGGTTTCAGGAAGGACGTCCAGGTTCGACAGAATCGCTCGGCTGCAAACATAAAAACATTCACAATTTCTTACTACTTTCCCTTTCATCCTTCTTTTCAACAAATATCGGAGGGAAAACTCCCCAGTCATTTTATACACATTTCATAGACACTCAACACCACATATCTTACCCAAGAATTCTCTAGGACAAAACTACTCAGGAAATTCTCTTGAAGGAAAAAGGTTTTCAAATTCTTAAGATCAAAACTTGGCTAGGGAATGTGTAAAGCAAGATATTCATTCGGTTTGAAGGAAAAGTGGATTGCTTTCTTCAAAGTCACACTTTTGTCAATAGGAAAGTAGACTTTCTCCAAAAATATAATAAAATCACTTTCTCCAAGAATGTAAGCGTACTTGCTATACAAATTGAGTACCTTTTCTTCAAAATTTGGGCAATTTCCCAGAAGCAAAAATACATTGCATAAACGAGCGAGCCCACTGTCCCCGAAAGAGACAGCACAGAAAAGGAACCTGCAGATGTTCACATCTTCTTGCAACAGTTTTGATGCCACATCCTCTCCCTTTCAACCGAGAAGCATCAAGAGATACAACGTCCCTAAAATTATCAATGCATATTCATACGCCCAAAGATTTGTTGTCAAGAGATAAGAGTTTTCTGAGGATGCCAAAATTGAAGTAGGAATTTAAATACATGCATAACATCCAGAATCTCGTAGGCAAGGTAGGAAATCTCCGTCAAGGTGAGCTCCCATAATGTAAAATATGTATAGAGCATTTGACGAGCAAGAGATGTGAGGATAAACAGTAAAGTAGATGAATGAGAAGGTTTGGAGAAAGTGAAACTTTGTTCCTTTCCCCGGCGACAAGAGGAGCAGGAAAGGAAAGTAGCGGTATTAAGTACTATAAAGGAGGAAAAGGATGTAACTCCGATTTCAGAATGTACAACTACATGTATAGAGGGAAATTTGTACTATTTCTTTGGATTTCTTATATCTGTATACAGATAAATTTTATACGGTGAAAGTACAGTTTTAACTGGTACAGTTGTAGAGAAGGCTCACTTGAGATGTGTACACAGCTTGTGGGCACTTGAGACCCGAACGTACCTACAATGATGCCCTAATGAAAAACAGGAAGGAAGCTAAGGAGAGTTGTTGAGGATTTGTTTATCTCTCTTTCTCCTCCATGCTCGTTCGGTTGGTATTTATTCTAGCGGAGCAGAAGTAGCTTCTACATACACAAGTTCAAATTCCTCTGCTACTTTCTCCATGTTGGACTTGTACACTCCAACAATTTCCAACGGACTAGCTCATACTCTCAAGCCAGTGACTATGGTAACGTATGTGTGAGCATCTCCTGTATTGTGCAAGTACGTCAAGGGAAGTGGTAGTGTGAGACGAGCAGGAGGAAGAAGTACTAGTGGAGGAAGCCAAACAGACAAGCAATGCGGTCCAGTGATTTCCACAAACATGATCGCCAAATTGTGTACACATAAGTATATCTATACATAAGGGAGCAGTTCCGTAATAACTTAGCGGATCTATAGACTAACGTGCAAAGGGGGCTTAGTAGAATCAAGTCCTGCATACAGTCCATCCTTCACGTCTGAAGCTCTTAGCCGTCAGTGACACCCAGAAGTCGGCATGAACAAACTGTAAGGCAACAGTCCATCGATCGACAACATTCATTTTTATCTTACACACCATTTCCTCCGCATAATGCATTTCGATTGGAGCTAGAGCCTCTACTAAAACCATTATACTGAACACATTTAAATACACACGGTTCTGCACATCCATTCAGTCCTCCTTCCACACACACACACACAGTCTCTCACTCTCTGCCTCCTTTCTCCCTTTCTCCTCTCAATACTCTTTTTATGATCACAACTCTCTTCGACATCTTATCACTTTCTCCACTTACTCCTGCAAGTGACTGCCTATCCATAACTCCTACCTACCTTCAAGGCCCATACGTTTCTCCTCCTATTCTCATCATGTCTTTTCCCCTCCGTAAATACACCAGCAAGGATCCTATTAATTCTCCCCTATAAGCTCACAGTCCAAGACACTGTCAGGGAAAGCCTGCCAAATAGCTCCACACCTACAGCTACAACAACTATATCTATATACGCACAGTCTCCAAATTAACAGGGAATATGTAACCCATCACATTACAGCCCCAAGCTGTTTCTCCACGCTCGGTCTCAAACACATCACATAGTCCACCATGATGGCTCCTAGCCGCTATTTAGGCTCTATGCATGGAAGTGGTAATTATATGCAGTTTGACAGGGCTCCGCATACTTTCGCCAGACCGATAACACAGACGTGAGTTGTGACAAGGCCGATAATATGTGAGTAGGTAATAATAATGTGAGGGTAAATAATGCGTGAGAACACATGTGATGTAATGTGGGCATCCCTCCGATGTAGACGTTTGATCACCATAGAAATGCTATGGAGAAAGTACTTATGGACCTAGCTGCTTTCTCCGATCCACATACATGCACGTAAATATGACATGTGGAACCTATGGGGAAAGCGTCCTGGATATAGGATATTTGAGGTAGATACTTTCTCCTAGGTCTAGAAGGAGTGTATAATAAAGTGAGGTCCAATATATTTCTGGACAGAGGATGATGAATGAAGTGAGATTTCTTGGAAACGCGTATGAATAGATCCAGATCACCCATGTTCCATTGGATCCCTGCTAAGTATATTTCCGTGTAAGGTGCCGAGGCGATCAAATGCATTAGGAGAGCTCCGAGCTGCCCATCAACATCGATTTTCCCTCCTAACTCTTTCCTCACACCTATCATTCTCATTTTATTCCTTGAGCCTACTTTATTCATTCATGCACTCGGCCTCTCTCTCTCTCTCTCACTCCTTCCCTTTCATCTCCGTCTTTATAAGACTTGTTACGCTTTCTCACTATCACGCCTCCCTCCTTTCTCCCGTCCACAGACCCAACAAGCGATACGCTCTCAAACCACCATATTACACCCAAGTCACCTGAGTTTTTCTCCAATTCTTAGATTCACTTTTGCTCAATATCTCTCTCACTTTCTCTCTCAGACACTCCAAGTATGTTTTATTACATAGTGATTTGAATTGAGCCTGCTAGTCACTTTTTGACTCTCCTCTCGCTCCCCATCCTTTCAAGCCCTGCTTCAAGAATTCAACCTGTCATCGAAGGATACTTATGGCAATTTCAACATGACATATTGACAGCACTAGAATTTTCAATTCCAGTCAAGTCTTCAAAAAAAGTAGACATTATATTTTAACAATTTTCTACTTTGTGGTATTCTCCACGGGCCATAGCTGAACATGGGATACATCCGGTTGCCCCAAGATTTACTTGGAAGACTCTCCGTCTGTCTTCACTTTCCTTTCTGCTATAAATAATTACATAGATATCTTTTAAATTCTCATTTAGAGTCTACCACTGCAGACCTATTTTTCGGATTCTATGTATTTTTCACTTGCAGTCTTGGCAATAAATTCCTGGATTTCCTTTAAATTTTGCATTGAAAAAAAATTGGTAATTATACACATAACAAATTTATGGATGTTGTGCAACGAACTTTTGGGATTTTTTGGGGGGATTTAAAACTTCCCATTACCGGCGGAAGCACTTGTACAACAAATTCCCATGGAATTGTCCAACATAGTAAAAAAACTGTGGAAATGGAAGGTTTGGTTTAGACTTTCTCTATTTTAATTTGCATGGGAATTCGTCCCATAATGTTAATCATTTTTGAAGTAGAGCAAAATTGAAGTTGAATGGTATATGTAACTATCTATGGCTTGTACGCCTCTAAGAGGTAAGTGCTTCAGTAATTTAGAAACAACCTAATGCATTTCTATTGTAGGGTGCAGAGGTCCCTTGCTCAATGAAGTCTTCATTATAAAATTAAAGAAATACAACAGTGGATATATGTAGGCCATCAAGACTAGATCCATAATGTATTAAACATATGCCCACGTTCTGGTAGAAGAAACAAGTTACCTTTTTGATAATCAAAAAACTTGTAGAGTATATATTCCAGAGAGTTCGCCAGGTCCCATAAGCTATGAGAATATACCCGAAGCAAAATCAATATGCTCGCCGTAAGTTTTACGAGTGTATGCAAATCCGGTAGATAATTCGGAAAGGGCTGGGAGAGATTGAAAAATAAATAGATATCTAATGCCGCCCCTATCAGTTGACAAGACACGGGGCTTTGGCCCCAAAAGTAGAGTGCTGGTATGAAGGAAATCCAAATTGCAAATACCGTTCAAGGCATAATAATTCCTGGGATGCATTACAATGCCGACTGTTCATGGTTACGTAAACATTCAGGGAAAGGGGAATCTGCTGAGCTGAGGAGACGCATAATCTGAGTCTGATAGAAGCCCTAATACTATTTCTTAGTAGTCGCTTTAAAGTTTACATAAGCACATACCCTGGCCCAGTAAGAGAGGTTAACTGCTCTACGTGCATCCCTCTCCTCAAGAGAAATAGGAGGGAATTATTGTCGGCAGAGAGAGAGAGAGAGAGACAGAGAGACAGAGAGACAGAGTGGGGAAAGAGAGCTGGTCCTTGCTCACTTCATTTTCTGAATAGAAGGTAATAATGGCTGTATCAGAAATCTTATTCTTTTCCCTCCAGCTTTCTCTCTCTCTCTCTCTTCCACTCCTCACCCCTGAGGAGTGTAAATTCAAAGGAGAAGAAAAAATAGAACGACACAAGGACTGATTTGCGACTCCCAAGTTAAATTCCCACTATTTCAAGGAAATGGGAAGAAAAATCCCGCAATAGTGAAAGTAACATCATGAGAAAGCCGTTCAGAGAAACTTTGCATATAAATTCCCTATTTTCTCTTGAAAAGGTAAGCATCTGATTTAAGCTGTGAAGATTGTATGTATGTATGTATGTATGTATGTGTGTATGTGTGTGTGCATGTTGCTTTCTCGCCTGCTTTCTCCGCACTTTCTCTTCCCCTCTATTGTGACTCTACTTGCAGAGGAGAGGAGGATGGGAGAAAGTCAAAGAGAAAGGATAAGAGTTGGAGCGAAGGAGCTGGGAGAGTCATAGCTATACAATAGCCATCCGAAGGGAGGAGGGAAAACAGAGAAAGGCAGAGGAGTTTTAACAATAATAAGTCAAGTTGAGTAACCTATAAGCTCATTGCTGCAGGAAGTGCTGAGGCTTGCCCAACTTCCAAGAAGTACCAGACCAAAGTGTTTTGCTGAGTCTGCAAATAATAATTACGTCGAGTCACAGTCAACTTCGCATGAGCACCTCCGCATAGATATAGAGACACTACTACATGCTCCAGCTCTCACTCACACAACACACTGGTCTTCTCCAAGCCGAGGCAGACCGAACCCTTTTACAACTTAGTAGTCAAATGCTCAATCTCCACCAGATTGATCAAATCCTCCTTGAAACCTTCCAGGAGTCGAGGGAAAGTTACTTTCTCAAGCGGGCCTTTTACTTTTCAAGTCAGAGTCTCCCAACAAATCCAAAGTTTACAATTCTAAGAGTAACAAATCCAAAGATATTGTAACTTTCCGCTAAACCAAAACTGATGACCTCATTTTTTTTCCCTTTACATTTTTCCCATTTTTGATTTATCCCATTTCATAAGCTCTCCCACGCACGTATAGACATTTTCTATCCTAAAGGATTCACTTGTAACTCCAGACATTCACCCGTTTCCAAAAGTAGGGCTAACTAAATGCAAGTTTGGGAGAGTCTTTCAAGAATTAGACTGGTGTGTAAAAAGAACCTGATTTTACTTTCTGAGTCGTGTGCCAAGCGCACTGGGGGTGGGGGATTGATAATAGAGTAAATGTAGAGAAATATAAAAAAGGAATTGACTTAACTTGACTTGATATTGAGTCTAATTTGACTTGATCTTGATTCAAATTGGACTTGAACTGGATTTAAATTTGACTTGTACTTGACTCAAATTTGACTTGCACTTGACTCAAATTTGACTTGGACTGGACTCACATTTGATTTAAACTTGATTTCAAATTGACTTGAGCTTTATTTAAATTTCATTTAACGCTCTTTGAACCCAACTCATACATCTCTACATAAATGCACTCAAAATGCTTTTAATTATTAACATTAAATTCTATAAAATTCAGATGTAAATACAAGCTGTAAAGACTTGGCTTGAATAATTCCAATGAATCACAATTAATTCAAAACTCTGTGAAACCTGCCTACGACCCTTCCCTCAAAATTCTACCAAAAATTACTAACTCGATTCCAAAATAACACATACATAGCATGCCTGGAATACATGAAAATAGAGATCATTCGAATAACTGTTGCAAGAGCAATCTTCCCAAAACGACTCACCAGAGAATAGAGCAACTTCAACTCTAAGTCACAACCACTCTGGGACTTTATAGCTCGGGAAAGTTTAAATAATTTGGAGGGGATCCTCAGCCAGTACATATGAATTTTTATATGAGTTATTATACATTTCCCAATATTTCCGGCAGGAGATTAATTAAGAGTTACATGACAATAGTCTGCAAGGGAGACAATGTTTTAAAAATGGAAGGTTCTGACTCGGTGAAAGTTGATGACACAGACATCTTCCGTATCTGATGTAATGATGGAAGTTCCAGTCCGAACACGGGGTTTGCTGGTGTTCTGGAAGGGAAACCAGGATATGGGAAAGCCAGTACACCGGGAAAGCCTCAGGACAGGATGAATCCACACTTTTTTAATGGCATGAGCAAATCAATTGCTGGAGTTGATTTAGTACTTGTTCACCAATGGAAGTGTCCCACAAAGCCCAATGATGTATCCTTGTCGGCCACACTCGTCGAGGCATTAGTCGAGAAGAGAGACAGATTGCCGAAGAAACGGGCTTGGTAATTGATTGATCTTGAAAGGACGCTGCCCTTATCCTCGCAGTCACACACACACACATACATACACACACACACACACACACGCAAACACACACACATACACACACACACACAGATTCACGACACATGGGCAGACGTCCAACAACCATATGAGTCAACGCAACCAATTAACAAAGCCGAAGTCTTGTGATTACTGGTCTTATCGGACCAAATAAAGACTAAACTCCAAGAGTCACTCTGACGCAGGAGGGTCCTCAGAAAGGATTCCCTCTCCCCACGCATCACCTCCTCCGAACATCCGTCCAGCATCTGATGGAGCATCCCTGTCATTTGGAAACTCTTGTAGCTTCAATTATCTACGGTTTCTTAAACCTAAACCCTTGTGTCCTTTCAATCCTATCTTTCTCAATGTTTTAACAATTGTAAAAATGTTTCTTCAAATTATTTACAACTCCTACCTCAAAATGTATTTTTTACCCGCAGCATGGACTAATCAGAGTAAAGTCACTCTTTCAGGACTGTTGTCTATTCTGGATGAAGAATCAAAGTCATGCCAAAGCATTAGAGAGAACTCACCCTATAACAGACCTCCAGAGAGGATTTTCTCTGTAGGAACAAAAATACTCGGTCAAATACAGTAAATATTTCTTTGCGGAAAGTAACTCAAAGTTGAAAATTCAAGTTCATTATCTGAACCTTGCTGGTTACAACCAAATTAAATTAAAAAAAAAGAATGCTCTTGCACGAATACAATTTCATGAAATTTTAAATATTCGAGCGTATAAATATCCTTAAGAATTCATTTGATAGTTTAATCCCTGAAGGTACTCATTTACACGGAAGTCTGAGTGTATGAGAAAAATGAGTGCTGGATTTTAGCATTGTTTTTGTCGGGATTGAATGAGAGTGGAGAACTCGGCGGGGAATTTTTGGCAGGTGAAAAGTGAAACCTCGTTATGCACGGTTGGCTCCTTTGGCCTTGCGTATGAATATATATTAATGTTGGGGAGACCTTCGGGCTGACATCAATAGCAAGGAAATTAAGGTGAAAATTTATACATTATTTAGTTAGGAACAGGGCATGTCATACATACGTACATAATACAGTGGTATGTAGGAAGACTGTGGACTGAGTGTGAGGGCTGTGGAAGGTAAGTGCATAGTATGAGAGGTGAATTGCCTAATTTCGAATAAATTTTGCTTGAATAGGACACGAGGACCATTCTTTATCCTTACGCTGCGTGTTTGTGAAAGGGACAGAGAGAAAGAAAAACTCGGGTCTTTTGCATATTCCCAGACTGCTTGAGCCAGGAGTAATATATTTTAGGAGGTGGTATTATTTCCCTAACAGCTATACCTAATTTTCCCTCGGAATTTTAAATCCACTCCTTAAAATGCTTCCTCTTTCTCCGCTTTCTCTCTCTCTCTTTCTCTCTCTCTCTCTCTCTCTCTCTCACTCGAAACAGTGAGCCCCACACTTGGAGTCCATGTATTCTTACGGATGTATATATGTAACTACATACATGGGTCCATACTCCCCTCCAACTTACATACCTATACTTACAAAGACACATGAGTCCTTCCCGCTCACTACATTAATTCGGGATTTTTATCTTTGCCAACATGCTGCGGTTCACACACAACTGCCTGAATATTTCCTCTGTTTTTCTTTCAATGTCTTCTTCCTTCCTCCATTCAAGCTCCTTCCACGTAAATTATAATGCGGCACATTACCACATCCTCCTTTCATCCACCACATTTGTGTGAGCCCACATAGTCCAAGGCTACACGTATATACAGTCTACTATCCCTATAAGGGAGTCCCTCTCCAGACCATTTTCTCTCGAGAGGCTCAAATATTTTCAAACTTTCTCCTCATATGTACGTAAGCACATTCATTTATCTTCTCACAAGGGCACCTGCTACTCTAAGGATACCATTCGGCTCCTTTGAGGGATCCTCTTATGATCAGCGTGAACTTTCACACTTGTAGTGTTATAAAGGGGAAATGAGCATATTTGAGCATTTGGGGGAAAAATCCAGGAATTGTGGAAATATTTGTGTGGACAAATATCACTCTAATAAATTTCGATGGTTCGTTCTCTGTATTAACAATTTAGGAAATATTAGTTCTCAGTGGACGGGGGGCTTGGAAATTACCCGATTTGCATGTTAGCTGCCGATGTGGTCTGTCCGTACAAACTAAGTGAGTGTATTTACATATGTATGTGGAGATATCAAATTAAATGGACGGGGCATGCAATATGTACACATGTGCTTGCCAGCGTATTGGGTAAGTTCAAGTAAAGTAGAAAAACATGTATAAAGACATTCCGGAGAAAGTTGCACACTCGTGGAAAGCTAAGGTGTCCATTAGGAAGTGAAGATAACAAGGGAGAAGGTGACTGACCCTGGTGGATTAAATTATTGAGGTAATATAACAGCCCACGCAAGGAGTGCAAAATGAGTTTATTTTTGAAAAAAAATTACCCTCCCGAGTCAAAATGGGAGCAAACCAACGGAGAAAATGTCAAGCCTCTATTTCTCTCTTTTACCGTCTCTCTCTCTCGCTCTCTCTTTTTCTCTCTCCCCGATATAAATACTACACACGGAGAATACAATCAGGAGTAAAGCCCTCCTTTTCTTTTACTGACTTCTATACATTACGGTCAAACGACACGCAAAATATTAATACGCTTTCTTCATGCTCCCTACAAATTCCCTGAGCAAGTCACTCCGAGAGAGAAGCCTTTTTTGTGGGCTGACTTTTTCCCTTGCCATCCTCCACAAAGGCTTGAAAAACTCCGCTAAAGAGTAGCATGATAGCCCAGTTCTGGACTTTCAAACGTACTCCTTACGACAGTAAAAGCACGAAAGAGAGTGAAAGAGAGAGAGAGAGAGAAAAAAAAAATTGTGTGCAGCCCATCGTCCTACGCTGAGTTTATTTTTTTTCTTACGCACAATATCTACCTCCTTTGAAGAACACACGCATAGAAATAACAACTAGCGGGGCAGTTAGTCAAGTAATCACTTTGTGTGTTCATTGCATGTACACATATGTATCTATACCTTGGACTTTCCCTGCAAAAACAAAAGCTTGTACGGAACATAGTACAATAAAGGTTTTCCTACATTACGTCCGACAATGGTATATTTATTACATTGAATAAGAAAAGTGTGGGAAACACAGGAGCATGAGGTGTTCTCCGTAGGAGCCCAAGAGTATTTTCTCTATGGGGATAAAAATAGCCGAGCAAATTCCCTACGTAATTCTTTCGTTAATTTCCCTCTGAGCATTCTGGATTGTTATAAACGAGTCAAATTTTGCACGTTTGGGGGTTGATGATGCAGTGAGTGTGCTCTGTAGGATTTTCTTTACATAAGGAAATTGCACGTGTCTATGTACATTACATACGAAAATTGTAATTACACTGAGTTTTCTATACTCCCTATAGACTATAGTCTTATCAGAGTACTACTTTCTCCGCAGTGGGAAAATATTGGAATCCGTAGCCGTGTCCCACAATGTAAATTTTTTTTGTTACTCCAGCATGGGATTATAGGAGTTAAATTTTGTTCCTTTGAGGGGTACTCCAATGGAGAAAGTGACTATATGAGGGAAAGTAAACGCCGTTATACTATTCACTTTTCTCTCTCTCTCTCTCTCTCTCTCTCTGGCTTTCTCTCTTTTTCTCTCTCTCTCTCTCCTTCCTTCACATTTCCTTGACTGGAGCAAACCGCCAGGAAGGAGCATGTATGAATAATTGCTCCCAAGGAGGGTCGATTAAACTCATCAATATGCATAGTGTTTTCATACACTTAATGCCCTGGGCGATCCTTTGACCGTGAATGAAGAGGAGAAATTTTACGAGCAAACCCACTTTTACCATTAACAATGTATGGGAACTTGATTGGGTTACTATGCTCAAGAAATTGTCTCCATTGAGGTCGTAACAACTAAGAAGAAGAAGGAGAGGAGGAGGACGTTGAAAACTTGAATCGGTCCTCATGAAATTTCAATGCTCCACTCAAATATCCATTGCTGAGGAATTAACCTCATGTACCTCTTTGTTTTTCTCCACTTGCGACTCTCACTCCTCTTAAAATTCTCCCACCTTACCCAGGGCCAAACAAGCAATATATCCCCTCTATAATTTACATCCCACCATTTACTGCTCACTCACTCACCCATAGAAACTCACGAGAGGTGAGGATATGCAAAAAGTAACATCGTGTTTACCTTCCGGAAGAGCCAAATGTACAAGAGAAAGGTAAAATTGTATATTTATTCAATGTAATGAACATAACGATCAGGGCTGGGACGAAACTCATTGTGTTTTTAGGTACCCTCTCCAAAGACCCGCTCTCGTTGGGGCTTCCCAGGGAAAGGAGCCAGAATGAAGAGGGAAAAATTAATTTTTTACTTCTCATTTCAAGCAGTCATTCTACTCACAGTTATTTAGCACCAGTGAGCATCTAGTCAGCACACTTCCACCAGACCAGCTCCAAGTGCCTCCTTCATTATTAATTACTTCCTCCAGGTTACCCTAAACTCTAACCTCCCTTTTGTGAACCACTCCATACACAGTCCATCCCATTCCTACACTCTTCCCTCATCAATAATGGAGGGAGCAAAACTGTAAAGACTGTATAATTATTAGTTGTTCAATTGTTCACTCAACCGTCTCTCCAAAAATAACACACTGGGAACCGGGAGGGAAGAAATACTTTATTTTACTGATACCAATGCGGCATTGTCCAAAAACACACAGCCGTCTGTTCTCTACTCTCCTTGTCAAGGGCCCCTTTAGAAGTGCTTTCTCCATAGTACAATTCCTATTAGGACCTAGTTGCTCATTTTTTTTATTTCCGCCTACACCTCAATGTTAATTTTCCTCCTTGTCATTTACTACTCCAAATATTTATTTTTTACTTGGGAAAGCTTTACTACTGTCACCAGCAGAAACTCAAAAGAATTTTCTCCATAGAGCCCAAGGGCTAGCATTAACCAGTGCTAATTCTTCTCCTTATAAAAACCTCCTTCCATGTTAGGATCTATTTTGAATTATTATGGAGACAAAATTTGAAACAAGACCCACTTGTAAAATTCTTGCAAGTAGTATAAAGTTGGCTGGGGTGGGGAGGGGGGTCTAAACAATAGCCCGAGCTCACTAATGAGATCGTACCTTGAAGGGAGATATGAGATACGGAGGAAAGATGCTGGGACTCCTCTCCGTAAGATCCATTTGCATATTCTAGCCATCCCTGGGTAAATACGTGTGGGCAGAGGAAATTTCATAAAACGTGCTTCATTCCCACATTCTTTGACCAAAATGGCACGATCGTGACTAAATGGGCTATTCCAAACCATAAATACATTGTCTCGCTGGAGGTTACCTCCTTGTATGAGTCCCCCTTCCTAACTGTGCTGGATCTTCCTCACAGTGCTCGAGTCCCTCCGTATAAAAGTATAAGGAGGCTCTCGTGTGTATCTATATGCATGTGTGACCATGTATCTATGTATGTGCACAGTGGGCCTAGCCAGTCCGTGCGGGGAGCTCTAACCTGAAATTAAGTTATGATACCCGATACTGCCATTTCACTAGATAATGTTTTAGTAATGATACTTTTGGTTTCGTGTGTGATACAATTATGCATGTTCGTTCCAGGTTCGTGCCGAGGATCTGGCTCTCGTTTAATAGCTTGTTCTGCTAATATTTCGGAAATTTTTGTTGCTGTAGGAACTTGGCCGAAACTTGTTGTTAAAAATGTTTATGTGTTTTAGTACTGATATGTTAAACGCAAGCTCTTGGAGAGCGGGGGGGGGAGAGGAAATAAGATTCAGTTGTAAAAGCTTTGAATGCCTAATAGTGTGTGGATGCATGGTTCGAGGATTGGACGGAATTATTACGAAAGTTGAAAGGTTCCCTCACTGACTCAACTCTTGTCAGTGTGGTTCCGATGAGAGTAGAAGTCTGGAGCTGAGTCAGACTTGAGCGTACGTTTTTATTGAGGCGTACATACGAACACATATGTACGCACGTAGGAAAACACACACACACACAGACACACATACATACGAAAATATAACTACACATGCACACACACACACACACACACACACACACGCTTAGACACGTACATACAAATATAAATAGACAATGCTCCCTCTTAGTGGAACTGTTTCGAACATACCTAATATACAGCATTTATGAAAGTACCCAAAGCTCTCATATGTAGCTCTGTGCGCAGAGGCAATAATAATATATAAAATATAGTCTACGACATAGCCCCGTACATCTCTGGATTAGCTGTGCATGCATCCATCAAAATAGCAGTCAGAATCGTATAGCTCTTCCAAGGCTGGGTCCATGCCGGAGCCAGTGTTGGAAGATTCCCTGGACGGCCTCCTAATGCATCTATATAGAGTCGGAGGAGATTGAGGGAGACAGAAGGAGGGTAAAAATGTTATCAGTGATCCAAACAGGAATTGTGGGAGACTGAGTGCACCCGCATATGTGGGGATGATGAACCGTGCTCACAATAGAATACACAATTGAAGATTTCCGCTCCAGCAAGAGATTTAGTGAGTGAATAGATGGTCCGATAATTCATAATGATTGCGTTTGTTACACCATGGGGAGATGCGTATGTCATTGTCACTAATACTATGAGTAAATGAACCCTGGCTGAATCTATATAGTGCCGGAGATATATAGAGCCTGGCACTGGTGGAATCACTCCGGAGACGAGAGAGCGAGAGAGAGGAGAGAGAAGAACGCGTGCGAGAGAGGAAGGGAGTCAGTGCTAACACTGATCTTCCATGCACGACCACACCATGTTGACTCACTCCTTGATTATCCTACCTATACTAATTTACCCTCCGCACATATCCCCTATGGACGGGGAAAAAGTCACCCTATGTGCCCAACTCCCACTCTCAAGTGGACTGCCTCTGTCCCTGTCCCTCCGGAACGGAGCTGAATCCCAAAACCCAACCCATGTATAAAGAAGGATTTAATTTCAGTAATGCCCTACAAAATAAATCAATGCTTTGAATCAATGGGATTTGGAAATTTTATAAATCCAAGATTTAAATCCTTCGGGTGGAAGGAGAAAGGTGCTGTTTGTATTCAACGCAACATATTTTACCTCCAAGACTTTCATTTAGACCCGGACATACGTCTTCTAGTAAATTAATGTTCTACTTAAGTACAAGTGGGAAGTCTTGGGCATGCTTAAGTTCCCTATTAAATACTTGCTCTCTCTATTTCTCTCTCACTTTCTCTCCTTCAGCTTCTCTCTCTCTCTCTCTCTCTCTCTGTGTGTGTGTGTTGGTCTCCTTTAGTCTCACACTCCCTAGCTCTCCATGGCGAGGTACAGACTCTCTCTCCTATTTTCTCTCCCCAGCGTCAGAGATTCATGACAAGTTGGAAGGATGGACACACATCTTCGTGCCAGAGTTCCATATGTAGATAAAAGGGACGGGAGGGGAGAGCGTATGTATTTTCGTGAGAGTAGCCAAAAGGAAAGGGGGAATCCACGGGTTGTTTCAAATCTACAGCGTCATTTGTCCACGCGAGATAGGAGAAATTAAGGAGCTTGGGAAATTAGTACGACGTGAAGTGGAGCTGGCTCCGGCTCCTTCCATGAACAAAAGTAAGTGTATAGGTGTTGCCATAAATTTGTTGAGTAAAGGAGAGATTTCCCGAGAAGACGGAGAGGAGGGAGAGGAGGGGAGGTTTAACTCTTTCCCAAGGAAAAAGTTAGGATTTTGATGACTTTTGCTCTTCTGGACAGAGCTTGGAAGAAGGATGATAGTTGAGATTAAATTGATCGTTCATCATGGGATTTTTCTGTAATTTCCATTTCACTCCGAAAGGTTCCTCTAACTTCTTTCCTCAATTGCCTCCTCCGTACAGAGCCTTTTCTTTTTGTATGTGCTTATCCCTTGGAAGTGGAAGTCTCACTTGTGCGCTTCCTAGCGCCTTTCCATGTGTGAGGAAATCTGCCCGTACTTATGTATGTATGTATCTATGCATGTATACTCTATGTACATGAGAGCTGATCGAGGTAGTCTGGATTTTGCTTGGGTACTTATCATTTCGGCTATAGTCCCAACACAATTAGGCCTCTTCCCCCAAACGTACGCTCACCCAAACTACCTTTTCATCCCGGACTAAAAGCACGGACATTTCCATCGGACATATGCACGATGCCTGTCTGACGTACTAACTAAGGCCGGGGCTCTGCCTATGCTTTCTAATGTAACCCCGTATTTGCTACATCAACAGTCTAATGTGTCTGAGGGTACTAAATTCTATAAATACGGACTCTAATGCGTCCGTAGGTACTTTCACGTATCTGCAGCCCCATAAGGTATCTATACATATACATTCCTGGGCTTTGTTCTCAACTGTAATTATATATCTGTAGAGGTATTGCAAGGTACAAATATGTGATGTATTTGTACTTTTGGAGGTGTAGCTTTCATCTGCCTTCCTATAAGTATCGGAACGTACAGTCCGGCTTTCTCCCTTTATATACACATTGGAAGAGGCAGTTCTGTAAGGGATCTATAGGTGCTGTCAGGTAGAGCTGTCTGTAATGTATCTATAGGCATTTTGAGGGAAGGGTAGTGGTGTAATGTGTCCGTAGTCGTCGTAATGTGAAGGCTGGCTCTGAGACTGTTGAGAGTGAGGGAAGGAAAAATAGTCGTAATGAAAATGAAACTCGATGCTCTCTTTGTTTTGGGAGTGCAGACAAAAGGAGAGAGGAGCTTGTAAAAAGGAGAACATGAGGGAGAGCAATGAGCATAAAGTAGATAGCCTGCACTCGTTCTGTAATAATAATATGCGCTCGTCTGTGAGCTCTTCTGTCTCGTAATGAACCTTCGGTACAACTCATTGACGCTCACTTGTAGGCTGGGTGGAAGGCTGGGAGTTGCTCGACTCCCATCCTCCCGGTAACTGAAATAAAATCAACCATGGAAGGTAGCACTGGTGTGGACGTAACTACTGAAAATTATCTGTTGTGCGCTCCTTTTCTTGAGTTCTCTCACACATTTTGGCGGATGCGGAGCAGTTTCCCTGCAAGTGTCTGGAGCGGGTGCGATCGTCTCTTTCTTCTATTGTGTGGAGCCATCAGCATCAATAACATGTCCACTCCATTTCCCACTTTCACCACGTATCGTCCTACCATTTGAATCTATGCTGGTCTCTTTCTCTCGTTTTCTCTCTCTCTCTCTCTCTCTCTCTCTCTCTCTCTCACTCTCTCTTTCCCCTCGCTCTCTCTAATTATTGCAACATTCATTGGAATTTCGCCTAGTTTTCCCTGCACCATTAACCCTGTCTGTATCATCACATCACTTAGAGCTCTTAGGCTTCTGCTGTTTTGTTGTTGTTGCTCTTGTCCAACTTTCATCTCAACGACACACTCTCCATACTGGAAGAATGGTGCCTTTGACTATCCTCCGTATTAATCTCCCGCTCTCCTCTCCCCTCCAAATGATTCCACTATACGCACTTTCACTCTCTGCCATTCATCCTTGTATTCATTTAGCTCTCCCTCCACAATGGTCATAATGCTCTGATTACAGGAGAAAGCAAGATGACTAGACTTCAGGAGATAGCACTGTCGAGTGCCAAGTCCCTTTGTCCTCAAAGTGGCTTACTCCTGTATATATTCCATTCCGTCAGTATATAGATAGATATACATGCATATGGAGGACCCATGCATTTCCTGATACGTCCTCAGTCTCCATTTACACTTGCTGGCTTCTTCCCTACGATCCTATCTCTGTGGCATTGTGCCTTCATTCCCAACTCCAGCCCTGCTCCCACATAAAGACCACCTTTGTATGTGTCCTCTGTATGTATGTCGGGCAGGCTTTGTATTTTTATATCTATATATAGATAGAATGTGTATCTATCATTCCCTCTGCATTTGCTGGGATGGGAGTACACGACAGCTCCCTGTCTGTAAGGACATTATAGCTCTCAACCATCGACTTGGATATCTATGGAGGCCCTGTCTTTGAATTACTATAGGAGACGTATGTGTTTGTATGCACAGGGTAGCCCTGTATTTGCACATACGCGACACCTTTCCCACATGCAATGCATAGAGGCCCCTGTCCTCCGTATACACCCGGGTATTCCTCCACTTATGACTGGGACAGATACATGAGGGGCCATGCCTATGCCGAGACTAGGCTCTTGTGTGTGAAAACACAGGAGCTTTGAAAATTCGGAAATGGAGAGGGTTTCGAACGTACATAATGCCTGCTTTGTGTACATACTCCTGCCACTGATATGAATTGGAGGAGCCTAATAGACACAAGAGGGAAGAGGAGCTTTAAAACATTGTAGGGCTGTGTCTAGTACATCATGCAGACAACACCGAGGAGCACTTAGGATATTTTGGCCAATTTACTCACATTTGTCGACTAAATCCAAAGTAGACAAGCTAACAAAGAGCTTTACGACCATCTTCAACCAAGTAAGTGCGACTTGCTATTTGTGCATACAACCACTACGGAAGTCACATGAGTGAGGTAACGACCACCAAGACACTTTTCCCCAGCAATTTTTCCCTTCAAGAAAATTTCTCCTCTAGAAATTGCTTCCCCATTTTTTGACAAAAGTTCAACCCGAAAACTTGCACGGCCGGGAGGAGAACAACCGTGTAGTATTGAGATTGAACGTCCCCCCCCCCTTCAATTCAACGACTATTACATGTGTAACTCTGTGACAAGGGAAAGAGAAGGAACTTGTTGTAAGTTTCCAGCCTGGGGAGGAACCATGTTGAAAGCTACCATTAGATTCTACATTATTAGTCCAAAAATACAAATTGGCCGGAGAAGAATTTATAACGAGTTGCTCCATACTCCACTCTAAAGGCCTCAGAGAACCCGTTTATTTTAGAGGCTCCTCCTTTGCATGTACTTTTACTATAGATAGATAGATATATGAAGTGGCCCTGTAATATACTCCCAATGCTATGTCACCGTCCCGAGCCGCCTGAGTTGAGCAGTACGAGAACGGTAAAATGATTATAGCGTTGATAATTACAACCTTTGAAGTCAACTCTGGGCTTGAGTTGTATCTCGAGATCAAGATCTTGCCCCGAACAAATTTCCACGAATGATTGTCCAAGGACAAGAACCAGGGAAATTGTAGATATATCTCTTAAGTGTATCCATGACAGCGTACTAATTAGCTCCAGTGCAACTTTCCAGTGCGTGACAGATGCAATATGAAAATACACAAGTTGTTGCAAATGTTAAGGGGGTCATTGCAAAAATAGCTTGCAATTTCGGGGTTCAAGGAGTATCAAAATATTTTATATGTATCTACATTACTCATACTGTAATTATCTCAAATTTGACATTTATTTTTACAAGCATTTATTTTTGTCTCAGAAATTTCTCAAAAAAAAAGAATATATAATTACGTAGACTAACAACCTGCTTGAAGACCTGAAATTCTGAGGAATTACAAGTTCCACTGAGGTCTGCATGCAAGGAGGTAATGAGAGGACTGGGGTTATGCGGGAGAGTCAAATCTGAAAATAATCGGAGGAAATGAAGGACCTCTTTGAGGGGGGATCTCAGTTTTCCATTTAATTAGGAACCTGAAGGGTCTTCCAATCTCTAATCAGGCTTAATGAGACAACAACAAAAGAAAGTGCGGTGGGAGTGAGAGCAGTTAGATTCTTATCAAACACAAACATATGACCGGATCGATTTTCTGAGACTAGTCCACAGGTTCCCCGTCTCCTGTCAAACTTTTCCCCAGCTATTCCCGAGCCCCGATTCTCCTACGACCGTAGACACTGTCATAAGGTCTCTCCAGCCTTTGATAGGCACTACAGATGCAACCAACTGACTTCCAGCTATCTCTGCCGGAGTCATTCAATTTCATCAACTCATTACTTATACAAGATTGTAGTTTTTAGGAAACCTATGTCAGCTCTGATGACACAAAAGCCCTCTGTAATTTCCTTAGCACTAATACTCTCTCTCTCCCCTTATCATATGAGCCATGGCAGGGGCTAAGAAGCAAAATCGTGTCTTACAAAGCCCCTGCCAACTCAAATCATTTTACAAGATGTTCACACAGCAAACAATTTTTTAAAATCATCACTTTCAAACAAGTTCTACAAGAAATTTAACAAAAAAAACAGGCTTTAAATTCCGTGCAATCATAACGTGTGATTGCAAGAAAAATTGTTTTTCACAGCTTTCTCCTTTTAAAATTCTTTGCAAGTGATTTTAACATCCTTTCCCCCACTTTGTGTCTTAACCGAAGGGTATTTTGTTGGAAGGTAATATTACGTGGGAAGCCTGGGAGAAGCCGAAGGTTCCAGAAACCTTGTCAATGTTCTTAAATAAATGTGACTATCGATTTTATCCCAGAAAATATGCAATCTGATAATTTATTAGCAATGCCCCAGTGAATTACAGTTCACTAGTGCATGACGACACACCACTACATCATACTGCACTTGTACAGTGTGAGTCCGTCCTACATCGTATATGTTAAGGCAAGCCAATAAAAGACAATCCCAGAGTGTTATGTAGATACATACATATCTACATACATACATACATATATATCAATACCTATGTTTTGCACGCAAACCTGCACTTGCTCGGAGGAAACAGTCTCGTAAAAACAGTGTCACACTCTGGAAATAACTCAGGGTAGCATAAAAACAGAGATGATCATTCATATTTGCACACGTACAACTTCCTTAGCTTTGTCAAAGGAATTTGAGAATTTTTTTTCTCTTACAAATATTGTCCTCCTTGGTGAATGTAAAGCCCTGTCGGAGGAAAAAATACGGGGGGAAAATGCACACCACAGAAAATCCTGGAACGGTTGAAGAGCGTAATGTGTGTCACTCCGTGGAAAACTTGCAGTTTCGGCGTATTAACAGTAGAAATGGGACTCTAACCTCACCCGAAGCTCCCGTAGTTGTAGTCTAAGCTCAGGTATCCCTTACCCCATATAGAATGCAAAATCCCCAAGCTAGGGATTTACTTTGTGAAAAGTGACTTTGGGAGGGTTTCCCTCGGAATTCACACATACCTCGGAAAGCTCCTGACTTAAGTGAGAACCACACATGGAAGACATGTTTCACGTGAGACTAAATTCTTAGGTAGACCACCTGTTTGACTTATGGATGGGATCGGGCCTTGGAATCTTTTGATGAAGATGGATGTTCGAGAGGGAGTGTGTGAGTGAAAACGTCGACAAGCTCAGATGTGACAGCGGAATAGTTATGTGGAGTCAAGTCAGGGCAATATTGAATAAAACGAGAGAGAGAGAGAGAGAAAGAGAGTAGAGAGAGAGAGGAGTGTGAGGAAAAAATAAAGACCTACTCTGTATTCCCATTAAATTTGATTCAGGAAACCGGTACAGATGTAAAATGTAATTTCCAGCTGATCGACTTAGAGACATGTACCTAGAGAGATCCCGGTCCATGTGTGATTCCTCAACTCCCCAAATTCCAAGAGGGTTGGTGGGGAGAGACGGAGAGGAGGAGAATTGTAAATGGCAAAACCTCAAGAAAAAGTAATCAGTTTTTCTACCTTTCTCTCTCGTCAGTCGGAGAAAGTATTTTCTCTTCAGGAGGAGAAAGCCTCCTTTCAGTCCCCTGAACCAGAATTTCCTCAGCCCAAAGGACCAACTACATATTTTCTCAGTTACAGCGAGAAAACACTTTTTGATTCACAAGGAGAAAGTATTCTCTCAGCTCCAAAGTAGAAATCATTCTCTCAGCTCAGAAGGAAATAGGATTCCGTAAACTCAGAGGGAGTATTTTCAAAGCTCAGAAGGGAAAGCATTATCGGGGCTTGGACGGAAAAGGAGAAAGAGAAAGAGACGGAGAAAGAAGGGCTGAGGTAATTGAAAAAATAAGGTTAGATTGATGTGGAATTAATAATTAGTTACAGGAAGTCAAGGGGGACTTGAGCAGAACTAGATTAGTGGGAGGGATAGAGGATTCCTCTACTATTTGCACAAACAAATGGTTACAAGTCAAGAAAAAAATTAAGAGGTACTAACTTGTCATCGTAGACAAAGCCGGCTTTAAAGGAATTCAAGTAAACGATGAAAGCGAGGCAGGAGCTCCACAAGGCAACCCAATCTATCCGTGCTTTCCGACTGAACATCTTGAAACCCCGTTTTTTTTACCAAGGATCTTAGCTTTCCACACAATCCTCGTGAAACAAGAGATCGAAGTGGGAAAAAAAAAATTTCAAATGAGATTTTTGGCCGAGAACGAGAAGAAAAAAAGATTTCCACACACAGTAATACAGCTGATGATAAGAGGCACAGACACAGGATCCACACTCCACGTACACAAGTTTACCGTGACAGAAATGAGAAATGAGAAATGAGAGATGATGGTTCACTGTATATCTAGAGTAGTAGCAATTGGGAGGGAGAGGGAGTCCAGTTGGAAAGAAATCCTTCAGGATTTCAACATCTCTCTCTCGTCTTATATAATACAGAGAAAATAATCACAAAGGGAAGTTCCGTGGTTTTTTTTTCTGTCTCTTCTCCCTCCTTGACTTAGCGTCTTCTCAATTCCAACTATTTCCTCTCTTAGTTTCCTTGACTCAAGTCGTCTTTGGATTTTAGTCTTGCAAAAACCCGAGTTAACATGAGGCAAGATTTTTTTTTCTCTTCACATAGAGAGGCTTTTTTCCATTCACAATGAGGGAGATTTCTCCTGGTAACACGAGAAAGATACTTTTTTCTCTTACTATAAGAGAGCGAGACTTTTTTTATCTTTCTATGAGAAAGAGCGACTTCTCTCTTACCATGAGAGAGAGAGTCTTTTCCTCTTCCTATGAGAGAGAGAAGCTTTTTCTCTTCCTATGAGTGAGAGAGAGGGGGGGCTTTTTCTCTGAACATGTGATAGTAAGAGAGACAGAGAGAGAGAGAGAGAAAAAGGAAGGAGTGGGGGACCTGGGCCAAAAAGTAAGAACAGGGATGAGGAACAATTCACAAGAATCAAATCCCTTTTTTCTGCCTCTTTTATTTCCGTAGATCACTCCAAGAAAATGTGTTTTTTTTTCGGGAGGAAAAATACCAGCCTTTGGCCGGAATGTAGACGGTTGTAGAGTTTTAGAACAGTTGGTACTTGAGTTTTACAACAGTTGGTACTTGGAGTTTGAGTCGTAATGAGACGAGTGGAAGAGGGGATATGTGCGACATCCTCGACGTCGCGCGACAGACTGAACTTGCTCCCACATCGATCCGAGATGTTCTTCCAACTCACGCTCCTCAGCTGAGACCCCGTACCATATTAACTCTCTTTCTGTTGTTGCTCGCCGGAATATCCCCTGGATTCGGATTTCTCCCGCTTTTCACCCGTCCTCGTCTCTCCTCGGCGGAGACCCACCTCCTCCTCTACCGCTTATTGCTACACTAATGCAGTAGCACACAAGTGCCCCTACACAATGTGATAGAAAATTAAACTACGCATCTTTTCCAACACCTTCAGGAGAACAAGACACCGTTTCAGATTACATCCCACAACTTTTTCTCCCGCTCTTATTCCCTCTCTCTCTCTCTCTCTCTCTTCTTCTTCCTCTTCTTCTTCTTCTGCTTCTTCTTCTTCTTCTTCTTCTTCTTCTTCTTCTTCTTCTACTTCTTCTTCTTCTACTTCTTCTTCTTCTTATTATTCTTCTTCTTCTTCTTCTCTCTGTCTCCTCTCACTCTTTCACTCTCTGTTTCCTCTCAGAGCTCCTGTAGCTTCTCCTTTCTCCCACTTCTTCTTTTTCTTACCCTCTACAACGAAAGAAAAAATTAGAGAAAATCCGACATTCTGTGTCTCCAAATTTTTCCCTTTTTTCCCTCCTTTCACCCAGCTGCCAGCGTTTAGAGCTATAAACTTCCCCGACATAAAATCTCCTTCTCCTTTCCCATGCACCAGCATTACAGTCCCTGGCTCCATCCGCGTACACAATGGCACTGAACGTGATTGATTGCAGCCTTAATATGCTTCGTAAGAAATAATGTGTGGGACGTTTAATTCCCTATTTTGTCCCAGTCGGCCTACCCCGTCCGCTCTGAGCTCTGGAACCCTTCAAAGTTTCCTATAGACCCAACCGAAAATGAATACGGATTTGTTTCAAAATTAAATCTTTCCTTTTTTTCCCCCTTACTCCGACAATATTTTCTACTCAAGTTCGGGAAGAAATTACTTTCTTACTATACTTTCCTTCCTTATTTTTTTCCTCCCCTTTCTGTAGTATTGTCAGCCCTGAGCTGGTATCTTATCTACAGGCAGTTTGAGGAGCGACCTTGCATATGGGTCGTAAACAATGTTTTACTTTTGGGGAACATCAATGTATTCCTACTCTGTATGTGGATGAGGGAGGTTCGGAGTGATGTAATGTATCAGAGTTGTGTGAGTACAAACAAACATTCATAATAATGCATGGTAATAATACATATGTATATGGGAGTGCTCCCTCGTAGGAATACAACTGTCGGGAAATGCTAATGCCTCCGAATAGGGATCTCTTGTGCTGGTACACACACACACACGAGAAACAAATCTATAAAGTCATACTCCGCGTAAAGTAATACACAAAGTAATACAGAGGAAATCCAATGTGAAGGAATAATAATACATGGGGAGTCTAATGTATAGGGAAATCCGAGTCCCGAGCCATTTTACATGTGGAACATGGTCCGTAATATATAGGAAGAGAATGAGCGAGCCAAGCCATGTATTTGAAGCTAAAAATTAAATTACACACAATGGTTTCCTTTCAATCCATTCAAGTCATCCAAGCAGAAAATACAATGCACTAATGCCCCGTATGCAATATCATGCAAGGGAATTGACTTGGAATGAGCAACTATTTAGGAAATACAGACTGTCAAACTTGACGTTACTAATGCCAGCCTATTAATGGCATGCCAAGGAGCTTTATTGATGAGAGATACATAGTCAGATTCCTCCGAGTTTACAAATAGCTCAGACTTGAGTTCCCCAAAATACTGACTTTGAAACAAAAGGCCAGGGAGCACATACGCACTATTATGTGTCTCTCAAAAGTATTACACACATGTGTCCTACTATTACACAAATGGGTCTTACCCTTATACAAATGGGCCTCCCTATCATACAGATGTGTCTCACTATTACACAAATGTGTCCTCCTCTAGTACACATACGACTACGCGCGTCTCCCTATTATATCTCCAAATGGGCCTTCCGATTATACAAATGTGTCTTCCCAATAGGCCCACAAGAGAGTGGAGGAAATAGTCCAAGACTGTTGGCAAGATATGAAAAAGACAAGTCTGAGAGATATCTCTCTGGAGATAAGTAACTGACGCTTACATAACAGTCATGTGTGGAAGGATACATAGAGGAGCGTCCCAAGGAAAAAAAAGATCTTCGATTGGGATATTTTTTTCTCACAGAAATAATGGTAGGGTCTTGGATGTATGTGTATGTGTGTGTGGACTGGTTGTATGTAACTCAGGATGAGTATGTACGGCTCCATGTGTGGACGCATGTATGTATGTATGCACGTATAGATTGTGGAGTGAGGGATATAGGAGGAGGATCATATAATTTAATCGATTGGTGGTAAGCTCACGTGATGCTCCTCTCGGGCTTGAATCATGACAAGGAGAACTACATGGCAAAGGATATGAGGGGATTTATTAGAGCTCATAGATCAATCGACAGACACTGAGAACCCCATACATGTGTCACAATGGAAAGCCTCTAATTACCCGCATTGAAGCTCTTCTCAGACCACGTGGCTCCATCCCTACAAGTGTAAAGTTCCCTTATAGAAGGCTATGGTCCACAGTGTATAAAAGGTAAAGACAAGGATGATGGGGATATGCACTCCGGCCAAAAACTCTCCTCCCTCTCCACCATCTGTCTTCACTCATTTTCCCATTTGTCCCTAAAGACTCTCCTAAGGCTCTCGTTGGTCGTAGGAATGTACATACATGTGAATGTTTGTCTCTCTCTCTCTCTCTCTCGCTGTCTCTCTCTCTACAAGGACTGTCACTTTCTTCTGAATCTCCTCCCATTGATTTTTCCTCCCATGACTCCAACTAATTAATAAATACTCTTTGAATAAACTTAACTCCTCCATGGCTTTCCTGGCAACAGATGTGTACTCTCTTGATACACTCTCATTAATAACATTGCTCCGTGAAAGTAAACTCCCAAAATTAAAAACAGTCCCTTGCTTTCTCTCCCCCGCTCCCTACCTCTCACTCTCATTTAAATTCAAGACTGGAGCTCAAATGCAAACATTTTTATGCAAGGGCAATAATTCCACTGATTTATTCCTCTCTTTTATTTCCGGAACACTCTTCCTACTCCTTCACTTCCGAGGGAGCAGGAATCCATCCTAAGCGTATGGACCCTACATACAAGGGAGGTATACCTTATACCTATAAATATGTATGTATGTACATCCCTACTGCCCATTGTTAATATCCAAGGAGCTATAGGCCCTACACCATCTTTTCTTATTGTTTACGTCTCCGCCAGCTTGTAAGTATCTATGTACATAAACAAAGTCCATTTTCGTATTAAGTATAATTTATGAAGACATTTCCCGCTAAGAAGCAAATTTGAGGAGCCAAAACTCTCTGCGAAAAAACAGCTAAATTTGTGCAAGAGATTTATTTGAAAAAACCTCTGAGTTTTACTCTTGATTGTTACAATAATTTCTGTTGTATGACAACATGTAATTACTGAATTCTGCTGGTCGAATGAATGGAAATAATAAAGATTCACACTTTTAGCACCGGTTTTCATCCACAGCCCAATGAACTTCTTAGCCGGGAGGAAATAATAGAAAATAAGTTGGAAGTGGATGCTTGTTAAGTACAAAGGAGTTTTTTCTTGACTAAACAAAGTGATTTATCATTTGTGCAGTGTGTGTGTGTGAAACATGGATATTCATTAGGGAGTATTGTGACAGGCTTTACTTTTATTGATTTTGATGCTAAAATACCATTACCTGTCCCAGTCAAAGTCGTATTATTGAAATAATTAGGATTCTTACGCAAGCTTTTCATTTCTGGAGCCCATTTGGATCCTAATTTACTTTCTCTTCCGCTTTTCTCTTCTGCGTCTCGGAGCCGTCCATCAATTTGCCTCATCCATTTGCAATTACACTCCGTACTACTGTGGGCTCTCGGGCTGGTTGGAGGTGTAGGTATCTATCTATATACACACTACAATTCATTATAATCCAGCCGGGAACATACTCCTGTAGGAAATGGTGTACTGTTCCATGAATTATGCATCGTGAGCATCATTAGTATGGAAAGTTGATCGATCTCGGAGGATGTGATACCTACAGGAGGAGTAAGCGGGCTGATACTAATTTCTCTCTCTCTCTTTCCCTCTCTCTCTCTCTCTCTGTCTCCCTATGTGTGTGTTTGTCGAGGTTACATATCAAGTCCTCCCTAGGAAGCTACCCAAGTCGTGTGGTAGCAATAATGGGCGAGGATTTGACCACAAGATACAATATAGCGGACAATTATTGAGGAGAAAGGAGGACTCAGGTTAGGACTCAAAGGTAGAGTGAAGTTAATCAAATTTGTGGAGAGGTAAGGTACATGCATACCAAGGAGTGTAGGACCATGTAGATACTAGGACGTTGTGCAAAAGAGGAAGGAGAGGAGCTGAGACCTGCCATTTGAGGTAGCTTCGTATAGAGGAGGAACAATCTAATTAAACAGTATGTAGGGATGGGGGAATCGAAACAATTTAATGAATAGTATTCAGAGAGAATTGGAACAACTTAATTAAATACCGTTCAGCATCAAGGTCTGTACTTAATTATGGTTCGGTGGTCAACAAAATTGCAGTATTGACCAAATTATCGTATGAGCTAGTCAATTGAGCAGTGCGTTCTCACTGGAAGGTAGGTCGAAGTTACAGACTGGAAAGAGAGAAAGCGAGAGAGAGAGAGAGGGAGAGAGAGAGAGAGAAAGAGAGAGAGAGAAAGAGAGAGAGAGAAAGAGAGAGAGAGAGAGAGAGAGAGAGAGAGAGAGAGAGAGAGAGAGAAAGCATGGAGAAAGTGGGAACGATTACAGTTCCACTCGGCAGTAAATTCTTTGGGACAATCAGCGGAATAATAGGGAGTTGATTGAATTCTCTACATACCATTATACAATCACAAGAACCTTGTAATTATTCAGCATGTAAATTCAATAAATGCCAGGCAAGTCAAACAACTTACGAGAGTCGAGTGCTGATTAAAATATGAGTTACAACCGAAAAACACACCATTGTCTACCGTAGCTGAGCCATTCGGAAGCCGCAGTCAATTTATAATGGTATTTATCCCATTGTACATAGAGGACTAGTACCATATTCCCTCACCACATGAGAACGACACGGGCAAGAGTGCACTGTCAGAGGCATCACCCGCAACATTACCATACATGCCCAGGCCGGGGAGTACACATTTCATATCCGAATATCCCACATATATAGGACCTACTCAAGTGCACTAGCTTGGATGCAGAGTGCTTGTAGAAACAAACACTCGATTCCAAGCTCGCTTCGTATCACTTCCCGGATCAGTTTCCCTCACCTCATGAGCCGCTCAAACAAGTGGAGTAAACATATATCCCAATGAGAGAACACAAGGCTTCGGAACACTTTCACGTCCTCAACAACCACGACTCCGTATTTGGATGTAATTTACCCATATGTAATTACGGAAATGTTGACCCAATCGGGAGGACTAAATGAGTGGCTTTGCATTTTTTTTCTCTCTCTCTCGCTCTCCGAACAATACTCGGTATTCAATCAATTTTCAAATACCCTCAAGCACACTTGGTTATTACTGCCGTTGGACATGGATAAAGAGCTGGGGACGCATTATCTCATCCGGAGAAAAGCAATGCTATTTAGAGCTAAATTGTAAATAGGAAATCACATGTTAAGCACGAGTTGTGCAGGGACAAGCTGTAATAGGCCAAGTTGATGAATGGTAATAGCAGATTAGTTTATTCAACAAGCCCCTATAGTTTTTCCATGTGTGTAGATGTTACAGCCTTGGAAATTACAGATAAATACAACTATTACTCCATCATTTGTTCATTGACAAATCAGTGGGCAGATTTGGGGCTTGGGTTGTGGGGCTCTCTCAAATCCGTCCTTGGGAGTGGAATTATGGGAATATCTATAAATAATTATGTACTCAATCTCGTACTTAATCCGCCCTTGTAACTTACTTCTGTAGTGGGCTACATTTCAGGGAAATATAGGACTATTAGGTAATCTGCAACAAATTTCCTACTTATATTTGATTCAGCACTGGTTAATTATTACAGCTGTGCAATTTAGGGGCAATGGGAAGCTACTCGCGGTCCAATTAATACGTAATAAAATATATATCTCATACTTTTCCCTAACTTGTTCAGTATATGGATTTCCTACATTTTTAATTTCATCAGTTGAGTGTGCCTATGCATTAGTAGAATTCCCAGGGTTGGAAGTTACGCGGGGTGAGAGGGGGGGGGGGGGGTGGGAACAAATTATTTTTCTAACTAAAGCTACATTCATCGACTCCTCTCTTGAGTCCATTAGGGGAAGTCAATGTATGTAGTTACATGGGGCTTTAAAGACTATACGGATTTGAACTTGGCCTAAGGCTCAAGCTTCTGACTTCACTCTAGATCAGCTGAGTAAATATTAGAAAGTTGAAGAGTGAGAGGGAGTGTGGAGACCAGGAATATTTCTCATGCTCCGGGCATTCCAACCATGGTAATAAAATCGAGTGATCCGAGATCCAATACATTTATGTGTATCATCCTTAATTTTTCCTTGGGATTAATTCCTAACCCATTAACACTGCCTGTGTATCTCCACCAAGTAGAGTTCACTCTCGCTATTAGGGATCTCCATGGAACGCTCTTATGTGCTTTTATATGTGCTAAAAATTTCTACACAAATTCTTTTTTTTTTGCGAGCATTTTGAAGCGTAAAATTTCCCTACCAAAAGACGCTCTTATAAATAGAGTTCACTGTACTGTATACAGTCAGCTCCTGTTATGACAAAGTGTACTGTAGCAATCTTCCCACTGCAATTTGCGTAAAAAAAGAAAGCTAAAGAAACGTGGGTGAAACAGTTGTGGTAAAATGTACCACTTTTGTATCTCCGTTTCTCAAAGATAACTTTTGAGCTGGAGAGGCACTGAACATATTTTTAATGGTACAAGTGAAACCCCTGGAAGCGTAAGAACTAACATTGCCCAAGTCATGGATGCTACTTTGAGAAACCCTTCCTCCTCTCTTTGAGAGGTCTTCTTGAGCATGGGAAGTACCATCAACTTCGGGCTCCTACTAACTTGTGCATTTGGTTGCTCCAGCCCGGGCTCAACTTCCCCAAAACCTGTAGAATCCTGGGCCTTTGGAAACCACTCTGGTGCATATCTATATTAAATAATAGGGTTTAGCAACTTGAATGGAACCCAATGCAGTAAGTGCTTTTGTCAGTATGCATTCCAGGTTTTTAAGTAAGATGAGTTTAGAGTTTAGAGTTTTGGTTTTTTTTTTTACTCAAGTAAAACTTTCTGCCCTCATTTGGATATTTTCCTGGAGAGTCCCCAATGAAATGATATATACTGGAGGGAAATGTTCTATTTGAGAAATTCAAAGGATTTCTAGGAAAGCATCCCAGAGTTTGTTTACACTTGGAATTTAGACACAATTTCCAACGTTCAGTAAGTTTAACAAGCATTTAGTATTATTCTCAATCTTGTAGATACTGCGGCCCTCCCAAACTACAATCCACTAACAAACAGTACAAGTTTCCTGTTTGAAAAAGTTTCTAGCTTATACACACACACACACACATACCCATTCTACATATGTACACACGAGATTTATACGGATACCTATATATAAGTATACCGTACATATGTACATACATAGATACATGTAGAGACGCTTGAGGGAAATATAACTGGAAGAAAAACCGAAGGGGCCTTCCGGGAATATTTACATTATAGATTGTGGGATTAGTCCAAGATGGTCTGTAGTGATACGCTGATTGAGGCTTGGATTCATTTGTGTTCCAGGAATTTTCATGACGATAATGACAATACTAGTAATTTTGCGAGGGCCGTCTCAATTCCCACCGCACATTCATTTTATTTATTTTTTTGGATTTCATGTGCACAAAGGTGACCTGATTGTGGGGACGAATGTATCATGTTCCAAAGTGACGGTCGGATCACAAATGCAATATTTCACGAGTACAATGGTATTTGTCTTGTGATTTACTCACATGAGACTCCCAGAAAAATATTTGAGGGAGTAAGGTGTTAGTTATAGTCGTCCCACATGTACATATTTGAAAGGTTTCACGGGGTTCCGGGCACTTTCCCCAACCTTGAAGGGTGACGTATGTCCTTATATCCTGGAAGTCGAGGAATTTATACAAAAGGTTTTCCTTTTCTAGTTCCATAATAGTAAGTATACCTGGGGAGGTATATATGTATAATTATATATATAAGTATAGTGATACTCTATATAGGCTCTAGAGATGGATGGAGAGAGCCGCAACCCTGCATGACTCCATGTGGTCCTGTTTAACTTTTTAGTAGGTAAAGTTCGATGTGTGGTTAAATGAGTTGTGCTTGCTGGAGCAATTTATTTATTTTTTTCATATGCTCGCATGGAGTCGGATGGAATGAAAAACAAGAAAGAGCCGAGCTTAGAAGGAATCATTTATTTTCGAATCCTCAATGCTAATACCTCCAATACATGCAATTCAGTCCATGCATTAATTTTTCTCTCCAATGTGTGTACGTATGTACATACATGGTCCCCATGCTGATTGCTCCTACTATTATTCTTACGGCTAATCATTTTGGCAATGGTCAGAACAACGAGCCTTCACACAGCAATCAATGTTCGTTCCTTTTTAGTCCCCATAATTTCTTACTATTATTTCT
Organism: Allacma fusca; assembly: GCA_947179485.1. Classification (NCBI taxonomy): domain Eukaryota; kingdom Metazoa; phylum Arthropoda; class Collembola; order Symphypleona; family Sminthuridae; genus Allacma; species Allacma fusca. The sequence continues at coordinate 10,752,638 of OX359249.1, forward strand.
GGGGGTTTAAAACTTAGTCGATGAATTTCAGAAACTATTTTCACATACTTTGAAATTACTTCTATTACTTCTAATTCTTTGATCTTACATACTTCTGACTTGGAACTGTCGGTGTAGGGAAATGCTAGTAGGGGTTTTTACTACAATTTTTCCTATTACCCTTGTTGACAATAATTGTTTTTTATTGATTTCGAAGAGTTGAGAATTTGCTTCTAATAAGTACAAGGGTATGTATCCATATAATGTGCTGTCTTTTTACAATTTGTTTTCTAAAATATTGGAAAATGTTTCTGATCGTGGAGAAAATATTTTGGGATTTTTGAGAACATAAATTTGTTATTGTCTGGAGAGAGGAAATTGTAATTTTTTAGAAATATTTTCCATTATTTAGTTCCTTGTTATTCTGTAGAAATTACTTGTTACTTGTAACCTCGTGATTTATGGCATTCCTGGTTCTCCCTTCCCCAAATAAGTTATTTACAAAGGATGGAAATACAGTACTGTAATAAAACCTTTTGGTAATTTATTATCCTTCATTTTTCACCATTCCTTGCTCAGTCTTGTCACAGTACCTCACTGGTACATTCAATTCCGCAACCATTTCAGAATTCATGGCAGCCCTCGTTCCTTCTCATTTTGGGCGAATGAATGGGGGAATTGTTCTTTTAAATTTTAATCACTGTCCCCATCTCCATCGGAATAAAAGTTGACGGGGGAGAGAATTGCCAATGGTGGAGTCGTACCATTTTGTAGCGGTAGGTACAGGAGCATTTGCTACTCCCGTACAGTGCACCATTTCCCGTACCATGATGGCAAGGAGATTTCTCCTGAGAATCCTGAAAGTGAAGATCCCCTCTAACAGAAGTAAGCCCCCCAATTGGAATTCACTAAAATATGTATTGATATTGTTGAGGAGAGGAGACGGCAAGGCATGTGAGTGGAAAAACAAAAGCCATGGGAGAAGCGTGAGGCTAGAGCTTCCTCCTGGAACGGGTCAGTATGGATCGATACTCAACCAATAAAGGACTCCGGAGTCACGACAGTTGCGGACCCGGTCAGCCCCAGCAGAAGGACACAAGTCAAAAGTCAAAGGCTGAGTGAATTTATCTCTAATCTCAGTCAACAGAATGTGGTGATTCGAATCAGACATCTCATAATTTCCTATTAGCACTCCCACGGATTGCGGACATCTCCCTTCCAATGCGTATTTATGTACGAGAGCCCGTCCACCTATAGAGTAGTACCGGCGGAGTTATGGGGTCGTCACTACATGTAATTACTATAGGTACGGTTGGGGAAGGCCTGTCATATGGCATTTTCCTCCTGGCTTCCTCGGGTGGTGTATTCCCAAGGGTCTCGGGATAAAAGTGTGTTGATAATGCTGGTGAGATGGGACCGAGAGCTGAAATGGGTTTTGCGCAACCCTCACCCACATGTAAAGTCAAGTCAAGTATTTTTCCTCTACGTTGGCAATGCAACCTCAACCATGGCGGAGGGGGAGAGGAAGAAGTCGACAGGAAAAAATATATTTTTGTTATTTCTCAAGGAATTACGGAAGGAAGTGCAGGTGAGGAATATTTGTTACTTACTTTATGGGCATCGTGACGCCATGCAAGGCTCTTTCGTCCGAAAGGTACGATCTTCGTGGGTTGTATCCTGCGACTGTTTTTTTTTCTCTCTCTCTCTCTCTCTCACTTCTCTCTCCCAGTTCTCTCTCTTTCTCTCTCTTTCTCTCACTTTCCCTCTCCGTTCAAAAACAAGGGACAAAAGGAGTCTAAGAGAAGAAAGCTTCCGCATGGAATCCTACAAATAGTACAGAGGGCAAACGTCAATACAGATAGGAGTGTAGTATGGGAGAGAAGTCACATCAAAGTACATACGGTCATAGTATATGAGACAGGAGGAAAAGTGAACCTTCAGAGCACAGGGGAGAGAGAGAGAGAGTGAGAGAGAGAGAGAGAGAGAGAGCTCTTGAGTAAAACCAACTTGTAGTTTACGCTCCTTGTCTTTGGGTTCCGGTGGGTAATATGTGAGTAGACATACAATGGGAGTAGTTTGCTAGTCACATTTGTGTGGTGAGGCGATGGTGCAGTCAAAGAGAATGCACTTGTAAGTTGAGAGAAAGTAGTAGTTTTTGCAATTTTCCTCCCTTGTATCCATGAATGAAGATTTTATGAGGCACGCAGTTGCACATTTTACAGCAACGAGTCTTCAGTTACGGAGGGAGTGAGACAGAGAGAAAGAGAGAGAGAGAGAGAGAGAGAGAAAACAGAAGCTTACATAACGATCAAAAGAACATCCCCTCACCAACTCTTCCTTAGCTTTTTTCTCCTTATATTTCCCGTCATCAATTATTTACATGTCAATTTGTCTTCCTCACAGACAAAGAAAATAGGAGCGGAGTAAAGACCAACAAGATTTTCTTCAATGTTCGTACACTTCACAGTTAAGGGGTATCTTCGGGATACTATTATAAAACACTCACTTGTGTCTATCCAATGTTTGTATCTATGTATAGGGAAGTTTCCCTTCATACCATTACTTTGACTATTACTTCTTCAGGGAGAGGAGTCCAATGTGGTGTCTGCAGAATTCATTTGAGTAGCATCAAGCCCATTCATTTTCCCTGTGAACTATTCCATTCGGGAGTGTTGCTCCTGCTGCGGAGTTACTTGTTAGTACAGGGCACACCGTCCATATGTATCTATATGTAGGGACATTGGAGGGACTTCCAGTATCCTGTAGACATACAGCTGTGATACAATCCATACTGCTCATGGAGAGCACAATGGATACTACTGTGAGGAGTACAATGCATATTGTGGAAGTTCTATATTGAAGTATACAATGTCTACATCCATATGTGTGTGTGTGTGTGTGTGTGAGGCTCAGAGTGGGCTGTAACGTGCTGGAAAGCTGGAAGTGTATTCAAAGCCCTTTGCCTTTGAGAAAGTTGGAGTACAGGATTTACTGTAATGCTATACATTAATCGTAAACACCTTTTGTCGGAGAGGCTCTGCATTAAATATGCTCTGCCTCTTGTTATAACCAAATAACTTTAAATGGACAAGCGATTCGGGGCCTGTGCGGATGTGGGAGTTGAGGAGGATGTACATCTCTGGGAGCATTACATACGTGAGTGGAGTTGGTTGTTACAGAGTCGTAGATCAAACAAAAATAATTCTGTTTAGGTAAGCTCATTCGAAGTTTAACAGGAGCATTGACTGACAAACGAGAGATAGGAATGGGTGGGATTTTTTTTATGGGCTATAGAGAAAAGTTTTGAGGGGAAAAGAGGAAAACGACCACTTGCCTGGGGAATCAACCATTCGTCTCTAGTTCGCTCTTCCCTTTTATGAAGAACAACCGTCCTGGAGGAATTGAGGATCAAATTTAACAGCAGGCGTGTTCAGCAAACTATACCATAGCCATGGCTCCCTGGTCTCTGAGTCCTCTATGACCATAGAGCGTCCATACTCTATATATGTATATATTGTGTGGGGAAGCTCATCCACCACCTCCACCAAAGTCTTCCCATCTCACTGCACGCTCTCAAAAGGAGCTTTTACAAAGTGAATAAGTTAAAACAATAAAAGAAACTGAAGCTGATAGTCATTGACGGGAAGATGAATGAAGTCCTCCTTGTTCTTGAGGTACCATCAACATATCAAAGGATAATTTAAAAAGCTACTCTCCATAGTTGTTAACTCGGATTAAATCCCTATGGCATCAAAGGAGCCCTGGCTCCGGGTCCCAAGCCATATATCCCCTCCGTCTTCACGCTTCCATGCTCTATTATATAGCCCCCCCCCCTTTTCAAATATCCTCCTATACCCTCAGCGTCCATTCAATTTCCCGAGACTCCGTCTTCTCCACGCACATTCCACACATATCATTATGTACAAAATTAGATATTTGTACAAATAATCATAAATAATTAGATTATATCCATATCACCCCCCACTGGACTTGTAAGCATAAAATCCCATTACACTGAATTTCCATGCTCACATACACAGCAATGTAATTATCACCGGAGAGCATTTTTCCATGCATTAGCCCTCTTTTCCGACGTACAGTCTGGGAGATAATTACAATAGCATTTGGACACTTCCACATTCTTCCGTCTATTCCCGAGCTGTAGGAGAGATTTTTTTTACTGGAACTAATCCCTTTGAATTTACAGTGTACCCTCTCTGCAATGAACCTCCTTATAAAAACATTTTATCCCAAGGGCAGGAGGGATAAATGAATATTTGGAATTTGGACACAGTCCCAATTTTACAATTTGGAACTTCAACAGTGCTGAAGTGTCTCAGTGAGAGAGGAAGGAAATGTGAGGATCAGGATCCTAGGGATTTCAGGGTTGCTGACACTGGCGGAGTGGACTGTAGGAATTGAATGTAGGGCAGGATTTTGAGAGTGTGTAGGATCTGGAGATGAGAAATGCCCATGTGGAGGGCAACGTTAGCCAGGGAGTCAAGTGCTGTAGAGTAATTCTTCGGTAGTAAAAAAAACAGTATAGGAAGTGTGATGTGATCAGCAGGCCATGAGTTGAAATATTGTTGAGCTTTCGGAAGTTTTCTCCATAAATTCCTTTCACATGAACTTTCATATTCGTCTTTATTCGTCCGAAAATTATTATGGAAAATAAACCTCGGCCAAGCCCATAGAGGAAAAGATGCGCTTCTGGTCGTCGCGATCTAAGTGAGCGAATAGAGCTTTCATCATGCCTCATAGACCTCGTATGTTCCCAACTTTTAATGATAAACTAGTATACCGAGAAGGATAAAAAAAGTCTTGTATTGCTTCACTAACTCACTCTGAGTCATGTCCCAACTACTTACCTATCAAAACAGGTCCAATCATCTCGTTCCAGCGACCATTGTTTCCCTCTCTCTCTCTCTCTCTCTCTCTCTCTCTCTCTCTCTCTCTCTCTCTCTCCCTCTCTCTCTCCTTCCATCCCGTCCATGTACATGCTGATTTATTACGTTGACATTACATGAATGAAATCAAGTGTATAGTTGCCATAAAGACAGTGTACACATTGGTTTCAATCCTTGCTTCGCTAACTTGTTCCGAAATCCATACACAACAGATCGAAACCAATGTTTCACAAGTTGTTCCTCTTCTTTTATTTCTTGAGAGCTGTCTTCCTCCAGAAAGTTAGTGTAACCTCACTTTAGTTACTTGTGAACATACACCCGACGTGGGTAGTTGGTAGTGGTAGGGAATCTGTAGGAAGGGAGCGTCTTCCTGGTTGTTTGTAGTTTTGGGCCGTGTAAGTTGTTCTAGTCAGTTGTGGAGTACAAGTAAAGACAAACAAGAAGAAGCGTGGGGAACATTACTTCGTATATCTATTTTCACTGGGACTATATATATCTACACCTAGACAAAAATATAAGTATACTTTATCCTGGAACGACTACTACTACAAGAACTACTACTACTATTACTACTACTACTACTACTACTACTTCTACTACCACCACTACTACTCCCAACCCTAATGCAATTTGTTCAAGGTACCGTTGATAAATGAAATTTGGTCGGAACAACGACAGATTCCAACTCTCCTCACCCACGTACGTACGGAGGCAGGAGAGAGGGAACCCTATATGTTCATATTATTGGACTGATTTGATTGAGCAATCGGAAAACACGATTCATACACCAGCTCTGATCTGAATTCCTAATCACAAGCTTTTCCACGAATTTGTTATTTACATTCGAGTAAAGCACTAAAGACATGAACTACTAACCGAAACTAATCCTGAATACAGAAGCCTTACACAGCCCAGTTTTGTTTTATGGGAGCGCCGAGTCAGAGAATACCTGGACGGGTGCTTTCATTCCCTCAACATCTCTCTGTACACCGGCTATGTATGTATATCCCCTCATGCCTCGTGTCGGGCTGGACATGATTATGTACACACAGCTGTAGCCATATGTGCGGCCCCTCTCATTTGTGTGCACACAATTACATTCCACGTACATGTTTAGAGACATGTAGATATGTAATTGCATGTAATTTTATGAATCTCTCTGTACATTTGTGTGCTCACTTTTGTATTTGATCCGGGGTCTGTTTTCTTGCCTATGTTTTTCTCTGTGATTCAGCGGGGTTATATTTGTTGTACATAATTATGTCACTCTGTAGGGGTGTATTTATATGTGTGTGGATTTGATTACAGACACTTGCGCATGTATGCATGTAATGGAGTGTCCATGGGCTGGTGCATATTTGTGATGGGTTTGTGTGTGTGTATGTGTGTATGTGTGTGTGTGTGTGTGTGTGCATATAAATTTATGGATGTGTCTGGAGCTTTCTTTCTATAGCCTTTGAATGTCATGTGGGTATTTGGATAGGTGTTTGTACTTATTGGGGATATTTATTTGTAAGTAATGTGCATATGGATTTGTGTGTGTAGTAGTAGGTGTGTGTGTGTGTGTGTGTGTGTGTGTGTGTGTGTGTGTGTGTGTGTGTGTGTGTGTGTGTGTGTGTGTGTGTGTATGTGTGTTTGTAAAGTAAAAGTGTATTTGTGTATGTTCTTACAAGGCTCTGTGTTGGGTATATATAGAACAGTAGTGCTATATACACCATAAGGGAAATTTGAATGTCCATCCCTTCCCAGAGCACCATTATGTTGCACTAGTAGAACCGTTAGCATTATTCCGAATTTCAATGCTCCCTATGAAACTTTTGTTTTTTCCTATAAACCTCCATCTCCTTTAGTGACTCCCTGTATGTATATACATAGACTCACTACAAAATATAGTCCTCACACGCGCCGAGCTCGTTGCTCTTGCAGTAATGCATGTAGTTTGTGTTGTTGTTGTTCTAGTTTTAGAGTCACTTTGACGTACTTCCAGTATAAATTACGGAGCTAAACCGAACCTTAGATTTCAATGGGCACAGTTCTCCTTTAAATACCATCTGGTTAATTAGCAAGGAACATTTTGGTTTCATTTCCCCATCCGCAGATTTAACGATAATAAAACCTGTACATGGGATTCTCTCCGAGCACGCCTTCGCTTACAAAATCTAAATAAAGCTAGAGTTGTAACTGGGGAACTCTGGAGAGAGAAAGAGAGGGAGAGAGAGAGAGAGAGAGAACGAGAAATAGAGAGAGAGAGAAAGAGAAATAGAGAGAGAGAGAAAGAGACAGGGAAATGCTCTCGCCAAACAACGCCAGGAAGAAGTAAGGCAATTCCTGGAAATCTTGTTGTATTGCAAAGCAAAGCGTAACCATAATCATTCGGGGTGCATGCCGTGGGATACATTTCGAAACATCAACCAAAGCACGACACAAAAAGCATAAGGAGAGTGCATTAAAATGATTGCTTTTGCACTCCATTCACTCATTCTATCTGGAGAAAATATCCGTCTTTGTATACTTCCCATGCTCCACTTCTTCAAACTAAATGCGTTTTTAAGGCATGCTTTCTGTCTCCCAGCTAGGCATCCCAATAGCTACAAATATACCCACAAGACTTTCCAGTAGCAAACTAAAGAATGTTTTTTCATTCTTCTCTCTCTCTCTCTCTCTCTCTCTCTCTCTCTCTCTCTCTCTCTTCTCCCTTACTCCTCGTTCCCTCTCCCTTCCTTTCTCTCACTTTCTTTTCGCGGTGACAATGCTTCGGGCCTACTTTTGTAAAATCTTGTAATTTCCATACGTCCTTCTGCATTCGCTCAGAACCCAAAGAGTCTCCTATAAATTTCCATGAATTCCATTTCCTTGAAAGAACTCCCGAAAAATATTCCCAGCTCATGTTTTCCCTCTATGTTCCAGTCAAATGGAAATTTCCATCTTTAAATTTCATTCTTGTAATTATTTCCTTGTACTTTGACTCCATTTCCATCCAGGACGAGGAGGAAAAGTTCAGGCACGCAGGGAACTCCAGGGAGCGGGAAGAAGTTGAGAATTAGGGAAACACTGTATTTGTAATTGAGTAAAATTGGAGTGAGTAAGGAAACTGCTTCCTGTCCAACTTGGCCGCTTCTCTAATTTCTACCCAGTCAGGAGCAACTCTCAATCAACCTATTTATCTCCCGATTTTCACTTTGCGTGTTAAACGTTCAAGCCCGCCGCACTGCTCTCCTTCCAAAAATCAACCAAATTCATGAAGCTCTCCTGACACGGGGAGAACCTGAATTGAGAGCTTTCTCCACGTCCTTCCATATACCTATCAAGCACTTCAGCTGGTTTCCCCCCCGAACATCACATGTAATTATAAGGAGGTATACTAAATGTAATTATAGCTATAGATTTTACTCTCCCATGTATTCCCATGCACAAGCAGGGAATTTCGAATCCATGTCAGTATACCTACAGGCATAGGAGTAGATTCAATAAATGTATAGAACATATGTATATGTATGTACAGTATCTATATGTATCTACATAATATGGAGTTCGAGTAAAAACAAAATGCTGGGGAGATCCATGGAGTGCTCGGGTCGAGAAGACTGGGAGAGGTGAAGTAGAAAAACGTGATTCAGAGCTGAATGAAGGGGAGAGGTAGAAAAAATGCGATAATAATTTAGGAAAGTGTAAAAAAATAAATGTGCTCTGACGGATGTCACTTGATTGACACCAGGTACCGGTCCTCACTATCAGTTGGAGAGGGGCCGTTAATAAATTATTTTCTTTCCATTAGTACGCATAGAAGGTCTGGACAGGAATAAATTCCTTTCAAAAGTGAATACAATTTTCTCAATGCCTACAATTTCCAAGGGACTTTTTTATTTGTCCTACACTGGGAAATGTACGATTCGGGGAATGAAGGAGAACAATGCAATTAAGTGTATATTTTTTTATTTTCTTTTATTTTCTACCTTTCAAAATGTAGCATTTGGCGGAGGGAAAGCTATTATTTTTAATTCTAAAGGGGTTCGCACTGTGTTGCATGTTACAGAGCACTTGTGGGAGAGGAAAGGTTTTTCGTAGATTCACTTCTGGTTTCAAAAAAAATATAGGGAGTGGATACATACGTGCATATATGGGGATATAGTACTCCATACATACACTAGTGAGGAAAAAAGGCGACGGAGGAACAAGTTTTATAGAGTAACTCAACTATTCCACTTTTCTGCCTAATATAAGAGCTCTGCCATTTGAAAGTCATGAGACTATCAAATGATCTGATTACTTTCTCTCTCTCTCTCTCTCTCTCGCAAGTCCTGGCGCGGCTCGTTACTACGTCAATTGTGATATTTAGTTAAAACTCTTATTTTACAGGGGCGACATAGGTTGACGGTTTTTTTTGGGGGTAGTCATTTAAAGAAAAAGTAATGTCTTCAACATGCTCATTACGTCTGTGTTACACTGTTCCTTCTCGGTTCTCAATTGACAGTTATGGGCTAACAAAAGGTCCAAACAAAAGGTATAATCACCTTATTAAGTCTTATCAGGCCATTTCAACTTTGGACTTGTATGCACAGAGTGGGTATTCGAATAAATTACACCAATAAAAGCATGCAATATCGACATTAAAATTTTTCAAGTATGCAAATTGCCCCCAACATCTTATGCCCATTGATAGGTTACAACAGAAAGTCCCTACGGAGTTATTTGACTCTACAAGCGGAACAAAATAGTCCCAGAGCCAAAATAACTCTACATACTGTTCCTACATATGTTCTTGGACCAAAGTATTTTTTTTTTTGCATAAGACATGGGAAATATTGCCGAGTGTGAAAGTTGACTTTGGCTACTAATCATCGCCATTTTAATAATTCATGTCCGATACATACAAAATACATACGTTCGTGGACGCATTTTTTCTGGGAATAATTCATGGGAATAATTCTGCCCCTGTAAATAAGGCTCTGTATGCATAGTGGTGACGATATGGGTAATAGGGAAAGGTCTCAGGTTACAATCAAGATGGAATCAGCTGTTAGGAGCCTGTGTCATATGTGTGAGTGGATTTGGACCCATGCATTATAGTACACTGTATGGTGACAAGATTCGAAGCGTTAAAAATACTTGTGTTCCGGGGTGCTCAAGTAGGTATCCCAAGTATACGTTTGGAGAGAGAGTGGTAGGTGTGGAAATTTTGGCTTTGATATTATTTACATACCTAATGTCACTGACTTTATGATGGTAATTGGGTTTGTTTTTGTAGAGGTAAGATTTCCTATGTAAATTGCGATGATGATGGTGACGGAGGAGAGTCGTGTGTGAGTGTAAAACTTTGCTAATGCTGGAGGACGTCGGGTGTAGGGAAAATGATGAAATTGTGTGAGGCTGTTTGAAGTGAAACTACCCCATTTCAATTCCATTGGCAATTCTCCGCAACCATATGATTCAGAATGGGGAACATCTGCATGCATAAAAAAGTGATGGCTTTTAGAGCGAGGAATACTCTATACCATCTAACTCCAGGTCAGTCAAGTATAACTAAATCAACAGATGTGTGAATTAATAGGAGTGAGGAGCACATGCACCTACACACAAAAGAGTCCTATAGAACTTTGGCAGCTACTTCTCAAAGCATACAAATGCATGGGGCCTCCTCCACTGTAGTTACAATAAAGGAGACATAACGAAGGAGCGCAATGGGAAAATGTGCTTGAATGTTTCTACACATACAAACAGAGAGAAAGAGTGAGTGAGTGAGAGAGAGAGAGAGAGAGAGAGAGAGAGAGAAAAAAAAGGAGTGTAACAAAAGATAAGCTTTTATTCCCTGAGAATTTCTTATTACACAGAAAAGTAATTCGCAACTCAATTTTCTGCTAAAGCTTGTTTATCTTTTCGAACTGTAAAAGTAATTTGATGGGAGGAGATGAATCCAAGTAAGAAAACACGTGTAGAAAAATTTCCTTTCCCCTTGATTCCTTGGGAACCATATTTGGTAAATTCATTTGAAATCCTGCTTTTGATTTCAAACTTTCACAACAATGGGATGTATTAGTTCAAAAGTGGTTTCTCCCCACCCTGGATGAAAAAAAAAATCTTGTCTTTTGCTTTCTCGGCTTTTTTTCTCTTACACCATCATGTATGTATACTTATGTATGTGTGAGTCCAAAGAGAGATGGAAATTTTTCAAGTGAGAATGGGATCAATCGATACAAGGAGCTCGACTCTGTCACTGGTTTTTTTTCCCCACCCCAAGTCTCCAGAATAAAAGAGTAACAAAATATTTACAGCCTTTAGAGTCATTTTCCATGTGAGGCCAACCTTTTTATGCTCTTTGGTGTAAAATTACGGCGTATGCAGATTTGCTGATACAAACCTAATTCCATGAGACACATCAAAGGATTGGGAGTATTTTTCTCCCCTACACTGAAGCAGACACTCTCTCACTTCCCTCACATTATTACAGACCTTCAAGTTTTTTTTTCCCCTTTCCTTAATATTATCTTATGATGCGGAGGTGAAGTCATGCCACATAAATATTTTATCTTCACGTTAGTAAAGTCAAGTAAATAAATTATTATATTATCAAACGGAGCTTCTTCCACTGTGTTCTTTCACACTTGTCCATATACTGTCTTATAGAGGGGTATGTATGGGAACTCCGGGGTTAACATGTGCCCGTCCCTCGCTCAGGGTTCACAGTAAGTGTTTGCCATAATTTATGATTTATGCGCTACTTTCAACCGATTGTCATTTCTGATCAGGACTTGTTTCACCAACCGGGAGGCGCGATGAGAAACCTGGGGAATCATGATAACAGCTTCAGCATCTCCGTATCTCTCCCTATACTACAAGAGAGCTGGCATAAGACAGGCACACACACTCCTACTCCCATCATGGAAAAAGTGAAACTCATCCTACTATCAACTGCTGCCATTGTATCTCCAATGCAGAAAGAGAGAGAGAGTACACATGCATTATCATCCCGGCTAAGAAGTAAAAATTCTGGGAAGTTGAAATGATATGGGCAAGAATTACACCTGCGAAAAATGATACAGCAAAGGTCACAGCTGGGAAAAATGATAAATACAAATACACAACGGCTGGGAGAAATGATAAACAAGAATACAGACCTGCAAACAATGATCCATAAAAATTACACCTCCAAAAAATGATAAATGAAAATCTACATGTGCAAGGAAAGATAAATGAAAACTTATTTCTGCAAAAAATGATAAATAAAAACATACACCGGCACAAAATCATCAAGAAAAACATGCATCTGCACAAAATGATAAAGGAAAATGAGCATTGCAAAAAAAAATATCCTACAAGAAACCCTACATTGCAACACATGTTACATGAAACGATCAACTCCAGAAATGATAGATGAGAGTCGTAGACTGGTGCTGAACAAATTCTAAAACAAAAGGGAACATTGTTCCTTGCCGGATGCTAAACAAGAGAGAGAATAAGTAACCATATGTATGAAAAGTGTTGGAAGGGAAATGAGAATTGCTCAAAATTTAAAAAAAAGGAGCATTTGGACACAAACCTTCAGGGCTGAATCTGAGTAACATTGGCTAACAAGAGATCACGGGCAAAATCCTAAATGCGGGAACGAGTAGCATTTTTGAAACAGGGAATGCAGGTAACATTTTTGAACCAGGAAATACGGGTAACGCTTTAAATGCGAGTACGAACAGTATTTTTGCCTAAGAGCAGACGGGCAAAATCTTAAACACAAGTACGAGTATGAATTTTGAAAAAACAGGGTAATTATATAGGGGCAACATTTTTGAAGAATAGTACGTCCATTCAAAATCTTCAAAAAAGGAAAAGATCTGGACAAAATTTAATACTCTCACCCTCTAATAAAATCCACAGCAGATGCATTCACTATTTCGAATTTCCTACCCAAAATCTTTCCCATACGTTCATTTTTGCATCTTACCCAAAAAACCTGGAGCCCTCCACACACCCAGTACCCATAACAACATATCTGTATCCTCGACACACAAGGGACAATATCCGAAACCCACAAGAGCAAATTAAATACTTAAATTCTCCAGTCCTAAAAATAGCTAACACTCCGAAAACTGAAACTTTTGCAAACTATATATGAAACCTAAAAACGTAAAGGCTCCATCCTCAGAAGCTTCAACCCCACAAACTCTAAAATCCAATTACTCCTAACGGCACGACACTTTTCAATTAAAATTGCTCATGCACATCAAAGTATTTTATCCTTGGCCTAACTACTGTACCCAACAAATTTACATTTATTTTTAAATCAATTTCCTATCCTATATGGAGTGGTCCTCCAAAGGGTGCACATCCCCTAAAAAATAACATACACACTCCGAGCCCTCAAAGGAACAAGTCCTCAGATATACGGTGCTAGTATTTACCCCAATCAAAAATATCATCCTCAGCCCATATCAAAGCCCCAAAGGAGAGCCCAGTCCTTCTTTCCCCGTTCTTCCCCTCACAAGCCTGTCGCTCTCTCTTTCGTCAGTCTGAGTAACATTGTGGGAAATGATCTCGCCCACAGAGACAGGATCTCAAGTCCCCAACGGATATCATCTCAACTTCTTTCCGCCCACTATTTTATTATTTATACAAGACTTCGGAAGTCTCACTTAAATTTCCTTCATGCACAAATTTAAAGGTACATATCCACAGAACTTCAGACACAATTGTATATGAAGCAGCCCAAACATCCAGGCTCAAACTCACTCTAGTAAAAGACTACTCTTAATTATGTATCTGCCTGTAAAAAGAAACTAGACATAGATATTTATCCCTCCACCATTAAACTGTACATACATACGTAGATACTCAAAGTAATAAAAGGGAATTGTTCCGTTGTATTGTAGGAAAGAACTTTATCGTGCCCCGAATGTAAACTTGGGAAAATGCTATGTATGTAGATATGTTATGTACGTATAAGTTATGTACTCTCTAGAGTTTTGGAACAATCTCACACTCTTGTTTTGATTTGGGTGTCTAACCCAATGCACCTTTTCCTCATTACTCCAAAGCTCAGTCTTCCGACTTGCCTTTGAGGGGAAAGACGTCCAACACCGTGGATTTTTTTTTTATTGAGGGCGAAAGGACAAGAATAATTAAAGTCTTAACATTCCTCCAGTTATCCAATAAGGGAAGGAGGAGTTCTGAAAGGTAACATAATAATCGTATTTCCTTTAATTTGTCATTCGCAGTCTATTGACAAATCACAATTAACTCTCCACACGTTTGTGTGTAGCCTGTGTTTGTACAAGGGATAGGATTAAATATTACCAGGGAATGCTAATATGGAAACTGCCACAGTGCTATTATTCCTGAGGTATGTACACTCTAAAGGACTATCTTATAAATATGGACGTAATGGGATTGGGCAGTCAAGAGTAAACAAACAATTAATTATGCACGTGAAGGTAAACCATGCTAATCACGGTTTGGTCTGATTGCTCCTCTATATACAAGTCCGCTCAATTATTCAGGGAGGCTGTTTAAAGGTCAGTATATGTATATACAATTTATGTCCCTGTAGCAAAAGTAACCACGTCCATTTATGATGTATCTCTGGATGTACAGTCCACTCCCTTTACAAAAGACCCCAAAAGACACTCTCAAGCCCCAAAATCTGACTTTGCTGTAACAGGCTCTCATGTCTGGCAAAAATAAAAATATCACAAAATATTTCCTCCAGAATAACAATCCTATAACGGAGTTCCCGTATCCCCTCCCACTGTGAGACTAACGGGGCCAATTATGTAGTCATCTCTACAGAGACAATAATCCCATTTAGTGTAAATACAGGAAAATTCCCCTTTAATTAGTTCCCCACGTCTACTATATCTACACAAATGACAATAAATGCCTTTTTATTACTTACACAGTGCACACTCGGCCTATGAGAGCTCCCCTATAAAAGGGAACATAAATTTGGCTCTTGGGACGAGAATGCCCTTGGGAGAGGAAAAATTGAATGGTGTTACTTTTTTTTAATTTGGAAATAATTACCTCAATAATTTTTGACCCCTGGGGAGGAAACCCTGTTGGAAGAAAAGGGCCTCCAGTATAGAGAGAGCCTACTGTAGATACTTCTGTACGGAGTATCTACTAATTGGACAAATCAATGTTTATTTTGGAGCTCTGGCTCTTGGGGATGTACTTTTATCCGCAATTACAATTATTCCAGTGCCTTCTATAAATAAGGCAGGCTAATTTCGACTGTGGTTGAGTCCATTCCAAAATTCCCATGTATGTATGTATGTATGTATATGGATGGGAATTAGTAAGGACTTAATTAATGGAATGAAGGGTGAAGGACCGAGTGAGTCTCGTGTTTGTTTTGATTCATACACACATTGTATATACGGGGATTATTTAATTCGTTTTAGTGGTAGTAAATAATTTGCGAGGTTTCTTCTATTTATGTTTGCATAAGAGGTGCATATGTCTATATCTGTATATTGACATTTCTCTCTCTCTTTCTCTCTCTCTCTCTCTCTGTATAAGAGGACCTTTAAAGGGAGAAAAACTTGGCTATAATTGCATAATGTCATAAAGATAAAAATTAATGTGTTAAATGGAACTGTTTTGGATGGGAAAAAATGTCAGGGGATCTCTTATAGCGAGATTATACTGTAGTATAAATACAGTTCTTATGCATTTTTAAATTAGAATGAAGGACTCTGTATGCTGGAATGGATACAGGCGTAATTATTGTTGATGAGTAATTTAGTGCAGTAAAGGACATTTGAGGAGATAAGGGTTCGGGAGACAGTTCCTGTAATAATTGACATTGACAATGCTAATTGTTTTATTGACTATAATTATACACTAATGGCTTGTATTTTTTATTTGTTGTAGGGAGGTTTGTTTTGACAAGCAGCCTGACAACTCACTGAGTTGACTGACCCTGACGGATATTTGCATGCATTGAGAGGCGTGCAGCAATTGTCATTGTAATCTGTCATTGGAATGGAATTATTGACTATTTTTTTGTGAGCAGGGCTTTAAATCCATGTTTTATTTATTTATCTCCTGTCAATCGCATTGGCTTTTAGGACAATAGCTCGGATCTCCTACAAGCTTTCCCATTAGAGCTTTTTTAGTCCAGTGGACTTTCGCTAAAAGAGACCTCGTTAAAGGAGCACGCTATATTGTCCCTGTAGAGGAGCCAAATTATTCGATATTTCCTACTAGAATATTTTTCTTTAGAAGGTCTGGCATCTACAAATTCCGAAATTCGATCCTGTTTGAAGAGGGCACCATTCAAAGTGAGCAGTGAGCCCCAATATCGATATCGTTTTGATCTCGGTTGGATGTTTTGGGAATACATGCGAACATCGGAGATGTAAACATTATTTTGAATCATGAATTTGAAGGACACTCGGGCTATAGGATGAGATCCCTAAAGGGAACAAAATGTGACTCTTCGAAGGGCATTCTGGTTATAGGGAGAGATTATTTGATGTGGTACAGGAATATTACAGGAATGTCTTCAAATGATTTCGCACTTCTAGAGACTATGCTCTGAAGATAGGACCCTTATTGTGAGAGGTCAGTTCGCTCTGCCTATGTAAAGTCACCTGATAGCTTGATTCGAAAAATTGGCTTGCATAACAAAAATTCTTTCAGGAGAAACATTAACATTAAGGTAGGAGGCCTTTCAGAAATTGATCTTAAATAATGACTCCTGTTACAGGAGTACTGTATGGGTTGGAGCTGTTCGATGTGAGAGCTCGTTAAGTATTTGTGTATATACTGCTACTGAATTGGTAATTTCTAGATAAAGTTCTCACATTTCACCTCGTCGTCGAGTGTTATGTTTGCAATAGCACGCGTTTGGGAAGTTTCGAGAATTTTTGTTGATTGTGAATATGATGGTTCTGCTTTATTGGTTCTGTAGCAGTGGCAGGAGTTGTAATGGTTTCTCACGATATATGTATTGAACAAGGAATGGATTATACTCCGAGGAAATAAATACTATTTGTGGGAAGTTGGAAATTCAAACCATTTTAATTTTGTTTTTTTGTTGCAGGGACCGAGATTTAATAATTGGTGGTACTTAACATGGCGATGTCTACTTCAACGAAGTACCGCAAAGATGAAGGATGGTGCTCCAAAAGTCTCCTGAGGAACTACTTGTACATCTTTAACTTCTTCTTCTTGGTATGTTCGAGCTTCTCCTGTAGATCTCGTTATATGGGACCGATTTATAAAGGAACATTTTTAAGGGACCCGCAATCCGTTTAACACAATGCTAATGAAACTGCTTAAGTATTTGAGTATTTTTGTATAAGGGATAAAAATATCGAGACTTCTTTATAATAAGATGTTCCTGTATTTGAGCCTTCTTGTTATGCGTTGGCAATATAAATAGCAAAGAATTTAATTTGGATTTTGTTTTTGGATTCTAGTGTGGAGGGATTATTGTACTCGCCGTGGGAGTTTGGAGCATTATTGCGGAACATGGATTTGTGTCACTGCTTTCAAATGTGAGCTACCCATTGACGAGTTATTTGTTGGTCAGTGCCGGTGTTCTGGTGCTGATTGCCTCTGTTATTGGTAATTATTACAAGTGACTTAAATCGCATTTATATAATAAAAACAAATGTTTCAGTCTGCTCTTAAATGATTCTAGGTTGCTGTGGCATCAAGAAGAGCAATCGATGCTTCCTCCTCATTTACATCCTCATGTTGCTCTTAGTTTTTCTGCTGGAAGCAAAGGCTGGTATACTTGCGTATATTTACAGAGAACAGGCTTACCAAGACTTGAAATCTTACTTAAATGAAACCTTCATTGAATCATACGGGACTGATGCTTCTAAGACCGATGCCATCGACAGCTTGCAAAGAGAAGTAAGAAATAAATATCTGGGCTAATTTTTTCTAAAAATTGAACTCTGGTTCAGCGAGCAAAGCTTGGTTGATTACGTGTCAGTCCGATCTGATCGAATTAAGAATTGTGGTCGTTCTGTTATAGCTAATTATGTGTATATATGCACTGTTTCGATAGAAGGTTCTCCCAAAAAATTTATTTTTGTAATATAAATATTCTTGTATGGAGCAAAATTGTGTTAAGTGGGAGCGTCTTCAAATATTTTTGCTCCTCTAGAGAAAAACTCTTAGGTACAACGAGGTTTCCGTGATGATCATCCAACAAGTTGTCACATTTTTGGTCCTCCATCGTGCCAAAATGATTCTAGTAGTTTATATAAGTGATGTAAAATGTAATATAATGAAATCTGGTTTTCTATGGTATTGGTTGTAGGAGAATGTTCGTTATAATAGATCTAATTACTTGGCACAGTCTTACATTTATTACATATTTTTGTAGAAACTTCTTGGGATAATATTTATATAAGGAAGAAATCGCCGGCTTTTATTATGAATCCCTTTTAAAGAGGGCTTACTGTAGCTTGTGACGTATGGAATTAAAATTTAATTTAATTTGTATTTAGCATCAATGTTGTGGAGTGGTGTCTTTCGAGGACTGGAATGCGAGCCAATGGAAACGAGAAGGGATTGCGGGCAGGAATGAGGTACCAGACTCGTGTTGCAAAACCGAAAGCCCAGAATGTGGAATCAGAAATCACCCCAGCAATATTTACTATAGTGTAAGAATTTATCCTTTTTTAAAATTACTATTGAATTCTCCACATGGGATTCCATAACCTTGTGAAATTATCTTCCTCTTTCAGGGATGCCTTCGGAAACTCTCCACAACAATTAAGGATCACCTGGGATACCTTACAATTGCGGGATTGGGACTTTGTATTTTACAAATAATTGGAATAATCTTCTCTACTTGCCTTTACATCAAATTGAAGAACCCTGACATTACAGACTTGTAAAACTTGAAATTCCTTGAGCAAGTGCATTATTAGGTGTAATTGTATATGGTTAGAATTTAGTATCTAATATGCAGCTGAAATGGAAATGTAGGTAGCATATATTTATGTAACTATAAATATACGATTAATAGGAGCAATATTTTGTAAACATCATTTGATGAGTTCAAATGGCAAACTTTACGCCCGTATAAGTGTGTAACAAATGTATGAAATTGCCTTGTCAAGTTAGTCCTTTATCCTTTTAATCTTCTGTTGATATCTCTTAAGCTGCTCAGTCGATGTCGGTATATGCAATAGTGTGTATTCATGAAATGCAATATGGTTAGGCAACGTCAGAGGATTATTTTCTCCGAACGATTAGTGCGTAAGCGTGACTAAAACCGTAAATGCTGTATGTGAATATTTTAATGTGTGCATTTTCTGATCTCTCTGATGTGTTATTGTCGTCTGTTTCCGCCTTAAGCTATTTTCTGTATACATTCAATAGCTCATCCATGTCTGCCCTGTTCATTCCCTCGTTTCACTGAAGAGAGCAGGGTTTGTGGTAGTTTTTCTCTCATGCAGTAAAATCTCGTTGTAAGGAGTGTACGCAAGGGACCGGAGATTTAAAAAACCTATCCCTCAGAAGCAGAGTCTTCTGCAAACTTTTCTCTTAAACATGTTCCCTTGAATATTCCGTGAGCCCCCTCTCGCTGAAAGGAATATTCTGAAATCGTATTTGTTTACCAACCAGATTTGTGAGATTTGTGTTCCCACGTATAGGAAAGTTTTTGAAAATACTAATTATTTGTAATGAAATCCGCAATCGCGTACTGATATCTCGAGCTTCGTAGCCGTATTACCGCAGAAGTTGTTGTTTTTTGAGCTTTAAGTGTTATTTTGTACCGCCATACATTAGACCGTATAATCATGGATGTAATAAACAGTTTTTCCGTGCCAAATATTTTAAATGAGAAAACTTTCCTAGAATTCATCGTAATCAAAATGGCAAATCAGGCAGATGCGTTTATTCCTCGTATAAATTTCAGCTTAATCCAGCCGCACTATTACTTATCTACCAAAGATTGCATTATGTCAGAGGCAGGTGAGCGAGCACGTAAATTATGCTTACTGCTGGGTTATTTTTGTTTACATATTCTCAAAGTACAGAGAGATAGTCATAGGAATTTTTATGAAACGCAAATAATGTACTGCGGAGAAAGCGTTCCCGCGAATTACTTACATACACAGGAGAGCCAATATTAATAAATCGGGGCACGGTAATCATTACCAGCGGGAACTGCCAGACATGAAAAAAGCCGTCAGTTTGGATGACGAGCTGTGCAGTTTCTTATGACATAAATTCTCTGGCTGAAGTATTTGTTTGGAGATGTAACAAAACTCCAATCTTAATAATTCATGGGTTTACAAATATACATGCATTCAGCAGGTTCTGCATTATTTTCTCCCTGCCTTTTTATTAACTTCCCTGCTCTTTTCTGGTTACTGCTCCCTCAGTAAATATTTAATTTCAAACAGTACACTAAAGCCACACGAGAGTGGTTTTACGTGAGGGGTAGAGTAGTGTAAATGCATTTTCTCACAAAGTTACGTACACACAGGTATAAGCTTCATGAAAAGATTATTTTAGAAATTCTCATTAATACAATTTACATTTACACGTGCATTTTCAAGTTAAGTGGACATAAACGCGAGAGTCATAAAAACTAACTTTAGTTCATGAAGACTTCCTTGCCTCTTCTCATAGCGTCATTTGGAAATCAAACTTTTCACAAAAGATTGACATCAGAGCATGTAATTATAACTTTTTTTTCTTCAAAACTCAAATGCAACAGTTATGATATTTTCTTTCCTATAGACTTTTGTTTATATGACTGGAGAGGAAAACATCTCATTAATTTCGCAGGGACACTTCCTCCAGTTTTTCACACACATAGGAACACTCTCCGGGGAAAATTACATGATGTACGTAATATTAATATGTAGTTATTGAAGGAGTAATGGAAACATTGTATTATTATGCCGCACATTATTATACACTATTATTATGCCCCTTGAAGCTATAATATCTCTGTGCCTGTACCAGGGCAATCAACGAGTCTAACGTCAGCCGTCAGCAAATTGACTAGATTAGTTAAATGCATAATGCAATGTCCATGAATAATTACATACAATTACTTTTTTATTGTTTCTCCGAACAATAATTATAATTCCAGAATTTTTGGAATCATATTTTAACACCTTTCATGAAACGTTTTTTTTTGTACAGCCTTAGACAGATATTTGCTAGTATATAAAAATAAACTTACATGTTTTAAAGCATTATTGTCTACTCTCGCTATGACATAGCACACCCTTATACAGCATTTTCTCTAAAGGAATAAAAATATTTGGACACATTCCCATATTTCCTACAACATGAATTTTTCTCCTTACAATACAAGAGAGATTATGCACTTGTAAGATACATGGCATATAAAAGCAAATGTCATTAAAAAAGTTAAATCTTGCTGTCCTCAGGGCTGCTCGTACCCAGGGAGTGTGTACTGTAGGATGACAAGTCTGTTACATTTTTAAAAAATGCAAATATGAATGGTAAACATGGATGCAACAATACAAATATCTATTTAGAATGAGACTGACTGTGAGACATGGATTTAATTGCACAACAGCCTCTTCCAACAAAAAGTGCAATTTTATGGAAAAGGCAAGTTGAGACGCTGTTGAACTTGACCTCAAAATGTGTATTAATACAAGACGCCTTCATATAATAGTACCCACATGGCACGCAACTGGTTGGATATGTTCCAAAATTGCTTTGGCAAAAAATGCTGTGATGTTTGTACTCAGCCCTTGTAAGTCTTTTGGTATTTACACAAAACCGAGTCACAGGGCATGATGCACTTCACCTGTAAGATTCGTCACTGCAGACTCACAATTGACCCAGAATGCAATACCTGAAGCAGTGATTATTACGTGACAAAATCATCCAATCAGGTATAATTACGGATGATCATCTCCTACCCAAACGTTCTCTGCCTATTGATTCGTGCTAGAAAATTCCCGACGCGTACAGAAGGACTACGTAAACAAATACATACTTTGGGACATTTCCAACCTGAAGGTTTTTACCTGATATGACCACACGTTCCTTATCAACTTTGGCAGAAAATCAGTGACTGACGTTGAACCAGTTTTAAAAAGAGTTGCAAAAATGTTATCTCTTCTCTGTAAAATCTACGTGTAATTATAGCCCATTAAGTGTGGACACTTGTAATAGTAAAGAAACTCCAATATGGGAATTATGCTCCTATACACACATGGATTTTTGAATTGTTACAAGAACTCAGAACACTATACACAAAAATACTGTCACATTAGCCACCTGTCCATTAATGTGTAATTGATATCACGAGCTCATAAAGCTGACGAGACAGAGAATTTATGACTTTTATTTAATCACCTAATGTACACATTTGAGAGCACTCTTAGGGCAAGTTTGTTCCGTCCAATTTTTTTGTGTGTGTAAGGAAAACTTTTAACATGACAGCTTCAACGCTACTACTGTAACAATTCAAATGGGGCTATAATACACAGGGGTGGAATCTGGACTCATGCCATAACTCATGTTACAATTAATTATGCACATTTGAACCAGCCTGTAAAAATGCATACATTTATGCTACACAGTTTTATGCTCCTTACAAGTTACAGCTTTACAACCCTCAATTGTTTGAGTACTTAAATGCGTAAATATTTTTTTTAGTTTCTTGTCCTCCATTTCATTCCTCCAGTCTCACAATGAGAAACGTCTATTTGGATTGTTTACAATACTCCAGTGAGTTATTATATAGTTGTGAGGGAGAGTAATTATTACAGAGTACTACAGGGAGCAGTCATTCTCATTGTTCTTTTCAATTATTCCTTTTTGCTCCCTCCATACTGTCCATGAGAGGTGAGTATGTAACTATCTGTACGTCTGGAGATACTAATTCTTACATATGACAAAACACATGAGTTTTTTTTCCTCCTTTTTCCTCCCAAGTGGTTATCAGTGATATTTAGGTGTATCAGTTTTAATTATTTCTGCTGAGAAGTCATGATGTGCGTTTTGCCTCCCTCTCAACATAAACCTTGTGGATACTTGAGTTAGATGTTGGAGTGGGAACTACGCAGTTAAGTTTTGAGATAAAATCCCTATCAAACTTATTTCACGTAATGATAATAAGGTACTTAAGTGTGTATGAACTCAACATGAGAATTTAGTTATAAATTGTGCAATCAAATGAGTCTTTGTTATATACGCATTACATTTTCATTTATTTATTTTTTCTCCGTTTTAAAATACACATTGTATTTATGTAGGTATATAAGTAATATTATACACATAGTAATATAAAGTTACTTGTTGTAATTTCTTCTATAATCTATACTTCCTATACAAATTGACATAACAAAGTACGAACAAATGCATTGTGTTGCAATATATATGTATGTAATTATATGTATATATGTAAGTTGGACCCATTTGTACATGCATGCATAAATTGAGTAGAATGCTGAAGTGGACCCTCCGACGAAAGTGAACTCGTGCGATCTTCAAAGACAACATGCTCTTTGCCAAGTCGCATTTAGAAGCAGTAACTTTTTGCCACTGAAGTTTCCTTTGCACATCGTGTGTCTGTATATATGTATATGTTTACTAATAATATTAGATTGCTACAAAGTAACACCTGTTTCTTACCAAGTAAGAAATAAGTTTTGTACAGTGTGTACGAGTTAGTACGAAAATACTTGGGAGTATGTAGTTACAGCAGAGAATGTTCCATAAAATTAACTCGTCTCTAAAAGTATAAACTATGAGCACTAAGACTAAACTATTATACTCCTTTTAGATGCACAGTAATTTCATACAAGATTCATGTTCTTCTTCATAAAGCTCATGCAATTAGCAGCGTCCTTGCAAAGCGCTGCCGAGCCATGATTGGAAGATACTCTCCAAACACTATGAGTAAATCACATATTACCATGTTACACTCATCTGGTTCTGAATAAAAAGTATGATCATCGTATGTATGGAATCTATTTAAGTATGATCGTGTTTCTTTTTTATTTTGCGAAAAAAAAAATAAAAGCTCTGTCCTAAAACGGACGTACAGTGAGTTCTGCGGGATCAGGGGGGAACAACTCCTCACTATAAAGGCTATCCTGGAGTCCCCGTCTCCCAAGCAAAACATGGGTTGGTGTCGAC
Source organism: Allacma fusca (assembly GCA_947179485.1). NCBI lineage: Eukaryota > Metazoa > Arthropoda > Collembola > Symphypleona > Sminthuridae > Allacma > Allacma fusca. Next base: position 10,776,625 of record OX359249.1, read on the forward strand.
TTCCGACATTAAAAACAAAAGTAGCGAAGAGGCTTGACCAGGGAGATCCCATGCACATACATGAGTTCCCCAGTGCATTTAAATACTGCATAAAACTGCAGCAACGGAATGTGAAACGCTAATAATTTAGCAACATTGTTTATCTGTGGTGCATCCCAAAGGAATTTCAAAGACCGTACGGATGACAGAATTGGTAAACCAATCTCTGAGATCTCTCTGTCTTCTTCATGATCCCCTTTCGGTAGTACTGACGGATGGATCGGGATAATTTGTCATAATTCATGGCCGGACGGTTTTTCCTAAGTCCCCAGAGTCTCGCTACTCTCACACTGTCCTCAATCTTGAAGACACCTCGACTCTGGTCCAGCCACCTTATGCATGATCCATGTTGTTGGGGGGATGCTAGAAGTTCCTTCAGGAATTGCCACAGATGTATGTGAGCCCCGCTCTTGGTCCCATTCGTCCCTTTCTTCCCAGCTGGTTTCTTCTCCTCCTCCTCATCTTCCTCATCCTCATCATCTGCACAAGGAACAATAAAAAAATGGTATTAACTAAAGAGCTTCAACTCATGGGTTTTTTCCCTCACATCTTATATATAATTTATTATATATATATTTGTATATACTAGGTATGTATGAACATGTTTACATACACAACACAAACTCAAACATATAACTCCTTCCATCCTCCAATACAGGAGGATACACACAAGAGCATATTTGCTTTGATTGGTGGAAGGAGAGGCTTGTCAGAGGGCTCAGCATCGAAGAGAAAGTGGGACTTCCCATCATAATCATTGTCTTCTCTAATGTGCACCTATCTCCATACATTACGTTCGCATTTAGAAATCCATGTCTAAACATTTTATAACTTGCATGCCAAATAGTCTCAGTTTAGTGGAGACTGTGTATGCAAGGAGGTAATTACTATATAAAGGCCCTGCTGCGGGATTCACGTCAAGGTACTAACCATATCACGTTGAGCTCACAATAGAAATCCAGCCTAGCGTTCATAAAAGCTGGATGTGAAGAAACAGAAAGGTTATGTAGCACGTCATCATTACCATATTTTCTCTTTCCATCATCTCCTTAGGAATTCCCAATGCCTCAAGGCACATTAGAAACTTAAGACTTTTATAAGAGGATTGGACAGGTAGCTTGATGTTGGTCACTGTCAAGTGACATTATTTTCATGTAATGCCAACAGTAATGCCTCATGCTTGGCTCCATGTCAACAAAGGAGTCTCAATCCATACGGGCTCTTTCCTCTCCTGCATATTTCCAATGAGGAGCATCTCTATTCCTTCAGATTTGAATTGTTACTATACAGTATTAGGCATACATAGATATATGTAGGGATGGAATTGCTCCCTCCCTTCTCACAGAAATCGTACTCCTGCTATTGAGTCTCCCTAATTTCAAGCACGTAACTTCACCCATCTGATTTAAATGTTGAAAAACGTTTTGCGAAACTGACCGCATTTCCACTGAGAAGTTCGGACTTCCCAAGCCTTTCATCTATCCCAGGTCTCCTGTGTGCTTGGGTTGCTTCTTGGCAAAATTACTTGGTAAGGTTTGAGGCAATCAGACATATAGTCACCTGACAATGTAACCCATGAAGTATTTAGCTCTTCCGAGGGAAGCACGTCTAGGGTTAATGCCTGCATATACCTACACATTCCTGAAGGCAGGTACTGACAAGTCAAGTCCTACTTTCCATGCATTTATATGGGAATTCCTATTAAGGATTAATGTTCGTATGACCACGTACCACGCCGTTCTAAGAAGTGAGTCTCAGAGGAACATGTACGAACCTTACAGACATAAACACTGCTCGTAAAAAGCTACACACATCAGGACAAATCTTGTAAAAGCCACACATAAACACTGTCTAACCCATCGACTAAAAATGTTCAAACGTTGTAAAAACAAGCTTGGAGAATTCTCGTAAAAACCATAGTAAGAGATACCGTTAGAGTTTCACTTCAATTCCGCCTTATCGAATGACTCACATGTTGACTTCTTACAACGACAAAGATATATCTACATGTTTGTACATTGAAAGCGTGAAACCCTTCATAACACTTATTACTACAGACCGTCCGTGTGTAATTGGAAGATGTAGAAAAAAAATCTCATATTGTTTTGAATTTGAACCAACACCTTTTGGTACCTCATGGGCCTGATGATAGTAATTTGCCCTTAGTACAATTTCTCTTTGACTCTTCCCTTCCTCATATTTTAAATGCTCTTAATTTTCAATAACAGTAAATTAACTATTGCTGTAGAGTCAAATCCAAAGAAAAAAAGAGCTGAAAGTGAATCACTCATAATAAGGGACAATAGAATTCTTAGAACTATTGATCATCCTGGAAGTGAGAGCAGAAAGGATTGAGGACTGCACGTGTCTCTTTATGTATGTGATTAGGAAAATGATATGAAGACCCATAAAAAACCGACACTTCAATGAGGCAATTACAACCGTCAGTGTCAGAGTTTACACAAAGTGCTTATCCTATATAAATCAATACTGTGAGAAGTGAGCAAGGGCTTCTTGGAACAATTATTCCTGCAATAACTGTAGCAACGAGAATTTAGTTCCGGATAATACATCTGTTACTTATGACGTGTGATAAAAAAAACTTGACAAAAACTATAGCTAATTTAGCAACAATATCCTCTCTGCCTTCACAACACCCCAGCCTACTAATGTAACACTATGCATTGGTTTTTCACATTCTAAAAACTACTCCAGAGGATTGGCATGACCTACACATAATTTTTTATGTGATGTTCCTATATCGTTCCTCTAAAATTTATGGGACCTGAAAAAGACTTTTGGGCGTGTGGAAAGGTATGTGCTTGAGATCAGGTCTTGTTGAGGGTGCAAGGAGTTGTGTGTTTCATTTTTTTTTATTACCAGCCTGCATATGGGAGATGAAGCCTATCTATATACATAGAAACTGCTAGAATGAATAGTCTTGAGCTGATAGGTATTATTTGAGTGGAGAAGAAAAAAAGTGTATTGGTGGAAAAAGTGCACACATGCACAAGAAAAATAATAGCAACCATAGGTAGGTTCGACTCAGTTGAACCACTCATGAAAGCTCTTCATAATTGGATTAATGTGTAGTGCATACATGTATCTAGGTATAGGGCCCCACCACCACACAAACTTTAAATCTGTATGTATGGGGGGGGAAATTGTAAATAGACAAAAATGTAAATAGTCTTGACTATAGGATACTCATGCGATTGCACAAGATTGGACAAACAAGTTTGGAGATTCAGGATGTTACACAACTGCTCTCATGATGGTTTATTTCCCACTAAAGTTGGAAACCTATACGGTTGTTGGTAAATTATGAAAAAAGATTTATGATGTACATTTATTTCCAGCCTGCCCCATCCCCGGACGGAGTACACGTCTTTAGACAGAGCTGTTTTTTTAGTGAAATATTTGACTCCACCAGCATGAAATATTTGCATAAAATATACAATAATTATTATTCATTCTTGCCGGAATATAATTCCTCCCGTTGTTGGATTTACGATTGTGTAGGCTCTGAGTAAATTCCTCATTTGTTTAAATATACAAATGATCACCTTGGACATTTTTAGCTGGATAGGAACCAACGGGCTGAATTTATAGGGCAATATATTCTATTCCCATATGTTACACTGCTTATAGTTAGATACAGACACTCACACACACATATGCACATTGCCTTGCCCCAAACTTGTGGACATTGTAGTAATCGTAGCTCGGGGCTGGAAAGGAGAATAAATTACAGGAATGTACTGTACTCTCATACTCTCTGCTATAAACAAACAGTACTCAAGACAAAGTTATTGTCGTTTGGACTGGGACAGTTTTCAACTATTGAGAGCTCTATGGATTATTTTTTCTCTCTCACCCTTAACAGTCCCTGCTTGGAGGTTGCAAAAATACTTGAGCAGGTGCAATGCAAATAGGTACGTGACTGGAATGTAATGAAGGTACCCGAATTCACATTTCTCGTTTTATTTCTTCATTTTATCAGTGATCTTGAGTGCTGAGAGGATTTTGAGCATAGGGGAGAGTATATGAGTGCATACATAATTATATGCTTTTATGGTCACCAAGAAGAGTACGGCTGTCCTATGGGGATTGCATCAATGTGCTGCTATAGGTGATCAATTGGGCGTGTTCCTCCTTTGTTTTTCGTACACTTGGTCTGAGATACTTCACTTTGTGGGACTCTACAGGAGTGTTTACGCCGTTCAAATAATCAAGTTAAGCCTTATGTACCTTATGTACATTGACTTGAGGGATGGAGCTCCGAGAGAACTTGTTACTTAAAATCTCTATAGTGAGATGAGGGTTGAAATAATTATTACTCAAATGAATAAGTTATCGAAGCAGACTATAACGTGAGTCATGAACTTTCCTCAAGAGTACCTGGTAATGACAGGTCAATAATATTATATGGACTTGAGTCTGAAAAGTTGTTCCTGCATTTTAATTCTCATTTTATAACATGCACACACACACAACTACCAACTCCATTTGCATGTCTCGAACTTGCTCTGGACCTGACCATGCACACCGTCCATTTCTAGTTGGGCCAAAAATTAATGAGCCCTGCATTTTTTCCCAACGTCACTTTACCCAATCCAATAAGAATTTATGCTCGGGTGGATATGACAAGCCTCTCTTGTTTTTTTTTATCTTAGGGGAATTGGTGCAAGGGATGAGTGGATTTAAAAAATCTGGTGGATATAGCTTACCATCGGTGTTCATTTGTTCAGGGGGAGATGGGAATGATGAGGGAGATCGAGCAGCCTCCAAGGGCTGGGCATTGCTCGGGACTTCCGGGACGGATGGAGTGCTCGGACTATCTCCAAGAGTTGTGATCTCTGTCTTGACATTGGTGGAGAGCAGGAGTTGCCCTAGGTCAAAGATATTGTTATTTGGAAAACTCACTTCCGACTGAGTGTTAGGAAGTTGAGTGGAGCCACTCTTTGGCTGGAGTGTCTTCCACAGTTCCAAAGTGTTAAAGATATGATTTCCCATGATGGGGTCACGCAGTCTGAATTCTTCTTCAGTAAAGGAACAGAGAGCGCGCCCGTCCAAGTTCCAGAATTGATGAAGTGCTGAGGTCATGTTGCTACTCCCAGATCCACTCATCATAGTTCCAGGCAATGAGGAGAGAGTGTGGGTGAGCCATGAGCGAACGTCAGAGCCTGACCACTGCATGGGGTCTGATTAGAAAAAAAAACCAATTGTGAATTTCTTAATATCGACTTGTGGTTTCCCCATGTCATAAAAAAATCACTCAAAAACTTATTGAGCCTTCCAGCAGCCAATTTTCCTCAGTTACTTCCTCCATGCAAATATGTACTTCCACACTCTACCCTGCAAAAAAAAACTGCTACTGTCCCCAGCTCCAATAATAACAAGAGTAATAGAGCATGTAAAAATAAATGCACAATACGCAAGTTGTGGGCAGTGGGGGATATTTTTATGCCACACAAATTTACATGGAAAACCAAATGGGTTTTTGTGATGTAATTGAACACGACCTCAATGCATGTTTTGCGAACTATGTCTATGATTTGTTTGAAACCTAAGGTGTTTATAAATATCTCGGCATATGTCGTAAGTATCTACTTGTGGTCTCATCGTAAGCACCGTTCCTGGTAAAAATACTCGTTCCTTCCAAGTTCTCATTAATAAAAACGTCACTGCATATAATGAGGAGTTTTAGAGTTTTGCATAAATATGTCATACTTGAGACTCCACGTCAAAATCTCCTAAAGGAAAGGGAAACAAAAAGGCGTATGGGAGAGGATCTAACTAATCATTTCTCAAGAGGATCTCATTATGCAGTATTGCAGTTACACCTTGGTTTATTCTCTCTAGTTGCTTTTAGAGCCATTATCACCATTTACCATCTTACCGGGCCCAGCCGTACGTAATTCCATGGAAGGATATAATATCCTCCATAGGGCTATCTGTATATAAATCCCTACCCCAGAGCATATATGTCATCTTATATGGGGAGGAACCTGCAAATCTCTAATTAAAACCCTATCGTCTCTGACTCCAGGACAACTACTTCTCCTACAAAAGTCAAGTCTGAAATCATTGTAGTAAAATCGATACGCATTGAGTACACATTACAAAAAAAAGTGTAATCTCGCACTCGCATTAGTTTTTTTTTCTGCCCCTATAGGTAATTATTTATGTGCCGAGTATACAATGTAATCTTGGGGAAAGGATCGTAAACACTTGGTTAAATCTTGACTTGAGACATTCTAAAGAATATTGTAAGATTGAGAAAAGCTACGGAGCAGCCCCACAAGTTGAGTTATTACAACATTGCGAAGCACACCTGAATTGTCATTGTGTCTTCCTTCCTACAGCTTTTATTTATTCAGCTGTCACTATGGAGCCAAAGCTATACAGTATTGGAGGGATTTCGTGTGTGTGTGTGTGTGTGTACAGAAGACCAGTTGGGAGTTTGTGAGGCCTACCGTCTCATGAAATATGTTACCATCATACTTCAAGTTTTAGACTCATAGATTAGATTCACATTTATGCATGCCGTCTTGCCCTTGGCTTTGAATTTTTTCTCATCTTGGAGCAAAAACTGGCGAGCGATCGGAACCACGCCTGTTACACCAAGGTCGATTAAAAGACAAGATTTCCAGTGTATTTGTTACGTAAAAACCAAGACGATGCGTTCAAATAAGACAATAATTGAGCAGCTTTTTCCTCATGCTCCTTCCAACTGGAGGGACTCCTATCCCACAATAACTTGAGTTGGAGCAGAGTACAGGGGTAGCTTTGCGCTTCCAGCATATAGCTCTAGAAAATACCTTGGTTTACTAGACTCAGCCCAGGAAAATACAAACCTGTACTTATACTCTATGTGCTAGATATGTCACTTGTAATAGAGTCTCGGGCTAGTATGTACATACATACCAAGAGGGCTTGCCTCATTTAAAATGAAAAGTGTCGTCAAGTATTTTTAGCATCATCACGCTTGGACGACTACCTGACACTAGCGTGTGCCCCTACCTTTAAATAGCCTTTCGAGCTGACCTGATACCACAATTTAAGAGTTGTATCTACTTAGTATATAGATAAAATCTGTACATATGGATAGCATATGAATAAGTATTGTAAATATATAAACCCTCGGAAATTACTGTCTCAAGATCCATTCCTAGGTAAATATTTGTGCTCTAAATGGAGCCTCGACTGGAGGCTCAGGATCCAGAGAGTAAATTCTCCTACTGTAGTATTTATATGCATTAAAATGTGTGGGTTTGGTAGTTTGCGGTCTGTCCTAGTCCCATGCCATAACTGCTCTTGAGTTGAGAGACGACGAGAATAGACGGAGTAAATGAAGAGGGGAAACTTACCAGGTGAGATTCCCAAAGCATTGCAAGAGGTTTGAATTTCAGCTCGGATGTGCTCAAATGCCATGCTGAACACGGGCTCAATTTGATTGAGTTCGAAGCTGCTGCTCTCAGATGTGGGGCCAATTTCCTGAAATTTCATTCACAAACTTTCGGATTAGTCATGGTTTTATTTAGAGTAAACTGGATCCCATCCATTCATAACTATATGCAACTGTGGAGCATGTGGGCTTGTTGTCTCTCTTTTTGAGAAACTCCTTCAAAACTTGCATCCTCAAGTGTGTCTCTGAGACAGCGTCATAGGGAAAATAAACATGATGACAGATGATTGTATACAGGGAGTTTGAGGAGTGTGTGAAATTCTTAATGTTTTTATTGGTTCATTGGGCCCACGCCTTTCCAACTGGGATCAAAGACTACTACTTATCATTTTCACAACATGACATTGCATACGGTGCTTGGCTAACGTTCCTCTCTATAATGGGATACAGCCCGAGCTTATAATCAACACTGGAATCTGCCGCCTGACTCCACACGCGTTACTTGTACACTTCACTTGAGTAATATAATTTTAATTGGCGATATATGTATGTGAAGGAATTCTTTGCTGTTGACTGACTCCTTGGTCCTCCTAACAACAAAGTTGTTTACTCCGACAACGTTCCCATATCAAATCCTCATATAGAGAGACCTAAGACTCGGAAGGGATTCCCAGCCCCCGCAAAAATTCTCTTCCTCCTCGTGTTGGAACCAATAAGTTCCGGACAAGTGCCAACTTATTATATTGAATGAGAGCATTGTTCCTCCGAATCTTTGTCCACACATTAACCTTCTCTGTATCCACTCATTAAAGGGAGCATTATTACATTATTTTAGGGAAGGAGGAAGTCTCTCCCTAAAAAAAATCTCATTTATTTAATGGAACCGTCTCAACTACGATACAGATATATCTATGAGTTTTTTTTGGGGGGAACTAATTATAGTTTTACCTATTGGACAGAGTAGGGCAGATAGAGTAGGGAGTTTCGTCCGTGGATAGCCAATATGTATAAAATGTGTGTAATGAGTCAATTAATCGATGTATTTCAACTCAAGTAGAAATAATGAAATTGGACAGATCCATTCGAGGATCAAATCTGTTGTTGAAAGGGATTCTTTTTTATTTTCTTACAGCTCTCGAGTAGTATCTTACAGCTGGACACGTACCCCCCTCCAGGGATATATAGCTTCTAAGTATATCTACTGAACAAGTTGAAAGGAAAAACTCCTGTGTGAACAGACGGACTGATGAGAAGTGAGTCAATAATTAAAATGAAATTACTGCTAACTGCGGGAGAGAAGCTCAATCGTGATAAAAAGATTGATAGTAAATAATCATCCTCTCAGCTCATGCTTCCCTGAGTGAGTCTCTTACGCAAATATTCTTTGCATCAAGTACCTTCTATCTCTTTCCTACATACATATGTATATACTCTAGACAAACCTCCTGAGCATCACTGGACTCACATATATACAATTCCAACTAATAGTTTAATCAGGGTTCATCACGTCGACCTGATCAAATGACTTTGAAGAATACCGACGAGTGGGATAATGTAGGAAAAAATCGTAAAAAAAATACAATCTTGTGCGTAATGATTGTAGTAGAGGGGTAGTAAGTAGTAATGTTTTGTTCTGAGAATTGTATCCTATTTATTTATCTATAGACAATGTAAAAAGACCAAACCGCCACATGTTCCTACAGAGCTGCACAACAAATTTACCAAAAGAAGCGGTAATACGGGAAAGGAAACTCACCCTCACTGCTGCATCATTCTCCAAAAGCAAAGAAGCTGAAGGTATATCCAAAGGTTTGAAATTGTATTTTTGTTGAAATGACGTATCCTCCAAACATTGGCGAAGGAGTAAATTTCTATCGATGCCCATGGGCTCAGGCGACAAAGCCTTACCATTCCCAATGTTGCACATGATGTGGTTGTTGCTATTGTTGGAGGGGGTGGGTGAGTTGCACATCGGTGAGGTGGATGAGTAATTGTCACTGGAGAAATGATGGACGGGTGACAAGGCGGGCTTGATGTCGGGTGAGAAGGCACGGTAGTCCGTGGATGGACTGGAAGCATACAAAGACACCTGTTGCCAGGAAGTGGGCTCCAGGGTGGAGCCAGGCATCCAGGATGGAGATGGAACAGTTGCCATATCATTGTCGTCATAGTCTCCCAAAAGGGACAAGTCAAAGGTCTCAGCCAAGCAATAGTTCGGAGACTCATCCGTCCCCGTGACCACCACTGACCCATAGTTAGCTTGAGTGGTGGTGAATTTGCTCATGTACTCGGAGTCATATGAATTGGGCTGTGGACTGAACCCAGCTGAAGGGACGGTTTGCTCTTCCATCTGAAATAAGTCAATCATTTTGATGAATTGTCTCGACGCCCTCAAAATTCAGATTTGATTTGGAATCAGGGCTCTCCAACACGATCAAGTATCTGGTAACTTGGCTAAATTTCTCAGGAGTTACAGGAATCCCAAATATCCCCAAGTGGTTGAGTTACTTGGTTAAAACTACACAGGAATTATATGCACTAGAGTTGAACCCACAGGCGAGAGAGTTGTTATACAAAAAACACCAGAAAGCTCCTATGCAGAAACTTTGTAGGGACCAAATATTTTAGCAACTCAGCAGCAATACTCTCTGTAGCTATGGTCTCGCTTGGGAATAAACTCAATATTCCTGTTGGACTTGATTATATATACAATATCCCTCATCAGTCATTATTAAAACTCTATTGGGTTTTAGGTACAGGGGGGGAGGAGGGGAAGGCAGAGAGAGAGAGAGAGAGAGAGAGAAAGAATCAGCTCCAATAATCTTTTGTACATTTAACTAGTAAGGCAGCTAAGCAATCAGCATAATATTAAATAAATATTCCTTCACATTTTATAACCAAGTAGATCTACACAGGGACTCTTGAGGGGGGGGGGATGAAAAAAATATCTCTACCCGTATGATATATCTACCTATATATTATCTCTGTTGTGTGAGGTGCATCCACTTGAATTTTTCATTAATGTTGTATATCTAGTTTGAAAGACCTTTTAAGGTCATCCCCTGAGAAGTCTTACACGCTATAACTATCCATGCAGGTTATGTACGGTTATCATCTTGACTTGCACACACACACACACATTGTGATAAACCAAGCTATTTTTTTTAAATCAAAGGCAAGTATTTATATGCACCCCATGCATGAATAGAAAATGTTAGCAGACTGATTACTCAAGTGGTAGATAGATATCTATCTATGTATCTGTTTAGAGAGAGAGAGAGCGTGTGTGTGTGTGAGTATGTGTGTGTGTCTACTTTGGTGTTAAAAAACTGGATAGATTCTAAAAACTTGCATACCTGGATCATCTTGATATCAAGTTATGTATTTCCCAAATGAGTCCTCTCCAACACTTTTATCACTCGTAATACTTTCAAAAACTAATCACCCTTTCAAGTGCTTAAATGCTGATGCTTGAATGGAGTTGAGGTATGATGTTCACCAAAAGGCAAAAACTTACAACTGCTTATCGCTGGTGTGTGTATGTCGTTGAACGAAACGTGTGTAGTAATTATATATTCAAATGTATTCTCCCCGTGCACTCTCCTTTTGGCACCAGCAACAAAAGTGATGATGCTTCACAGATTCAAACTAAAGACAAACTAACTTGTTCGAGCTCCTTCACAATACTATTATATTATATGCTTCGTATCCAACTCTCCTCAACCCTTCATGCTCCAATGGACACTACATTTGCCCTCTTGGGTTTCACTGGCCAACCTCACCACTTCTTAGTAGTACCACAAATGATACCTTATCTCCTCACGTACTATTCACCCCTTTTCTCAAATGGGAAATCCGCACGTGGACTCCCTCTCATACTCCTGCATTGTCCGTATAGATCATGCATATGGGCCTTTGCCTACTGTCCACACTCCCTAGTACTTGTACACACAGTCAGTTCTGATGGTGTGGTCTAAATAATATTATTTGCTCATTTAATAGGAGTGACATTTCCCATTTCATAATAAGAATATTATTTTGTCCGTTAGTATGTCCACCTTTACTCTTACGTCAAGTCAACAATTCATGTGTTGACTTCATTACATATTTGCTTGTGTAGGAATATAATGCAGCAATCGGAGTAACTAGAACACATTGCAGACCAGGCTTATCAAGTCCACTCCACAAATTCCCAATAACGTCGGAGCTAGTACGACGTCAGCTTCAATTACTTGACACTACTACAAAACTAATTAAATGATTTGGGGATGTTAAATACTCTGTAAATGCTCCTGAGGACAAACCCTTATTCATATTTTAATATAATTACCTCAAGTTGAAATTCAGATAAATATTACATAACGTAAAATCCTACTTATTTATATTGTTCTGAAAAAATTTGATCATTTTTTTTACTGGAAGGAATTACGATGAGACTTGGTCCAGCCCCAAGTCTGATGGACATATGACGGAGCAGGGGTTCAAATGAGGATCTGCACAGCGTACAGTTTATACCCTAGAGCCTGTGAGGAAGGGGATTAAGGAGAATATTTGTGAATGAAGATTGAGAAAAAATTGACAAGAGTCTGAATGACTCGTAATTGTTATTCTTGGAGGTTTTTCCTGACAGTGCTAATGTACCTTCGTGGGATGAATAGCTGGGAGAGATTGGTCGGATGGAGGTGCTCATGAGGAATAAGCATTGCAGGGTTTTGTCGCCGAAAGCACGGGAAAAAGTTAAGTTTTCCGTCCAAGTTTACAATTATCTCAATATGTTTATTTTTTTCATGAGGGAGCTTCTGTGTAGTTTGTGACTACCTATGTACATTTAATGGGAAGAACGTGCGCTCACCATGTATTGTCACGGTACTTGACAATATAGTTTCTCTTGTTGTAAACAACTGGAACGATTAAGTTCTGACGTCAATGGTATCTTTTTTTTATCAGTCGACAAAATAAAATCCACTGATGTGATACATTTTCTCAGGTGTCAGAGTCTGCACACACAGCTCTTTAATTCTTTGCTAATGGTTCCCTTTGGCTGGGATGGATTCACCGCCAGAAATGGTAAATACAAGTGTTTTCCTCCCCGTAACTTCATAAATGCAAGTACACTCTAATATGCAATTTTGACGGAGTCTAACTAATGAGTTTAATTGCCTCTCTCTCTCTCTCTCTCTCTCTCTCTCTCTCTCTCTCCCCCATCCCATACATTTGAAACGACTTCCATGGAAAAATAAAGTTTGCACACGTTTTACAAATTTCTAAGAAGAATTGCCCTAAAAAAACCACAAAAGTACATGGGAATGTTAATCGGGCAAGTACATATACTTGAGTATTGGATGTACACCCCGCTAGAAGTAATTCAAGCGCAAATCAAGTGTCATCCCAAAAGGATTGATTGACAGAATTTGACTCAACTCAAGAGTTCTACTTGATTATTTATCCCATAATTTTATTCACACTTGGGAAACCACTTGTCTCCCTCTATACAGGGAGATATAATGGGGAGATTGGCTTTTATTTATTATTTTTATTGGTGAGCTAATTTGTTGTAATTAGCACGTGAAGGAGGGATGAACTTAGGTTAGACTCTGATGCTGAGGGAAATATATATTTATGTTTTCATTTTCTGTTGTGGTGAAATCTCCTGGGAATTTATTTACGTCCCAAAAATTCCAACACTGACGACTCACTTTTGTCAATATAAGGAATTACACAAGCTCTGACTATCTATATTAGCTCTCACATAACCGGATAAAGTCATTTGATCTTCCCAGCATTACAAAGGAGCTCACTCACCAGATGAGCATCACTTGAAGAGAAAGCTCCTCTCCCAATCATGCGTCTCCTCTAACAGTTTCTCAAACAATTAGGAATCGAAAACAATTCCGAGAATTTAGTCGGCTGAGAAATTTTTGATCCCTCCAACTTTTACCATTTCAATTGCCCTTTGGACACTGTACAAGTAAACAGAGTGCACGTGCGTATACCTACAAACACACTATATATCTATATATGTAGGTATACACACGCACATACCATATCAAAAGCATTTATTTACCTTCTCACCCAAATAGTAGTAGTGCAGAGCGTGGAAGTAATTATATATGAGTTGCATACTATGCACGTAGTACGTGAGCCCTATATCTTTGAAGACACCACGCAATATTTTGGTATTCTCCGTGCAAACAGGCACGTTACTCGGAAGGAAAGTGCTGAAAATACATACATACGTGGGCGACAGCGCGTAGTGTATGCACACAATGTAAAAATATTTTGATGCGTAAAAACTAATGGTTACATGTGAGGGATTATAGCCTCGAGATATCCTCCAAGAATAGAGTTTGAAGGAGTAGTAAAACCCCAGCAACCTAGATAATTTTTCCTCTTGGGTCTCACTTTCGCTTCCTATTTCGCCTCCTATAGGTCCAACAATCCTGCTCTCGCTCTATTAGTGACAACATGATATACAAGTCCCATCCGTCCACACGGTACACAGGATCATACATATGTATGTACAGTATAAAATATATTATGCACATAGACACACATACATACGCTAGTTCCAAGAATCCAATAAGGTATAGACATGCAGAGTGGTTATTGTAACTAACACGGTTGACATCATTTCTTTTCAATTTTCTCTCCCTTGGGATTATATAGGATATAATCCGACGTTTTAAAAATAACAGTCCTACTCTACACATGACATGTACATACGTATAATTAAGTATGGTGTTCCCAAGTGCGTGTGTACGTTCCATGTTGATTGGACACTATATCTACCTATATGAACCTCAATTCTTGAGATTGCTTCAGAGCCGCTATAATCACCTCATTAATTTAATCAAGTTCGGTTTCGTTCTGCCAAAACTGTTCCCATATCATTTCCTCCGTGACGTCCTGCCAGCTTGTATTTGTCCGCTGACTTGTAAAATTACTAGTGCATGGGCCTTAAAATGTAGATATAGTGGGAATTAAATCTGCACTTATGTATCTATCCCCTCTGTCAAATCATAGCTTTTAGATTGGCTGATGGGAGGTTGGGTAGGAAGAATTTACTGTGGGATATTACAAAGTTAATAATTGTAGTTGGGGCTGTAAATTTCTAGAGATGGATACTTACTTCTAATTCGGGATGTATGTACATGCACAGCCAAATTATTCAAGGGAATATGGGAGGAATCCATAAGAACTCAACTATCAGGATTTATTTTAATTTTGAATTGGAAATGACGCATTGTTTAATTGGCTGATGGGGAAAAAATTTGATTGGGAAGGATCAATTTAAAGCCTATTCCCCTCGTGGATTTCCTCGCACATTTTTCTGTTAATGAATCAATCAAGTCTTGTCATAATTTGCGTTGGGAGTTTATCATTCCAAAAAGGCAGGCATTGTGTACATAATTATAGAAAAAAAATTCTACATAGATATAGCAAGGAATGAACAGTCTTGGACGGATCATAACGAGAGGTCCCAAGGAGCTTGAGAGGACTCTCGGGCCTGGATCTGTCTACAAAATACAGTGGAAGACCAGGTACCCCAATCATTTTTTAGTTGTACTTTTGACCAACTTGTAAATCCAGTCGAGACGTAAATACCTGAAGAAAATCAATGTCAAGAGTATGTACGAGCTCATTGGGAGCCCCTCACACTGGACTATTAGACGGGCTAGGATGGGGAGGAAAAAAACTGGCATTGCATTCCACAACAATGTTCAGTGTACATTCTAATTGTGAGTCTGCACAAGAGATTACAAAATTAAGGGAGAGAGAGAGGAGGGAGGGAGGAAGAAAAGCCCAGTCACGAATCTCCTCAGAGATTTCGCATGCACAGTGGTGCTCTGCTCCCTTATGTTACATTTCCAACTCGGTCTCAGGAATTGTTTGGAGAAGTGGTTCCCTGACTCTCGGCAAGCTCTGTACATATACATTGGAGAGATACAGAGAGAGAGAGAGAGAAAAAAAAGGTAGAGTCAGTTAATATTACGAGCTAAATACCACCCTAAAAGATCTCTTGAGGCGATGTTTTTGTAATAGTGCAACATTGTCATTCTTGTATAAATAGTTGTTGCAAACAAGCGGAGCATCTTGTGGAGATTTTCAAGGTTAAGGCAACCAACAAATCCACAAATGCAACAAGATTTGAGAGAGAGAGGCTCTTGAGACTCTTGCCGCTCATACTGCAAGTCTGCAAATTACAATGCCACAAGTTGGCATTAGCCACAGAGTCCCTGTTGTAGATACGCCAATCTGCTCAAACCCTCTCTGTGCGAGTGTTCCTGCAGAACCTCAGACTCACACTGCATACTACAAGCTATTGTTGCAATTTGTGGTTGGACTAGTCTCATTAGAAAACACTTGTACTCATAAAATGCCTATGCAATTCTATCCCATATGTGTACATTCCATTTAGAGCTATCTACATCTCAACACTGTTGTAGTCTTCTACGAGACAGTATTCACAAGATCTGTGCAAACTCACAAGTTCACACTTCCATAGGAAGTGGACAATATGAGAGACTGAGATATAAAAAAAAATTTGGGGACGTACATACATATAGCAGATTAAATTAAAGTCAGTCAAATCTGTGGGAACTAAACTAAATAAGTAAGCTTTTAAAATATGCTTTTTAAATATGCTTTTTAAATTCTCAACTTAATTAGCTCGTTGTCCTGTGCGGGACGGGTGGTGTGGGAATTCGGTTCTAAAAGGGAATGTAATTTGGGACAGCCCCACTCAAAATAGTTCCTTTGTAAAATCCTTCTGAGATGGGTATCTAAAGGGTAGTAAGATGTTGGTCAAATTTAAACAATTTTTCGCTCAATTCCCTCTGAAGATCTAATTAAGCGGCTGAAGGAGTGCTTGTAAAATGGTTCTGTTCATACAGAGATAACTAATGTTACAGAGGTCGGGGGGAGATGTGCAATGAGTGAGGTCTCGAAAGAGTTTGTAGTCAGCCCAAAATATATAAATGTGCATATGGCGGAGAAACAAAGGTCGAGGGCGCTCCTTATCAAGCTTTAAAGTCACAGTATGAGAAACTCTGACTGAGATAGCCAGAGAGGTACATTATTCGGAAAGATTTTCGCGTAGGCTCTGTAATTGATGACCATCATCCAGGACTCCTATCGGCATATAATGTTTCCTTGGGAGTAAGTAATGACTCTTGTGAGGATTTAATGAAGAGACCAACAAGGAAAATATAAAATTAAAATGAACTTTGGAATCTAGATTTCACTTTACAGCTCAGGTCATTCAATTAGGCTTGACCCCTTGGTCTGTCTTGAGTTGTTGAGAAAGGAGCGGATTTATCCTCGTAATGTTGTTGCAGTCGTATCAATTCCTCATATCTTGTCCAGCACTCCGGAGCTGCGTGTCTCAGCAATTCTCTGTCAACTTGACTTTTCTTTGGGTCAATACGCTTTGTATACTTATGTGTGACGACTACTACATCTCTGGTTTTGAGGGACAGATGCAAAGGACAAGTCAGATGTGGATCTTGTAGTGGAGGATTGATTTTTACTGTCAGGTTTCTGAACAGAATTTGTTTTTGGTGGGGTGTAATTATCTTGAAATGTTTTCATGTGATACGGGCGATAATGCAGCACTTCATTACTCCATCAAGTCATTTTCTGTCACATCACTCATTTCGATTACTGGCTGTGTTGCCAGCTGAAACTCAATTATTTTGTTTTTCCTGTCCTGTTCCCTATTTAAGTATGTACAGGGGATTTTTAACTTACTTCTGTTAAGCCCTAAGTACAGGATAGAGGAAAGCCATTAAATTACGATCGGATGCGTACAGACACTAAAATAACAATTTCTTTGGATTGTATAGATTACTGTCAATTATTATTCACCTTTGTGGCAATTTACGTCCAAGGAATCAAAAATTTTAAATAAAGTCGGGAAATTTTAAGGATTTCAAGAATTACCATTTTAACACTGGACTGAAGGATGCTTAACAGTATTTTGTAGTTGACTCTATTGGGATTTATTGGTTGGGTGGGAAAATCATTGATAATTTGTAAATACAGAGAAAGTACCTTGAGACAACCTGAAATGGTATTAATTTAAATAAAGCTATTTTTCCCATTTTAATAGACAGCCTCGTACACAGTTGTCTTTGCTGTCTCAGTGAATCTCATTTTGCTGGATATCTTTCTCAAAAGCCCTGAAAATGTATTACAATACCAAAACTTGTTTTGAAGGCTCTTTTAGCAATTCAAAGAGTTCTCTTCGCTTGTTTAATCCCTCCGAAAATATTTACCTACCTCAATGAAGTCGGTTTAAAAATTTGAAAGGAACGTTGTTATGAAATGATAAGCTTAGAATATATGTATCAGTACAGTCCCCAGTGTAGGCTAGAGATGGGTCAAATGCTATTATGATTCACCCAATCACCTTGTACAGAGCTGTTTTTTTGAGAAATCTGTGGCATCAATTGCGCATTCTTATTGCAGTAATCAAATGCTTGCAATTAGCTGCATTCTTTCACTTCCAGAATTTTTACACAATACGAGCTAATCTGTTACTAGCCTTTTATCATTGAATAAACCCCAAGATCACTAGTGTAACTAAATTGAAACTTTATAGGAGAATAATAAAAAAAATAGAAAAAAATATTTAAAAATGAGAAGGTATGTAGAGCCAACATGTATGCACATTTTTAATTCAAGAGGAAATTGATTGCAAATTATATTACATTGTCGGCACACTAAATAAATGCAACTCTCTTCAAACACAAGGAAGTATAGGAACTCCAATGATTAGTGCTTCCCATATTTATTTTTTTAACTTTAGAAAATTCTCATCATCTTCTGATTATTGGGAAGGTGAGTCATATGTATAAAAGTGGGAAATCAAAAGAGAGAGCTGGATGTGTAATTAATTAAGGGCTGACTCAAGGAGCCAAAACTTAAATGATGGGGATTTCGATTAGTTGCAAAACTATCAATAATTATTACTCAAGTTCAATTAAGGCTCCTATATGCATTAATAATTGTAAGACGGGCATGCTGGCTCATCATAGATTCACTAGATTTTCTGTTCCTACGTGTTAATATACAATATTGTAGATACAGTGTACCCTCGCTACCAGAGATCCCCCCATCATTTTTTTATATGGGGAGCAAAATATCTACTTCCCGTGTAACACAATTTTAATTTCTCACCCCACACACGAGCATTGAGCAATTATTATTATTATGAGTTGAAGCTACTTTTAAGGACACTCCTATAGAGAGAGTGCCCTATGCATTGTAAACAGGGCAAGAGGGGATAACAAAAGCAGGACATTGACGGGGTTTGATGAGTAAATGCTACATTTATTGTTGCTGGTATAATTATTACAGTATTTATCAACCCACGAGACTGCTGACAGGGTAAAAGACCAGCCTAGACTTAACTCATGAGAGTATTGTATTACACATCTCTCATTATAGGTAAACGACAGATAGGGATAAATACAAATCAGCACTTGACTCCTCAGTTTTTAATACTACATTTTACTACAAAAGGTGTTGTGGTCTAAACTTGGGATATACATACATACAAGCTACTGAAAACAACTAACAATAAGTGCTGCAGATTTATTTCGCAAAGCTCCATATCCACATGGGACGTTTAAAGCCCTTCGCCTAAATAAGGCATAACCTCAATGCTGACTATTCTGACGCCTCGCCTCCGAGCTCCACACGCACACAAGCCCCAACCTGATAAAAGATAGCTGAAATTCCGACGTGGAAATCCTTTCGGATATGACCCAAAGATTAGTACTGCCTCGGCCTAGCCCTAGCCCCATCATATTATAAATGCTCTTTAAAATATAACATCCACGCATCCCACACTGAAGGTTAGGCTCAAACCACCGACAGGGATAGGAAAGGTGCGTTTAAATCCCTACTACAACAGACATCGAGTCTCCCTCTATAAAAGTCAGCCTTACAGGGCTAGTGTCCAAATAGCGGCAAAAATATTCCACACATTCCCATCATCCCCTATGTTAATTTCACACCTTACAAGAGTATTACCATAAGGATCAAAATTGCTCCTCGTAGGAGTTCTCTGGTGCAGGCTCCGAGACCGCTGTACTTTATATAGCTCCAACGGTTTAGAATGACAACACATAAATGTTGACACACTGTTGGTTTGGTTTCGGAGCCATCATGACAATAAAGAAATTATACTAAGCCTGACCCTCCACACTGGAAAATTGTTGATGGGTCTGAGAGGAGCTCTTGGAGGAACGATAGAGTTTCAGAATTTATCCCACTCGACATTTAAGACGCCGAGGTTGAGAATATTACTCATTGTCAGTGGAAATCTTCTTTCCCTGAGGCATAGGTTGCCCTACAAACTTTATTGTTTGGCTTGAGTTTCCAAGCTCACCTAACCAGTTTGACTGCGTGCTAATCACTACTTGCCAAAAAATCCCCACCAATGCTCAAACCTTTCCACTAACCCTTCCTCACAATCTTCCACCATCAATTCCAAAACCAGGGTTTAAAAGCAACAATTGACAGAGGGATAGAGGGGTAGGGTTTACTACAGACAGCACCCAGGGATGTGCATGTATAAATATCTATATACCCAATCCCCTCAACTATCTACTATACCCTACTCTTATATGGAAGTTGACCAAGGTCTCCGTAAAGATGGTAACTATACCAAATCCCGTATACATTTTTCCTCAGCCTTGGAATAAATCAAATGCATTGAGTCCCGTATAGGGGAAAAAAACCAAACCGAGAGGCATATTCATGGTGTACTCTGTCAAAATTCGATCCTAAGATTAGGGATTCATATATCTATAGATACGTATGGGGTAGAAAAAACTGCACTGTGTATGTTAATTGGGCTGATGGAGTTTCTACACGGGTATGCTTTTAGACTAGGGCCTTATATGAGTCTATTACTTGTGCAGATATAGGAAGGGGATGGGAGAGAATGGATGGGAATGACAATAGTATTGAGTATTTTGTCTGCTCCGAGGATACTATAATAATAATTATTACGTGTTGTGTGAGGCTAGGGAAAAAGAGGAAGAAAAATATAAAATCAATGTTAAACTAACCTTCAACTTATCAAAGTTTTCTTTGGTGTTGGGTTGGTGGACTGAAGCCAACATTTTCTTTTGTTACACAGACGAATGTATGGCAAGGAGATTATAGACACCTACCTCTCTCTGCACTTGAGTAAACTTTCAAGTGTAAACTGTTCCAAAGTTTCCAATATTATAATGTGCACTCTCGCTCTTGTAGTTAGTACGAGCCCTGTTGAGATTTTAGAGGTGACGAGGTCCGCCAGGAGCTTGAACAGTAAAATAAGAAAAAAATGGATTGGACCTTGTGGATAAATCTTGAAAATGCTATTAAAAACTCAGTCCTTTTCCCCGACTTTGACAGACTCAGGTCTGGTTGTCTTGACTATGAGAAAACAAATGGGATTGGAATTGAGAACAGGAGTGTGAGGACGGCGACAACCCAACGCAGAAACCTTTCTTCACATACTGATATACCTGATCACAAAGACTCATGCAACTTGGGATCTGACCCACTTTTCCTCACAACCCTTTCATCCCCTGTAAGTTCTTAAGGAGCGGATGGAAACGTTAATACCTCTTGCGTGCTCTTGCCTATTCTTCCAATCACTCCCATGCAAAAACAACACTCAGTCAGACTCTCTGTACATTCTAAGGAATTATTACCAAAAGGTAAGACGACTTGGGACGAGCTGAGGAGACTCTATGCAAATATAATTGTCAGCTCTCAAGAGCCGCCTCATCTCTCCCTCCGGCTATGAGGAAACCTCCGAGATCACGTATCCATCTCTGACCACCGTAGGACTTGATGCATCCTTGCTTTAACTTATTATCGTAACACTACAGCAGTCCTTACATCAACTCCGAGGTAAATCCATTAAGGAAAGGAACATCACTAATTGAGGGGGCTCTGTTGTTGTGAGTATATCAAATCCCCCGTATCTACAGTATAGTAACATACATATGTAATTATGTATCTACTATGTCGAGCTTTTCCTCAATTCATGCTCACTCCATTATTTCCTTCAATCATCACAACTTTGTTGACCCAATGAGGAGGGGAGCAGAACAGGGCTTAATCCTGATTTTAAAGGCTTCACATCATCCCAAATGCTCAATTCAATCCAATCCTATAAAGTTTGCTTTTTAATTTACGCTAGGGCTGACTTGACCTTGGGAAAATTACCATACTTTTTTTTACGTAAACCAATCTTTCACTCCTATCTCACCTTCACACTCGGCAACCAGTATCATCCTCTATAAGCGTAGACATGGCTTGTGCCTATTACCCTCATGATTGTAATATCTTTCAGGGAGTTCATGCCATTACCACAGGGCGATATATGTAACCAATAGTACAGTATCATAGAAACCTGTTGAGTGGAGTCTCACATTCCAACATTTCCCCCAATTGCTCCTTTCCCTAATGCATTTTAAGAATAGTTGAGATAGCCTATACTCAACCTATCACAACAATGCCGAGGACAATAATGTTGAAATTGTGAGCCTAATAGTTTTGGGGTGATTGTAATTTATGGGAAATATTTATGAAAATCTTTTCGGAGATGTGGACATTTCCAATGATTATTGAGGCCTCTCAAACTGAATGATTTCCGTGGGAGAAGACCAAACTGACTATTCATTTCCAATCGGCTAATCTATTCCCACTTAAATTATTTAAATACTATTAACTTTTTTAGAGGGATATTACAACTGTATCTGTTTCTTGGATAGTTAACGACTATAATTTGACTATGGAAATTCTAGGATAATTTTTGTCACGGCAGAATAATTGTCTGCATCTAGAAACTCTGGATTGATCAAAGAGTATGAAGATCATAAAGTATCTGTATTTGCACCTGCACCTGGTCGTTAAGGTTAGTAAAATTAGTCTTGAATAATAATTTATGAAAAAATAAAAAACATCTTAGGATTGGGAACGGGAAGCTCAACATTTTAAATCAATCTTTGATTTTTTCTTAGACCTGATTTCAAAAGTTTGAATGCACATTCATTTTGGACGTACTCTCGTGAAATTCCTAGTCGTAGGAATATGAATTTTAAAGTATACACGATAGTTTATACGAAACCAATTACATTTGTTATGGATAATTATTCATCTTTGAGGTTGGGGAGACAAAATTATTCATTTTTTTTATTTGATTGTGGAAATTAAAAAGTTTCTGGTAAAATTAGACGATTGACTTAAGCTGGATTTAAGTTAATAATCATCTCGAACGTACCTACAGTTAATTATCATTCATCTAATGTATAGTGTAATTTTGCCGCAAGAGTTCCCCCTTTAATGACAGAATTTAATGACAGAATTGTCATGGGCCAAAATTTTTTTAACACAGTTCCCTTTACCACAAAATTAATAAATTGGTTTAGTACAAATTGTGTGGAAATTACTACACTTTACAAAAACGCATCTGGTAATGGTTAGTGGGTCATAAAATCTGTGAAAATACAAAACTTCCCTATTATTTTCTGTGAC
Source organism: Allacma fusca (assembly GCA_947179485.1). Lineage (NCBI taxonomy): Eukaryota > Metazoa > Arthropoda > Collembola > Symphypleona > Sminthuridae > Allacma > Allacma fusca. The sequence continues at coordinate 10,799,621 of OX359249.1, forward strand.
ACTAATTAAATAATTGAACAAGTAACAGCAGAAAACGTAAAGGAATGTCTGCGTAATAATCTTGACGCTGTGTATTAATCAAACACAATAGTGGTTACACCGTTACAGGTGCATGCTATGTACAGGGTGACATTTGTCGCTCCACCATAGCCCAAATAAGGGAGCGACTTATAAAATATTTGATTCCTCCAGTTTGTTGGAAGATTGTTGCAGGAACAAGTTGTTGATTTTTAGACTCTCAATTCCTTATTTTTTATATTCTCACAAACGTTTTTTTCAGAAAACGTTTAGACGCTTATTTGTAGGAAATTTTGCAATTATTGTAGCGCTATAATTTGTTCGTTTTGTTTTGTTTTGCTCTCTTCAAAAATTAATGAAGGTATTACAATTTAAGTTTCGTTTTTTTGAACAATACGAATTAAGGACCTAGAAGACGTTGGAAATTTGTGAAACGGATTGTTGTAATGTAGCTCTAAAGCCTATATTAGTTGATTGGTGTAAATAGGACCCGCGTACAAGCCACGTCGAAGCCAAAGAACGGGCTTGAACTAATAATTTCAGGTGGAAATTGTCTTAAAATTCCCCCATCAAATATTGCTTCACGCTTTTGAGCCCTGTCGCCTGAAATATTGACGCAGGTCAATTGGGTAAATTTTAAGAATTAGAAAATCTGAAACTGGATTTGTTACAAACTGGGAGGATCAAGCATTTTATGAATCACGCCCTTGTGTTGGCTATATAGGGGACGACAAATGATTATGGTCTCCCTATACACATTATTAGAAATCTGTAAATGAGACATATTTAAACGGTATGATTCTGTACAGGTAGATTGAATGTGTGAAATTAATGCGTAAATTCATCTTATATTATTCATCTGTATGTACTTTGATTTGAGCAACATGGATACTTAAACATTGGATATCAATTTAATTAGATAGCACACCCTATCGATGGAACCCACAAAGCACAGATTGGAGTGTCATGGGATTTTATTACTCGCTTATAAGCATTAAATATTCACTGAAACTTCATTTCAGAAATACAGAAATAGCTGAAACATCAATTAGTGCTATTTATTCCATATCAGAATATACTTAAGTAGAGAGAGAAAGAAATATATTTATTTCACTGACACCTCAAATGTTTACCTAAAACCACAGTAATAAATCATTATGTTGTATTGCCAATAGTTTGATGAGTAACTTCCTTATGCATATAAAAATTATTCTCTATTGTATAAATGATTATGTGCTATTTTGTATGTTCCTGTTGTAAATTATAATATCTTCTGATCTCGTTCTCATCTTATTGTAGGGTCCAGGCACTCCGGAATAAGGGGGGACAGGAGGGTCATTGTCTCTCCTAAAAAACGTCAGGGAGGGACATGCTATACTACTGTCCCCCCCCCCACTTTTCAAGAATCAAATAAGACTTTTCCTGACTTTTTGCTGTCAAGACTGCAATAAAGCTTCCATTTTTTAAAAATCCTGCACAAATTGCTATTAGTTCTAAAAACATGAAAGAATCTATTTCTTCTAAACAAAAGTCTTAACATCGTGTTGCCAAATATATTTTTCATCCTGGTGTATTCTTACTTGTGGAGATAGGTACATCTAGGTAATTACCAAAATTAAGTAGTGAAATCGATAATTTTTTGCTATTGTTGACATTTTTAAATTTGGAATATTGTTTCCCACTACCTGTGTCGAACAATTTGATCTCGCCTTACCAGATAGATTCAGACCAGGGGTGAGTATCTAGTTGGTTTTCAAATTCTCGTTTCTGAAAAAAATACGAGAACGAGATATTTTGAGAACGAGAGTTGCGGGAGTAAGCAACGCACGAGACAAACGAGACAGGGCAAAGAAATGGTTTTTGTGTTGGAATACATGTAATTTAATTGTAGCCTGCACAAATTCTGATGAGAGAACTACAAATTTATTTATTTTCACTAATCGGGACAATCCCAAGGCGCAAAATATTTATTTTTGGGTATGGACCATAAAATTGGAAAACATGAACGCCTTGAAAAAATTAATTAAGACCTACCGCAATAAAAGCTAGCACCAAGAACTGCAAAATGTTTTAATTAGCAAAGTGGTATAGCAAAACACCCCATTTTTCAGTTTGATATGGGCTTAAAAAGATTTAATTGCAAATGATATTCTTGTTAAATAAAGCGAGATGTCTCATACTGTCTCGTTGATGCATAAAGAACGAGATAAACGAGATTCTCGTCTCCTTGTCTCGTTATACTCACCCCTAGTTCAAACCAAAACCTTTTTTTGGATCAAAAGTTTGAACAATTTGAAACTTTTGCTTTGAACTTTGTTCCAAATTCATGTCAGACCAATAAATCTACTCCAAAATGTTGGACCAGACAGTTAATACCGTTTCTGTATTAGGAGCATAACGAACATTTTGGTCGGAGCAAATTATAAACTCGATAGGTTTTTGCGCGCTGATACTATTGCAAAGAATGCAACAGAGTATTGAAATATCCACCAAAGGAGTTTATTTCAGGTTATTAATAATAAAATTACCATTGAATATACGTTGTTGGTAGAAACATTTACTTCCAAGAGTTCATCGTCTCAAAATTTGGTCCATTTGGTCTGGTCCAACGGACGGACCAGGCCTTGTACTTCTAAACAAGTAAATCTATCGGCGAAAGTTAATTGAACCAAGTTTGTGCAACAGATCTTGCCTGGACCTGACCAGACCAAAAATCAAAGAACAGATCGAACCATTTCCGTAGCTAGTTAGCAATCATTGCAATGAATGTATGATACCTCTATTTGAAATCCATAAATTTGTACTAGTGTCTAATGTTTGTAAGAAAAGGTTCCTAATATATGAGATTTGTGTTTTGTAAAAGTTCGTTCTTTTAAAACTGATTTAAAAAAAATAGAAGATCTATATTTTTATTTGCAAGTTTATATGATTAGCTAGCGAAAAATTATGTTACCATATATGTACATACATACATACATACATACATACATACGTTTGTATATGGTCGCTAGCAAATAAATTAAACTAATTAAAAAATATTGTCCCCCCCACTTTGTCGGACGTTCCGGAGTAAATGGTAGGGTCAATAAAAGACATATACGTGCTTGATAAATTTTGTTTTCAACATTATGGTAATTATTTTGTGAAAAGGTAGACGGAGACCACTGGAGACCTGGAGATACCTCATTATTGAGCATCTTTCACGGCATCTATCATTAGTTATTCACTATTATCATCTATATTCCATTATTATGGGGATCAAAATACAGACCTATATTTTATTTTATTACATTCGATACACAACTATTTCTGTCCCGTCAAAGGTGGGTTCAAACAAATTATTTTCTTGGGTTGAATTCAAACTCACAGTATTAATTCATGATTATCATCGTTTTTAAAATAAATTTAAAATACGAATGAACCCTTACATTCACAATAAACAAGTGAATTTATTTCGAACCAATACAAATATTTATGTACTACAAAAGAAACGGAAGTTGCTTGAGACCTCACAATGCCCCAAACTGAGCAACTATGTAAAATGATGCCAAGGTAATGGCAACCATAAGTATCATATTGTCTCCCCAAATTCGAAATCTGTTTTTCAAAACGCGCGTGTCCAAGGATTGTACAATACGAGCCAAATGTCTGATTTCGCCTTCGGGCGGCAAGTTCAAAGGAGAGAAGTCCCAATGGAATACATTCGTTTGGGGCCCATTTATCAGGAGTTCCCTAACGGCCGTATTTATTTTCGCCTCATTCGTTTCCAAATCAGTGAGCCAAATGTCCAGGCCATCAAAAATACTGTCGGCATTGGTGTTGCTTTTGGAAATTAAAAGTTAAGCTAAATTGTGAGAACCGTTGCAAACTTTTAAAAACATTTGGTTTTTTTAGCAAATTGAGAAAGTGTTTGAATATGTTACGTCGCTGGCAAATTGTCTTCATCACCGCGCCTTTGGTCTCCCATTGTTGTGCCTTATTTTTTAAATAAGATTAGTTCTCTAGGAGTGTCAGTCCCAGGATTTCCTAGGGATTATTTTGCGATTGAATACTCTTCATTCCCCCAAAAAGCAACTATATATGCTTTCTATCAACTCTAAAATATGGGTGGGTTAAATTTTGAAACAAGCAAGGGTTTTGCGATTCCAAGGACTTAAAGTCAATGCGAGACCAAGACCGATCTAAAAACGTTTTGGGGCCGTTTCGTTGAGAAGCAAGTGCCTAATTGATTAACACTTAAGAGCATTGATAAAAAGCTCGGCTTCAGATGGTTCGCCCTCAATTAACTCGAAATTTTGCACAAAGATCAATCAAGAGTGTACGAACTCATTTGTGAAGCTTAATGAGTGGAACACCAGTACTTGAATATTTTTATGTACATTTGTGGTATACGATGAATTTGGTAAACACGTTGATATTGAAGTTGTTTTTCTTAAATCCCTTTTAGAATTTTCAACTTTGAAAAATGTATTTGCAAAAACTTACACTCAAGTTTGTCTTTGTGAACGCTTCAAAATAATTATGTACTAGGAATCAGGCCATCCGCCGAGGCGGATGGGATGTCTGGCGGCAATGAATTTTAATTGTAATAATAATTTGAATGCAACAATAATATTTTATACAAATACCCTCGAAGTTCTATTTTTGCAGTAATTACACAGAATTATTATATAAAATAACAAAACAGCTAAATCATCTTATGAAGGGTTTAACTATCTAATTTGCCCCTTCTGTAGCTTATTTCAGATATTTTCTAATATGAAATAATTACTGTCACAACTGTTTCGTAAATATCTATTTCTAGTAACTTCATTGCTGGAGTGACTTTATCTGTTGTGACAATAAACAAAAATCGTATGGAAACTGGTGTGGAGTTTTATAACCCATCAAAAAAAAATAAGCTCATCCAATTTATGTTAAAGGGTCAATATCGGATCAGCTGTTTTTAAATTAGGTTAGGATGCATCATAGTGCATAGATGAGGATCTATGCACTATGGGATGCATGTAGCTATGTTGACAAAAAATAAATTTCAGAAACGTTTGTAAATTAATCTGACGTTGTGGGGTATAAACTTTTTTAAAAATAATTGCTTTAATTAATGCTTTTTAAATGGGATCTCCAATGGAAATGATACTTTTTAGAATTTAGCCAACGATATGGTGCTCTTAAAACTTAAACTATTTAAGCAAACCAAATGTTATTGCCAGTCTTTTGAAATTATATTAGTTAATATGAATTATGCAAGAAAGTGTAGGCTATTCGTTGGAGATTTTGTTAACGTGGACGTAAAACATTCAAACGGCTTACAAAAAATGTGAACATACTTAGGTTCTTGACTATTACGTCACTTGTTTTTTGACCACGAACGGGTAACAATATTTGCACCATCCAGAACGCTATCAGTGCATGACAGCTTCATCATTTAAATTCATTTAATGTCTAATGTGTATTGATGGACGATTTACCCAAAGTAAGAAATTAATAGTGTTTGTTAAAATATGATGATTGATCATACAAGCCACACTGTACTAAATATTCAAAGGCGTACATAATAATTAAGTCGTAGTTTATTCTAATTAACCATACAAATTCCAAGATGCAAGATATAGGTAGCTTGTTTATCATTGCGGTATGTATTTCTGTTCTCTCTTTTTTTTTTATTATTTTTACATTTTTGTATTCTGAAATGGCATTATTCTTTGTTGACTTGGACAGAATTAAGTTGAAAACTTGGTTACTTTACCTAAAGCCTGCCCAAGTCAACAAAAAAGAAATGTTAAAATAAAAATATGCTTTGATTTTTATTTAAAGTATTTTTTTCTATAAATGAAAGAAAAAATGAACCGCTATGCTTCAACATGGCATGTACATAAGGACGACAACCATCACTACTACTACGATGAAGCTTTTAGTAAGAAGGATAATTGAGCAACATTCTGGAACCATATCAACATTATTTTGTTTACAACTTTTATAATTTTTCAAAAGTCTATTCCTGTTCGGATATTCATAAACATTTTCAAAATGGTTGTCTGTCTTTGGTAATCCTATCTACTAAGTTGAAAGAGTGGGCCGTCTTCGCCTTCGTCATCGTCTTCGTCATCGTCTTCGTCTTGGTGTAATACAAATTTGAGATTCAAATTTCCGCGCGCTGTTTTTCATTGGCTGAGCCAGAAATTTTAATAAAAGTAATAAGAGTAAAGAGAGAGAAAGAAATAATTTATTTCACTGATACCACAATAGTATTTGCCTTACGACACAGTACATAATAATTTCAAACATTTTTAACACAAAAAATATTTGTTATAAACTTGGTTATAAACATACTAATTGTACAAGTGATGAAATGCTATCCTGTAAGATCCACGAATTGTGGTAATAATTACATCGTTTATAAGCTGTTTAGATAAATTAAATCGTTGTCTAAATTGTTCAAAATGTTCAAAAATAGTTCCACGAGCTCCAATTAATAGTCCAATAACTTCAATAGTTTTCAAATTGTATTTCTGCTTAAAGAAAGGAACACAAGGTTGATAAATCTGCTTCTTTTCATGATCCACTTCCATTGGTTGATTTCTATCTTTTTCCCATCTAACAGTTGGGTCTATTATGTAACCTACTTTGGTTACTTCATTAAAACATAAAATGTCAATTCGTCTAGTAGAATCATTCTCTCCAATACAATGTACTTCTTCGACCACCATCCATTGCTTGCTGTCTCTCAGATATTTTGCAATTATTGACCTAATATCATTATGCCTGTTGTTGCGTAAAAGACTGCCCTTATCACAGGAACCAAGGACGTGCGCAAGGGTTTCTCTCCGAAAGCATCCATTATGTCTGCATCGGGAACCGTCCTGACTCCTACCGGGAAGATCTCTTACAGGGAAAACATTAGTTGACATTTTCAATACTGAAATCCATTCAGAACCAGTAAGGCCTTGCTTATGTAAAATAAGCTTATTTCCAAAAGTGCATTCTTGGTACGTCACAACTCCAGCACCACGATGTAGTTTACTGCACCATTCGTCGTATTGTTGTTTTCTTAATTTATCTCGCATCATTTTAGTAATTTTTATTTTAGTTTTTGACTTTGAAATTAAAATCCTCCAAGAAATCATATCTTCAGTGCTTATTCCTAATGCATTCCTACATTCCTCCATTTCAGCAAAGCAGTTGCGAACATAGGGAATAGCACTAACCTTGGAATTCACTAATGCCACACAAATATTATAATGTTGTAAAAACACTTCCCATTGAGCATTAAACATATGCAATCCTCGTAAACTTCTTGAGGTGTAAAGCATTGAAGTCGGAACATCATCGGGAAGACCAACAATTTCTTTTATAGACTTAGTTAATACGTTATTCAAGTCCAATAGAAAACGCTTTGGAATTTTGTTCATGGGAGCACATTGTAAGGGATAAATAAGTGTTGGCCAGATGTATTGATTGATGATGGATAACTTCTGATCTGGCCGGAGCATTTGTGTGCTCACTAAGTTTTGCAAATCTTTGCCAAAATTTTTCATTGTACCAGCGAAATCAAAAATAATTTCATTATTGAAATTAACACCAAGATATTTGATGGTTTCATCTTTCCGAATTGATGGTATTATAAAATTTGCATCAATGATTATGTCATCCTCACATAATTCCCCATTCACTATATTGATTGATTTACATTTTGATGAATTCGAACTGTATCCAACTTTGTCCATATTCAGTAAAGCTATTTTCCCCAACTCACATGCTCCTTCTACAGATTCCGATATCACAGCCAAGTCATCAGCAAATCCCACATTTGTCACTTTAGGAATGTTAGGATGAATTTCAAATCCATATGCATTAGTAATTTCATGTTCTGATAATTCTTTATGGATGTGATCTACCGACATATTGAATTCTAATGGCGACTTGGGCAAACCTTGAAATACTCCTTTGTTGACATCTATAGGTTTTGACAATCCTTTCTGAGTTTGAATTTGCGTAGAGTTGCCTCTTAGTAAAGATTTTGATATTTCTCGCAGTCTTGATGGAATCAAAGTGTGATCATAGCATTGACAAATATGATTATGACTACTTTCTTCAAAAGCCTTGTTTACATCAAAAAATAAAATACAACATGAAGATTTTTCCAGTTTGGCCTTTAGAAGAATTCCATTGATGATTGTTGTATTAATATGACATCCCGGTATATTTGTGAATCCTCTCTGGTTTTCATTTAAATGTACAAATGATCTCAAACGCTTTTCAAATATTCGTTCTATAATTCTTCGTAATATTGAGCAAATTGATATAGGTCTCCAATTAGTAATTTCCTTCAAGTCACCCTTCTTTGGAATTAAAACTGTGCGAGCTCTTCGAAATGATTCGGGAACTAAATTCCATTTTAGCATAATGTTGGCAATCGTAGCAATAACCTTCTTGCAGCTAATAATTCTTATGCTTCGAATTGTTACTCTATCCAGTCCGGGAGATGTATCATGATTGATACCTTTTAATGAATTAACAACTTCATCCTCTGAAATATCATCATCCTGATTCGCCAATTCTTGATCATTGTCTGCTACTGTTGGACCATATTCATCTAAAATCTTATCATTACTAAGGCTCCATCTTTGACTATAATGCTGAAATATTTGGTCTTGTGGTATTGAACAACTTGGTAACCTCATCGTACTTTGCATTACCATCTGAACAGCCTTCTTCCTTGAATTTGTGTAAAGATGTTGCATCAAATCATGATTGTATTTAGCTTGATTAAGATCACGTTTTCTCTTCGACTTTCTCATTGGATTTGATTGATTTTCATAGGTCTCTTGAGAATTTAGAAAAATAGCATTATTTTTTCTTGCTTGATAATATTTGGTGGCTGGATGTTTTGGACCAGGTAACACGTTAATGGAGTCACGCAATGTAATTGAAATTGTGTCAACAAGTTTGGAGAATGCCACAAGGGTTGGTTTAACTTCAATCATGTGAGATAATTCCACATTGTATTCATTCATTTTTAAATCAAGCTGTTTGACAATATCATCATGATGGTCTGAATTTGTATTTTCTATAGTTTCAATTTCAGAAGGTTGATAACTTGCGATTATATTCTGACGGGCCACATCTTTGTGTCTTTTAGCAATGTGTATTCCAAGGCCTTTGTACATTCCATGACAGTGAGGGCACTCTGTTTCTTCGTTTCTAGTTGTAGTGATTTTCGTTTTAACTTTTTTTGTCATTTTTTTTAAGAAACTGGTTTAATTTTTCTCTTTCTTTCTTATTTAAAAAAATTATCTTTTTTTTAAAAAAAAAAAAAACACCAACCCTCCTAATATTCTGCCATAAATATAATTAAGAATAATTAAGTAATAATTATTATTTAATTAATTAATTAATAATTAAGAAACATTCTTAATAAAAATTATTCAAAAAAAATTGTAAAATTAATAGTATTTCATTATATTGTTATCTTAATATTTTTTTATTTTAATATAATAATTTTTAATATTAAGATAACTATATAATGAAATAATATTAATTTTACATTTTTTTTGAATAATTTTTATTAAGAATTTAAGAAAGGATTATTGACATTCCATTTAAAAAATTTTTTTAAATGGCTTAACTAATTCATATTTTTTAAAAATAACAGTAATGATTATTTGAAAAATCAATAATTTCAATTTTTCAATTTTTATTGATTGTAATATGCAATATATTGAATGTTACTACTAGTATATCATTTGCCTGACGAAGAGTAAAAGCTCGAAACGTTGCTGCGAATATAAAATATAAGCTTTGTGTTAAAAAGTGAACCTCTACCCTTATTTAATATATTATTGACATTCCTGTCTTTTTAAAGGCAATCCTTCTTACTAAAAGCTTCATCGTAGTAGTAGTAGTAGTAGTAGTAGTAGTAGTAGTAGTAGTAGTGATGGTTGTCGTCCTTATGTACATGCCATGTTGAATCATAGCCGCTCATTTTTTTTCTTTCATTTATGGAAAAAAATGCTTTAAAATAAAATTGCTTTCATTTTTAACATTTTTTTTGTTGACTTGGGCAGGCTTTAGGTAAAGTAACCAAGTTTTCAGCTTAATTCTGTCCAAGTCAAAAAAAAATGCCATTTCAGAATACAAAATAGTAAAAATAATGTAAAAAAGAGAGAACAGAAATACCGCAATTCTAAAAAGTTACCAGCATGCTTATATCTTATATCTTGGAATTTATATGGTTAATTAGAATTAACTACCACTTATTATGTACGCCTTTGAATATTTAGTACAGTGTGGCATATATAATCAGTCATCATCTTTTAACCAACACTTAAATTCGCCACTCGATTTTAAAAATAATTCGTCACCGGTGCTCGACTTTAGCGAGAGTGTCGCTGTCATGAATATATTGAAGTTACACTGCAATACTGAAAATAGTTACAGCTTTTTTGCAACAATATTAGCGAAATAATGTTGAAACGCGTTTTTCCTAGAATCAAAGCGGTCATTCAAAATTTTTGTGACCAGGTCTAACAATTTTAGTAAAGCTGTCTAGCATGATGTATATTAACTAATATAATTTCAAAACAAGGTTGACTGAGAAACATTTGGTTTGCTTGAATAGTTTCAGTTTCCGTTTTAAAAGCTCGATATCGTTGGCTAAATTCTAAAAAGTACCATTTTCATTGGAGACAGTGATCGGAGTGGGTACGGGTAATACTCGGGTAAATGGGTACGGATACGGGTATGGGTACTACCCGGGTGCAGAAGTGTGCGTACTCGCAAGTACGCGGGTACTACCCGCGTACTCTGGATTTTAAACAATAAAGTGTGTACGGGTATCGTATGGGTACTCACTCATTGACAATCGGGTAGTACCCAATAGGTTTGGGTATCACTATGTAAAATATCTACCCGTTGGTGCTGTACCCGAGTATTTTTGGGTACTTCAAGTATTCCTGCTGGTATGGATTACTATGGCTAACAATTAGACCTGCCAACCGTGGAGTTGCTTATTTCTTTGTATACAGATACTTGCGTTAGTGACAGAGCCAAGTGGCTTCGCCTCATTTATGATTACGTGGTAGTTGCAATCTAACGCTTTTAATAATTCTTCCCAGGAATCTGATAAAGAAATAGAGCGTAGAGTCAGTAAAATCGCCTGTTTATCGACTTAAACAGTGAAGCTCATCAAAGAAGAATTTCAAGGGGCAGGTTCTTGAGATTCAATGTAATTAGCCTCAATGGGAGCGTAACATTACAATTATTTAAAGACGTAATACGTGAAAAGTTCGGAATAAATATACATTTATTATCAGATCCGTTTCTGAATGCTACAAGTACCCAGGGTTGCCCATTTAAAAACGCCATGGTATTTTGTGCAGGCAATTTGAACATTTTCAATCCTGGCATTTATGACACATTGAGTATTTATTGCAGTGAATATTTATAAAAGTTTAGATTGTAAAATATCATTCCTTGCAGGCAATATTTATATTTCAGTCCCTTTGATTACTGTTGATAATTTTGATGTTAAAAGAGATCTGAACTTGTCTTTCAAAACTTTCATAGGGCGGCATTTGAGTCTTATTTCGCCTGCATTGGTCGAAAATTTGCGTCTCGGGGTCCATAAATGTGAGAGACAGTTTACGAATGTTTGTTTTGTAAAGCTGCAGTATAAAATGAATATTCAATCTTGCCTCCCACATTTATTTCCTGAAACCGCAATATTTGACTTGAAAAAATTATGATCAACTCAAAAGTTTCCGTATAACATTTTCTTTAAAGTGTTTAAATACATTGTTTTGTGAATACGATATATCGTTGATGGAAAACTGGCATGATCTGGAAATTCTACTTTTCTCCTATACTTTACTAACCTTGCGTCCTATTTGTAAGGTAATGCCAACAGTTCGTTGGACCAAGTGTGAATGAATTTGTCCCAATTGTTTATCCTTACACCATATAAGAATTGTTCAATAACAAATTCGCGAGAACACATTTCATTCAGCAAGTTATTATTTTGACGTAGTAGCATTTGAATTTCGTCAGTGATTATTAAAAATAAATCACAAAAGGCCTTAAATGATTTAAAAAAATTGAAATATACCCTTAACACCTAGAGAAAATTCCCAAAATTTTAATGGAGGTAAAAAAATTGACAAATTAAAAATGTTCAGCTCAGGCCTGGCATTCAAGTTCAAGTAAAACTTGACAAGTTCGGGTCAAGTTCAAGTTCAAGTCAAGTTCGGTTTACAAGTTAATTTGAACTTGACACTGAAATCTCAAGTTCGGGTCAACATGAAATTTGAACTTGATTTTAAGGCTCGAATCAAGTTCATGGTCAGGTCTTCATTATAGACTTGACATCAATGCCATGATCAAGTTCGGATCACATAACCCCAAAACCATGAACTTGACTTTTCATGGTCAAGTTCTTATACTCATATAATACGCTGTAGATAATCGTTCTTATGCAGATGTCCTTGCTGAAGCTGTAAACGCTAATTTAAATCAGCGTTTTCGCGTGCAAATGCTAGACCGGTATTTCTGTGTTTTCAACGAGCAACGTGCTCCGGGCTCAAATATTATAAGCTAAATCCTGTTGTATTTTCTTCTTCACAACATCTTTTCAATTTTAACTTGATTTAAATTTTTGAATAATCATGTCGCGAATAATCGCGAAGAAGATGCTGATCCTGGAAGTCTAACTCCATCAAGTAGCCGGAAAAAATGACCTAAGGTCCACAAGCATTTCACATTTTGCGATTCTACAAAAAAAATACAGCTGCAAACACTGCTCGTAAGTGTATTCATATATATAGGTATATATATACCTGTTTCAGTTGTCCTGGCACAGACCTACTAACTCCTAAAAGAATGTTAGAAGACATCATTTGTGTTTGTCTGTGCTTGAAGGGATGGTTGAAATTTAAATATCAAACCAATTTTGATGAAATCCATGCATCATTCAAAAAATTCTACGGGAAATCTAGTTATTTTTATATTCTCTTATTATAAGTTTTATCAATCACTACTTCTAAATTTTGATATTCAATTTTAAAAAATAAATGGGAATTAAATCTCAGGTAATTTGTTAGCCTTTCTAATTATAAGTATACATACAACACTATAACTAGAAATTCAAGTTCATGGTCAAGTTCATGGTCAAGTTCATGGTCAAGTTCATGGTCAAGTTCATGGTCAAGTTCCATTCATGGTCAAGTTCGCCGAAATTAACTTGATTATGTGAACTTGATTACTCCGGTTCGTACCTACTTTTAAAAAATCAAGTTCAAGTTCGGATCTTAATTATGGTGATATAATCAAGTTCGGGTCAAGTTCAAGTGCGAATCATGAGTTGAACCGAACTTGAGGCCAGGTCTGGTTCAGCTGGGCAGGCAAATGCCGTCGGGGATTTTAAATCGGCCAAACTTCCAGTACCCGAGTAATACCCGGGTACAAACAATAGGCACTCGGGTACGGGTACAGATTTTTGGTACATTACGGGTACGGGTAAATTGTGGGGTACAGGTATTGCATTGTAGTTTCAGGTACGGGTACGGGTACTGAAATAATTTACCCGGGTACTCGGGTATGGGTACGGGTATAGGTACAGCATTTTGTCGTACCCTATATATGGGTACGGGTACGGGTACACGGTTTCTGTACCCAGTCCGAGAACTGATTGGAGATCCCATTTAAAAAGCATTAATTAAAGCATTTAATTAGTTTCAAATACGTTTATATCCCACAACGTCAGATAAAAACAAGTCTGAAATTTATGTTTTGTAAACCGAGCTACAGGTATCCTAACCTAATTTAAAAAACAGCTGATCCGATATTGACCCACAATTGTGCTAACAATGCTAACATAAATTGATGAGCCTATTTTTGTTGATGGGTTATAAAACTCCATGTCAGTTTCCATACGATTTTTGTTTATTGTTACAACAGATAAAGCCACTCTGGCAATGCAGTTACTACAAATAGATATTTATGAAGTGTTGTAACAGTTATTATTTCATATTAGAAAATTTCTGAAATAGGCTACAGACGCGGGGCAAATTGGATAGTTAAACCATTCATGTTAAGATTATCTAGCTGTTTTGATATTTTATATAATACTTCTGTGCAATTACTACAAAAAATAAACTTCTAAGGTATTTGTATAAAATATTATCGTTGCATTTAAATTATTATTGCAATTAAAATTCATTGCTGCCAGATATCCCATCCGCCTCGGCGGATGGCTTATTATATACGTATTATGTACGCCTTTGAATATTTAGTACGGTGTGGCTTACAGGAAAAACTCGATATAACGGATGGCTCTACAACGGAAATTTAGTTACACCGGACAGATTTATTTGTTCGGCTCCCATATAACCAATGCTAAAATTATTGCATACAACGGACATTTTTTATAGCGGACAAATTTTACTGGTCCCCTGGAAATCCGTTATATCGAGTTTTTCCTGTATATGATCAGTCATCATCTTTTAACCAACACTATTAAATTCTAACTTTGGGTAAATCGTCCATCAATACATATTAGACATTAAATGAATTAAAATGATGTAGCTGTCATGCGCTGATAGTGTTCTGGATGGTGCACACATTTTTACCCGTTCGTGGTCAAAAATCAAAAGGCGTAATAGTCAAGAACCTTAGTATGTTCGCATTTTTTGTAAATAATCAGTTTTTGTAAGCCATGTTTGAATGTTTCACGTCCACGTTAACAAAACCTCAACGAATAGCCTACACTTTCGTGCATATAGTTGACTGGCTCACATAACCATATTAATAATTAGCCCACTCGATTTGAAAAATAATTCGTCATTGGTGCTCGACTTTAGCGAGAGAGTCGCTGTCTTGAATATATATTGAAATTACACTGCAATACTGATAATAGCTCCATCCTTTTTTGCAACAATATTAGCACCATAATGTTGAAACACGTTTTTTCCTAGAATCAAAGCGTTCATTCAAAAATATTGTGACCAGGTCTAATAATTTTAGTGAAGTTGCCCAGCATAATGCATATTAACTAATATTTCAAAACAAGGCTGGCTGACAAACATTTGGTTTGCATAAATAGTTTAAGTTACCGTTTTAAAAGCACCATATGGTTGGCTAAATTCTAAAAAGTACCATTTTCATCGGAGATCCCATTTAAATAGCATGAATTAAAGCACTTAATTATTTTAAAAAACGTTTATACCCCGCAATGTCAGATTAATTTAAAAACAATTCTGAAATTTGTTTTTTGTCAACCGAGCTACAGGCATCCTAACCTAATTTAAAAAACAGCTGATCCGATATTGATCCACAATTAGTGCACCCACTGTTTCAGTTCGTTTCAAAATATTTGTTTGGTTCAGTTTGGACGCTGAAATGAACCGAAGTCATGTTTTCGATTCAGTTCGCAATAAAGTGTTTTAGTTCGTTTCAGTTTGCTCTATGAACTGAAACGAAACGCAAAACGATCGTTTCAGGTTTGAAAATTTAAAATGCTTGACAATAAACACTTTATGGCCCGCCATTCACAGTTGAAGTTCCTACAACGTCAGACATATTTTTAAAGGTAAATCTAGCCTTGGTAGTTAGAGTAACTTCAATCATTTGCCATGTTCAAAGTAGGATCCACCAGGCCCCACAAAGTATTTCGTTAAACCTGTGGTAGTAAGTTGAATTCAAAATTTCACAAACTTCAACTTTCAAAACGTAATAAAAAGTATACTTAACGAATTTTATTAATAATAAATTTTAAAATTATACAGGCTTAACAATATTCAATTAGTACTTGCTAATTGTTTATTTTTTAATTAAGGGTTCAATGGTTTCCGAAGCCAATTAACTGTCCAAAGACAATTTCACCGCTCTATTCAATATTATATATATAGAGCCCACATACACAAGACATAAAATAATGCCTAAGCAAAATTTTGGTGACACTCTCATTTTTACCATCAGAATTTAATTGCTTTTGAAACGTTTGAAACGCGTTTCAGTGAGACTGTTTTGTTTTGTTTCAGAGCCTCATCTGAAACGTTCGTTTGAGCTAGACTTGAAACTGAACTGAAATTTTTATGGAACGAACTGAAACAAACTGAAACGAAACGGAAATTATTTTCGCTTCAGGAACGAAGCACTGGGCGCACTACCCACAGTTGTGCTAACAATGCTAATATAAATTGGATGAGCTTATTTTTGTTGATGATGGGACATAAATCCCATTGCTGCCAGACATCCCATCCGCCTCGGCGGATGACTTAATTGCTAGTATTAGTAGAAAAATCATGACAAAGGATATTTAAATAACTCATGAGTAGACAAAAAACCGAGAATTTGATCAGGTTCCTTCTCCAAATTCTCATTCCATCCACCCATTTGACAAATTCTTAAGAAACTAGAGGTAAGGGGGAGTTTCTTATAGCGAGATCCTAACGTGATTATGTACAAATGGTGATTACAAACGGAAGTAAAGAGGGAGATGCGTGATATTATTGAAGACTTTTCAAACTTTGTTTCATCCGGGTAAATCAAAAGGCCTCAATACAGCAGACACGTCAATGAAGAAAAGTCAGAACAGGGAAACATTGCGCGCCTGGAAACCCCAAATGTTGAAATTTTGGACGAAAAATTAGTGCTTCTGAAATCCTCACCAAAAAGAACTCCGAAATTTCGGTTGAGATGGTTTTACCTCTTTGAGAAATTAAATACCTTAAAATCAGGTCTTAAATGCCCAATTGCGAAAATTGATTACAGTAATACGTCAGTCTTAATTTTAAGTCACCCCAAAATCAGTTTTTCAAAATTTTCAACCTCGGTCCGTAATTTTTTTAATTAAAGAAGTATGTTCCACACAGAGCTTGCGTATACAGCCAAACTGTAACTTCCGTTTAAGCTTTGGAAATACTTGGCCGGCAGGACTAAAAAGCTCAAGAATAATAATTCCAGGTCATGATTATGCAAATCCATTTATATAATCAAAATTTGATTTGGGGTTACCACGAAGGTTCGATTGATGTGTTGCACTTGGTTCTATACGTTTTCTATCTGTACTTCCGGAGTTACATCGAGTTTTGCATTTTATATGCAGAACATGTGGTAGAAGGGAAATTACAATTTATGTGGCGGATCGATTCAATTCGATTCAAGATTTTCAATTTGATTCAATTTGAAGCTTGAATTGAATTGAAAAACCGATTTTCAATTCAATTCGCCCCAAAGCAATTCAATTCGATTCAGTTCACTCAGTGAATCGAATTGAATCGCAAATCAAACGATTCAAGCAGGAAAATACAAAATTTCCTTATATTACTGCAGTGTCATATGTATTAATATACATATTATAAGGGTATAGTAAAAGCTACGCTAAAAACGTTCTGGAATACGTAGTATTTGAACTTTGAATATGCAAAGAAAAAGTACACATGCGCAGTCGAAGCGGTTTTGCTGAATTGTTTGAATTGCAATTCACATGATACGATTCAATTCAATTCAATACCACAAATCGAATCATTCGATTTGGCTTTGCAGCAAATCGAATCGAAATACTATTGAATCGAATTGAATCGAATCAAATCGAAAATTTTCAATTCTGAATTGAATTGGTCCGACCACTAATTACAAACATTGTTGTCGTTAAACATACAGTGATATATGATCCAGCGCAACTGCTTATACCCAGGGATGTCAACGATTAATAATCACGATTAATGATTAACGATTAATGATTACTAATTATTAATCATCAATCGTTAATTTAGTAAGCTTGGATTGTTTGAAATAATCATCAATTGTAATCATCAATTAGCCGTTTTCAAAAATCAATTATCAATTGTAATCATCAATTAGCCGTTTTCAAAAATCAATTATCAATTGTAATCATCAATTAGCCGTTTTCAAAAATCAAATATCAATTGTAATCATCAATTATCGGGCTGGCGACGTCTCCAAAATTCTAAGCAGTCTAGGGTTCGAAGAAGTTTTTACTAAGCAGTGTCCGGTGTATCTGGCTGATAATATAAAGGATATAATACACTCTGTTTACGATCAGAGCAGTTTACACGACATGAACAGAATCCTGAACTCCTCGTCACACCCTTTGTACAAGTTAGCTTATTAAAATGATAAATGCAAGCAGTATCTAAATACCCACATTACATTGTTAATTGCAATCCTCAATTAATTAATTTTCAAAATAATCGTTAATCGTTAATTGCAATCATCAATGAAAATTATTTTTAAAGTAATCGTTAATTGTAATCATCAATGAAAATTATTTTCGAAGTAATCGTTAATTGTAATCATCAGTGAAAATTATTTCTAAAGTAATCGTTAATTGTAATCAACACGGAAAATTATTTTTAAAGTAATCGTTAATTGTAATCATCAGTGAATAATATTTTCAAAGTAATCGTTAATTGTAATCATCAGTGAAAATTATTTCTAAAGTAATCGTTAATTGTAATCATCAGTGAAAATTATTTCTGAAGTAATCGTTAATTGTAATCATCAGTGAATAATATTTTTAAAGTAATCGTTAATCGTAATTATTAGTTATTAGTTATAAGCCCATTAATCATTAATTGTAATTATAAATTCATTTTGTTTTCGAAGTAATCGTTAATCGTTAATTGTAATCACAAAATTGGAAATTGACATCCCTGCTTATACCTAATTGTGCTTAATATAATTATTCCCTCTGTATGTACAAATATACACATATGCACTAAACTAACAAAATGATAACGATCTTGAAGGAATGGATATGGAAATAGTAAAAAAGTTGTGGAAGCTTGAAGGAGATGATTTCTCAAATATTTCCAACCTGTTCTCCGCATTCATCAGGCTAACAAACGTTCCAGCTTTGACGAAAGGAAAATATCTCAATGATCACATCATAACTACAAAAAAGCCAAATTCCAAGGAACTTGTGCCAGCCAAGCAAATGCTGTGGACCAGAGGAAACAAATTTGAGGATACATTTTTTAAATAATGCAGTTTTATCAATAATTATCGGTCTTAATGGAATAGGAGAGCACTAGTTTTTGAATTTGACAATATATTGTAAAATCAAAACGCACCACGAAATAAATCGAATAGATATAAGGAGAAAGAATGCTTTAAAAGCCTTACCGTTCATTCGTGTCTGTCAATTATTTTATATGCGTACCTTCAAATATTATGTACGAGTAAACCGGAATGAAAGAAAACTATAAACCGGTTAATTATGGCTACACAAAACTTCATCGAGTGGTAAGGAAAACAATCGCAAAGGAAAAATGTTAAGGATGATCAGGGCTGGGCAGATTATACAAAACAATTGTTGGGTTAAGGATTACAGATTACTATGCTTGAAAAGAATTTCTGGATTACATGTCAAAAATCAGATTTTTTGATTGTGACTACGTGATTGAATTGTATGTATGTATATATTTATTGTGTTTACGAGCGCGCTCATACACAAATTTTTATCGAGATAACAAAACAATCATATTACAGAATTGGAAAATCATACTTTTAATGTGATATAGTATATATTAGAATATATTTAAGGGGAGTAACTTAATTTAATTAATTATTAATAATTTCTTTTTACCAATATAATATATAAACTCGCAAACGGCATACAATGTGTTTTTGTCTGCAGAACTCATGATCGCAGCAAAATTCTTCTCGATCGGGTAATCTGCAGCAACAAACCTGCCTATAAACCTGCTTCTCAATCCACTTAACGATTTACATTTCATACACATTGTAAATATCCGGGGCGATGATTACGGATTACAGATTACTTTCCTATATTTTTCGATCTGGAATTAGGGATTACTTTTCTACATTTTTCGATATAGGATTAGGAACTGCAGATTACTTTTTAAATATTTTAGTAGCGGGATTACACATGTGGGATTACAGTTCAAAGCAGACATGTCCAGCCTTCGAAGGCTAGCCTTCAATGAAGGCTTCATTCAAGGCGGAATATCAATTTTCCAGAGGGTGGAGAATGGAAGGCGGGGTGGCTGAATTAATTCGGGAAGGCTGAAGAAAGCCTTCCTAGTATTAACAGAAAACGGAAGGCGAAGGAAGGAAGTAAGTAAAGTAGCCCTCTGCTACTTACAATTAGAAGGCTTCGGGCATGCAATGAGCTACAATTGATAGTTACAAATACAACAATGAGAGTGTACTAAAAACACTACAAATGCACAAATGTACAGTTCTATGCACAATGAGACTTACTCCATTGCTTCTGATTTTAATAAACGAACTCAATTGAGTAAATTTTATCGCTGATTTTCAGGTGTTTTACCTGCAAAAGGGTTGTTTAAATGCATTGCTATGATATTTCGTGTTATGAAGGCTGAATAGGAAGGAAGGCTGATTTTGTTTGAAGGCTGAAGGCTGGAGGCATTAAATTAATAAGTAAAATAGGGCTGAAGGAAGGCAAAATATTTTGAAGGCTTCCTTTAATACAAGGTTGAAGCAATACGTTTTTTCAAAAAATTGCCTTCGAAGGTTTGAAGGAAGGCAATTTCATTTGGACATCTCTGGTTCAAATAATTAACAACAGGATTACGCCACTGGATTGCTCTCCGAAATTAATAGAAGCGGGTTGAAGATTTATGATGTTGTAATCTCTAGCCCAGAAATACGATATAGTTGGCATGCCTGTTCAAATTAACGTTTAGCCCGGGCAGTACTTCTAATATCTAATTTTTATTTTTGGTTTAGACAGGTTAGCAGGAGGGAAATTAACCGATAGATAGATTGATGCCATAAATACAGACTAAATCGTGAAGCCCATCAACGAATTGGAGATTTTCGGGTAACATTTACTATTTAAAGTGGATTACTGGGATTAAAGGCGTGGCCCGCGGGTGAAAATTCGGGTCGGACCGAGGCTCACCCGCCCGTGCGGGTTATGGGCGGGTTGTATGTATTTTAGGGGGTCCCACAACCAAAGTTATGGGACACTGCTCAGGCCATCAGTGGGCCCATTGCAGATTACCCTGTCGAACATGTTAATTTACGAATAGCATTGGAAGAGTGAGCATGGGATGTCCACTTTCCTGAATTTGCTTATCCGATTTCGTATCCCTAAGTTGCTATTTGGGCAACTGCTTCACTAAGATATGCAATCTACTCAAGTTATTTCAGGGGCTCCGGCTGCTATTCTACCAAGAGTAAAATGCAGGTGAGCCTCTGCACTTTATGCAGAACCTGAGGAATGTGCCAGATATTGGGACACTCACCCCCAAGTCAATACCTCAAGGCAATGACGTGGATTCGTGGTAATCACTGCTAAATCAAAATGTCACAAAAGCCTATGGGTGCAAACTACCCGGGAATCAAGTGCTGATTCGGTGGTGACAAATCACTAACAGCACAAGGTAGCGTTATGGTGCAAGACGCTCGCCCGGTAGACACTTGACAGCAGGGATCACAACTCTCCAAGCAGAGAGACTCGGGTGGTGGAGACAAAAAAAAAAAAGAATTATGTGTCTCAAAGTTTTTATGCAGATCTGCCAAAAGATAAGGGAGCTCAGATGAGCACAACCTCACCTCTCGACAGTCCTGTAGCAACCTGTATGGGCGGGTTCGGGCTTAATGCTTTTTCGTGTTGCAAGTTGCGGTTCGGGCTAGGTTGTCATCATATTTCAACAGGGTGGGTTGGGTCGTACTTTGTACACATAGTGCGGGTTGCGGGCGAGTTCGGGCTGGATCTAAATATGCACGGGGCCCGCAAAACGTTTAAATTTCAACCAACCACGTTTAGGATTTTGCCATTAGAAATTATAATTTCATTTTTGATGGTAAACATGGTGAGGCTGCGAATTGTAATAACGTTTCGAAGTTTGTGCTGTGAAGTCAAAACCGTGCATTAATTAATTTTGTTAATTAAATTATCATATTCATAAAATATCTTACAATTGGTGTCTTAAGTCCTATTTTCTGATTTTGATGAAATTGGACGTGTTTAAATTTCCCTCTGTAATTGCTCATTTTGTTACAAGTTGAACTACTCGCTGTTGTTTGATCTTCCAGATGATATAAATGTGATATCCAATAATACATATGCGGGCCCCCGCAAGCTGGGTTGGGCCGTATTAACTGAAACCCAGCGGGTTGCGGTCTGGTGCGGGCCTAAAAAATATTTTCTGGACGGGGCGGGCCAATGTTTCAGAGATCGACTTTCGGGTCGGGCGGGTTCGGGTTACCTATTTGCGGGTAAGGCTCGGGTTGGGTTGGAAAATGATCAGCGGGCCACGCCTTTAACTGGGATTACAGGTGAATGCGTTTTTAGTGGGATTACGGATTACAAATTACATTAAATTGTAATCAGTTCTGTGATTAGGGATTATAGTTAACTGTGAAAAATTATTGAACGTAGGATTACTGTAGGAGTTTGAAGAAGGGGCTGCGGATTAAAATTAAACTGATGGCATGTTTTCAGCAATCCCGGATTATTGTAAGCCGGATTAAGCCCAGGGTGATGATTTATGCAAAGTGTAAGTAGCATTTTGGAGCTTAAAGCAAAGTCATAAAGATACTTTGGTCCACGGACTAGCAGGTTAGTTATAGGATTTTTATTTTTGAAAAATTCGTGCTGGATAAATTACGGTCTAGTTTATTCTAATTGGGCGATCCTCAAAAACAAGGGTTTTTTATTAGCTTCCCACTTCTTGAACTAATTTCAATTATCTAAAATGAAAATTCAATTTTTAGGTGAAACTGTATTTACGTATGAATTTTTTCAGCTCTGAAGCCCTATGTACTGTCGAATATCTCCAATTTGCAACAAGGTTCTTCAGTTTGGTAGTATGTATTAGCTAATTAATTAGTATGTATATGACTGTAGTTCATTTTGCTTGCAGAAAAAGCTTGCAGACCTTTTTAATTTCAAGGTGGCTTTAGTCGAAAAAAAGCTGTACACACCATGTTGCTGTTAATCGGAAAGGCATCTAGACCATTTTACATCTTCCCCGAAGGAACGTACAGGGTGGTTAATAACCTGTGCAGCAAAGGTGGGCGCATACCCTACATGTATGCCTACAAGTAGGCAAAAATGTAGGCTATGCTCAAATTTTCGCATATTTTGTAGGCATTTGTATGTAGGCTGTATATTTCGAGGGAAAAATGTATGCAATGTATGTATGCTGGGAATAATCAGTACGTACCTACATAAAAAAAGGTAGGTACTTAAGCATGAAAATGTATGTATGTTTGTTTGAACCTTTCGTATTCCAAAGCGCTGAATAAAAGCCCCATCTACACTTTGGTTCACATATATACATATGTTATGTTACTTTTGTTTACGTGCTGGAGTAAAAACGATTTTAATTCGTTTTCAGCAATTACAATGAATGATTGAATAATTTCGTTTTAGTTATGCAGGTATGAATCAATTACGACAAAGAGGTATGTTAGTTGTAGGTAGGGACAATTCTCGGGAGTAATGTATGTAGGTTGTAGGTAGGGTCAACTCTCGGGAGGGATGTATGTAGGTTGTAGGTAGGGTCAACTCTCGGGTGGGATTTATGTAGGCTAAAATGTAGGTTGTACGTAAGAACCTAAAAATATGTAGGCTTTAAGGTATGCGAAAACTTTGCCCACCTTTGCTGTGCAGTAAGTCTTCCTGTGTCCAAATTCGCAATAAATTCATAGGCCACATCATATCCTTAAGATTCAATCAAGAAGGGTCCCAACTCACCAGCTATCCTTTATATTCCTGACTTTGTTAAGAAAATCTTTTTTGCAATTCTCCATCATTATATGTGCGCAAAGGTTACTAACCATCCTGTAGTATAGAGTTTTCCCTGACATAATCATTCTCATTTAGTTTGTGGAAAATTTTATTGTTGATTTTACACAAATAGCGTTAAAAAGTTCACACCTGCCGTTCCAGGAGTACATAGAACTTTTTCCTATTTCGAGGGCTACAGCTAACGATATTTTGGCTTTAGACACCCTATCAGTAACAGCTTCCAAAAAGAATCCTGAAGAGGAGAAACTATTCCTAGATATGTACAGTGGGCTGACAAAAGATTGTTCGATTGGACAATTTTAAAGAAATCACTATTTTTCTGACATACAAACTCCATAAATAGAGTAGCATTGCTAACCAATATGATAAAGCCCTCTATTGGAGTAAATTTTTGCATCAATTACCAGAATTATTTCAACACTAACGTCAGCTGGTACAAAAAACAAAACCAACGGAGTGACAAAATATTGTTCGATTCATTGCATTTTTATGTTTAGTGATGAGTAGCTCTTCCATTAGCTTTAAAAAACTCATAAATACAGTTCGGAACGGAATATACTAGCTTTTCGGTTTTGATAGATGGTATTAGCTGCCCATTCTTCATGTAGAGCTTCCATTAGCTCATGTTTAATCTTCGGAGGTTGGTCCCTATTGTGGACATGTTAATTTTCAGTTTTATCGCCGACGAACGCAAATTTTCTTGTACACTTCTGCAGTCATTGTGCTGGGCACCTCGACTAAATTCCCTACCCGATGAGACGAAAAGCAACCCCAAACCATTACGGAGTCTAAAAGTACAGATAGGTTGAAGTTTGAATTTACGACGATTAATTCTAAAAGAAAACCTCATTACGTACCACCGCCTTGCTTAACGGTGAATTTGACACGGTCGGCCCAAAATTCTTCTCCTGGCTGTCTCCACACCTTTTGTGCTCCCTTGGTTCCAAACTGACAAAATTTAGTTTCATCTGACATCAAAATTTTAACTGACAAAATTTAGTTTCATCTGACATCAAAATTTTACGCAAGTCTTTATTAATATATTTTGCGTGACATTTTGCTCGAAGTATCCTGGAAGAAAGTCGATGTATCCTGGTCTTCTGGCTGATCAGTGATTTTTTCCGGGCACTACGACCATAAATTTTGACCTGGGTCCTTCTATTAACTGTGCGATCACAAATATTTACTCTTTTCGTCCGTTTGACTTCCTTCGTCAGCTCTGAAAGGCCTTTCTTCCAATTTTTTACCGCAGTTTTTTCAATTAGCTGGCCAATTTTTCCCGTGGTTTTCGTTGGTTGGCCATATATTCGTGCACTGGTTGTAGATCCAAACTTCCTCCAGCGGTTTATGACCTCTTAGACTGTGTTCCACTTAGTGTATACATTGTATGCAATTATTGCGATTGGAGCTCCATCATTAAACCACCTTACAATTAGGTCCTGGTAGTCACGCCACAGATCTTTACCCCGCGGCATTAAATTCACTTGATAATTTATGCAGACGTATTTTACAATTAAAACATTAATTAAAATAGATACTACACGCTTGGAAACAAAATGCTGTACCTTTGAAGTGTATTTTATGCAGACCGAACAATCTTTTGTCCAAACAATTTGTCGGTCTAATCACTCTTTTTCCAAAAATAAGAGCTCATATTTCATTTAATTTCAACGTTTGGCTATTTGGTAGACTTACAATTAGAAAAGTGAGGACTTTCATTTAAAATTATTTACCATAGAGAAATATTTCAATGGTTGTGTTTGCCCTGGGTAAGAAAGTATGACATCTATCGAACAATCTTTTGTCAGCCCACTGTATATGTCTTTACCACTTCGACTAATTTGTTATTTAGAAACCATTTAAACGTCCTACATAGCCTACCCCTGTCCTGAAAATTAATTGGTTTTGCTAAGATTAATCACTACATCATTTAACTTACAATACTCACTAATTACATCAATTTTTTATTGGAAAGTTCTCTTTCCGATAAAACGACGGTATCATCGGCAAGAAAGAGATTTGAGATACAACTATTTCCACCCAGACTCACATGTGTGCATGCCCTGTCTATCATAAATTGGTCGATGTCACTAATATATAGTGCAAATAATAAAGGGCGCAATATTTCCCCCTTAAGTACTCCTTGAGTGACATCAAATTCTTTTGTGTACCCCTCAGGGGTACGCACTTTCATTCGGGCTTTACAATAAATTGAGCGAATAATATTGAGAACTTTTGAACTCATCCCTATCTTATGGAGTTTATTCCAAAGTTTGTCATGCGGGATGCTGTCGAAAGCTCTCTGAAAGTCAATGAAAAGAGCGAAACGTTTTCCGCCTTTAAGCCGGAGCTTCAATTGAGTTATTGACACGAGTGTGAAAATTTGATCGAGGCACCCGCGAAAAGACTTACTGTAATCTAAAATAATTATGAGACAAAATGTGGTAATTACCTGAGGGGTTGTAACTTCAGTAGAGTGTATATCCACCAGTGAAGGTTGCCCTAATCGAACCCAGTTACAGAGGTTGACCAGACTGACCCGAACTTCAATGTATTAAATTATTCCATTGAGTCAGGTTCCTTACATAAAATAGACAAATCATCATTAAATCAGTGAGGTCAGTCTGATGTCAAGGGAAAATTTCGAGGTGCTCTCCGTGAGAACTAAATTGTTTGTTAAATTGTGTGTTCGATGTATTACGCTTAATATAATTTAAAATAATTAGGAGTAAAAATGTGGTAAGTACCTGAAGGGTTGTAACTTTAACAAAGTCAATATTATATAATAACAATCCAATGAAGAAAGTCAAGCGGCAACTGATATTTTCATGCGCTGACCTCTATACCCTTTAATAAGCTTGTGTTTCCCCTTGCCCCTTACCTCCAAGGAATAGGGAAAGGCTTATACACTTAAAGCCACAGTTGGCCAGTCCACCCACGCACTTACATTCAAACTCCAAAGGGAACTCTGCTCCCTTGAATCCCAAAACACGGGACCCTTAATGCACGTTATGCACGAAATCGATAAATCGATAATTAATCAATACATTATTGATGTTTGACCGATTTATTGATTACTGATCGATTTATCGATTTCGCAAATAACGTGCTTGAATATTACTACTAACCATCTTTACTGCTAACGCGGTAAAGCACTACCTCCCCACGTGGGTGTGCCCAAAATCGTTGCGAAGTGACGATTTTTTGTCAATCCCACTTCAAACTTCACATTCACACTCATTATTTATGGGTTGATTGGAATAAATAGCATCACCACACGTAGTTTATCAAGTAGCATTGCGAAATCCTATTTTCTTCCTTGAACACTGGCAGCACATTCATTCTCAACTATTTGGGCCCCAGCAAACTCATGCAAATGAATTGTGAAACAGTCAAATGATAGTTGATGATTGACCCTATTTGGACAGGCAATATTTATAAAGCATAGAATGGAATTAGTTAAAATTTGTAAAATGTTTATTATACAGTGTTAGTTTAAAGGACATTTGAAAATCATGATTAAAAACAATATTTCAGCTAAAACACGAAAGTGGTTCTACTTAGCTATTAATCTAGAGCTCTGTCAACCACATTACAATCTAGAATGGTAACATTTAGAACATATATACAATAACACGAACACAACTTAATTTGGTGAATACCATGCAGAGGAAATACTCTGGTAAAAAATGATATTACTTGATGGATTTTTGCATCTGCCAAAGTAAACACACCAGTCGCCATTGTTGAAAAATAAAGTTATGAAATGATTTAGTTGAAATATTGTAAGGGCAAAGAGTTTTTAAGTCCTTCCTAAAATATTAATAAGTATCGGAATGTTATCGTGCTGTTGTACTGACTCCGTAACACCATTGATTGAAACAAATTTGAACTTGAAAACAACTACAGCCAATGTGGACATGTCAATGTTGCTAAACTCATGGTGAGTTTTTACAAAAATTTGACACCCATTGTGCCTCACAGTTTTTTGACACATATTGGTTTTCATTTATGTGCTTCACGAAGTCATCTTTTCACGGTCCCCTGATTTCTAATGACGATACAAGCATAAACTGATTGATATGTTCATCACAACTTGCCACAAGTTTCAGTTTTTGGAACACTGGTTTCAACCTATCTGTAAAGAACTCAACCTCACCACCCCACAAATCATTCATTCATAGCTGCATCTTATTCAGCAATTCACCTACCCAAGTGACGCGAGCATTATAAAAGTCAAATAGCATTAACTTGCTAGCTTTCATAATTACATCGGCTTCTTGACATTTCTCGCTGATTCTTGCTTCCAAAAATGTTTCAAATACTGGTTGCTGATCAAACAATACAGTAAGGATCATCATGGCATTGTCTATTTGTATTTGTAAACGAATAGGGTAAATCCTGATCTTCAGAAACTGTTACTCATATAATTAATAGTACATCAAAAAATCATGCTTTAATCTCTGATGGTTTACACGGCGACACTTCATGTCAAACCAGATTTCCTCCTCCCTCATTTTCAAGCCTGCTGATCGTCGTATTAATATCATGTTTGTACGCAATTTCCGGATAAACTTTGCTGCACTGACACCATGGGGTCCTTTGTGTTCGCAGCATCCTATGACGTGAGCCTCAAATTCGTTAAGCTGTACTACAGAAACATTGGGTTTTAAGACTGCGTAGTTATTTCTAACTAGTAATTTTTGTTTGAAAAACTAGTACCTTCGAGGTTCAGTTTTGATTCACGAACGTACCTTCCAATTTTTTACTCCTTTCTTTGCCCATGCACATCGTGATTCAAAATTCGGTTCCAATTTTCAACAGAATTTAGATGATCCACAGTTCTGTTGTTTCCATGTAGTGGAAACATAATATGCGATATTAGTGGCACATATGGGAATACTTTTTTCAGAAGATACCTTCGGAGCTTCACTGACTAGAATGGGTTCCTCTCTGATGTTGTGAATACGTTGTCCAATCTACTGTTAAGATGTATTTGGTTATGGGGATTATATAAAGAGTATTAATTGAATGATGGGGAATATAATACAACGTTCTGCCAATTATTGTTTATTCAAAGTACTCGAGTATAGGAGAGTGAAATGTGTGAGCTGGAGAGGGAGAGAGGAGTGAGAAGTGGAGTCTGGCTAGTCTGGCATAATAACAGTAAAGTTACTATCTGTGTGTACAGGCCAGACTCCTAACTCCAGACTCCTAACCTCAGTCTCTCGACTGTCGGGATGAGTTGGGTTTATATCGGGATGGTTGTAACAAAGGGAAGATAGTTTCTTTCTTAGTGACATCATTTTTAGCTAATGGTTGGGCACATAACATCGTACAATAAGAATATCATAAATGACATCATCAATTCAGCCAATGGCTGAGTACTTGATTCAATTCTTCTCCTTTTTTACATGTAAATAATATTCCTTACTTGTAAGAGGTAATATTTCTCAAACTCATATATAGCTTAACACTACTTATTTCTGATGATATGCCATAGTAGAAATTTCCAAATAAAGAAATCTTGTGAATACTTCCAAGGTGTTTGACGGAAGTGTCTAAACATTTCCACTTAGTTGATATATAACCACAGTAACGAATACAAGTTATAAATCGGACTAATACAATTTTAGTGGTTAGGTTAACTAGTTTTTAATAATGTGCAACTGTTAAACTTGCTCAATGCATAGTTGCTCGGTGCTGATTCCCAGAGTATTTTTATGTTTATAACAACTTCTGCAAGATACTTCTGGGATATGACTCCAAGAAGTAACTCGACAGGAAATACTATTGATTCAATTTTGTACGAAACCAAAATGGAATACAAAATATGTCTTAGCGGTTTCAATGCAGTATAATCTTTTCTGTTGCATTTCTTTAACATGTTTGGGAAAAACATGATGACATGTGTTCTACACACGTGCACATTAACAGGAAATGGGCTGAAATCATGAATAAAAGCATTTCATTGTCGATTCAGAAACTCAAAAATGTTGGTTCGGGATAGAGATTGGAGTAATTCTCCAATAAGAGCCTTTGAAAAGTCCGTTTCCATCCGTATTAGCTGAAGAGCTTTAAAAGTAGGACCAAATTCACAACGGAATCTGTAACGAAATATTGCGATATAGTACAGTTAATATCACGAATTACGGTATGTTCAAGTATTTGTATGTGTAGCCAACTTACGCGTCAAATAAACATGCTAGACTAGCTGATATCACAGCAGTACTGTGAGTGTTTTGAATGAACTCCGTGATGGCTACTGGAGGAACTTTAGGCGCTGGATTTTTCAAAACAACCCAGTAAACATACAGTCGTTTCTTACATGTACGAACAGTTGCTTGATAATTCATTTTCCATTTCCGAACGGAGATCAGAAATATCATCTTTATAGTTGTCCTGCTTAATCTTGGCATATATAAAGCGCGTATTAGGATTAGAGTCGAACAATTACATGCATAAAAGTCAACAGGTAAAACGTTATCTCATAAGTCATCTGGTGCAGAAATTTACGCCTAGGTAATGATAACATGTTGCCAGCTCGAACATATTCCTTGTTAGCATCTCTTTGCAGAGACGTAGCGAAAAAAAATGCTGCAGCATTTTTTGAAGAAATGTTTGTTTCAAAACTTCTCGTTATGAATGCATGATGCATGATAGGGTTTGCGATGATGTCACCATGCTTGTGCCGAAACTTTCCTTCGAATCTGCGAACAAAACCTTCAGTGAAACCAGATCATTCACAAAGATTTAATAAAGATGGGGAAATGTAAGATCACGTTACCTTACGCAAATCGTACACAATTATTTTTTACACGGAATAAAGTCCGTGTAAGTTCGAAATTTCAGACAACCACAATTATTGTGGCGACAAACACCGGCAGCTCTGAAATGAGGTACTACCCCCTTGATCTTGTACCACTTCATTCGTCAATTGCAATATGGGTTTCCAGTTGCGCGTATCTGTTGTCCGCAGGGGTGGTTTCTGCAATCAGTAAACGTTCCATTGAAGGTTCAATTTCCATTATATCCATTTTGATCTGTGTGTTAAAGAGAATTGATGGTTGAAATTTTTGTATGGTTAGATATCATCATTGGTCAGTGGGGGTGGTAATGTTTTAGATGTTGTGTATTCAAGGATATTATTTTGTTGATTTTTCCGATCCTTTTGTCAATTAATTTTAAACTGAGGGGGTTTAATTGATCAGTCATTTCATATTACCCTTTCCTATGGGGTATGAATTTTTGGACGAAACCAGGTTTTCTCGTGAAGTCGGCAACAAGAACCAAGTCACCATCATGAAGGGTGAAGGGTATTGAATTTTTGCATTTCTTTTCGTCAAAACTGTTCAGTTACTTGTTTTGCAGTGTTGGTGGAATTATTTTATCACAGGGTAGTATTGGTTCTCGTCCGCACCTAAGTAGTACGGAGAAAATCTTGTGATTCTATGCGTGGTAACATTATATGCATAAACGGCCCATGGTAAATGTAATTCCCATTCACTAAGAATCATTTTGTGTACATTTTGCAATGATTCTTTTAAGAGTATTGTTGTTTTTCTCTGCTAGACCATTGGCTCCGTGGCAATTAGGTTAAGTGTTGATTAGTTCTATTTTAAAATAGTTGCAAGATGATTGAAATTTATTTGATGTGAATGCTATTCCTGGGTCTACAATTATTTTTGATTGGATTCCGAGACGTTGTAGTATTAAGTTGGTTATTGATTTTATGGCTTAATAATAGTATTGATAAGGTACTATAGCGGCTTCTATATAACGTGTAAAATGGTCATTGATTTTTAGAGCGAATTTGTTTCCTTTTTCAGATTGAGGGTAGGGTGCTTGAAAATAAATGCCTAGTGTGTGGACGGGTGTTTCTAGAGGGCACATTGGTCCTGATTCGTACAAAGTTAAGTCAGTTAAATTTTTGAAATATATCACAACAATTTATAAATTTGGCGATGTCTCAGAAGAAGAAGAATTTAAGAACAGAATTTAATATTTCTTGCAGTAAGGATTTAGGAATGCATATCTTAAATATATTGTTGCTACAGCTTGGTTTGGATTTGCAGTGTATATTATTGATGAGATAATAGTGTTGAAAGAATTTAATTTAGTTTTGATTAAATTGTTTCTGATGGGGAAGAGTTGTGGGTCTTAGTTTAGGTGTACTATGAGGCGGTGTGTTTCAGGGTTTGTCGATGATTCGTCGGTGGTACAAAGTTTCGATTTTATGGTTAACTAAATTTGTACTACCGAGTTTTTCTGTGCTTAGTGCAAATACTTGCCTGTGTTTTGAAAGAAGTTGTTTTAACATCAGAGTTTGATTTGTTGTTAGGTGTGGTGAGAAGCTAAGTCCGACTATATGTAGTTTAGTTTGAATGTTATTTAATTCTGTTTTTCTGGATGTGTCAGCAATGGTGTGTAGGATGTTGGTGGTTTAAATTGGTATATAAAATTGTAAAGTGTTTCAATGGTATATTTTGATGGAAACGTGATAACGGAATTTGTAGGGTTAGTAATGTAAATAAAGCTGTTTTGTTTTTCAACGTTGATTATGGTTACAGGTGTGAATATTAAGTTCTTCTTTTGAAATTGGGTTGATGGTTCAAATATGAAAGTTCCGGAATGGGTATTGTATTTAATTGGGATCTGATTAGTTGTGTTTGGAGGAATTAACGTTGATTCTGATACTTGTACTGAATTAATTGTGGTTATTCCTTTTGAGAGTTTCTTGATAGATTTGTTTTGCTTCTTGTCAGGTTGTGCTGGGTTGATATAAACAGTATCATTTGACCAGTAAAATTCCATATTGTGGATTTTACAGAAGTGTTTTCGGGATTATGTCGTGACTACACTCTGGTGTAATGTGAAATGTCCAGTTCAGGTTGTAGTTTTGAATCTTAATAGGTAATTTGTTTTCTTTTGTAGGAGTAGTAATAGCAAGAGTTAATTTAAGAGGTATTTGAAGTTTCTTTTTTTAGTTTCATTTCGTTGGGTAGCGAGTTCCAAATTGGTTCATCAATTGCTGATAGGGCAGCTCCAGAATCGATTACAGCCTGGAATGTTGTGTTATTGATTTGGACGGGTAGACATATTAAGGTGTTTGTTGTTTCGTCAGAAGTATCGGTGTTCTGGGGTTGAGGTTGGTGAGGATCAGTTTTCTGAGATGGTTGTTGATTCAGAAGTTTCCGTTAATTTTGAATCGCTTTGTGTATTGTATGTTCTGGTTTGGATGGTTGTGTGTATTGATGTTTGCGTAATTATTCAACGAAATGGAATACTATAGATGACATCAACCTTTAACGTCATATATTTCCAAAACTGGAAGCATCGACAACAAAATTTTGTCACAACCTCAATTAGTGTTTCTTGTCAATTGCAAGTTAGCCGCAATTACTAATTGAACTTGCAAGTTCGGTTCAATTTCGGTTATTTCACATCAGGGAATTGCGATTGTCGGTGCAAGTGCAATTTCCGTATTGTTAAATTGCAATTACAAAAGCATTAAATACTCGCAATTACCGGTTACGCACAACTGAAATTGGAAGAAATTCAATTGCAATTGCAAGTACTTGCACTGAAAAAAGTTGCAGTTTAAAAAATACTTTTCAAGTTAATTGTAACTTGCAACCGTTTCAAATTTGAGCGCAAAATTCTACAAAATGCCTCAATAAGTCATTCCGCTCTAATAACTAATTTACATAATAAACACGAGTATTGTCTTAAAGGGTGTAATTACTGCACTAACTGCACAATTTCGTCGGTCAGGAGGCAAATTGAGCTAAGTGAATTTTTGACTTGCATCAAAATGTTCCCATTTGAACAAAATGATAGAAAAATAGGCTAAATATTTTAAGGATTATAAAGATATGTTGAACGATGAAATTTTACAATATTTCAGCCTTGGAAGCTTTGAAGGAAGACAAGTTCATTTCTGCATCTCTGTTTCATTATGCATTACATCTAGATTATTTTATTTAGTACACTTTGTTCAATTTGGTAAACAGCATGTTTACCATTTTGCTACCAATCAACAATGCACAGATCATCTCGTCTCTTCGTCGAAGATTTATACTGTGTATCAGTTAACGTGCAATTCTAAATTGCAATTGCACTTGCAATTGTACTTATCGGTGCAATTACATCCAAATGTTTTTGCAATTGCCTTACCAACTGCAAGTAAATGATAAACTACTGTCGATTCAAGCCAGGCAGATACTTTACCAATTAAGGACAGGTGTGTTACGCACGCCTCTCTTGCCTCCGATAGGCTTATGCTAGTTACCATAGAGTGACCGTCAACCATCGTTTACTTTTCAACCATAGATTGACTCGTGTATTTGTAATGAGTGAGTGAACCATCGAGTTTCAATTTCGTAATCATGTTGCAAGATATTTACATTGCATATGCATACATCCTTTTATTTCGCGCTGGAACGCATGAAAAATTATCGGCCAATCGCAGGCAAGAGAGGCGTGCGTAACACACCTGTCCTTAATTGGTAAAGTATCAGCCTTGCTTGACTCGAAAGTAATTGCAAGTTCAACTTCGGTTATTTGCATGATTTAATTGCCGCATTTTAGCAAGTACCAGTTACAGCATTACTGCTACTTGCATTATCAATTATAATTGTAATTGCAAGTTCGGTTATTCCCAAAACTTGTACCGACAGAAACACTAACCTCAATTAACTCACCAAATAGTGCTTGTGTAATAATTTATATCAACTCTCATCAAAATCGGTGTGTAAAAAGTAAACTAGATCTATACCCGTAACTTCGGGAAGATTGTCATCTTGTGATTGATCAGTGTGAAAAGCAGAATATTCCAATTTTAATACATTACCTGCCCTCTGCTTTGAAATCAACGTCCTTCAGACTCGTATCTATATTCACGAAAACCTGCCCTCATG
This sequence comes from Allacma fusca, assembly GCA_947179485.1. Lineage (NCBI taxonomy): Eukaryota > Metazoa > Arthropoda > Collembola > Symphypleona > Sminthuridae > Allacma > Allacma fusca. The sequence continues at coordinate 10,834,325 of OX359249.1, forward strand.
AGTCCTTAACGGTGCACGTGTCATTACTTTGTCTTGGCCAATGTTGTCTTCGAGTTTGTGCAACCATCTTGAGGGTTACAGTGTCTCTTCTTCTCGTTCGCGGAAAGCAATATTACCAGTATCAGCCTAGAAACGAAAAGTTGAAAAACAAATTCAAATATTTTTGTAATCTAGTAGTGTAATTGAATGAGGACTTATAGAAAACCCTCCATGGAGGGTTAAAAATTCCCCCATGGAGGGTTAAAAATTCCCCCATGGAGGGTTGAATGAAGATATGAAGTCTGTAAGGAATCCTAGAGTCTCCCTCTGACTATTTTGTGGTGCTCTTCTGCCATCTGTGTGAACGAGAAGGGTATCCTTAAGTATACCGTGTTGCTGAAGGCATAGTAAAATTTTCTAATGCTGAATCAACGTTGCATGAGTCGGATGCAGTAGAGATTGGTGGAATACAAAATGGGTGAGTACTTTTATTTAATTAATAATTTAAGTTTATGCATTTGTTTTTTTTGTATCTATGATTTTATTTGTTTATGTATATAATTTTATTTGTGTGTATCTATGTTTATGTGTATTTTTTCAGGTTGTCTGAAATTTGATACTGATTGTGAGAACTGCTCACAAGCGTGCTATTTTTATAGCGACATGGTTGGAGTCTGCGGATGTGTGGGTGACATGGACTGGGCTCCAGTCAATCTGGCAGGGGTGGTTCGTCCCGGGCATACTTGTGGTCGGTTTCAGGAGGTCTTCTGCGACAGGGAAGTCCCCGCATCGGAGGAATCATCGGTGTGGCACATAGGTATGCATGTGTCACTGTATGCATGTATGTATGTAAGTATAAGCTTATTAATGCTTATCGTTTCAGCACTCGAAGTCGGAGCAGGTGTGCTGCGGGTCGGGGTTGTTGGGGTCATGCTGTACCGGTACCGGTACTCGGTACTGGACTTTCTCCGGGATAGGGTGGCACGGCTCCAGGACGCGTCCGATGCAGCTCGAGGACCACGGGCTCCTTGCGAACACCTGGTCGTTGACCGTATGGAGCTCCTCCGTAGGATGGAAGAAGCCGGAGGCATTGATGGTGTTGACGTGGGTGGTGGAGGTAATGATGCCCTCGAGCAAGTTCAACCAGGCGTTCCTGGTGACGGAGATGGGCGGGAGATGGAGCCGGGCGCGCAAGTGTGGGTGGATGTCGATCTGGTTTCAGGGGGCGATGTGAAAGAGGTTTTGGTGGATGTCTCACGGCGCAGGATTCGAACTCCTGAGATCCATCGACCAGTCACTCGCTCGATCACGGCCCGTGGTTGTGTTCAGTTGTTCCTAACCGAATTTGAGAGGCATATGTTTGAGGGGTGAAGGAAAGTGATGGATCCGTTTTTTGTTGTTTGATGTGTGCCTCGACAAATATTTTTTTGCATTTTACGACAAGAATTACTCGACAAGAGTATTCATCTATTAAAATGGCACAGTTGCACAAGTTTATCCTTTCATAGATTTGGTAGACCCTTTGAAGTTAACACGAAGTGTTTCGTTAATTCACAAGCGTTAATAAAATATAATATAGAATATTATTTTTCCTTTTATCTTAAAAATAAGAACGTTAACGTTGACACTGGCATCCATCAAGCACTCGCCCTAATAGTAAGACCTAAATGGGAACGCTTAACATTATGCAGCTACTGTTGTGGTAAATATCAGCAAGATTGTACATGTGCTTAAATATGGTAGTCGAAGATACTACATCCGTATGAGACATATAATCTAAATAATTCGACTAAAATTCTGAATACCTGAGCTTATTCCCCACAATATAATAATTACGGATTATATAACAATTGTTATCGAACGGGATCTTGTATTCCTTGCATTGTAGTTGTAGCATACTGAAAGAAAAAATTTATTGGTAGATTATATTGTATTTTACAACTTACCCAATGATTTGAAGCCAAATGAGATGATGTGGACATGAGTATGTTTTCAGCGGAGACGAGAAGTGACGCTTGAAGTGAATACTTGTGTGTGACAAGGAGAAATCTGAGTTCTGAAAGTTTGTATTTGTGACTTAATGTTATTTTAATTGTTAATTAAATCATTTAACTTTAACACAATATTCTTTCACCACCACTTTGCCATTGACATTTTCCAAATTCCACATTATTCGCATAAAACCGCCAAAAGTGCCATAAAGGTAAAACTGTCATTGAATGTAACGTGCTGAGCTACCGAAGGAGGATCGTGTAAATCCTGTCAGCCCTTACATTCTGGTCCTTCGAACCGGATCTCTTAAGAATCCAGTGTCAAATTTTGTAAAATTACAATCCTGATTTTCTAGCCAGTTTTGTACCCTTGTTGAACATGGAAAATCAAGACACGCCAAATATTCGTCGGACTAGTCGAATTACTGCCGGTGTACCACCTAATCACCATGGTGATTTCGTTTGTTTGGATAAAATGGGTAGAAAATCTCAACCATCGCTAACGACCCAAGAGATATTTGATGTAGGAGATAACAACGAGTCAACAAGTCGTTCTGCATCAGATCATGCTAGCTCTAAACAAGCAGAATTCATCAGAAAATCTTCTTCAGTCCGAAGCCATAGAACTTTCACTTCTACCACCAGCAGCTGTAATACTATAAGAAGAATGAATCTGGAAGCGAAGTTAAAAGTGCAAAAGGAAATTAATGCCCTTGCCGACGAGGAAGATGAACTAGCAACGTCACTTGCCCGTTTGGAAATGAAGAAAAAACTTCAAAAACTTCAGCGAGAAAAGAATCTGGTTCAGCAGTCATTTGAGTTGGAGAAATCTCGCTTACAGGAAGTCGCCGAAAACATTTTCGAGACGAGCTCACTACGATTGTCGGAGAAAGGCCTCGCAGAAGATTATCAGGAGGAGAGAATCCCAATCCACGAGGTACAACAAATTAAAAAACATTGTAACGAATGGCTTGATAATTCTCAACCTCCAGTAGCCAGTGTTATGGCAAATGATGATTTCACGTTAGTGAACCAATTTCAATTGTTCTCAAAATGTATTGCGGATGCTATTGTAACCGCCAGTCATGATCCTGAAAAACCAAAACAGACTAATGAGATCAGCAAACTAATCTCAAGACAAGGCGGCGTAAAAGAATTACCGCTATTTTCTGGCGACACTGAAGAATGGCCGGCTTTTATTGCTACTTTTCACCAATCAACTAGAAATTGTTCTTTCAC